>PVKB01000530.1:0-694578 GCA_004027205.1 Ctenodactylus gundi
ATTCACATTTTAATTTTATCATGATTACTGTTTTTATATAGCTTGATTGTGTAAGATATATATTTCATGACCTAGATTTTTCTTATTATAGATATTTTCTGTATCCTAATTTCTGAAACAGAGAATATTACTCAAAAATAACAAAAATTATAATGGATTCATACATTTATAGTATTACAATGACACTATATCTTGTACTTTTATAACTACCATGGAGCTTTAATTATTAATTTATATTTAATATATATTAAACTTTATAAATACTTCAAGTCATTTATTTTTTAAAATATAATGGTTATCACTGAGTAGTAGGAAAATAATTTTCTCTAAATAAAGTCCATAGTTCTTAATTATTATAAATTTTTATTATTCAAGAATATATAATTTTTTAAATCTAAAGGTGGCATCTGCATGACTTTTTAAAAGGAAGAAGGACCTTTTATTAAAGTCATTATTAAACAATTTACATGAAAAAATATTGACCGACTCAGGATTCCTGAGAGGACAACTATATAGAAGATTTAAGAAGTAGGATGGACCAAATGACTCATCTTTAAAAAAAAAAAATAATTAACCAGTATGAGACAATCATTTCAATTAACAAAGTTTTAATTTTGTCATTTGGATTCCCACCAACTACAATGACTATTTTGCCATATTGAATGTCCTGGTTCTATAACTACCTTGCTCTTTTCACCTGTAGAACTGTCTTTTTGACACGTTAGAACATCTAGGATGTTGAAATATAGCCCACACACGACTAACACTCTTTGGTTTCATGTGTCAAGAATAATACTTCTGTCACAATTTTGAAACAAATTAAGTTTAGTTAGTCTTGTTTTAAGGTTAAAAACATTAAGGCAGGTATCATTTCTTCTAAAACTTCTTTTTAATTAAGTGTGTATTTGCCATGAATAATAATTACATTGAGCGTGAGAATTTCACGCACATCCATATCACACTTTGACCATTTTTACTGTCGAGCCCCCTCCCCCCATCACCTACCCCACATCTCCATTTTCCCTCCCCCCAAAAAATTATCTTCTTATTTTCTTCTCTTGCTCTTTCATTTTTATAATCTGCTCAGGGTCTTCTACATGAAAACCACAGAATAGCAATTCAGTTTCTATTTTTTAAGGTCATATCTTGCCCAGATATAGACACCACAATTTCTCTGGCAGCCTAAAGGAAGTGCATCCCCACTTGATCAAACACTATAGCACTCAGCCCTGACTGTGGAATTGCTGTAAATTTTTTCTCAATGCCCCAGGAGGCTTCCTAAATTGCCCAAAGCCAACTGGGGCAAGTGGTTTGGCCTCAGAGTGCTGCTAAGTGCTCCTGTGGTCCTAGACTTATCTGCTCCCTCTGAGAATTCGTCATTGAACAGACTGGCATTCTTGTTGGTATAAAAAAGGAAGCTGCTGATTTAGCTTGCATTGTCGTTACTTTCTTTCTGACTTAACTTTAAAAAAAAAACATAAAAATGAGATAGCCGACTTGTCTATGGATTCATTTTTATAAAATTTCATTTTAGAATAGACACAATCAATAAAAGTTCTAACATTCACATCTCACCATTCACTGGCAGATGTTAAGGTTGCTTCACCTCTGCTCACAACCTTATGTGAAAGGCTAAATTCTCTGACTTCAGACTACCCCTGGTAATTCAGCATGATATTGGGGCTCTGTGTCTAGACCCCAGGGAAATTTGCTTTTACCTTGATAAGCTTAGATTTCTCAACATTTCTTTAATAGCTAAGTGACCTCCTTTGCTCTAAGAAGAAAGTACCATTGTTTAATATCCCTAGGGATTCTTCCATAGGCTTAAATAAAGGAGCTCTTAGCTGCTCCGGATAAGTCAAAATAATAGGATGGTGGGGGCGGGGCAGTGAGGGCTAAGAAGAAAAGTAAATGGCATCATTGTCTTTAAATAACTTCTCAAGTAAAAACACTAACTACTAAATGCTTAAGTATTTACAGAAAAAAAACCATTATTTCCAGGAAATTATATGATAGGAAAAAGAAAAATATAATGCAGCTTAATATTGCTTTTATTCGTTTTGAAACAAATGTATTTCAGCCCAAGAATTTTACTTTGAAAGAATACATCCAAAATATTTCTATTTTCTCTCCTGAGTTGCCTTATATATTATAAAATTAAATTGAGCTAGTAATTTAGAATATTAAGTAATTTAAGAAAGATTTACTTTATCACAAGTGGCTTCGTGTAGATTCTCATTCTTAGCTTTCTCCAGGAAAGATTCAAGAGCTGGTTTTTTGCACCAAAACTTCCTCATTTCAAGTTGGCCTCTCCTCTGTCTCTACTTTTTTCTCTCCCACGCTACTGGAGGTGTGGTTGAAGGACAAGGAAAGTCAGTGACAAAACTCAGTAATGTGGGGGCTTCACTCAGGACCTTTGTGATGGAGATAAAACTTGTACTAAAAGAATCTTTCAGAAGAGAGAGAGAGGTCAAACACTAAATGCTAGGCAAGTGAATGTTTGTAGACAAAAGATCAGCATCGGAACTTGGAAGAACACACAGAAACAGGAGGAAGACAAAGGGGTCTGGCTAAACTGACAGGACAGATTAGAAACTGACAGGACAGATTACATGACAAGTGATGTCTAAGGTGGACATGGATTTTGAATGACTTTTGCTCAATCAAGCAGAGATATCAGATTGACAACTGATGTGCAGATTATACAGAGGTCATTTGCAGAATACAAACATGTTGTTTGTACAAATAAGTAAGGCACATGAACTATTTTTAGAGTTTTTAAAAAATGAATCTCAGAGCTAATAATTTAAACTCATTAAAAAGTTATAATTTAATCAATAAAAATCATGCAAGTTTTGAATTTTGCAGAGGACCAGAAGGGTTTTAATATTTCTTTCAAAAAAAGCTATACTCTAACTTCAAATTCAGTTCTGACACAGTGTTTTTCTGTTAGATGTCATTAGATGTTTTTTTTTTACATTGAACTGATAGTTGGGGTAGAAAAAGCCCTTAAAACATGACTTGCCAGAGCGTTCCCTCTTTTCTGGGCATGCGTCTTTCTTCCATGTAAAGGAACAGCAAATCTAGGAAGAGAACACTATCAAGAACCTCTACAAACTAACACTGTGAATCCAGGCCTCCCGCTTTCTTGTACAGTCAGAAAATAAATGTCCCTTTTGTAGCTAACTCAGTCTGTGTCATTCTGTTGTCACATCTGATCTTAAACAATATAGGGCCTTTCTAGAGGAAATCAGGATTCTTCCAAAAGTCCTCTCCAAATAGAGACAAATGACATGTGCATAATTCCTTCAAGAAAAAAAAAAAAAAAACACTATGCAGACTCAGTGCTCAGGGGTTTAGTTGGAGATCATTTATATAAACACCCTCTGTCCAGTATGTTCCAAATTTTCAGACTCCCAGGAGGAAAACAAGTGTTCAGTATAACATACTGTTTGTATAAACAAATTAGGCACATGAACGGTTTGTATTTGTTCTTGGAACTTTGGAAACTCTTCCTAAATTCCAGATGCCAGCCAAAGGCTAGTCACAAGAGCTGGCATTTTCAGAGAGAACGGTTTCAGATGTGCTATGTTAACTCTTTTGCATACAGCCTAATCTGTATTCCGTCACATAGAGATACTTTAAAAAATTACTCTAAAAGAAAGCAAACTATGGAATTTAAGACGAAGCATTTAAAAGGTAAATGGTAACATAAAATGTATGATAGCTCAAGAAACACTGCTTATGCAAGTTTGAGAGCCCAAACCTTGCAATATTTCCACAGGTTAAAGTCAATAATAAAACATTACTTGTCCTTCACTGATTATTGGCCTTATGTGAAGAGTTTGACAGTGTAGAAATTACTGGGGAAGCATATGTGGAGTGTGAGACCATCTGGCACAACAAATTTAAAGTAATTTTAGCTGTATGATAATGAGAAAATACTATTTGCAAAAGGCAGTTTCAGAGACAGAGAATGATCAAGACCAAGGGGTGGGGCTGTCTTTGTTTAGAATTAATTTATTCTAACCTCAACCCTAGATTTTCTGGAAGCCTGAAATGTTTCCTTTGAAATTTCCCATTATTGCTACAATTAATTTTTTGGAATAAGAAAATCCTACCACAGAAACACACTAATGCCTAAAAATCACATAATTTTCACTAGTTTATAATAAGGATATTGGAATGTTCTCTCTTTAAGGGAGTATTCAAACTGATAGAAATTAAAAAAAAAACCTTCAAGTACCCCTGTCAATAATGTTCACAGACATTTATAAATAAGCTATTTAAATAAATTTATTAAATAAAGAAAATATTTTGTCCAGAAGAGTCTGTGAATCTAGCATGTGTAATTTATTCTGTCATCACTCTAAGCCATAACAATTGGAAACATCATCTTAGTACTCTATCTGTTTATGTCCAAGAGTAAGAGTCTATTGCTCACACAGACATACATGATAAACACAGGAACTGTCTCCAGAAAGTATGTTATGTATCAGCTTTGGCAACATAGAACACAAATTTTTATGTACACACAAGTAAGTATATAAATATACATAAGCACATTATACACATAGATACCATATATGTATGCTTATGCATGTATATATGTTAGATATAAACATAAATAGTTGGCAAGTGCATGTGTGTGTTTGTATGAATATATATACACATATGTACTTTTGATGTGATATTTCAGGAAATAAATGTTGTGTATGAAAACTGAGAGTCAATAGTAGACACAAACAACAAATCTGTACCCATAAGATATATTTTCATGTCATTATGGACCCATTTGAATTCCTGTAATATCAATAAATTGAAGTCAAATTTCTACCAGAACCAGGCTCACAGCTGGTGTTTTCATGTGCTTATTCAACCTAATACAGTCAATCAACCAAGGAACTCTTCAAGGAATTCTCCTAGGCCATTCTAGAGCACTTAGGATGACAGATACGGCCAATTTAACACTACTGTTAATGTCACAAAGATTATGCTTATGGGTCATACTTTGTTAAAATATAAGTAAAAGCAACTTGTCTTGTCAGAGTGAGAGTGTAAAATGAACAACAGGAGTTTTTAGATTGTGAGTCCCTTCTCCAAACTTCTCGTGAAGGTAAAATGAAAATGACTATGATGCATAACGTGTCTATGTTAAACAAAAGATAAGGGAATGTGATAGTCAGAACGGTAGATGCAGAATTTCAGAGAATCATGAGACGACCTCTCTCAAAATTTAGAGATAGAAACAAATATAAGCATAGGCCTAAGTGCGTACACTCAAAAAGATTATGCAAGAATTTGAATAGTTAGTTGAACTTCAGTTAAAATGAATTTACCAAATGTTAACCTGAGTATATAAACATATTACCCTCTCAGATAAAAATTAAGAAGTATTAATACTTCAAATTTATGATACACTCTCAGGCAAATACATGCATATACAACACACACACACACACACACACACACACACACACACACACAGATTTGCCTATACCTATATGTGGTGTTTGTTGTCGGTTTCTACCTACAAAGCTCTAAAAATCCTTGTAATTCCCCAGGAGATCAGAGTGCTCTTAATACCCGTAAAGCCACCCTTAAGAACACATTAGTGTTTGAACAAAAGAATGGACTCCAGAGAGCTTCTGGAAGCAGCCTGGTCACAAGTAGAGAATGCACGCTAAAAGCGTTAACATGTTAGCCCCACACCCTGTCCTCCAAAGACTAGAATGGCAGCTTCAAGAATGCCTGATTAAGAATTGTAGGACATGCAGTGAGTAACCTGCTGGGGCTATGGCGGGGTTGGGAGAGCATGGACACTGTGTCACCACTCACCTGCTATGCTCAGGCCTGTAATGATGTCTTCCATTTGATTTTTTTATGAGCTGTATCATTGGAGGGTAGGGCTAACCACTGTCTCTGTGTCACTGTGAGGAGAGTAGTCTCTTGGGTCTCCTGAGTCAAGCCTACAAAGGAAAACAGAATTCGTCAGGTTCGCAGCGTGTGCGGCCAAAGCAGGCTGTTTGGGAAATTCATTTGCAGTTGGCTTTTGAAATAGGAGCAATCCTGTAGGATTGAGTTTTAAACTGTGGGGTCTGCACTAACTCTAGAAATTAGTGCCTAAATTGAATTGAGTTCTTGGACACCCACATGGTTTGGGAGAACTGATTTTGTGGTTGAAAACAATGAAAAATTTTGTGTAGAACACACCAGGGAAGCTCAGAGAACCCTGCCAAGGGACCCGACGTGACACAGCTGATCAGCCCGAGCACTGTCCCTCATACCGGCCAAACTGCCCCGGGGGGGATGTGAATGGTGGCAAAGGTCCCCAGGCCTTCCTCCAGAAAAGTTTGTTTTATTTTAAATATCATTATTCTATACTACATTTAAATAGAAGTGCAAGTTTTAGGGTACACAACTTCATAAGCCTTCACAGACTGACACACACACAGTCCAGTTCCTCACACACACAGTAACTAGTTCTTCTTTGCTTTATGTGCGTTCTAAATCGCTGTAGTTTGGATTTAAAGAATCCCCCTAAAGCCACATGCATTAGGATTTTATTAGGAAAACTATGAAACCTTGTACTGTTGGGATAGGCCTTTCCCGAATGGAGTGGATGCTTAGGGTTTGACCTGGAGAGAATGTGTCACCTTGTTGAAATTGGGGTGAGGGGAGGACAGGGAAGAGCTAAAGGTGTGTATTATAGATTGCGGGCCAGAAAATCAGAAAGGGGCAGCCATCTTGTGTGTGGGCAGCCCAACTGACAGCTGGAAGAAAATAAAAGAAAGAAGAAGGAGTGCTGTTGCGGCTTCTTCCTGGGAAAGCTCTAGCCTTCCCGGAGTTCTCCTCCAGGTATCAAACTGGCCCCATTCACTTGAGTTCTGTCTGCGACGCTGTGAGCAGATCTCCAGCCCCTATCATGAGTTCCCACCCTTGCCAGCTGCCATCAGTGGATCCTGTGAGACATTCTGAAAATGTGAACAACAACAACAAAAAAATCTTCCTTCCCTTAAGTTGCAGAGGTCACATATTTTGTCTCAGCAATAACTAAGACATACATTTCTTGACTTTATGAGATATTTACTATCATATGACTTACATGATTGTTTTCTACTTTTCATCTTTTATTCTACAGATGATGAATTAAAGTTCAAAGTTTTACTTTATTTTTTTTTTCTTCAAGTTTTGAGCTCTCTATAAAAATGTATGGTTTATTCTAAGCCGAATATTATACTTCTGTATCTTTTTCTCAAGACATCATTGTTTTTGTTAATATTTAGATTTGCCGTTCACCTGGATTTTATGCTGCCTAAAATGTAAGCTAAGGGTAAAGAAAGATTATAGATTTGAAAAAACTTCCTGTCCTGCTTTTATTTGTCCTCTCTTTAGATGTGAAATCCATCCATGTATCATGTATGTACAGTGCACTAAAGAGTGAAAATAGTCCATTTTCATAAATTGCTGTCCAATTGATATAAGCTTATTACACAATCTTTTTTTTAATTCCCTGAAGGACTGGCACTACCAAAAACTAGGTGCAAATATATGATTGGGGGTTACTCCTAGAAATAACATTTCCTGTTTTTTACATTATTTTACAAGAATACCAATATGTTACTAGTCTTTATAGTTTTAAAGTAGAATTGTTTTAGCATTGTGATGTTTTGGTGTTTGCATTAGTTTTTGAAGATTTTATCATTTTGAAGCATATATATAAATAGGAATTCATAATACATTTGTCAACTTTTGAGGAAAAAATCTTATGAATCAGTAGATTGATATTACCATTATACAGAGAGATTTGAAAAGAACTAAAATCAGTACAAAACTGTGTCTCCACAATATACTCCTCATATTTATTTTGGACATATTTTTCTCTCAATAAAATTTTATAGATTTTGGCATTAAATGCTTGCAAAGTTTGATTTATTTTAGGATATTGAATTTTAAGTGTTCTTCAGCTGAAAATGGGTTTATATGTAGACAAGCTCTTTGAAAATAGAGTATCATTTAAATCACAAATTCACTTCTCATACTTAACCTACCAAATATCATAGATTAGCCACACAGTACAGTAACAGTTAACTCATGGCATTCAGATAATTTTCTACAGAATGCACGTTAGTTTTGCACTGTTGCAAAGCCAAATATTGTTAACAAAATAAACCATTTAACCAATACAAGCGAAATTTTTTTCTATGGTTATTGCTTTGTAAATTTCTAACTATGCTGCTTCATTTCTGGAAGAAAAATATTTGATCTTTTCAATATTGATCATGGGTCCAGTGACAATGATAAATTAACTAATTTAGTCAAATAACTTATACAATTTTAAAGGTGCAAGTTGCCTTGCAGTATTCACAATTTTGTTGTTTTCCTTTCAATTCTCAATATTTTTATCTTTCTTTTTTATTGACAAGATTTAGATTTGTATTAAAATGTTAAATTAAAAATCACTAGTATCCTCATCTTCTTCCCTCCTTTTAAGAGGAAAGTGTCAGGGCTGGGACAGAAAAAAAAAAGAAGAAAGCGTCAGCATTTTTTTTTTTCATAGCTCATCACATGTATAGTCTGAAACACTGAATATATGCATTCTGTTTGAGATATACTAATTTGAGCATTTTCACATTTTCCTATTTACAGAAAGATTTCTCTGAATGAAGACATATTGAACTTTAGGCTAATTTTCTTTCTTCTCTCTGTTGATATGATACTTTTATTTTTGCTTTTTTGAATGTCATAGACAGGATTTTGAATCATAACTTTCTCAGTCTAAAAAAATAGTAAGAAAAGGTCACCTTCATTTTTCTCTTCTTTGCAGAACATTTTGTATAAGATTGGGGATGTTTCTTTCTTAAATTTTTGGAAGAATCCACTATTAAACCATCTGGTCCTGGAGTTTTCTTATGGGAATTTTTCTCAGATAAAAATTTAATTCCCTTAACAGATGCCTCACTATTGAGGTAGTATATGTCATCCCTTAACTCTAGCAAATTGCATTCTAGGGAAATGTTCAATTCAATCAAGTTAAGTTTTTGCAAACTTGTCTGTATGTTCTTTATCATTTATATAGACAGTTTGCACCTGCAGCTTCATTTTCCTTTGCTATTGTGTTTGTCTCCTTTAAAAAATCTTCATATTTTATCAAAGTGATTAAACTTGGGGCTGGAAGAACCAAGGACACGAGTTTGATTCCCCAGCACCGCATGAGCCGGGTATGGTAGCGTACTCCTTTAATCCCAGCACTCTGGAGGCTGAGGGGGGAGAACTGGTGGAGTCCCAGGCCAGCCCGGGCTCCGCAGTGAGTTTGAGATCAGCCTGGGCTACAGAGTGAGACCCTGTTTCAAAATAAATAAATAAATAAATAAATAAATAAATAAATAAATAAATATTTTTCTTATTGCTTTTATTCTTTTTCTCATTAACTATATCATTCATTTATATTTTTATTTTCATTTTTACTGCCTTCCTTCTATACTCTTTTATATCTTGGGGAAAATAGAATGTGATTTTTCCCTCTTTGTTCTGTACACGTTAGCCTGTAAGATTTTTTTTTAACTATTGTTCTGTCTGAATGTCAAAAATCACTATGATTCAGCTAAATAATATTCTAGTATTCATGCTGATCTCTTCTTTAAGTTCAAGATACTAAAAAATATTTAATTTGATTTTCTGGAGTAGATTATATTCTAGTTATAATTTTGTTGCCACTTTCGATCTTAATTCCACAATTACAGGAGATTTTTTGCATGGTTTTAATATTCAATTTTTTGAGGCCTTATTATAGTTCATCAAACATATGATTTAAATCCACATTTACAGTTGAAAGATAATAAATTTCATAGTTTTTTGTAGAATTGTGATTATGTCCATTAACTCAAGTATGTTCATTGTGATGCTCACTATTCTCTTACTCTTAATATATATATATTTTTAAACAGCCAGGGTTAATGCCATCTAACTGTGTTAAGTGTTTTAGCAGAAATTCCTGGAAGTTTTTGGAGTGATAAATGTCATAAAGTAATGACAATCTCCAGCATTAAATTATTCCCTTAGAGGAAACCTATAGAAACATGACTTGATCACAAACATTTGAAATTTGAGTCACGTAAGATCAGAAGTTATGGAATATTCTGTCTAAAAATATTGCCAGTAAAAATGTCTGAGATAAGGGCATATCTTCAGAGAGGAAAGACTGGATTTTTCCAGTAATTATAGTAGAGCAAATATTGTTTTTTTTTTCAGTAAGAAAAGAATGCATTTGCTTTTAAAGAATAAAAAAATGATCTGTTCATTTCTTTAGATCCAGAGGGGCACAAAAGACAAAAAAATTTTGAATATACTTTAGAAAGAGAAAAGCCATTTGCAAGGTTTGTGTAACTTTATGTAGATTAGATGAGATATTTTAAATGGACAGAGCTAGGCAGAAAAGTTTTGAGAACCAGCAATTGTCTTTCACTAGCAAAATATTTGAGAGCAAATCATAATTTAAATGTAGACAGAAAGAAAAATATGAAAGGAAGGAATGGGCAGTCTGTATTACTGGATAGTAACTTGAAATGTAGAAGAGGAGTTCTTTTAGTTTTAAATCTTCAAATAAATAACAACTTCCTAACTCAGTATAAGCATCATCAGTTGCAGGAAGAAAAGAAAAAAAATTCCATAATACAATTAAATATGTAAAAACTTTAATAAATATTTACATAGCACAAATATAGCCTAAAACCCACAAGAACCCAAAGTTTCTTCTAACTTAATTTCACATAATTGATAAATACTTAAAGGAAAAAAAGGTTTTATTTTAATAATTTTTCTGCACTGAGATTGCTTCTTCAGAGGATCTCTGAGTGAACAATTGAAGGCTACCACAGATGCTCACAAATTAGTTTTCATCTTCATTGAAAAAAACATAAATAACTTAAATGGCTCTGAAACTGTAATACATTGTTAAAACTTTCTCTTCCTTCGTCAAGGAAAAGAAATTGTTCTCCTAGTAGTTAGAGATGGCTGGTATCCAAAACCTACTTTATAGGTTTATTTCTAGCCTATTAAATACTATATAGACACAAATCTAAAACTAGTCTGAAGGGCAAATGGCATACTTTTAAGCCTGGAAGAGAAATTATCAAATGGCCTATTTTTTTTTCTTGCTAATTTTTTTTAGCATAAGACAATTATTCTTCAGATCACCTCTCATTAAAGGCTTTTATTGCTGATCAAAGAATAAAAGCAATGTAAGTGATTATTCCCTTAACCTAACTCCAAGGCAAATAATTTATCGGAATACAGACTCATTTTAATGTGAATATTTCTCACTAATTTTGTGGGTCATTTCTATATGATCATGTATAAAAATACACCTCTAATAGAGCTAAAATCCCTTATAATGTTTCCCAGATTTCCCTAGGAATTAGATCTTTTATAATAATTTTAATTGAGCATTTTGTTTTGTAGTATAGACATGACTACTCTTTCTGTTATGAAAATAAGATGGCTGTTCTTCTTATCAAGAATTACAGATGCATCCAGTTATAATACTCTATCAGGCATACTTTTGAACATCAATACTGGCCCACAATCAATATTTAAGACATTGCATTGACAATTATGTATCTATTAAGACGATTTCTCATGCCATATGCAACACCAAAAAGAAATGATAACATGAGAATAATAACCAAGCAACTAATATAAAATGAAATACACAAATTGTTTAATAAAGAAGACATAGTGTTTGGTCCCATAAACACCCATAGTTTTTTTTGAATTTAAGTTTTTTGAATTTACTCAGAAAGTAGATGACCTTGGTGAGAGGTGTTACGAGAGTGGACTGGCCATACGGAACATCAAGCAATCTGCTAGTGCTGTACCAAGAATGTGACTTGTCAGTATGTGAGAATTGTGCTCACTGCATCATCTGAGACCAGTTTCGAAAGGTCAGGTGAAAAAGTTTTCACTGAAACTATGGCAGAATTATAAGTTGAGTAACCAAATAAAACTGTACTTCAGAAAGATTATTCTAACATCTGTTTTGAGCATTCATAGCTTAGCGGAGAAAAAAATCAACAGGCAGAGAAAAATAAGGCAGTGAGAAAAGATATGGGTAAACAGGAATTGAGGAGGTGTATTGTAGGGATAAACTCAATGAAAACAAATTGAACATGAAGAGGAAAAATAAATGTAAAGTATTTCTTGGATAACAAATAGACTAGATTTAGTAGTGAATCCTTCAAGGCAGAAAATAAAGGGGACGAGTAATTTTTAGAAGAAAAATGAAGACATTGGTGTAAATATCTTAAAAATTCAGTGTTACCCTTAAATAGGTAGTTGTGATATTCAAAATCATTAACAACGGACGTACAAAAGGAATGGTCACTCAGGATAGACGCTGGCCAGCTTCCTGGAGGACCCCAGAGACTCCTAACAACACAGGTTCAGCAATGGACAGAAAGGCCATGCCCTTGTATGGTAGTAAGGTCTATCATATGGGGTTGGGGCAAAAATTGCCAGTCTAGAGAAGGAGATGAAGGACGAGATGGCTGTAGTTTTAAATGGCTTATATAGGAAATTGCATACATTCCCAGCAGAGGATCCGACTAGCTGCCTTGAATTGCAATCCCTTGGCTCAGGAGAGCAATCACTAGTAGAGACATTTGGGAGCCTTTACTACTTCTCCCAAATCCCTTTTCATGAGAGTCCTACTATGACCTTTGCATTATTCATTGATACATGCATTCAATTCCCACAAGCTTTTTGATTCTCTTTTCCTTGTTTGCACAAATTAAAAGATTATTTTATATGAGTGTGAAGAAAGAATAAATAGAGCAAAGACATGTCCATATGTAGTTTTAAGAAAGCTTTTTAAAATTTTTCTACTTAAGATAGCATTAATGGTAGAATATTATCTACATGAGTTTCTTTATAATTTTTTGTTTGTTATTTTTATTTCTGTGTTTTGAAAGCCAGTACTGGAGGGTCATGCAGCATATTTGTAGGAAGTGGCAGGGTACTGTAATATTTCTGAAATTTTACTTATCTTTTAAGGTAATGAATTAACATGTCACCATTTAGTAGATAATGGCATGATGTATGACACACCAGGGTGAAACACACATTCCATTGTTACTCATGCCATGGTATTGGTATAATATCAGTATTTTCTTAAACAAGTTTCCCGAGCTCCATTTCCCACAGGGCAGTCCAAATACTCAGGTGAAATTTACACACGAAACTCTGAACAGGAGTAAAAAAAGAACAAAAACAAAAACAAAAACAAAAATAAAACAGAGTTGAGATGTGACCATTGAAGGTGTTATGTCAACGTGAAAAAATTAGGAAATGTTCAGGGTAGAGCTGTGTATGAATGATTTGTCAGCCAGCTACTGAGGCTAGAACACGCACCCTGGATATGGGTGAACCAACTGGCAACATCAGCCAAATAAAAAGGAAGAAGAAAGATAGACACAACTCTTCTGGGAAAGCTCTGGCCTTCATGATTGTCTCCAGACTCAACTTGTTCCTATCTACTTGTCGTCAGTTTTCATCACGGATTTGCTTCAGTCTCCAGTCTTGGCTAGTACTTTTTGAAAGACGACAGTCTGCAGCAGACTCACATCAGCTGTCCTGCGGTCTTGGACAGATGTTCTTCTCTCTCCTGTCTGAGCAGCCACTGCCACTTGTCCTCAGATTTGTAAACTCTTCAAATAAATTCCCTTAATTTAATATCTCTTAATTCTGCCTCTCTAAGAATCCTAATCAAAAGTTAACTTAGTCCTCCCTAATAGACAGAAACCATGCCTTTTTGCTCCAGAGAGAGACACTGTTTTCCCACACCGGGCTGTAACAAATCTTCTCTGGGTGCTTGAGAGAGACTTCATTTCTATCTCCCAAGACACTTCACTGTCTAAACATCATTGAGAAGAGTCCGTATAAAGAAATAAACAAGATCATTTAAAATTGTATCATGATAATATCTGCCCATTTCTGTATCATTTGGACTTAAGAAAAAATTTTCCCTAAGTGCATTTCTCCGTGGGCCACACTGGCTGGGATAGTTTGTAGCTAGGAACAATTCTGCTCAATTTGTCTCCTTTTGTCTCATCTAAGGTTATTATCACCACCACTCCAAGCAGCAGGTGAGGTTGCCTACAGCTTTCATCTATCCCCCACTGTCCTAATACCAGTCAGCTGAACAAACCACAGAAGTCATCAGTACCATCTAAAGCACGGTGGTTTCTCTGTGGGTTCCTAAATCAAGTATTCCACATGGCTGGGAGCGTAAATCTAGCAGAGCAATTATAATCTATAACAAATCCAGCAGACCACTTACAGACATCACATTCACATTAGAAGAGAACCTCTAGGGCATTTGGATATCCAAAGCAGGGCAGTGACTGAGGCTGATCTGAGCACCTTTTGAGGCCAAAGTAGTGTGTTCTTACACATGTATAGGTCTCTTACGGTATCACTAATGAACAAATCACCTGGCTTTCAGGAAGGAGAAAGACTGATTTCCACTCAAGATACTTAGTTTGAGTCACCCTCTAGGGTTCTCTGTAAAGTCTGAGTAATTAGTTTTAGTGTGAATTGGGCTGAGGGCTTTAGTTTAGTCTATAATGTTTACGATGTTAGCAGTGGATGGCTGTGTGGATACTTTATTTGGGATATGCAGATTAAGGAATTATCTTCTCTTGTTGCTTATACGGTTCTTGGTAAATTTAAGAAAATGGGTGATAAAATTGCAGATATATTTGTACAGAGGACACAGTCAATAAAGCACACAGTTAGACTATATAGTTTATAATAATTTATATCAGACACACCAGATGCTTCTTTCAGGAAAACACCAAAAACAGTTCTGAAAGATAAAAGTCACCCAAGTCCTTTTCTTACATTTCTCAGGATATACCAGTCTATTACCTGCTACATTAGGCACCTGAGTCTCAACTGGGAAAACACAAACAACCAAAACTCTGTGTTTTTCTCTTGAAAATATATAACTTTATTTATTTTCTAATTATCTAATCATCTGTACTATACACTCAGAAGTATTTTTTCTTGAATGGTCAAACAATCAAAGGACAAGAAGGTTTCTATGGATTTTACAGAGTTGTACTGTTTGGTATCCTTTGGATGCCATTGAAAATAACAGGCTGCATAACCAAAGGGTCACTCCATATTTGACTTAGCACTGGAAAAATCTTCCATGGAATCCAGGTAACTTGAAAGGAATTAAATCTAAATTGCTCTGGCTCTCTTGTCTGAACAGCCACTCAGAGTACATTCCAATCAGAATACTCTGCTGCTCCTTTGCCGGGGGAAGAATGGACATTATATCAATGAATCACGAAGACAAATAGCTGGATTAGTTGTATGTTACTCCTAACAAGATTATCCTGATCATTACCCAGGAAGCATTTGAAGGTGGATTATTCCTATTTGGAAACAGCCTACAATCCAGGAAAATATTGTCTTACTAAGTTGAGAACCGGGAAAAGAGAAGAAGGAAGTTTAACATTTTATTTATATCTTCAAAGAAATCTTTCAAGTGTTGAAAAATATCAGATGACTGAATAGTATGGATCCTGTTAGAGCCCTTGAGTTCCTTGACAATTATTTATTTTTAGCAGGTCTTGGGACAAATGACCCATTATTGTCAAATTTAAAATTGTTCACAAAATTGAAAATATTAGCTTCAAAGAGTATAGATTTCTTATCACAGTGACCCAATACCCAAGACCCACAATTAGATAAGAGATTTGATATGCCCATGGGTTCAGTCCATGGCCTGCCTCGTCCAAGAAAGAGACACATGACTGAAGTATAAGGAGAAAAAAGCTATTGAGTTCATGGTGGCTGGGAAGCAGAATGAGGGATGAGTGGTGGAGGACCCAGGTCATGCTTCCTTTCCCACCCACACACACCTAGGAGTAGGACTGTTCTTTATTAATTTGCTAGGTATTTCTTTATCCAATAAAGTTGACACATGAAGATTAAGAGTCACCAGATCAAACTAGAGTCTCATCAACTTAACCTAAACTGTGTCAGTTGCAAGAAAACACAGCTGAATATTTCACATGGAGTCAGTGTCTAATTTATTCATGCTGCCATGAGTGGCCCATGCTAAATTCCATGCCCTATGGTTTCCCTTATCTGGAAACATAATTATTAATATTTTAAAGGTACAAATATGGCATAGAGTGCAAACTTTGTACCAGAAACATAGACTTAATTTTTATTTTGTGCCCAGTCTGTAATAGTACAGGTGTTCTTGTATCTGGTAAAATGCACAACTTATCCAGAGGAAGAAAAAAAAAATCATTACACACAAATGGACAAGAGACACTGGCGAGTAAAAGTTTCCTGTCAATAGTCCAAGATATTCACATATGCTACTAGTAAGCATTTCATATCTCAAAGTTATGAGTTTTGTATTTCATACAATGAATATTAAACTGGTTATTATAGTGCAACTGTTCCTACTTCCTGGAATCTATATGTCTTTTAATTTCAGTCAGTTAGAAGCTTCTAGTCATTAAATAAGGACTCCTGCAAACTTAAGTTCTGCCTTTCCAGTGCAATCAGAATTCCATCCTCAATCATTTTCTACCTAACTAAGCATGAGCATTTGCTTGCTAGGGCTGTCCCAACCAAATACCACAGGCATTATTTTTCTCATAACTCTAGAGGCTTGAAATTGAGATCAAGGGGTCACCAGATTCTGCTCCTCCCATGCCTTCTTTTTAGTTTGCAGATGGCTTCTTATGCAAGCTGGAAGCTCTACATATGTGCATGCCTCGCATCTTTTCCTGTGTCCATATTTCTTCTCATATGGAAAAACAGGCAAATTGGACCGAGGTCCATCCTAACAGCCTGACTTCACCATAGTTTTAAAGTTCCTATCTCCAAACAAAGTCACATTTGGAAATACTAAGGTATGGTTAGAACTTCAGCATAAGGATTTTGGAGGATCAAATTTCATTCCACCCAGCATGT
Source organism: Ctenodactylus gundi (assembly GCA_004027205.1). Lineage (NCBI taxonomy): Eukaryota > Metazoa > Chordata > Mammalia > Rodentia > Ctenodactylidae > Ctenodactylus > Ctenodactylus gundi. The sequence goes on from PVKB01000530.1 coordinate 17,002, forward strand.
TTACTGAATATTGGTGTTCTGAAATACCCACTAGTCAGAGATTACTATCTCTCCTATTTCAGGTGTCAGAACAATTTCTAGTACTGCTATGACATGGCTTAGAAAAGGGGGACGTAGCCATTGGGCTTTCTCTCAGGGAAAGATGCTGGAAACTGGCCCATCTCTTGGGAACACAGTCTCAGCTTCCAGGCCACGGAAGGAATCTGGTAGGTGCATGTGAGAACAATCTGCTTTATGTAGATACACACAAAGTTGAGATTTGGCAGCCAGGCTACTTGGATTGGTTTTAGTTTCCTTCACAGTTGCCTGAAGATAAAAACATCTTGGCAATTTAATATCTCAGTTTAATTTTAGAGCAAATGACACCTTGATGTAGCTTCGCTAATGAAAAAAAGAGAGATGGCCTTGGTCCCGAAAGAACACCATATATACAGCCAAAGCCAAAGCCTGGTAAATTCAACCAGTCAAAGCAAAATAGCCTGTTGTAGGCTCAGCCAGTTTATTTTTTACAATGTAAAAGAAAAAATAGTCAAAAGTGTTGGCTTCCCACGTCTCAAACACCAAAGGATGATACTGAAACTAACATAGATGACTGGAGAAGAAGTCGGGCAACCTCTGCTCAGTGTAAATTCTTGCCTGCTACTGAGCTTCAAAGCTCATAATTATGCTTTTGTGGAGACGTAGTTCTGCAAAGCCCTAGAGACAGTGAGAAACCTTCAGTTAAGATTACCCAAGGGAAAAAATAAAGGTAAATTAGAGGTGTCCTTAGGGCAGAAAACCACATGTTCTCTACCTTATTTTATTCAGGAAGCACCACCTGCTGTGAGAAGATTCAGATCACAGTATTTCAATCTTTTCCTCTGTGCATAGGTAAAAGATCAGCAGCACATCATCTCTGTGCCATTCCTCCATGGGACCCACGGCCTACAGCTCATGCATCCTAAAGTGAAGGTTCGGGGCCATTTGAAAACCCCTTTATCTCACATAGAGGGACAGCAGTAAACAGGGAATCAACGTCCATCTGAACCATAGGCAAGAGAATTTTCTGAGCATTGATTTGAATTGCAAGATGGAATGTGAATATCTAATAGATGTGATTTAATCACAACGTTACAAATCAACTCATTTTAGGAAAAAAAAAATCAAGCTGAGTCAGGTGGCACAGGGCTATAATCTAGCGAAAGTTTAGGCAGGGGGATAGCAAGTCTGAGCTCAGGCTAGGAAACGTCACGAGTTAGTGAGACACTCTCAGAATCAAAAGTAAAAATGAGACAGAATATGTAGCCTTACATGAAAGTCTTCAGCTCAATTCCCAGCACCACAAAGAAGAAAAAAACAAGAAAAAGAAAAAGAAAAACAACTATATCAAGTGTAGAATCTAAGGCAAGGATACATTAGTGGGAATTATGTATTTTTGTCCTTGATCTTATTAATCGTCATACATTTGACTACGATTTTGTCAAAATATGGAAAATTACTCAGGTTCCTTCTTTAATGGGAGGCAAAAGTGAATTTTAGTGGATGATTTAATTTGAAAATATCACAATCCTTTTAAAGTAATTTTATCCTTAAACTATTCAAAATCAGCAGAGTTTGAGCCATCTTATCAACAGCAGTATATATGAGTTGTTTATTCTTAATGCACACTAAAACACCTTGTGAGGATGGGATAGTTTATTTGGAGTGTCTAGACGCAAGGCACTTTAGAAGAAACCCAGAGATGTTTTTGAAATAAACAAGCTCTGCTGTACATATCATTCTATTATGAAAATGCACAAGATTGGCATCATCATCCTAAGATTAAAATAGATTCATTCAACAAAATGACTTTTTAGTTGTGGCATGCATATTATCCAATTTTTCAAAATGTGAGAAACTTAATCTTCTTCCTTGCTATAACAGCGTGTGATTTTGTAAAACACTTATTCACACAGTTAAATTAATGTCATTAACCAAATGATCACATAATTTTAGTTCATCACCTTGGCAAGTTAAGAAAGAAAATACATTGCATCATAATACCGTTAACCGAAACATTGTAGAATCAGATAATTTTAATGAGCTGCAGTGCACGGGAGACATGAAAATAGAGTATTAAAAGTCAGCCAGGGAATACACAATGAGGATTAGTCACACTGCGTATTCAATGGCTTACCCCGCAGCATCTAAGGAAATCTGTACTGTATTTATCATTAGTAGCAAAGCAAGCACACAGTAGAAAAGAACAGAATCATTAAAAGCAGGAAGAGATCTATATTGGCCATTGACTACAGCAACTTGCAAAAAGAAGAGAAAAGACGCCAGAGATTTACAAGATGAACCAGCGAGGGAGTACATATTCCAATCACACATGTTCTCTCTATTCCAGCTTTACGTTGCTTTACATATTTTATAAACATGATTAATCGTATTATATAAAATAATTGCCCATTATATATTTGTATATTTCATTAATTTACATATTTAATAAACATGATTAGTCATATCACATAAAAATAATTGCACATCCTACATTTGTATATGTCATTCATAAAAAATATGAATACATTTACTGTGGATGCCTGCATTTGGCTTATGCAGGTGGGAAAACAAGTTTAGGCAATGAAGAGATAACATAATCCTCTTATTTTAGGAAATTTTAAGCTACTCTTCACTTTATACATATTGATAAGTGGTAAAACAATACCATGGTACTTATATTACTAGCAATGGTAGATTCAAAGTATATCTGTGATGAAAATATTAATATTAGCCAGGAAGCTCAAAAGCCAGTATATTTTATTGCATAGAAGTCACAGAGCGTAGGATGTGGACATATTCACAGGAAATTATTCACCCTCATAAGTCACTACTAACTTTCTTCCTAATCAGAAATATTTTATTGTGTACTCTTAATACAATTAAAAATCTACATTGTCTTTTTTCATTCCACTCTCTTTTACATTATCATTTTAAAATAGGAATTCAATGAATAAAGGAAGAATTGGTATGAACCTATTTTTTTTTTTTTAATTCCCAAGAAAATTTCCTTTGAACAAAAAATATTCTTATGTGATATAATTTCTGGAAAGTCTTGTGGAAAAGAAAAAAACAGTTGAATTACAGCTGTTTCTTACTTAAGAATAAACTTTAAGTAATTCTCATTCAAGTCTCCTTCAGATTGTTCCGTCTACTCAAATGAGGCTTAGTTATTCACTCCTTGCTATGACAAACTACCCAACACCCACAATTCAAGGGAGGAAAGATTTATTTAGCTCACAATTTCAGAAGCTCTCACACAGTTGTTTCACAGGGTAGTGGGCACTGGGGAAGGCGCAGGACAAAGACAGGTGCTAGAAAGCTGCTTAAAAAGATAAGTGAGTCTGAAGACTCAAGCAAAGGCTAGGATTTCCCCAGGAAGAAGCTGTAACAATGTTTCTTCTTCCTTCCTTTAGTAACTTCAAGCTGTTAATTGTCTCCCCCCACCCGCTTCCTTATCCACAAATCAATAACAAACACCTGGAATCTCTGCCCTGGACAACTTCTTCATCTCAACAAATTGATACAACCCCTCAAGGTCAAACCTCAAATATCTGCCTCTTCGAGCCAAGCTCTGCTTCAGGTAACACACAGTTCCAAATACATGAGACCTTTGAGGGACACTTGTTTCTTACTCTTTCTCCAAGGCACTTGTTAACTTTATGTTTTATGTATTCCACCTTTTGAATTTGGGTTCTCACCTACTTATAGCATTTCAACCAGCCAAATTTTGTCCCCTCCAAAGTGAATTATACCCAAATCTAAGGGTGCCTAAGTACCTGATGTCTGATGAAGAATGGTGTAGTATATATATATATATATATATCCATCCCCATGGGCATTGAGAAACTATTGTTTTTGCTAATCTGATATTTATTCGTACTAATGATGACCACACTTTAGAATACATTCCGTAGCAATTGTGCTTTATCCTTATAATTTCCTTATTCTACATATGTTAAGGAGAAATGTATTCAGACCCCTAAGTTTTGGTAACCAAAGTGTGAGACTTCATTTAACCCAAACACCATGTCATGTTCACATCAAATTTTGTTGTATTTCTTTCTTGTGTCCAGACTAACGCATAGCTAGTTTTGATAGTGGTGCAATGTTCTCTCCTATTCTGAAAAGCCAAGTACATTTACCGAACATAGATCTTCTGTTCCCAGTTTCAAATAAGACCATTGTTTGTTTTGCTATTAATCTAAAATTAATGCCAGCATGATGCAGAGAATTTACTGTTTCCGGGAATTTTCTCCTGTCCAGTCACTGAAGAGTGCTTTATTTTGGATTAAATTGTTTCTAAGTTGCAACATGGTACACTTCTATACCACTTTTAGTCTTACTGACTCCCTGTTTCATTGATTTTTTAAAAAGAATTACAACCCCAAATGGCTATAAAGCTATGGGCAGGAGTACAAAAACACGGTCACAATGTATCAAATGCACTTGATAATGGTAACTATCTGGTTTTCCAGCTAGCAGAGACTCGATTGTGTGGATCAGATTTTAGAGTTAGAATGTAAGTGAAGATTCTATCTTTCTGTTTTGGAACCTCTTCTCTTCCATAATCCATAGATACTTTTCTCAACCTTGTTCAATAAACCTTAGTGGAAATATTCCAAAACGTGTAATCAGTTTTTTTTTTTTTCCAGCATTTCTGCTCCAGTGATTGTGTGTGTGTGTGTGTGTGTGTGGTTCTGACTTGAGTCTACCACAATTATTTCAAAGTTTCCAGACATTTTAACTAAAATCTGTCTACTTGGTTTTTTCTTTTATTTTTGTCATTCTTCACTGTGCCCTGTCAACTATTGCAACAGCTTTTACGCTTGCCTTTGGCTTATGCCTGTAATTAAGCTATAATGATTTGGCTTCCAACTCAGAGTTTTGAATTTCTTCTTGTTATTCTAGGAACACTGCAAACCATCTTTTCCCATTGGCTATCTGTCAACTACGAATTATGAAGCCAAGGGAATTAAAGTTTTAATTGATTTTTTGAATATATCTGTATATTTATTTTTAAATGTCATTAAATTCTATCTTTTGAAAAGCAATGAATCAATATGAAGTATGTCTAGAAAGAATTATTATAACAAAGATAGCCAAAAATTGTTATCACACATTTAATTATTATTTGTAAAAGAAAGAAGAAGAAAAACTAGAACAGAGAAGGGTGGTGAGAACTAAAACGACACAAAGGCGACTCTGTGAGAAACAGTTTTGAGTCTTAAGAACAAATGGAGCCTGTCTCATGCTGCATGGGATGTGAGTAGTAAATAAGTGGTTTGTCCTCCTCGTCAACAGCAATTTTCAAAATCAAGGAGAGCAGTGAAAAGGACACCTTCCTGGGCGGGGGCGGCGGCTACAGTTCCTTACATGTGTAGCTTTCTGCAATTGGAGATAAGAAAAGCAGTAAAAAAATACTGTGTGCTTAGTCTTTATTCATATAATTTTATTGAAACTGCACGCTTATTAGCTCCATTGTCAATGGCTATTTTCAGTTGTTGCTAATATAACCAATATATGCGTGAGAAATAAATATTATGGTTGCTAAAAATGGTGCTTTATTTGATATGCACATATTTTGTCCATTCAATAGATGTTTCTTGCTTGCTCTATGTTTATTTTTTAATTTCATGCATTTGTCTATACACATTTTCTTTTCATATATTAACAGATGCACCATTAAGCTATTATTGGCATAGACATTTATTATTATAAATCCACAATAAAATCACAGCTATACTTTTTTGTGTACGTAATTCTTTTCAGTTTTAGTCACTGAGCTGCATTAATGTATAACCGTAGGTACTTAAGTTACTATAAAGATATTGCAGAGATTTAACAATAGTCTTCATGATCTTTACTGGAAAGGAACCAATAATTTTATAACTGTTATACTATTATAAATTTACGAATAAATCACTTAGCCTTATTCTGTAGATTTATACATAATCACTTCTCAAGTGTTTTCATGAATTGTACTGTCACAGCAGCTATAAGCATTACTGAAGTGACTAAAACAAGTATACATCATTATTGAGTCAACTTATTTTTATCATAAAAGCTATTTCATCCTCTCCTTTCAGCTCTTTCTTTCTAGTAGGATGAAAAATATTTCAGTAAGGGAAGTAGGTAGGAGAATGTTCATACTATGACTAAGTTCTCAGTGCATGGACCTTACTTAGTTCATGATTCCCAGGTAGTAGCAGCCATGTAAAGTCATTAAGAGTCCTACAATTGCATCTTCTCACTGGCTTAGGGTCATGAGAGCTTCTCTAGGATGGTGAGTAAATATGAGAGAGGCTGCAGATAAGTTAATGTCAGGGTACTGCCCTTCGCTTTCATGTCCAGGCGGAGACGGCACCCTCATTTACCCCAATTGATGCCTTCTGTCTGTCCTTGCTAAGCACATTGAGATTGGGACTTGAGCTTTATTATGTACTAAAAGACACATCCAGTCACACTCGAAGGGACCAAGGAAAGAAGCCAACAAACAGAGATACGAATCTAGAAAATCAAACGGATATCACTCAAGCAATTTGAAATTTGACAAACACACAGATACACAGCTACCATGTGCACCCCAATGTTAGAACCAGGAAACACATCCACAATAATACAAGCAATATCAGGCTTGTTTCTTGTTTTTTAAAATGGAAGTTGTTTTAGTGGTTGTTATTGTATTGTTCTTGAATGAGGAAGCATAATCAGTCATATATTGATATGTGTAACACAAACATATACACATATATTCAAATTCACAAAATAATACATAAGCTTACATATGAAGATATATACATACTTAGCTTGAACTGAGAAGAGAATCCTCTAATATGTACATAATTTAAAATATATTATCTTTACTTAGTGATATGTTTAAATATATATTTCTATTTTTAACATTGTGACTACCAAAAATTTACAGAAATGTTAGCAAGCCAGCCATCATTTCCTTTGTCTTTTTAGAGAGAACTGACTTGAGCCACGTATAAATGTATTATATATGTGTGTGTATGTGTGTGTGTTTGTGTGTATGTATACTAAAACTTTATTTTAAATATTTTAATACAGTATTTTTTTTTCTTTTTTGTGTTTTAAATTTGTGCAAACATGACTTCTAAATTTTATAACACATTATAATTATTGTGTTTGGGGAACCAATGAGAGTCTAAGCCACCCCTTTTTCAGAGGTTCACTCACCCCTTTCCTACTTGACCGTTGTCCCTCTGTCCCTCTCTCTACCCTGTCACTCATGTTGGGGCATTTTTGCGCCCTTATTTTTAGGCATTTCATAAGAAAAACAGCTGTCTCTAGTTTTCTTTTGTGCTTAGACCATTTCACTGAGCATTATTGATCCAAGGTGGCCCCATTTTATTCAATATCTTCATATTTGTCTTTCTTTGTGGTTGCACAGTGTTCCATTGTGTACAGGTACCACATCTTCTGTAACCTTTCTTCCATTTCTGCGCAGGTAGGTTGCTTTCCAGGATTTGGTTATTATGTATCGTGCTGCTATAAACATAGATACACATATGTCTTTTTGTCATGTTAGCCTATTTCTTTTGGAAAAATGCCCAGAAGAGCAAGTAGAACAGTATTATGAATATTTTTAAAAGATCAAGGGGAAAATAAAACCGTGGGTTGCAGTTGGACATAGCTGTGAGAACTAAACCCGGAGATATTATTATTCAATCTCACTTTTAATGTGAAAATCTGAGACTACATTAGCCAAAGAATTGTGTCAACTTCATTTTATTTTCAACAGCAATATCAATCACCACAGGATTGTCTACATGAGAACAGTGTAGGTTAATTTTATTACTAAACATTATGATTTCTATAATACAACATTAAATTATTAAATTGGACTTTTAAAATCTATACATATACAATTACTTTTATAAGATTTGTATGATCTGCGTTATGCTCCTGTACTATGAAATATAAAGGCAGAAGTATTAAAATAGATGACTCTTGAATTTGTATTTGTGAGGATGGAAGTGTGCCCTACATTCATACTGGGTAGTTGATTTCGTTAAGGAGGCAAAGAAGTTCTATGCACCTTCTTGGCTTACGTTTGGTTGAGCTGAAATTTTAAATGTGGTATCTCAAATAAATGAATTATATACTTAATACTGTCCTGCATACCTAATTAATTTTTACAACTGACCATATCCCTCTAAGTTATATTTAAAAATGTATTTAGCCTTATTTCCTGAATTTTAACATATTACATAGGAAATATTTTTTTAAATTGTATGTAATTTTATGTTATATTAAAATTTGAGATCTAATGTTGAGGCACTAATAAATATATAATATGAATAGAAAATTGTGATTTAAATGGTTTCATTGCGATGGATGATTTCTTTTTTTTTTACACTTTGAAACAAGATAAAGCGATAACTGTCTTATTAACTGCATCCCGAGAAATTCAGAAGCACTGACCAGATGTCATGCAGAAACTCCCACACTTTCTTCCTGCTTTCCATGGCTGTGATATGTTCAAGAAAGGGAAAAGTGTCCCATGGACTTCTCTCATAGTCCCAAGACTTAAATTCTTTCCCTCTAAATTCTTTTTTTAGAAACAGTAGAAAACATGAATATCTAAGCATGGTGATCTAAAGTAATGAGCGAAATACAGGAATGTGCATGGCACACAAACACCCCAAATAAATACCTAGAAAGAAAATACCAAGGTGAATCATGATTTTAGCTACCTTTCATGAAAACTCATTCCTGAAAAGAAATATAAGGTCATTAGGACTTTAATCTCACCTTATCCCACATTGTGCTTGAAGTTTCAATAAATTTCAACTGACAGCAGAAGACTAGATAGGGGACACTGCTAAGTGATGTTCAAGTCTTAGGTTCTAATGGGGACTTTGTTCTTCTTTGGATCTTATAAATGACATTTCTTTCTTTTTCTTCCCCAAGTGACGGCTCTAAATCTTTTGTAAGACTCTATACCAATCACTCTTGTCATACTTCGCGTGGAATAGAACTGTGTTGCCCAAGAACGAAGAAGCCAAATGTGTCCATGGCATCGATTTAGAAGCCCGTGTCAAAATAGATATGTACCAAACCACAAGATTTATTAAAGCCATTGTCAGATTTCTGTTCTGAAAATTTACAATTAGCCACATAAGACTATAAAGCCATTCCTCCAATTCTACTTTCTTGATCTACTTTAGAATCTTCTCTACAAGAAAAAAAAATAATAGGTATTATATAACATTCATCTTTACTGGGGAAGAGAATGATAACTCAACATTGGCATTTTTCTAAGTGAAATCTGTATTTTTTTTGGAAAAAAAATGACAAATGACATAAATACAACATATATCAGAGGAAAACTGAGGGTGTCATTCTGCCAGAGAATTACAATGATCAATTGCAATTTTCTGCCGAAGAATGTTACTTTTATTTTCATTAATGTATTTTATAATAATCCAACTGGTGAGAAAACTTGACCTATTCTGTTGAAATCATTAAGTTTGTTGTACACAAATCTACTTAATTCTCCCTACTTTTGAGTTCCTTACATTTTGAATATTCAAAAACAAAATTTAACATATTTAAGTTACACAGTATTGTTGCACTCAATTATAAAACATCAATTCAAGAAAACTTACAAAGAGTGAGCTGTGTCGTGTACTCACTTTCCATGTCCTAGAAAAATCTCGCATTCCTGGGCCATCCTAGAAATGCTTTTTTTTCCCCCTATAAGGCTACCTTAAATAAATTTCCTTCAGTCTCTAAGGATAGATTACCTACACAGTGACCCTGGTACGAATTGGGAAGATGCCCAAACAGAAAAGTTTAACTGGACAAAAGTTTTTAAAACTTGAATTCCCAAACTTCCCTTTTCCCTTCCTCATTATTATGGTTCATAGGCTAAAAGTTATTTCTCTCAAAATTACTGTAAGCGGTTCTTCTTCCAATACCAACTTGATAATCCTTCACTCATCCATTTTCAGGCAGATTATTGGCAAAAGTCTGAAATTGTTACAGCTGCAGTCAAAACATACTTTGTTCTTCGATCTCTGTTTCTTCTATTTTGCTCTTTACTCTCAAACCTTATCTTTACATACTACTAATAAGCAACTCAATCTCTGAGCAGTCGTTTGTATCTAACTTTTACATACTAAAATTTTTCAAAAGCAAAAGTTACTCATCGGCCAGTGCAGTTTTCTTGGAACAGAAAACGTTCCTTCTCTAGAACAGCATATGTGTCTGGAACCATTCCTTCTCTAGAATAGCATTTGTGTCTGCTTTCTCTAACTACAATGGCGGAGGTGAGTAGTTACAATAGACACCATATGGCATTTAGAGACTACAGTTTTTCCTTTTGATCTGGCCCCAAAAGTCTACCAATTTTTAAAGTAAAATATATTTCTGCTCTTTCAAATCTAATCTCTGTTTATATTTAAGATCCAAATGTACACTAGTTCTGTAGGAAGCACAAAAGAATATGCATGCTGTGTTGAAGTTGTGATATCCCACTTGTCTAAGCTTCTCTTTTGAAAACCACATTGTTTGCGCATATGCCTATCCTACTGAAATTTCCTTCTTAGGCGTCTTTGTTCTTTCACTATGCTCAGCCTTTAAAGAGAGGCCTTTTCTTTCATTTCTGTCTTACAACTGCTGGCACATGGAAAACAAATATATACGTATTGTTTACAGATTTTAGCTACCAGAAGTGAGCTAAGAAGTGGAAACCCTAAGACAATTGATATTTCATACACAATCACAGAAACAGCAGAGTAGTATAAAATAAGATAGTGTGGCCCCTAATTAATGTAATGCTGTGTCGTGATTACAGATAAGAGCCATGGGGTCCTGAAGAAAGGCAGAAGCTAATTTCTCTGAAAGAAAGTGTGCTAAGAAAACACACACTAAGGAAAGAGAGAAAAAATATTAGAACAAATGTGACTTTGTAACATGGTGTGAAATGACCAATCTTCATATATAAAGTTCTAAGGAAAAAACAAGATGGCTCAGATACAAACATAGGAAATAGATGTTGAGTTCTGTCATTCCTTGAGGCTCATCCTTCTTTGACTAGATGAAAATAAATTGCACTCACATGACTTCATTTGAGGCAGTAGTGTGGGAACTGACTTTTATGAAATACATGCAAATGATCAACCCACACGTACTAAACGGGTTGATGAGTGTCCTTTCGCTGCCCTCAGATGAATAGTGTTAAGTTTTCTTTTCCTGACAAGAGGCAGATTTCTTAATGATATGTTATGTTGATATTGTAACTTACTGCTCATTCCGGAGTTCCAAGCATTTGGCCCCACGTGGTTAAAGGTGCACAAATGCCTGCTGGAATCTCACCTCCTGCTCTCCTCTCAGCCGTCTGCAGGATTCTGCTCAGATAGGTATTTTTTTTGTTTGTTTGTTTTGTTTTGTTTTGAAACAGGGTATGTTCTGCAGTTCGGACTAGTCCTGAACTCAACGAAAGCATGAAGTCAGAGAAAGGTGACTTTGTCCTGCATTTGAAACTAAGACCCTTAGATTGGAGGAGAGGCAATCTTGAGGGTGAGCTTTTGCTGTAGGGCAACCTCTTAAATTATCCAGGTTTTTCTTTTTTTATGTAATAGCATTTTAAATATTCCAATTAGATCCTGCCCTAATTCTCTTCTCCGTGTCTGAAGAAAAAGAATGCATGAAAAATATATTCATCATACATATCAAACTCAATAAATGTATTATATTTTTTAAATACAAGAATATATTTTGAATGCTTTTATTGGTAATATTGAATATATTAGCCAAATACATTTTAATGTGTCCAGGAAAATTGTATGTGAAAAATGCATTCACAAAGCTACATTTTTAAAATGTTCCTGAATAAGTACCTAAAATAAAGTGCTCATGCATCATAATAAATCCACAAAAATCCTTCACTATATTTTTTATTTTAAAAAGTACATTTTAAATAGAAAAGTCCCTGGGCCTGTCAATTCTTCTGCCTTCATGTTTGAAAGTTATTAACAACTGAGGATTTGGTGATGTCCGTGTCTCTGTTTCAAGCACACCACCCTTCAGGGCTGGCCGCTCTAATCAGCATTTCATCATCAGTACATATAATAAAGAAGTGGAGCCAGGCTGGGCAGCCATAATTGTCTCCAGTCTTCATGAGACACATTAAAATTCTCTTTGAACACTCTTTGGCAATCTTAATGCTTGTATTAACATTCATATTTCTCTTACTATAAATACTTTAAAATCAAAGGATGATTATCTCAACAGACTTCTCCTTGCTTTGTTGACAGTATAGAAAAGAGGAGGATATCTCAGAAATGACTCAATCATTCTTTTAAACCATATCTATAGATGGAGAAAACGGGCAGAAAGAGGAAGTGAAGGTTTTTGGATAGCAGCTACTATGATCTCCTTTACACCCATACTTAGAAATGTTGATGATTTTAACTTTTATAATAGTCCTATGGCTTTGTCTATGGATTATTTCATGTCTGGTATTCTATACACTTGAGTCCTTGTTGTAAATTATGGAGAAAGCAGAAAATAAGTATTCAAGATTACATCACATAGGTATGAACAGCTAAATTATCAAAGAAGGAAAGTTGAGATATGATATTCACTCAAGTCCCAGAGGTCAGAGTAGTCAGATATATGGAGACATAGAAGGATATAGCATGTGAAATATTCCTGGGTGCTCAAAATTTTGAAATTTAAAGATAGGAAAAATGAGAGAAGATAAAAAGAGGAAGTTTGTTTAGAAATTGATCAGAATGTGTTTTATATTCCATATGTAAAGTTTCTAACTTGGTCAAGAAATTTGCTTTATTGTCACCAAATATAATTTAACTGTGAAAGAAATTCTCAAAATATTCAATATATGTTCATAATGTATTATTTTAAGTGGAAAATGTTTTTGACATATGTACATAACCTAAAATGTTAAAATTAGAATATCAATAAAACATTGAGACAAGTCAGTTCGCAGCTCTGTGGAGTAATTCTGAAGACAAAGAACATAGAACCAATGTCTTAAACATCAAGTAAATGTTTAAGATATTAAGGAAGATTTGCTAACAGGCTAACTATTGGAAACTCAGCACATACACATCCACAAATGAGCTTGATGTTATGGAAATTATAAATTATTCTTAGTCCTTCACCTATTAAAAGAATATAAACTCTGTGGATTTTTAAAATGAGTGTTAAAGGGAGTCTCATTATGCAATAATTTTTATAACTCTAGAAAGAAGCTGCCGAATAATATAAAAATCTAGATTCATGGTTGAATACCATTGCCAGTTTCAAAAGATAAAATAGGAAATTCTAAGAATAAATATATTGACCATTTTAATTCTAGCCTCTAAGAGAATATACCCAGTGTTTCAAGTGATGACAAAAAGGAGAGACTGAGAAGTACAAACTTACTCCATAAATAAATATTACATTTTCAAACAAAGAGTGAATATTCAGAGAAAATGTATAAATTTGTAGAAACATGAGCTAGAATCTCCAAATAAAGCTCAGAATTTTAATTTTGATTATATATAGACTAGGCATAAATTTAAATCTTTTTTAGCATACATGTTCTCAAACAAGGCAAAAAACTATTACCATTTTGGGCTTTATTTTTTCTTTCATTACTAAGGAAATTTCATTTATGTTACAGAAGTATGAATATCTTAAGCATTACATGAGAAAATAAATACTTCATGAGATTTGATGTTTTATCCATAAAAAGTTCAAAACAACCTGCTAGAAAGACAATTACCCGTAATTATTTCTTGTTTACAATTTAAAGAATTTGGAAAGACAAAGGAATTTAAGCTACAGATAAGATTTCAAACTCAATATATGAGTCTAAATATGTATCGCAATAAAATCATCTTTGATTGGAGAAATTTCAGTCTTCAATAGCAATATTAAGGACATTTCCACATAAGTAAAAATGTCTAAATGTCTAAAGAACAACCTAGAAAGCATAAAATTCAAGCCCCAGGAAAAGTCTAGACAGAAAGATGGCTTTCATGAAATTAAGCAATGTAAGTATGACTTTGTAAAATAACTTATCATGAGTCAGAACTTGATTTGTTGGTGAAAAATAAAAACAAATGTGTACAGTCAAAGCAACGTAGATGTGTTAAGTGAAAGAAAAATGAATGTCAAGTCTAATGGCTATTGGATGACTTGATGGTCACAATTCATAGACATCACAGTCTCAAGTGGTGGTACCAAACTCTTCCAACATCCCTTAATTTTGTTTGCTTTTGACACAAGTCATTTCGAAACTTTAGGTCTTAAAAATCACATTATACATTGAAAGATTATATAATTACAAAGTCCTCCTTGTGTCCTGTGAGCCTCGCCTCAACATTGTTCTTCATTATTTAAAATTTTAATCAAGGTAATTTGTATGAAACAACTTTATGCACCAAAGTCTATATGTAACAGGGTTAAAGATACCAACAGTGGCAAAATACAGCTCTTCAAGGTCCCACTATCCACTCTTAGTCTAGTGAATTCCTGAATTCCTAACTTTTAAATTCGGAGTATGCCTTGAAGATATCAAGAGATACTTCAAAAATATATTTTTACAAAGATTTTCATTCCAGTTAGCTTTTGTTATGATGTAATATAGCTGTCTACTGAATTGTTATATGTTTGTGTAGAATTTATTTATAATTTTACCTGTTATCTTTTGAGAATCATAATGAGAATTTAATAAAGTAGGCATCTACATATTATTGCATATTCCAGAATGAATGCAAAAGTGAATTTGCTATGCATTTCCCTGCAGCCTTCAAGAGGAAGAGAGTCACATTTTTAATCATTTTAAAACTACAGAACAAAACTATAAAGAACAGAAATGTAATAGTGTTGTCAATTCAAAGTGTCAATGCATTACTTAGATCTGGAGAATAAGAGATAAATTGCTAGGTGAACATAGCTGGTTAGAGTTCTGCAGAGAAATATATTTGATACAGAATGCATGTATAAGTATGGCATGAACATTCATGACCTTACATGTTTGAAGTTTGGCTAGTTCATGATAATAGAGTACAAAGGTCACTGAAACTCTTGGCATGTGAGTTCCCACATTCCCTATTGCTGTTTTCTCTACTTTTTTTTTTTTATGATCACACAAACTTGGAAAAATATTTCGTAAACCTTGTGTTAACCATAAAACATTGTTAGTATTTGTTTTATTTAACTAGCATATACAGCAGGAAGATTTTTCCTCATATGACGGTAAAACTGATTTCAGTGTCTCTTGGTATTAGTATTTTATAAATCTTATATAAAGTTTGTAATGTGACTTATTTAAAGTTAGCAGAAGAGCCATCGACCTTTGCAAATTCCAGGCTGCTTCTACCTGCAGAATTTCTCATGCAGCACAGCACCTGCATACATTTGAAAAATTGAGAGTCTTGAAAATGGTGTTTCAATAACATTTCTTTTCAGCAAAAGCACAAAATTTGCCATGCAACATAACACCTTGAACAAGGTTAATGCCCTGTGGAAACTACATTTCTCTGAAAGATGTTGCTGTTGATGATGATGATAAGTTTAAGTAAATGCATAAATAACTCTCCTATGACACACATTTTTGTGTCAGATAGATTGCTGAAATATATGTCTAACTCAAAAAAGAAGGGAAACTAGCCACAGCAAACATAATGGAGAAGACATACAAACACACAGCGAGTACACAGTTGAAAGGTGAATATATATATATATATACATATATATATATATATATATATATATATATATATATATATATATATAATTCATTCTAAATAATGAATATCTGATTTATTTTACTGAATAAATAAATTTCTGCTAAATGTTGTATCCTTCTTTCCTCCGTTGTCCAATTCAATAGTAAGTTAATTTTGACAAAGCAGGAAATTGTAATATTTATCTGAATTATGCATCTTATTGTCTTTTTGTCCTCTAAATAATAAAGATAGTTCGTTCTTACTATAGGCACACACAGAGAGACGGTGAGAGAGGGAGAGAATATGCCTTCATTCAGGTGCCTAAATTTTCAATAATGGCTCTTCAGGGATTTTATGCCATAATTTCCACACATGAAAACAGTTTAAGATTTTCTTCAAAATAGTCTATTTAGATACCATGACAAGGTAATAGAAGATGATGCTTCCATAGTTCCAACATTCAATTAATTACTAAACAATTAATAATCTTAAGAGCAGGGTCAAATTGAAAAATCTGTGACATGTTAATTGGTAGGCAAATGCATTATTTTTATAAAAAGTCTTACACTTCTCTATAGTATTACCCTGATTGTGTTTTTCAAATGTGGCATAAACAATTGAAATTATACTTTGATAAGTGGTGAAAAGTTAGTATTTTTGCTTTAGAGTACAAAGAGATATAAAAGCCCACAATATTGTCTTGGAATATGATTAATCTTCACAATTTTCTTTGCCAGAATTTTATGATAGAAATGATAACCAGCATATACTTTTTCTCAAAAAATTCATTAATAAATTTTTCATGTTTTCTATTTCTCAGTTCTTCCCTCCCAAGCTTATTTTCCTTACCTATCAATGTTTTTAATCTTCTTTTCTGGATACACATAAGCTGTTTGCACAGGTGACATCAGAGGATTCACTTAAATCAGTGTTGATTGCTTCAAGGATTCCACTGTCAATATTCCCGTGGTGGTCCATTTTCATGGCTTTTCTGTAGCCAAAGCTAAATCATTAACAGGAATCAGAAAATTACTAGAATATATAATTTTACAAATGAAAGCTCAAAAATACTTCAGAAATATATTTACTCACCCACACGTTTTAATTTTAATGAACATTCATAAATCATCTATTATCTGCAACATTTTGGTGAATAATATTTGTGAAACGATGCCTTTCACAGTAGAAAGTATATCTTTTCATTAAAAATAAAACATTTTATTTGAATAAGGACAAAATGACACCTCAAAAATAATTCTAAATTAGTGATTAGAGAAAATTTTATAGCACTGACGTAATCCATTATAATAAAGGCAAAAAATTTTCAGGTCTACTTCATAAACTGTAATAGTACTAGATACTAAAGGCAAGTAGATAACAATGAGTAGTAAACAAGAGATCAGAAATATGTTCATTTTGCCAATTAAAATAAATAACGAAAAAGAATCTGATGATGGCTACTGGAAAAAAAAAGTAAAATGATCCTTTCCAGCACAAAGAGACAACATACAAATTTACCAGTAACATAAATGAACAGTCATTACTACTCGTTATGAATATATAAGATAATAATAAATTGTTAGAAAATATAAATGGCTTTAAATTTGATAACTTAGGTGGAATGAAAATTTTTCATAAGATCATTAGAAAAGGAATGTATATTCCTAGTATTCTTTAGCCTACTATAAAAGTTTAATTAGTAATATATTTTAACAAGGAAACTGCAAGTTCATATTCCAGTAAATTTTATTGAATGAACAATATAAATTCTAAAAAAATCCAGAAATATAAACAAAATAAATGCAATTCAATTTATTTTATGAAGTCATAGTTATCTAATAAAAATCAATGGCCTATAGCAAAAATATTTGACAATTATATATAATTGCATAAAGCTAAATAACTGTTGGTATGGAACATGGAAAAAAAAGCAAATATGTCTCTTTTTTGAGACAGGGCCTCGCTCTGTGTTCTAGACTGGCCCTGAATTCACTTCAGATCCCAGGCTGACTCAACAATCCTTCTGTCTCAGCCTCCCGAGTGCTGGGATTACAGGCGTGTGCCACCATGCCCAGCTTATGTGGTGCTGGGGAATCGAACTTGGGTACTTAGTGCTTGGCTTAGTACTTGCTCAAGCGCTTTAACCGCTGAGTCATTCCTCCAGCCCGTATGTCTTCTATTAAAATTTATACAATACACCACTTGTATAATCCCAGCACTCACTAGGCTGAGGCAGGAGGTTTGCTGTGATTCTAAGGCCAGCCTGGGCTACATTGCAAGTTTGGGACCAGCCTGAGCTATAGAGAGAGACCTTATTTCAAAACAAAAACAAACAAAAACTTGTGAGAGTAATATAGCATATATAAATCTATTTTCAAGTTGAAATATTCAATGTTATTATGATATGATTTCTCTCATAAGTAAAAGATTCTAGGCAAATATATACACACCCAACATTTCTAATAGAAAAACAAAAATATGTATTATATCCATATATATTTTATGTGTGTACATAAGAAAGCATTCAAATGCTTCTGTGCTTTCCTATTCTCACTTATTCTTGAAGAAACAATACTTAATTTTGATCGAAGACCAGGAAAATACTAGTATGTAATGCTGTATGTATTAAAGCTCATGAACTCATAGCCTCTTCATGAAGCTCTTGAATGCCTGAGAATAACATACGAAGAACTTCTATTTAACATAAATGTACATTATTCAAAAACCATTCATTTGTAGTAGTAATCTTATTTTATAATTTCATCAACAACAATAATATCAGAGAATGCATATATTCTATACATACACATTTTCATATAATTATATATCATGATAACACAACATATATCATATATACATAGTTATAGAAACTTTACTACAGAATACAACCTAATGGAAATAAAACAATTTTTTATCAGGAGTGATTTAAAGATAGTGTTTCTTCTTTTACAAAATAGTGTTTGCTTTGAAAATAGATATCTTGAGCTCTGTAGCTATTTCACAGAAAAAATCTGAAATAGGCTAGGGCTGAAGTGTCTGGAGTTGGCGGCAGAACAACTCTCTTGAAAGCTTTTGATAGAATCCAGAGATAAAGAGCCAAAGGTAACAGGGAGGTCGGCCAGAAGAGTCTATAGAATTGGAAGCATTTGTAGCAAAGTGCCCCTAAGGTAATTGATAAAAACCTGGGAGTTATAGTCCACTGAGATAAGAAACTACCATACATAAGGGAACAAAAATTCTACTGGAAATGCTGAGCTAATCCATCAGCTTTATTTCTTTTTAGCTCCTCTCTATTGACTGTTCACAATGAAGTCTGTATTTTGACAATATAGAAAGGTTTGCACAAAAGCCAGTAATGGAAAAATACAATAATTATTAAATTGACGGTCTAGAAAAAAAAGTTAGTTGTTAAAAGATGATGGAAAGCTAACATTTTTATTATATTTGGGCTAACAAAAAGAAACGGTTACAAATTTCTCATGAAGATGTAACCAGTTTGATCGGTTGAATAGAATTCTAGTTTTCAGTGAAGAAAATAAAAATGTACTTTTCATTAATCTCCATTTTTTTTTTTTTGCTTCTCACCCAAAACTGCAGCAAAGTGTAATTCTTCTCTCAATGAATATTTACATGTTAAAGTCATTTTTTACTCACATTGAGTTGCCAAAATGTCAGGACACTAGCAATTCTTCATCACGAATATTTACCAGACAGTTTATTTGATGTAACCAACTACATCCTAAAGGCGTGTAGCTTATAGATCACAGGGAAAATACTTCAGCAATGTGTCCTCAATTTTCTTGAATCACTGGACACCACACATCAAAAATCAAATTCACCTGCCATTAGGATACAAGGAATCTCCAAGGTAAAAATGTACCAGAAAAAAATCTACTGCTTTGTGACCAGCAAGACGGGACCTAATTGCTCTCTCATCATCCTATCTGTCCAAGGGCTTCTCCTCGTATCCATCTTCCCCGGCAGCCTGCTCTGTGAAGCATGCTTTTCTTGTGCTTTTCCTCTTTAGTGACCACACCGCACGTCTTCTCTGACAAAGTTGGAGAAGTTAATCTCTGGGCGGTTACCTCTCTGGGAGAGTTCTCATCTTTACCTGCTTTTCTATCCTTGAGTTTCACTTTGCTGAGTGGCTCACAGGAAAATAGATTTCCTTTATCATGCCCAACTCTTTTAGACACAAAAAATAAGAAAAGATACAAAGCAGAATTTCTTGTCCATCTAATAATGCAGTTCCTGCTTCACAATAATGCAGTTCTCACAGATCGTAACAATTCCGTCTTCCTCTTGGAATGCCTGAAATGTGATCGTTGACAGGTTATGAAACAACCTTACATTCTAGTCAGAAGTTCTCTTCATTCTAGCATATAGGCCTGTGCTGAGTCATGCCCACCACACTCTCATTTATAGCAAAGTTTTCCTCTTGTGTTTTTATTTTCCCCAGATGTGTTTTCTTAGGGTATTTATTTTTTATGACATTTTTTAAATGTAGAGTTTGAATGTTCCAGTAGGTATCTGTAACTGTATGTCTAAGGCAATGGTTAGATACAAGCTTAAAACAATCTTACACTCTTGATAACAATTAAGAAGTCTGTGCTTGATCAGAAACAAACTTTATGATATTTAAGAAAGCAAATAATCATAGTAGCCAACCTACCTACTTCATGACAACTGGAGTTGAAGACCAGGAATGACAATTAGTTACATAGGATGGGCATATATGTCAATAAATTGAGTTTTTATTCTACCTCAATGATAAAATTACTTATAATTTCTATCTTCTATTTTGTGCTAAAAATGATAAAGCCAATGGAGCAAAACAAGTTACATTTAAATTTTAACATAGAGATACTATTATTAAATTATATCCCGGGGATTATAAGTATTTAACTGCAAAGAATAGTATAGTAATGGCAGTATGGCTACTTTTCTATGTAACTTCAGAACATGGACTAACATTATCAGATGAACTCAGGCGTGAGAATCATCTTTCCTGAGTGGAAATCACCGTAATTGCTCTTAAGTCTGAGATATCAGGAAGCAATGCCAAGTTCCTATTTCCTTAAGTCTTAACTAATCTGTTCTCACTCTTTCTAATACATTGAGAAAGTCAAGGTAGTTAGTAGGTAGAATCTACATTTTTAGAATTCAGGATCCCCTTTTACTGAAATCCTGCATGTACCACTAACTGACTGTATTGTTTGAGCTAAAACATTTAACATCTCTATCTTCACATTCTTGTCTGGAAAAGGGAACAGCAGTGATAGATAATAGAGACATTTTGAAAATTAAAGGAAATATTAGCTCTCAGGTAGTTGAAATAAAAGTAGTGTAAGGAAATGTGGAAAAGAAAAACAGTTCTTCACTTTCAGTTTTTTGTTTTGTTTTGGTTTTTTTGGTGAGCAAATAGAAAAGTGATGTCAGATGAAAATGGGTGGGTATCATTTTAATCAAAGAGGTGAAAATAGTGAAAGAGAACTTGAAGAGGTTTGCTAATAATGGATTGTGAGTCACGCAAATTAGAGAACAGAAGGGAAAGATTTCAGAATTTGTGGTGAAAGTCAGGTGGGGTCAGGAAAAGCCAGGTGCAGGTCCATGTCCGGACATGCTTTTAGGAGGTAGAACATGACCTTAACTTATTGGAGACTGATGATGATTCCTAACACACAAATCCAAAAGGCCTAATGAGATTTAGCTTCATGCTCTCTGAAACTGATTGTGACAGTTACATTGTGGGATGAAAAAAAAAATGAGTTCTCGTGAAGAACACACAGAATCCACTGGTTCGATTTAACGTTCCATCAAAGGTCCTGAAGAAGTCATAAAGGAGGGGAGTTTTAGCTTGTAGTGACAATTGTTTAAAATACATGTGCTGTGGCAGCCACAGATCCCAACATTACAATTTTAGAATACATTGAGTGTAGTTTCCAATTTACTAGAAAATCTGACCACAGTCTATTTTCAATGTGGATAAAGAGGCTAATAAAAGTTCTAATTAGCTTGACATTCACTTCTGTGAAATAAGTAATGGCTATGTATATAATTAGATGTTGGGCGAGAGAAATTGCTGGAATGGTGTGTATGATTTCATTGCTAAAAATTTGTTATAGTGATGAGATTTTTGCCATTGTATTTTATCTGGTAGAATTGTTGAGTAGGTAATTATTTTAAAAAATAGATCCATTTAACTAAGGGATTAAAATAAAAAAGCTATTAAAAAGATAGGGATACAATTACTTTTTAACCCAGTAAATTATAACTTAAGGAAATAAAAAAGGTAATCACTTAATTTATCACATACTTTTTTAGTTTTCTATAATTTAAAGGCACACTTTTTCTGATCTTCACTTTTAATGAACTGATTGCATCAAATTGATTGTCCCTCAACTCTTGAATTATTAGATGTTTAAATAATAAGTATATGGTATAACTCACATAATCAACTAAAAAGTCTACTGTAAAAATAACATGTTCTGAATTAAGCAACTTATAAAAGATGAACATTGTATAGTCTCAGAACACAAGTGGTAGAGCACAAGTATTTTAAAATTAAAAGTT
The DNA here is from genome assembly GCA_004027205.1 of Ctenodactylus gundi. Classification (NCBI taxonomy): domain Eukaryota; kingdom Metazoa; phylum Chordata; class Mammalia; order Rodentia; family Ctenodactylidae; genus Ctenodactylus; species Ctenodactylus gundi. Next base: position 39,312 of record PVKB01000530.1, read on the forward strand.
AAAACTTTTACACACAATAGAAAAAGGAAAATTTGTTTTAATATGCAGACATGAATATCAAGAAAGCATTTCTAAAAACATAGTGGCAAAGAAGAAAAACTAGAAATCAGACTAGCGATCTACCGGCTCTACACAAGGACGATATTTTCAATCATTTTCTATTTGTCTCTAAAAACCAGCATACGATGAGATTTTGGTGGGCAGCAAAAAGAAAAAAAATGGAATCACTGCATAACCTCAATCTCAAATAAGTTTATCTGACAGATTAAACCTTAAACAAAGTCAATATCTATTACAATTGCATTGTACTTGCTTCTCATTTTTAATGTGTGGGATTTCCTGAAAAGCAAGTAAGTATAGAGAAGTGAGTCCAAACCGCTTCAGAGTAAAGAATATGAAACCTTCAGACTCAATTTAGAAGTGACCTGAATGGGGCATCTGAAATGTATAAGAAAGGAAAATTCAAGTTGAAAGCGTAGTTTTAATAGGGTTCTACTGACTAGCAAGGGCAAGATCATAGTTTAATTCCCAAGCACCAGATAAGATGTACACAGACAGAAAAGCCTGTAAACTTAGCACTTGGGAGGCTGAGGCAGGAGGACCACCTTGAGTTTGAGCCAGCCAGGGATACGCAGTGAGTTCAGGATTAACCTGAACTATAGACCAAGAACCATATTAAATAAATGGATAGATAAATAATTAAGTAAATAAACAAAGAGTGCTTTCTCTGAGGCCCTCAACTCAGCATCTCTAAGTAAACCACTCACTTACTAAATGAAAAATAAATAGTTTTTTTATTTATAGTCTTTAAAATAAAACTTAGATAGCACATTAGTCTTCCTAAATGTTAGCAGCAAAACAATTAGAATCTCTGGAAAGCTAATATTTTCTAGTCTGAAAAAAAAAGTTTGTGGAACTACACATTTAGAACTTAAGGAAGGGACTGGAGGAATGGCTCAGCGGTTAAAGCGCTTGAGCAAGCTCTAAACCAAGCTCTAAGTACCCGAGTTCGATTCCCCAGCACCACATAAAGTGGTTGTGGTGGTGCACGCCTATAATCCCAGCACTCGGAAGGATGAGACAGCAGGATTGCCGTGAGTTCAAGGCCAGCCTGGGCTCTGAAGTGAATCCAAGACCAGCCTGGACTACAGAGTGAGACCCTGTCTCAAAAAATAAATGAATAAATAAAATAATTTTAAAAAAAGATCATAAGGAGTTGTTCCCCATTGAGGTAAACACATACAGAGTGGATTGTTATCCTGTTTTCTTATTCCTCATAATATACTTAAACATGAACACTTGTTATCATATGAAGATTCCAACTATTCTACAGGTGGAAGTTCTGAACTTCCCTTGAAAGTCTTGCGCTTTCCCATACGCAGTACACTTTGATGGATGGGATGGAATTGATACAACCACTGAAGCTTAAATGTGACTTACAGTTCCTCTTGCTTCCTCCTTTGTTTCTGCACTCTTTCAGAGAAGAAACTTGTACTAGGCAGGAGCTGTTTCAGGCTCCAGCATGAGCCAAAGCGGGGAACAGAGCTGAGGAGAAAAGCCGCCAACTATCATCATTTCACTGAACATAAGTGAGACATAAACACATTTCACATTGCTAACATTTTGCAACTGTACTGATTGCAGAACTCTTATTTTTATATAGAAATTAATACTATTAGAAGTGTTATCATAGCACTAATAAAACCAAAATATGGGGTTGGGGATATAAATCAGCTTATAGAATGTTCCCCTAGCAAGCACAAGTCCCTGAATTTGATTCACCAGCACCACATAATCCAAGAGTGGAAACGCTCACCTATAATTTCAGCACTTGAGAGGCTGAGAGATGAGGATGGCTGTGTGATGTGATCCAGGTCAACCTGGGTGACATGGCGAGTTCAGGGCCAGATTGGATTATAGAAAGAGACCCTGTCTCAAAAAAAAAAAAAAAAAAAAAGTGCTATTGGCACTGGGAGAATAGGAAGTGTTTAGAAAGTGTGGACAGTGTATAAATCATGTTTACATAGATGATACTATATAGAATTTAAGCTACAATTCTTGGTATAACTGTGTACATCATAAATTTATGTAGTATACCTAAAGATTATGTGTGCCTAGCTTTGTTATTATTGGTATTTGGGTTTAACTTTGTATCACCAGAAAGACATGAGTTCAGAAAACAATAAAGAAATCTTTAAAGCTGTTGTTAATCAGGATGAAGAATATCAAAAGAGAATTCACATAATTCATGAATTGTGTATTTGAAAGATGTGCTCAACTGTTACCTGTACAACGCAAGCTTAAGGGACAGCATGCGACACATGAGCTATTGAAGATAAGCCTTAGCATAGCATTTCTTCCAGGAGAGGGAGGAGATGGTCACCAAGGTCTTTGGTAAGACTTCTCATTGGCTTTTCAATCAGAGAAAACAGAAAATACATGATTCTAAAAGAATTATGATAATTGTAACATACCAATCACAAAGTCTAGAAAAGAGATTATCTCGAAAATAATTGTGTGCTGGTTGGACCAAGTTGCTGACTGAAATTAGATAGCCTCAAGTCAAAAAGATTCCACAAGTCACACTCCAAAAATGCCACCATGTGCGTTTAAAATAGATTTCATTGAAAAAAAAAAAAAAAGGAAACGGTCCATAGACCCTCAAGTTCTCATGGCTGAAAACTGAGAATGTTGCATTTTTTTGGACATACATTCCCATGTGTTTTTCTGCTACAATTCAAGGAGTTGGTGAACAGAAGCAGAGGGCAGACTTGAAGTTATCAGAAATAAGAATTGATAATCTGTAAACATACAATGGAGCTGAGATCTAATCTAATATGCAATATTCTCCACATGCAAAAGTGGTAGATCTTCACTATTATCACACAAGTATTAATTGACTTGAAATAGACACTGAATAATATCTGTTTCTTTTACCTGACAGAATATATTTATTACACTTTCTATGTTTCACCATAAAATAATATGTTTACATATGATCACATATCTAACATTAATTCATATATTTTCTTATTACAGAATGCTCTATCTGGACCTGAATGTGTTCGTTAATTATAGGATTTTGCATATTATTGCTTAATTGGAAGAGTCATTTATTTCATTTTTAGGGGAAATACTTTGTTTTATATACAAACAAAGTCACTTATGAGTCATCAAAAATTCAGATTAGAGTAAATTTATAAATATGGTATAAATATTTGCTCTTTACTAAGAGTAATACATAACAGCCTCTTACATAATGGATTATGCTTTCTTACTCCAGTGTCATGTTAAGTAAGTATCTGTTTTAAACAATTGAATAAGAGAGATATGATGTTAGCAGAATATCATAGGTAAAAATTATTTTGGTGTTCTACCTCTAAAATGGGTTCCAAATTACTATTTTATGAACACACACACACATATATATATATATATATATATATATATATATATATATATATATATATATCAGTTAGTGCTGACTCCTAGGTTATATTCTAGAAGGAAAAAATACAGGAATCAATCTGATCAGCAGCCCCAAAATGATCAGCAGCCTATCATCAGTCAACATAGAGAGTCCCTTCAATGTAATTAAAAGTAAAAGTTTCCAGTTAAAATTAAAAAAATGTGAATTCCAAATTCTATAACAAATTAGAGACATGGGATTTGGTGAATCAATGAGAATCTCTGTCTATCCCTTTTCAGAAATATATATATATGTGTATATATATATGTATATATATATATATATATATATACATATATATATATGCATTATGTGTGTGTAAATAGGCAAGAAGAAAGCTAAAATTGAATACATAATACAATTTTTAAATTCTTGAACCATGTACCCTTCAATACATTGAAGTCTGAAATTCATTTGAATTTTTAAATTATTGTATAATTTTTGATTCGTGTGCTTTTAAGTCATTGCTGCTTTCTCTATGTCCAATACTGTTCAAATTACTATTTCAAATAATAAAGAATAATTTCAATGGAAAAAATTAAAAATACTAAGAAATGTGAAACAGAGTGAACTTAAGCCATATTTGCAAAGGCATAGCATGGGGACAACCAAGGGACAAGTGGAATATATCTGAATCAAAGGTAAGAGCGGGGACAAATGTACGGTACGGGCATGAGCCCGGTTTGGCGGAGCCAATCTCTGCCTGCTTAACAAATTCAATGATGAAGCGCTAATGGAAATGGACAGACAGTGGAAGCATGTGTACTTTCGACTGGTAGCTTACTGTAGATAGACCCTGACTAGCGATGGTTATATGCATTTTTTAAAAATTATGACAGTGAGAAAGTGATATGCATAACATACAAGTGAAAACCATATTTTGATATTTGTCCAGGCTACTTGACATCCAGCAGGACAGTCTGCGCAGCAGCTATGAGCCACAGCTCCAAGCCATGAGGATGAATGACCCACACGCTCTGCAGCGCCCTGTGCGCTAAGCTGTGACATAGGATGTGTAACATTAGAGGAGTTGAACGCATTTCAACGTGCAATTTTGTTAGTTTATAATGTGTTTATCAAGAATGTCTCCATTTTAAAACCAACATCAACTAAGTTATACCTTTGTGTTTCTTGTTTTCATAATCTTGTGAATAATTAAGTAATTTTAAGATTTGTTTCCCACTTAGAGTGCTAATGATTATAACACGTAGAATCCAGAGGAGAAAGTGTATTGCCACTTTGTTCACTTTCACAATAGGATTGATTGAAACATATTTTCCTTTTAATTAAATGTAAAAATTGCTAAACCTTCATCACTAAACTCCCATCGTTAAAAATTAGTCCCAATATTAATCAGAATATAAGTTTATATATAATGTGTGTATGTTATCACTAAAGTTATTCTGTTGTTTAAATATTTTTACGCCTAAATATAAATAGCTATTTGTGTAACAATGGTAGCTGTTACACCCCATTTAGTAAGAGACCAACAGTCCACTGCTACAGAGAAAGACTGTATTTGAACCGTGTGACCTAAGACCCCTGGTCTAGAGAGTAGAGCCATCAATGACATTTCTTTCAATCTTAATGTTATTAGAACTAAAGTTTTTGGGACATGAGTTTATTTCAAAATAACAGGCCAACATTGTAACAATTTTTCTTTCTACCTTTCAGAAAAATGGTGACTTCCAGTAGAGTCATTTTTAAAAATCATTTATGGATGACAAGTAGCCTGCAACAAAGAATTTATGTTTTTTTTTTCTTTAGTCTGGATTTCTTTGTGTCACTAAGCATTTAACTTATCTTCTAAGAACTTCAACGATTGCAACGAAGAATAGGTTTAACATAAAGCAATGTTAAAATTATTTGACAATGGGATTCAATTCAGTGATTCACTCAATGAAGTTATTTCATATTTTGCCCTAATTGAGTAATGTCAGTTCACTTGATTAAAATGCTATTTTACACATGTACACACACACGTGCACATGCACGCACGCACACACAAACACACAAACACACACACACACACACACACACGCGCACTCACACAGTGAGCCTTTCTTTCAACAGTAAATTTTGAACTTGGGTTAGCAAAGTACATTTGAAAACTGTTTACATCATTTTATCACTGAGATTCATGTGGATATTTACATTTATATGAACCAAAACAAATGTCATATTATTTTTGTAGTCCCTGGATGTTGAAAATATAACCATGTCATTCTAATTGTCTCAGTAATAAGAGATGATTGAAGTGGAATTCAAGCCTTCTGGAGCCTCCAAATGCTGCTTCTGGAAACATTGATATTTTGGGAGAGTATGTTAAATGACTAAGGAATTTCTCCTGACATTTCTTAGAGAACATTTCCCTTTCCATTCATTCTGCTTCCTACTTTCTCCAGCCCCTTAATAGGAATTTGGAGGCTTCTTTCATTGACCATTCATTTGGGTCTATGAGTAAAGAAAAACAAGATAAAAGTTTGGCCCCTAGGCCTCCACCCTGTGTCTGTTTCTTTTTTGCTACCTTAAGCTTTGAGTCTGATTCCTGATCGACTCTGCACATAGACATGTTAATCATTTTAAAACATGTTTTGTCTAAAATTATAAATTCTTTCTTTCTATCATAATGATGCTGTTGCAGTTTAGATCGGGAGCGTCCTGCAAAAGCCTCACACATCTATGGATATCACGTACTATTGGGAGATGGAAAGATAACTTTCAAGATTTGCAAAGGCTTCATGGTCAGCAGATTGCCAGCTGCCAGCCTTTTCCATGTACTGCTGTCCCTAACCATGGAGTGGTGCTGAGAATTCTCTACTTAGTGCTGTAAAGCCGAAAGTCAGCATTAGTGATCAGACGCACTGTCTCTGTGCTTCCTTTCGGACTTGTTCCTTCTCTGAATTATTCTTTCCTGCAGTTACTCCGGATTCTATGAGCAACGGGTTTGGCCAGTAATCATCTTGTGGTAGGAGCTGAAACTACCCCTACATCACAGCAACTTTCTCATCATAGTCATCTAGAGGAAAGGACCACCTGACCAAGCTCGCCAGCTGTGAAAGGCCCAATGTTTCCTGCTGTCCTTCTCCATATAATTCAAAGATACCTAAAGGTACTGGTTCCACTGTTCTTTTCCTGGTATAACCAGCACTGCTTGTTTCCAGTTTGGTCAATGGGGAAGAGGAGTGTGGCAAGGTCCCTTCAGACCTGTAGAACTGGGCCTCTGGACTAGAATTCCAATAACAGGAAAAAACATGCATAACTCCAAGATTATTACTCCCAATTAGTGCCCAGATACTTATAAGTCTCTAAGTTAAAAACATTATTAAAATGTATGTGTTTGTGTGTGTGTGTGTGTGTGTGTGTGTGTGTGTGTGTGCGTGTGTGTGTAAATATATTTTTCTTTTGACAATGTTCTGTGTCCTCTGAAACCAGAGAACAAAATTCTCCTCTTGAGTTCTTCGGGTACACTAAGCATTTGTCCCTCACCAGTAAACTCAATCCTACTTTGAAATACATCACCCTGTTTTAATCCTACTAAGTCACTGTAATGAGAACTCCCATGCTCATGAGACATCGATGACTCACAATAACTGATCAAATTCTTCATCTCCCGTCGTACCCCAGCTGGTATCTGATCACCTTTATCTGTTGCCCACAAGAACTGAATGTATTAGAGCCAGAATCTTCCTTTACTTGTGCTGTTTCTATTCACAAGTTTTTTTTTTTTTTTTCACTTCCTTATCCTAGTCCTCTGGTCCGTTATTCTCATTCTTGTTATACTCAAAACTGAAGTCTATTTTAGGCTGAGGTCTTTTTAAACCATAGTAATAGTTCTTGAACATCTCTGTGTTGACTGAATTAACTACTACCGGACTCTGGTTTTCTTTAGCATTATTAATCAAATGTTATGTAGACCATTTAACCCTTTCTATGCTTACAGGGTTTATCCTATCCTTCTGGTAACCTCAAGACATAGAGCTATAGAGGTTTTCTAGCATATTCCAGATGCACTCCATATCTCACCTCTGCATCCAGACTCCCCTGATTAGTTTTACTCTATATTTTCACCCCACACAGTCTCTCCAGCTCCAGGAGAACTGAGCCTCCACTTCTCTTCATAGAACAAGGTTGCCTCCATCTTTATTTCTCAGGACCTAAGTCACTTTTTCTAAGAATTTTTTAATGAATTCTACATTACTTTATATGACTATGTTATATACTTTTCAGAAAATAATAATTATTCATTTTTAAGATGTCTTACTAATTTCATATTATCTCTAATACTTTTATATAGAATAGGATGCTCTGCAGTTTTCTGAAGAAGATGCTTCTATGTTAAAGATGTTACAAATTGTTTGACATTAGCATAGAAGAATATTATTATTGTGGAGAAAGAAAGTGTTATAGGACAAAAGCCAAACTTATTTTGGGATGTGTATAGCAATAACAATTTACTTTAAATTTTGTATCTGATCTAACATTCTTAGAACTATTAAGAAAACCTTTCAGATGACTTCCAGCCTCTAGCAACTCTAAAGCTAATAATGTTACAATATCTAAAACCTGAAAATTCACCTTTTCCAATTTGCTGTAGTCCACTTACCAGATGTTCCCATGAATGTATTTGGTAAATGTACAATTTCTACTTTTCCATAACTTCACAATTTTATGTAACTTTCAGCTGGCAATTTAAGAAGCATTCTATTTTCTATTAGATGATGTAGGCCAGGATCTGGTTGACCGTTATCTCAGATCTGGTTTTGCAAAATGGCTCCAGGAAGAGTCCTTAGAGCTCCAAGAGGCAACTGACCTTCATGAGATGATTTCTTCTACGTGAGTGATTATCAGTCTTATGGAGGCTCTGTGGAATCCACAATGGCAGTATAGCAATAACCAGAGATCTCTGGGTATTCATCTGTAGTTCAGTGGTTATATAAATCTCTTACTTTCTTTTCCTCAGTCTTGAAGAAGAAGACATAAGCTATGTAAATTTTTCCAGTCAAATTGTTTGGTGGGGGCTGGAGGAATGTCTCAGGGGTTAAACAGCTTGCCTAGCAAGTGCTAAGACAAGTGCTCATCACCCCTCCCCTCGCCTCAGTTTGATTCCCTAGCACCATGTAAACTGGGCGTGGTGGCACACTCCTGTAATCCCAGCACTTGGGAAGCTGAGATAGCAGGACTGCCATGAGTCCAAGGCCAGCGGGACTCCATAGTGAGTTCAAGACCAGCCTGGGATACAAGGCGAGACCCTGTCTCAAAAAAAATAAATAAATAAAAAAAATTGTTCCGTGAATTTTAGACAAGTGATTGCTAAATAAAATTGCTAATGGCCAAAAATTGCCAATTTAAGCATAATAGTTTCTACAGTATTGTCAAAGAAGAACCGAATGAATATATAATGGTTGATGGAAATTAGTCTTTCAAACCTAGTTGATTGAAAGTTAAAAAAAGCTTATTTAATAACATCAAAATATTAAAATATGCCACATGCATTAATGATTATAGAATTATTATATTTATTCTATATTAAAATTTCTAACCTTACAAATATACACAGTAGTCATAATTATTTCTCTTTTGCATCTGAGCACACTAAGGTACTGAAAGTTCACATTAATAAACTCAAGGCACACAGCTGAGATTTTAAAAACATGCTGGCTGTCTCAAGAGCTCAACAGCAGTAACATCATCAACTTGCCTCTCTCCTTTTAATAATCCTAATTACAGAAATAATCAGAGAAGTATAAAGATACATATAGAGGTTACCCGCACAAGGAATTCTTATAGTGACATAATTGTGACATGAAGAGTTTGTATAGCCAACCGCAGAAGAGATGTGCTTAGAAAAGCATTTAATTATCAATTGTAACATGAATCAATTGGCAATAATAATTGTTTCTCCAACTAGTAATTAATTCCCTTCATGCCCTTCAATTTATGGATCTTGGATAAATGACAAAAGTTAGAAAACATCTGGTCTGCGCTCTTTTTAAAAATAAGTTTAGTAAATTATTTGAAAAAGCTTGACAATTTAGATAATACTTCATGTATATATTAAAGATGCTATTAATATGTGCAGAGGTAGCTATACTAGGTTTTTTATGGGAAAGCAGTATATGATAGTAACAAATGTACAGCACTGACATGGTAACTACATAAATGCAGGTCTAAATTTTAAGGAAGTATTTGGGAAGTTCAAAGCAGCGGATTTATACATACAAACGTCTCGATTTTAAATCAAATAATTGGAGGTAAATTGCTGCATTGAACTAGCTATTATGTACATAAAACTGGAACTTTTAATGAAGAATTAGAAAATTGTAGGAGAATAAGTGTGCAAAATGTTTGAGAATGAATTAGAGAAGTTTTTTCTCCATCATTTCCAGGTACCTGATAATCTCCAAAATAAATAAATAAATAAGCCTCATAAAAGGTAAGAAATATCCTCCTAATTTACATCCATCCATTTACAATTTTAAAGAATTCCAGTACCATCCATTTCACAATAAAATAAAACACCAAATCCAAAGCTGTTCATTCCTATTAAGGAAATAGAATCGGGAACTTATCTGCCTACGTTGTCAGCCCCTAAGACTCCTGTGTTTCAGTGTTCTCCCACCTAGTGCCTCAAGGTATGACACTGCAGTATTGTAGAACACTGCCCTGATAGCTGTCTCATCTACACATGCATTGAAGGTGGATTCTCAATGTAGCAGTGCTCACAGGTGGGACCCAGAGCAGTGATTGGATGATGAGGGCTTTAAGTCCATCATCAAATCAGTGTGTCCATAAGATCATAATCGGATGTCATTATTAGGAGGGAACAGAAGCAGGCGGTGTGGCCTAACTGAAGGGAGCTGGTAAAGGCAGCTTGATACTAGTAATTAGCAATATATCAGGTTCCTGTTCGCTTTCTCTTTGGCTCTTTTAAGCTCTCTAAGTTTCCTGGCCACTGTGAGATGAACAGCTTTTCCCTGACAGCCCTTCTGCTATGATGTTACTGAATCACTACAGGCCAAAAGCAGTAGAACTGGCCAACCATGGATGAAATTTCTAACTCAAACATGAGGCAATATAAACATTTGTTCCTCAAAGTTGTTTTCTCAGGTATTGGGTTCCAGAAAGAAAAAAAAAAGCAGATTAACATCAAATAAATAGTGTTACATAGTCAAAATCATTTTTTTCCCTCAGTTCAACTTTCAACTTCTAACACCCAACCAACAGATGGGAGGACAGAACTACAAAATTCAATGACATTTTTTCCTGTGTTTTCTTCTGTTTTTTTCTTCTTTTAATTCATGTCTGACTGAGAAGGCAGATTTTTTTTTCTGCTGTGTCATGTCCCCCTTTAATGGAAGAACAACAACAACCATACCCCTTGCATAAGGTAGACAGATTCTTCAGGAACTTAGAATTTCTTTTAGTCCAAACACTGATTTAAAAGTTATTGCTTTATAATAAGGTCAAGTACTTGACCTAGCCTGAGGTAACATTCTCATTATCAAACTTCCAAGAGATATGACTTAAAAGAGAAGTGAAAGCACATTGTGCATTGTGAGAGTTCTTAATATCAAACACATACTGACATAAGAAAACATCAAAATACCAACACTCATTTTTCTCCTGTATAAACAGCTTGTTTTACATTATGTAATAATTAGTTTAAAGCACAAGTTAAATTCTTAAAATATTTATTATTCAGAAGAATATTTATAAGAGAGCTTATAAAGCTTTTTACAAGATGTGTAAAATTTTTACAAGGACTACAAAGAAATTTAGAAAATTGACTAGTTAACCAATACAATATGAAAAACATGGGTCTGGTAAGATGACTTATACTCCAAACCTTATTTAAAAATTTTTGCTGTGGGCAAAGAGGAATAGCTGAATAATACAAATGCTGTATCAGATGTTCCAATTTTTCTAAATCGAATAATCTCTTCCCCTGCTTTGGTTTAGAATATAAAAAGAAATGTTTCAAATACATCAGGATTTTTGTTATAGAAACCATCAGCTTTTTTCTAATTATTTTTCCTGGGGCTATCATTAAAAGTCTATTGAGATTAAAGGTAGATTATTTGAAAATTTACCTCTTGATTGTATGGAATTTGCTGTCCATATTTAAAATGACTTCCATACAATATCTAAGAAAAATAAGATCTGGAAAATAATCTACTGAGTATACTTTCAAACTTTAATTTTGCTTCAAAGAATCTCTTTAATTTAGCTTTGTCAGTTTTACTGGAGAGACATTTCAGTTTTCCACTTAAGATATTTTAATATTTTAAAACACACTATTTTTACATACTAAGAGTAAAGTAAATGTTATAAGAAATCTTTCATAAATTATTAAAGAAATTAATTTGCTTATGCTTAAATAATTCTTTAAAAGTACTCCACTAGAAAAGTCAGAACAGGACTGGAGGAATGCCTCAGCTATTAAAGTGCTTGCCTAGCAAGTGCTATGTCAAGCACTAAGTACCAGAGTTTCATTTCCCAGCACCATGTAAACTGGGTGTGGTGGCACAAGCCTGTAATCCCACACTCAGGAGGCTGAGACAGGAGGATTGCCATGAGTCCAAGGCCAGCCTTGTCTGCATAGTGAGTTCAGGACCAGCGTAGGCTACAGAGTGAGACCCTATCTCAAAAAAAAAAAAAAAAAAAAAATCAGAACATAGCATAATAGAGTTATGGTTTCTTTATAAAGTATGACTATAATTATAAAAGCTATGAAAACATCATTGGATCCACACACAATAAAACCTAAACTAATGATAATAAAATATGTTCTTGTGGATGATGTTTTTATTAAGGTATTTTCTTGATTATGTTCATTAATAAAAAAATAAGCATTACTAATCTTTCTACTTCAAAAGGGTTTTTTGATGCTGTTTGCAAACATGCCTAGCAACAGGATATGATATTTTAGAACATAAATATCAATATGTTGCATCACTTATTAACATCAAATTCATTGAACTAATAAAATTAGATATACAAAAATGTGAAAATTAAAAGATGTCATCAAGCTCATCTGTATACATTTTTGAAATTTTCATTTAAGAAAACTCAAATTCTTACACTGAGCCACATATATTGACAAAATGCATAGAATATAAATTTGTATGAATGGAGGAGCTGGAATGCAGGAGAAAGAAACATAATATGGAAATGATAGGTAAAATCCCATGCAAGAGCTGCCACTTCCCTGTTTTCCAAAGTGAAGGCCATGGAGAGAGTTCATATTCAATCTTCATTAGCTAAATGTAAATAGCAAACATGTTTGATTTTGGAATTCTTAATTCACTTAAAACAAAAGCAAACTGCTTGTTCAGATGAAGCAAATTTTGCTCATTTAGTTTGCATCTGCTTGCTGGCTTGTTTTCTTTAAACTGATATTGATATTAGTACTTGAATGAAATCCCCCAGGGAACCCTGAAGATTCAGAGGCATATTTGTTGCATTCCTTCAAAATATTTTAGAAAGCTCTAAATACCACTTTGTATTACTTGCTTCAGTGAAAGACAGTTTTTCCAAGTTGCTAAGTTACTTACGAAGACTGTAATTGTCCAAGATGATGTAATAGTGAAATTAAAAGAGTATCTGGAGAAGTAATTACTTGATTAAGTCCACATGTCTACTTCAAGTATCTAAGCCAGACCTCTGGATTCCTACATAATTATATCCTCATATCAAATATTATGTAATTAGTAATTTCTGAACAATAATATTGGCTAAGTATGATATCATTTTCTTTTTATACAGACATTTACCAAGATTCTCTCTTTTTTCATATACAATGTTTATTCTTTTTTATTTTTCTAAAGCTCCTTGTAGGTTTCCCAAGTTATAGGAGAAGAAATGGATATTATTGGAAAGATAAATTGACTCGACATTCAATTCAGAGACACAACAGTAAGCTGGCAGTGCTTGTAAGGAATACACTACAAGGTCTTTGCATGGCCAATACCAGGGCCACGTGCAAATAAGTCTTGGTTATAATCGTGTAAGTTCAGTTTATCCTATCATATTAGTTACATTTTCATTGCTGGGGCAAAATACCTGATATCTGCAACTTAAGGAGAAAAGGTTTACAGCTTCAGAAGGTCTCACACAGGCCGTTCTCAGGCAGCTGGTAACAGAGGAGGCCCATGGCAGAGGCTGGAGAGCTTCTCACCCTATTGCAGACAGAAGCCGAGTGAAGAAGGAGCCAAGTGAGCCTGGAGACTCAGGCACGGCTGGAGCTTTCCAAGGAAAAAGCTGTAACAATGATCCTTCTTCCCTCCTTTACTTAGTACAAGTTGCCCATTGGGCCCTCTCACAGCCTGGTTGGGTGCCCTTTCTTCATTTCCTGGCTCAAAAGCCAAATACCTGAAAGCTCTGCCCCAGGAATCCCTCAGTCTCAAGAAGTTGACACGATTTTTTTCAGGTCAAGCCCAAGCATCTGCCCATCCCAGCCAGACCTTAATTCCAATCATATAATTCTGCTGTTATCACACTATAGGATGCTCCAAATGGTACAGACTTTGTGGCATAAAATTTGGAAAAACATTTAAAAGTATAAGTGACAGAAAAAAGTACTTTGGCAAACCAGGAGGGATTTTATTTTTATCTCAAACAATAAGAATAATTCAGGAAGGGTTGGCTTTCTAAGGGTAAATTCACTAAGTTCATGATATCTTTCAGGATCTGAGTCCATTTCATTTTTAAGCCTTGTCATTTCTAATGTGTCTGCAGCATGAGACAGAGATATGAGGAGGCCACATCCTTTCCAAGGAACACATGACTGCCTTCTTATGTAGCACTAGTGGAATGTCTATGCATGGAAAAGGGACCAGCCCATCAAGCTTGGCTCATCCCTGACTATCCGGGATAGGTTACAGCCTGTGTGCTGGCAACTTAACCAAATGAGTTTATCATATTTTAAACTTGCATTACCTTAAGAATTGATTTTACTCTTCAAAGAATAAAAGAAATCAGAAACATTAAATATTTTATTATGAACAAAACTTCCTAATACTTGAAAATCACTATCTTTAGCTATTGAATGAACAATCTTTAAGCACTTTTAAAACCATTGTTCTGAAAGTCCTGCAGGAATAAAGATAAAAAATACATACGAAACCTATTTTGGACAGAAGCAGCCAACTACACATTATCTAAAAGTGATAAGCAAATTTAGAACATCTACACTGAGATTAATTACCAAACAAAGATGTTGTATTATTGTCAGAAGACATAACTGATAGGTGGAAAAATGAGGAATAAAATTCTGCAGGTATATTCTGCTACCTGGTCTCCTCCTTAGTCAGTGTGTGACAACTGTGGAAGGGATGAGGTCATATTCACTCACTGATGCGAATCTAAGTTTACCTAAAGAAATAACTTTCTATTGTGATACATGAATTATAAAGACACTGATTCAATAAAGAATAACCAGTTACATTACAAGTGAAATCTAAGGAACATGATGTGTCCCAACATTTCCAAAAAGAAATGTAATTCCTTCAGGATGATTACAGGCTGTGTGCTATTCATTGCTGGTAAACATTAGAAGAAAGGATGATGTTTCAGTACAGGTTATTTCAAGGGGATAAAAAGTAGGATTAGGAAATTGGCTTGAATATTTTTCTTTTCTTTTCCTTGGGGAAGGGGTATTCAGAATTGAGCCCCTAGGAACTTCACATTGAGCTGTATCTCCAGCCTATTTTTATTTTTGATTTTTGAGACAGGGTCTCACTAAAACACTAAATTGCCCAGGCTGAGCTTGGATTTGTGATCAGCCTGCCTCAGCTTCCCAGATTGTTGAGATTACATACATGTGCCTGCAGGCCTGGCTAGAAAACAGGTTTGAGGCTTCAGTTCATTTGTCTACTTCGTTCCTGATCATCTTAGATCAATTTATCTGAGATAAGCAGGAAATATTATAATTCTAATTAGGTAATTATAATTAAGCAATGATTTAAACATCTTTTATAGTGAAGTACATTTAAGTTTGAGAGATTGTGCATGCCAAAATATTTTCATTATTATGCTATTTTTAAAAATAATATGTTCAGCTAATTTAAAAAACAAGACAAATCAAAACAAACAGATGGACAAAAAACCTCTACTACCAAGAAAGGAGTCAATAAGTCTCCATTAGGAGGAATCTTGGGAAATATTTTCTAACCTTTGACCCCTTCCTAGAGAATGAGAGATGTTTCTGATTCACCGATAGGAAGAAATCAAGGCCCCTGAATTGTTTAACAGTGACATTGATGCCTGAAATGCATGTGACACTCCTTGCACATGTGTGTTGCTCCGGAGATGCCACCCATGAACACACTATCTAAAGACCGCTGAGGAGGCAGCACGTGTCACATCCAACCATGTGCCCACTACTGCCACTGAGAGAAGTAGACAATCTTCCTCCTCTGGGTCCTAGGTCCTTGCTGAGCTGTCCCTTGTGGAGGGTTACATGTAAATTCCTTTAGGGGCTTTTAAAATTTGTTTTTCTGAAACACCAATGAACTCTTCTAAACAGTATCCTCAGTATTGTCTCTGATCCATGTGACACCATGGTTCCACAAAGGAGACCACAAACTAGGTGAGATGGGGAATGAGCTTATCTTGGCCAAAGTAGCAATTCTAGCTGCCCTGCAGGTCGCTCCTCCAGTGCCCCTCTTCCCTTCTCCGTGATGATTTGAAGGACAGCAGGCGGAGTGAGCCCTGGAAGAGTTTGTGGTCTACAAAATGTAGTGACTAGTGCCTAGAAAACCCAGGAAAAGATACTTAGAAAATGGTGTTGCCCTACATTCACTCCATAGAATCCCAAAAGTAAATACAATGTGAACAGAGATTCGTTTATAATTTTTCTGCATTTTGTATATTATTGAAATTATGGTTATTGAATGAATTAAAGTATTGATACTTTGTGAATAGATGATTGCATCATTATGAGTAATGATGTAAATAACAGTAAATGAATAATGTTATAGAACTGTGGAGGCAAAATGTTCATATTGTTGCATTCAAACAGGCAGAAAAGAGGCATGGCATTACATACAATAGCAGTATTACTATACACTGTCCTTTTCTCATATTGTGAGGTATTTTGAAGCAAGTAAGAAATGGCACATTTGACAACAAAAATATATATATATTTTTAAATTGGCCTTTAGACCTGAATAAGAAAAGATATCTCAGAACACTATAAGGAAACATTCTATGCACTGGTTCATAATTAAAAATAAAATAAATACTCGTTTTTTCTTGTTATCTTAAATATTCACCATCAAAACTCTATCTTACATGTGTTCATGTATTTTAATATATTTTTAAAGTAAAATTGTATATATATTTCCTTACAAAAAATATTTGCTCACAGCTCTACCTACCCTTGGGGTCAGTCCTGCCTAGAATTATGTCATTGGTACTAAATGGCCAATAAAATCACACAGTCTATTTATTTTCTATTTTTATTTTAAATTCCAGATGCAGAGTATCTGGACAAATGAATCTCATTGACTTCTCTTCAACCTAGAAAGGGAATCCTAGCTACATGATGGAATGTTGTGAAAAGTAACAACCCATATGTAGAGCTTCATCGTTAATGGCCATTGTAATTACTACCAGCCTCAAGCTCCACAAACTTTTACTACTGATAATGACAGTTATGTGATTAGAGATTTAATTAAAGACATGATTATAGAAAAATTTGGATATATACTTGAAAATTTTTAAATCTAATATTTGATGTTAGTAGTTACCTTAAACTCTTTTGTAAACTTCTTCAATTTCTATGGATGCTCTAGTACACACAGAACTCTGTATCCATGCAGAAAGATACAAAATGCACAGAGTGGCTTCTGAGGCATAGGATCACATAGAAAGTGGAGTATTGATCCAGAAGAACAAAAGTTGAGAGAGAAGAAATGCTGGGAAATTTGTGTTTAAAGCTCTTGGGAGAAATGTATATATGCATGTTTTTCTTCAAATTGCCAGAAATTCTAGGGACAGCGGGATAATGTATTTCCTCCCCTGCTGACCATTTGTGAAGAATTCATTTTAGCCAATTTTACTAAATAGTTATGAAAAAATGGACTAAAGAACTAACTTGGAGAACTTTAAAATATTACAAGAAATCATCATGTGGATTAGCTAAAAAGCTATTTCTTGAATAAGCTTTTGTCAACTCTCTTTTTGAAAATAAAGGGAATTTTTTAACTCTGTTGGAAAACATTTTAATAATGTTTAAGGTTGAATCATGAGCTCAGTGGAGCTTATTAAATAATTTGATCTGTTATCTTTTATTACTCTTAATTTGCTTCTCCAGTAAAACTTCCCTGAATATTATTGTGTTGCTATCATATCCCTGAAGGTACAACTGTGGTGAAGAAAGTGAGCATTTCAAGGATTTCCATGAGTTAACTCTTAAATAATATTAGCATTTGAAAGAAAACAATTCAAATTTTGGGAATGGGTTCTGTTGTATTCTTGCCACCAGCATTTATATACTTTTCAGTGTTTTACTGCTTAAAATCTCGCATTTGCATTCTTGTTTCAGTCCTTCCTACCCCTCCCAGTCCAAGCAGGATGCCTTCTTTTCTCAACCACACTTTTCTAAACATCTTTCATGTTTAAACATTAAATTCCAACTTTGTCTGAGAACTATGTCTGATCTAGTTAGTACACATAGAATAAACTCACAGCATTTTTAGCAATTTTAATAGGTTGTGTTAAACAAATATTTTCTAAAAAATATCTATCATTAGTGCAGAGATTGGTGTCATTGGCACTTTTGTCCGTTTCTTTTTTCTAATGTCTTGTGCTCCTGACTAGATTATGGCCACAATAAGGTTAGGTCATTGTATTATATTTCATTTTATTCTGAAATCTGTATAAACAACACTCATGGATCCCTGCTTTGATTATTCCTAAAAATAATTTAGAAATATCACACATACTAAAAGGTAGGTAGACTCCAGAAGTGTCAATAAAGAAATATATAATTTTAGCCTTATTTTCAGAAATAGAAAGGTAAAATATAAATTAAAAATTGTGATAAAGCACAGATATTTCAATGATTTGGACCTAGAGTGTCCTACAAAGGTCCAAGTTTTAAAGACTTGTTTCCCAAGATGATACCTTCAGGAACAGGTGCGATATAAAGAAAGCAGAATCCTCAGGCTTTTGGGGGAATACCTCTATAAGGATTGAAAACATAGCCCTTTCTTGTTGGTTATTTGCCCCTTGACTTGTGATTAAATTGATTTCACATTATATGTATTTGCCTACCTCTCAATAGGCCCAGAGCACTAGGATCTATCATTCATGAAGCAGAAACTCCAAAACTGTGAGTCCTAACGTATCTTTTGTCTGTATAAATTATCTTAGGCATTTTAAAAATAACAAATCCAACTAATACAATATATATATATATATATATATATATATATTCTTTAGAAAATGACTGGCAATGTAATAAAACTATAAAAATTCTCTCCCAAAAGTTCAATGACTATGTGACAACTTCAATCAAATGTAGATGAAAAGTATTAATCATTTGGAATATAAATTGATCAAAATATGGTGATCAGTTTTTGTAAATAAATGCAGTTTGACCCCGAAATCTAGGCCTATTGGTGATTATCTCAACAACTACTGTTCATTACTTAGACTAAATATCCACTACATACAACTTTAGGGAGGGCGTATCATTCACCTTCAACAGTCTCGTGTGTCTGTGTAGCGCCCTGTACATCGGTGTCCTTTTGCTGAACTCTCCTGCAACATAATCGTGAAAATGATACTTCCTCACAGTCGCAGACTCTACCCACACTGCAAGGGTAGGAGATAACTCAGTAGCAAGAGAAGGCAGAGCTCACTTTAGACCTTGGCTTCTTACAAAGCCTACTGTAATATCCACCAGGACACAAAAAAGTTAGAAAAATACGGCAACTGACAGGACTCTTACTTCTATGACTCTAAAAATGATTTTTATTGAAACAATATAGTTCTCTTTCCATTTCAGCTTCCCAAACCATTTATTTAATGTTTTGCTTTATGACTGCTCATAATGCTTAACAGACATTTCACCACCCATGAACTCTGGCCTCCAGAGACTCCCTCAAAACCGTCAGGATAATTTGTTAGAGGTACTCAGGAACAGAATTCTCACCAAGATTTTGCAGAAAACAGGGAACGATAGATCATGTTTTAGTCATATTAAATTCACCAGTCTGAATTGTAATGAAGTAAATCTAAATAACACCTTTTTCCATTTAGTGTTGAACTCATTGAACCACGATTAATGCATTTCTAGAATTCGGCATCTTTCAGTGATGACTGCATGCCTATCATCCATATGCTACTAGTCATAGGAGGTGACAAAGGCCAGAATTGTCTGACATTTACATCTGTCCCTTGTATGGTCCCTTAGCATTGAGTTAATGGCCTCCAATGGGTCACAGAGGTAGGTGGAGCCACTGACAGAGAACACATGGGCTTGTAACCAGGAGTCCGCAGCAGCAGCTGGCTGGAGGCTCTGCCTGCCACCAAAGGGTGCTACAGAGACAGAGGTGGTCACTGCTGCCACTTGTATACCCTCTCCTTCCTTCCTTCCTTCCTTCCTTCCTTCCTTCCTTCCTTCCTGTCTGTCTTTCTTTCTTTCTTTCTTTCTTTCTTTCTTTCTTTCTTTCTTTCTTTCTTTCTTTCTGTCTTTCTGTCTTTCTGTCTTTCTGTCTTTCTGTCTTTCTGTCTTTCCTTCTTATTATGTGTTTGTTTGTTTGTTTCTTTACCATTTTGAGACTATGAAACTCTCACCACGTAGCTAGCTCAAGCTGGCCTTGGACTGTCTCACCCTCCCAGGTTCTTGGATTACAGGCACGCAATCCCATGCCCAGTTTTTGGGGTGCTAGGGCATTGTCGCGAGCACTCCATAAGAGGAGACAGACGGGAAAGAGGCAGATGGATTTACCTTGGAGATGTTCTTTTATTCATGCAACAATCAGTCAATCCAATTCTCAAATCAAACCATAATAAATCGATTAATTAATTAATTAAGCAGGAAAGCAAGCGTTGTTCTGCCTCTTAAAACTGTTCCCGTCCTGGGTCCCTTATGCTCACCGTGCGACGTGTTCTTGACTACCGGCGACACAGCCACCCGTGTATGAGCTTGTCCAGGGCTCACCAGTCTGTGGCTGGATGAGGACCCTCCGGTAGCTGCCCGGCTGGACAGTCACTCCTTCTCCACGGGGTCTCGCTCTCGGGACGCGAGGAGCTGTAGTCTCGCGTTCGGGAAGCGAGGAGGCTGGGGATGAGGAGCAAGACACGTGTCCTGCGTTCAGAGTCTGTGACTCCTACCTCGACACTGAGCTTAGGACAAGGACGGTTCATATACTATTTTTATGCCTGCAAGCTAAGGATAGTGATTGTATCGGGGTCCACACGCAGGTGGACAGGGGTTCTGGTTATCGATCATGGGGTTCTGGTTATCGATCATACAAGGGCTTTGTTCACAGGCTACAGATAGCGATTTCATCACACAGGGTCCACACACAGGTGGCTTCACAACTTATCAGTATCGTACAGAGCTTTAGGCAGTTTCCAGCAATTTACTTTATTGCACTTAATATGGGCTTGCTTCTCTTTGTAGTCCTCATGCCATACATCCCAATGTCTGCAATTATACTCTCCACATTCTACCTGTGCTCTGGACAGGCATTAAACCTTGCCTTTTCTAGGCAAACTCTCTAACTTTTGTGTTATTCCTCCATCCCCATCTAGGTCCTTCTTCTATACTCAATCATCCTGTCCCTTGAAGCTATTCACAAACTTCATCCCAGCTGTCCACCTACTTGCCTCACTCCTGGGCCAAAAGGGAATATTCTGTATGTTAACCTCTACAACCAAAATAGACTATCAGTACACCTCACTAAGCCCAGATGCCTTTTCTCCAGAAGAGAAATACTATTCCCAATGCCTTATTTAGTTTTTTTTTTTTGAAACCACACTCTACACTTGAAAGTTCCCACGTGTTAACAAATGTTATTGAAATGTAAAACTCCTTTGTTTTGTACACAGTAGAGACTGACTGCATTAATATAAAATAGACAATAATTTCCTTTCGTGTTTCTTGTTCAGAAATATCACAAAATCAAATTCTTTTCCAGCTGGATTTTATAATGAGGTATGACTTTTAAATCTGATTTTATTATATCCTACAAATAAATCTTTAACCCACAGGGCTAGAAAATTCCATTAGTATTCATCAGGTCTTTTATTTTGCCTTTAGTCATAATCTCATCCAAATCATCACTTGTAGAACAGATAGGAGAATATTTCATTTTTCTGAAGTCCTCTAGTGCTAGCAACTCCTTTAGGAACCTGTTTGCATATTTAAAAATCATTCCTGTCAAGAAATGCATTTTTCTATCTCTTGTATTTTATGCTCATTATTTTTCCCTTTAAAAAATTATGCTAAATTTTGTCTTAGCCCACTTTTAACCATTTTTCTAAAATTACAGATACATTCAGCATGGCTAGGTGTAATAAGGTGTTACCCATTTTAAATATCTTGGGTTTTTTTGAATAATATTAACTTAAAAAACAATTAAGTGGTAAATCTGGAACATATGATAAGAAGTTATAAATAATTCTGCATTTTAAGAATTATCCTTCTCTTTGAAAAATCAACATTATACAAAATAGATACAATTTCCTCACTTTAAAGTTTCCCCAAACTTTTAGATTAGATAATAATTAGGCCAAAACAAATTTTAAAGCATATACATACATACAAACACTCATAATATAAGGCACACGAAAGTATGTATGGAGAACAAAAAGTAATTCTTTTACATACAGTGTAGATAAAAAACATTTTCTTTCCTTTCTGAAATAATAGTATTTCTTAATTTTAATGGGCCTATTTCAAATAAATAAACAAACAAAATGAATATATGTTAGCTGTTTAAGTTTTCTTCCTACTCAACCTGAATTTGAATTGCATTTCCAAGCTCAATCATATTATTTACAAAAATATATATTAAAATCTTGAGCTATTATGTGGTTTTTCCATTTATATTTCTGTGCAATTCAAATCAGGCAAAAATTAACTAGTTAGTGCTTCTGTGTTGAAACAGAAAATCCAATTACTTCGAAAATATACTGGCTAAAATATGCATTCCTTTAACTTGGCCTGATTCGTTGGCAAGAGTGAACATTCCCGAAGTTAACTGGAAAAGCCTGCGATTCTTTGCCCATTTTGCTTCCTAACGTTATTTGTAAATAAAACTGTAAACTAAACTTACCTTGAGATTATTGTTTAATTCCTAAAATAACAGGTACTAAATCCATATATTCAGGTACTAGATGCAAAGAATTAATGTTTGTAGAGAAGAAGTATATCGTGTGATGCCATAGAGAAACAGTGATGAACAAAGCAGATTGCTAAGTCCTAGCTAGGCCTGTGCCACATGCAGATGCCCAGCTAGTAGAGGAAGATGGAATAAGTACAACTTCTACACAAGCTGGATTTGCCAATTACCATATCATTCTTTTTAATTAACAGAAATACTATATGCTTATACTCTTGTGAAGTGTAAATGCCTTTGGAGTAATTAGGTGTGCAGGATAAGCATTTTAGATTCCTGTTATGATCTCTCCTTCTACCCAACCCTAAATGAGTCAACACCATTTATCTACAGAAGGAAAAGTTAAATAAAGCAAAGCCAAACAACATAAATCTTTTTAAGCTTATGGGAAGCCAGCACAAAGTATCATAAGGCTGCTTACAATTTCCTGGAACAAAATTATGCCATCAGGAATTGCTATTTTTACTACAAGAAGTTTTTTAAGGTTAGCTATAAAGGTAAGGAGGACATATAACCTAAGATGATACTTAACTGGAAAGCTGTGAGTCAATTTGCCAGGGATTGTGACTCCCTCGTCACATAGAAAGTGGAAGGACTGCTCCGCTAAGACTGAATTAGACCAGGTAGCATGTGTTCCTTCTGTCTTTGTGGTTTTGGACAGCCTGTATTTATTGTCATTTTTCTGATCTTTTTGATCTATGTAACTTTTTTTATTATTATACTTTCCTTAGCAGTCCAGGAGAAGGGAAATAGAATGCAGTCTAAAACCAGAGTGTATGGGAACAACTGGTGTTTCCTCCGGACTTCTATGACACAGCATCATTGATCAGATGCCTTGTAAACAGATAAAGTTTACTTCCTGGAGTTTTGCAGGATCAGGGGGGCAAAACATTCTGTGTCTTGTAAAGTGTCTTTTCATGATAAGAGAGAAAGAAACTTCATTTTTGAGTGCCCAACTTCATGACATAGTCATGTCTCAAAGGAACCCCCTCCAAACTTTATTTCATAAAGGCTTAGGATTTCAAGATATAAAATTGGAGGCTGTAGAAATATTTAGTCAATAGCAAATTAGGGAAGAGTAGATAAGAAATACTGGACTACATGAAAAACACTTGCCAGGAAAATACTAAATCAATAAAGATAGTTGAAGTTTTCCTATTCAGTCCCACAAGAGTACTTCAATAGAGACAGTGATACTGATAATGAAATGATAAATATGACAGTTAATAAAAAAAGAGAAGCCTATATTCTGTCTCCATGGAATTGTATTCCTAAAGAAGAAGAAAGAAAGTTGGCGGAGAGATAAAGAAAGATGTCATATCCGGTGATAAATAAAGTAAAATGCTGAAACACAGACAACCAGAAAAACTCATCGGGTAAGTCTCTTAGTGTAAGAAATGATATATTGAGAAGCACTGGGAAGAAAAACAAGGATATCAGATAAATCCCAAAGGAATAGTTTTCTAAGAAAAAGTGAAAGAGACAATTATTGAGAAAGCAATGTCCAGTAGTTTTATAGGAAGCATGGTTTTATAATTCATGATTTAGTAATCCCAAAACCCTGGCAGGCTGAGGTAGAATGACCTTTAGCCCACCCTGGGAAATTTACCAATTTGCTGAAACTCTCTATAATATATATATATATATATATATATATATATATGAAAATTCAGGGTTGTCAGGGTTGGGGATGTAACTCAGTGTATTAGTTTGGGTTCTTTAAAAAGACATAATTTACAGATTTTATCACAAAAAAGTTCTATTAGGAAGGTTTACAAATCTAAGGATAACGGTGGTTCAAGATGGCTGCTCAGCCGTGAAGTAGATCTCCTGACTACAGATCAGCCGGTGAGATGAGCGTCTGCTGTAGATCTAGGGTGTAGACCAGAGCCTGAAGATCAGTGATTGATGGGCAGCAACAGGCAGAAAGGCACAACTGGAGCGAATCTGTGCTGACAATCTGCGATATGTAGCAAGTCCATGTCTGTAGATAATTGTGAAGGCGAGAGCTTTCCCAGAAGAAGAGCTGTGACAATTGTCCCTCTTCCTCCCTTTTATACTGTTGGAGTCCCAGTTGTCCCTCCCACATCTGGGTGGGTGCTCTTCTCTCATTGGCCAGTCCACAAATGACTCACACTCTAATCCAGACCAGTTCTTGATCCCCAGTCTAGGGTGGTTGACAAATCCTAATCCTAAAGGAGCTGTGGTTCCTAATTCACTCAAGTTAACCTACTCCCTTCAACGGACACATTCAGTATGCAGACTTTCGTTCTAGCCCTTCCTCCCCCCGACCCCCCAATTAGGACTCTTCTAAGAAAAGAAGAGGTGCTACATGGTGATAACAATTGAAAATAACAGCCGAAATTTGAGTATCATCAGAGGAACAAAATATCAGGGCCTCACCAATAGCAACAGTGATAATTATATCTATACTAACCATAGTATTTTCATTATAATCATCATATTACACATTTCCTTAGTTCATGTGTTGAAATATTGCATTTAATCAGTCATATCACCTAATATACTTTGGGCTTGGAATTTTTTAGACTATAATTGTTAATGTTTGCCTTATTCACTTTCTCGTTACTAGGGCACAATACCTCACAACCACAACCCCAGGGAGGTAAGGTTTATTTTAGCTTACAGTTTTAGAAAATCTTAGTTAAGTCATAAGCAGCTTGCCATGGTGGAAGGGCATGGCAGAGGGCCTGGCCAGACAAAAGCTATTCATGGCATGACAAGACAGGAAGCGGAGTGAGTAAAAGGTGGTGATCACCTGGAAGTTTCCCCTTCCAGGTTACGCCCCAGTGACTCACTCTTTCTCATTCAGCTCCACCTCTTAACAGCTCAGGGAACCTATGGACCCATATCCACGATTGAATGAACTTCCTCACACATTAAGATTTCTGAGAGTATTCCAGATGCAAATTGTAACAGTCTTATTTTTGTACAGAAACAAAAACATATATCAGGAAGTAATTAAATTTTACTGTAACAAACACTAGAAATACCCTACATTAGAAAAGAAAAGATTGTAAATTTATGCCATTCTAAAACTTAAACTAAGGGAAATCTTAAAATTCACTTTTTTTATTTTCCCTCTACATAACCTCTTTCCACATGGCTCAAGATGAATGTCAGTTTAGGTTAGCAGTCCTAATTCTGAGCAGGGTAGCAAGGGATCAGGAAGTTTGATTCACAAAATCTAATATTTCTTTATCAGTTACTATATTAGATTGTATTTGGATTTTGTTGTTGTTTCCAAAATATATTTGAGATTTGCTGTGATACTAGTCAATGAATTATACACACATAGTGCATTGAATCTACACGATACATTTCCATATATTATATGGAATTAGCATAATACATATATTACATAATACATGTTTCTCATGGGTATTAATGATACATTTAATAGATAAATTTTGATTTTCATTCTCTTTGTATAGAGTATAAAATACTTATAATGCTATTCTTCAAATACATTTCTAGCAGTTCCCTAAAACAAATAACAAAATGAAATTAAAGTGCATTAATTTGACTAGTCTTGAAAAATATTCACTGTCTAGTTTTGTAATTTATACTATCTAAGGTCAAATTTTTGTCATTTCAACATCTTTAATACGAATCTTAAGCACACAAACGTAGTTTTGAAAATAAATTTACATAAAACTACAGTTCATTGAATGTTAAAATACCTTAAAGTGCCAAAAAAAGCTTAATTGAGAACTAATTTGAAAGTTTTACAATTTTTTTTTCAAAATTACATCTTCTGTCTTCTGCATATACAGAACAGGAGGAAGCCCAGAGGCTCTGACCAGATCCTGTTCTGTGTGTGGACATGAGAGAAAAGAAGTATTATTGGTCTGGCAAAAGTCTGCTTTGGAAGAAGGGTAGGAACTGAAGCTCCTAAACTGAAGTTATAATTTTTATTTCATCACAAGCAATGAATTAAGTTTGAAACCAACAAATGCTCCATGTGAAAGCTCAAATAGAGATCTATTCCTAAACATATTTTAATACAAAAGAGCAATGCTATATATTATGTTGTACAGAGAATAAAAATCTAAGAACATTCTGGATCCTATCAAGAGTGGGAAATCTACAAAACAGATCAATATGTCCAACGAAATGCCTCTTTCTTTGCTATGGATGCAGGCTATTCTTGGAGGTTCTTTTCCCTGCTAGCTTTTCCTACATTTTGTTTTCAGAACTGACACATGCAGACGACCTTTTCCTTTTTTCATTTATATTTATTGTACAACACAATGAAGCATGTGTAGAAATCAGTTATTACCATTCATCAGAACACTATCTAAGTAAAGATAGTTACTCCTCTGTTTTGCCCATTTTTATTTAATATTTTGGAGCTAAAACCATGTTTAATTAATACTAAAACCATATGTTTCAATATGCTTTGGTTCTCAAAGTAAATATGTGCATGCTTTGAA
Source organism: Ctenodactylus gundi (assembly GCA_004027205.1). Taxonomy (NCBI): domain Eukaryota; kingdom Metazoa; phylum Chordata; class Mammalia; order Rodentia; family Ctenodactylidae; genus Ctenodactylus; species Ctenodactylus gundi. The sequence continues at coordinate 66,599 of PVKB01000530.1, forward strand.
GGAAGATCTCTACAGCTGTTAATAATGCTCTTCAGAGAAAGAGTTGCCCTGTGGCTTAGTGCATACTTCACACTGTCAATAAATACTGTTTTGTGTTTGTTCATTTAAGTGTGTGAGATATTGTGTCTAATAGATTTCTGAAGTTTCGATAATAACAGTTTCAGCTTATGTTTTGCAAACTTGATGTTTCTCTTGAATATCTCACAAGTGCCTTTCTTTCCCCATGTTAAGATGATTTTGCTTTCCTTGTTTTTAGTAACATTTACAGTGAGCAGCAGGAACAATGACCTAAAATTAGTGGGTTCTGTCATATTTTACCGAAGTAAAATAAAAGACCAAATAAAATATTAAAATGTGCTATCTCTATGGTTGGACAGATTATTGGGTGGTCAAATGTTTAAATTGAAGCTCAGATATAGTACCTGGGCCTCATATCACCAAACTCTTCAAATCAGTATGAGGTTTTAGAAAGAGAACTACAAGGGAAAAAGTATAGAACAGGAAAGTGCCAGGTAAACACCTAAACAGGGAAAACCACTATAGCCCTTCTCATTGCTGTCTTTTTACTTGGATCTAAAGGCTTGAATATATCGTGCATGCCAAAATATTTTTTTCGGAGAAAAAAATTGTTTTTTAAGAAAAAAAAAGCTATTCAAAGCTGAAATCATACAGTAGCACTGGAAATTTAGAGTTAAAACCAGTTGCCTTCAAATTATTTTTTTTATGTTTAAAACCAAGAATTTTTAAGTTTTAGGAAAAGCAAATTTTCTGAGTATTAACTAAGACTTTTTGGACTTTATGTAACAATGTATTAAGATTAACCTCTTGTAATAAACTGATGATTCAAAAGAAGCATTTAAAAGTAGTTTTATAATTATTTTTCAACTTTTCTTTGAAATCTGTTCTAAAATTAATCAAAGTAGTTTTAACTAATCATAAATGCAGTGCAATTTAATTTATTTGATATCTGAAATGCAGATGTTACCAGAGTATCAGCAAAAGCAGTGATGTTATCTAAGATTACTCTACTTTTAAACACTTCAAAAATATAGGTGGATGTGGTGGTGCACACCTATAATTCAGCATTGGGAAGCCTGAGGCAGGAAGATTATTGTGAGTTTCAGGAAAACCTGCACAACTCTGGACTACAGATCAAGACCCTGTGGAAAAAAATATATAAATGAGTAAATAAAAAAAAATATTTTTTTCCAAAACCTGAAATCATCGCTATGTATATGTATCTCAGTTTCCTTCTATAATTTGCTAATAAATAAACTACATCTCTCATAGCATCACAACGTTAAAATATTGGTGTTCTGGGGTGGGTTCACTTTACTAGTATTTCTCTTCATCGGGGATTTTTTTTTTTTTTGCATGTTTACTTGGGTGCTAAATATCTGTCACCAGGCATTATTGTTTTTATATTTTTGTTGCTTTTTATTTCTTAATACTATGTATTTCTTTAAATATCCCAAGTATCTTTAGATAATTAAATATTATACCATTGCATATTACAATTCTAAACGTGAAAGAAAATTTGGGTTTGATATTTGATAGCACGTGTACATTCCAGTGGTTGAATAGTGGGATGGTTAGATTGTCAATTTGGTCATAATGAAAGATGCCAAGGAGATTTGCATAATTGTTAGTGATTTGGTGGGTCATGAAGGCATGGCTCCAGGTGCTGTATCCACTGCCTCCCTCAGTCCTCGCTGGTGTGGTTCTCTTCCTCTGATTCCAGCTGCCATTAGGTGAGAAGCATTCCTCCTGCATACATTTCCATTTCGGTGTCTCTGCTCTGGAGACTAACATGAACTGAACCTTCTAGAATTGTGAGCCCAATAAATCTCTCCCCTTTAAATTTTGCATATCACTTTTTTTATTGCCCTAACTACAAAAAAAAAAAAAAAAAAAAAAAAAAAAAAAAAAAAAAAAAAAAAAAAAAAAACTGACCAAAAAAAGGAAATTGCTACCATAAAGTTGAGATTTGGTGTGACTATAGGTGTTTCAGTTACTTTTTTGTGACTCAATATCCAACATCTTCAACTTAGGAAGGAAAGACTTATTATAGCTTACAGTTTTAGAAGGTCTCAGTCCATTCACTGAGCAGCTGTGAAATGGTGGAATCACACGGGGGAGGGGTGACGGGGGGGGGGGGGGGATGCAGCTGGAACCAGAGCCTGTGCTCTAGGAGACAGAGATCCTCCCAGCAACATGGCAGAATAGAGACCAGACTGGGAGGAAAGGCAGGACTAGCACACACACACCTAAGTCAAACCCTAAGCATCTACACATTCCAGCTAGGCCCAATTCTCAACAGTATTCAAAATTCATAAGTACATGAGGCTTTTGGGGGATACTCCAGATCCAAACCACAGCAATAGGTGACCAGATTAATCAGCCATTGAACCTCATTTGCATGAGAATTTTGGAATTACTTGGAGAAAAAAGACAGACGTATCTTAGAATGCTGTAAGTGGAGAGAGCCTGTTGAGTGGTTCTGATCAAAGCTCAGATCACAAAGCTGATAGGCGTGAGCCCTTCGAAGGTCAGGTTTGTTATTTTTTCAGGTAAGAAAGAGACATTTATTGGGAATTAGACAAGAGGCCATATATATTTCATTTAGATGAAAAAACAAAAGAAAAAAAAGAAAAGAAAAAGAAAATGCTACATTTTCCCAACAATTTGAGACTGTGATATAGTGTTTAAAGATGCAGTGTTTAAGACCATTGAAGTAATTGATTTTGCAAAGAAAATTTCAAGGATGCCCAATACTCTCACTCTGTTATGGATAACAGAGTTATGGACCCTAAACAATATAATCATACTTAATAAATTATGAAAATTTGATTTTCAAAGTGATGATTATGATTCTATCTGAATACAGAAGAATAGCTTTTGGAAAAATAAGTGTTTTGTTAGTGACAGAATATCTGTTATCCACGTTTTAAGGACAGAAAGCTTTACCTTAGCTCACAATTTCAAAAGGTCTCACATAGTCTCTTCACAGGCAGCTGGCAGTGGTGGAAGTACTTTCAGAGCCGTAGTAGCTGTAGAGCTGTTCGCAGCATGGCTGACAGGAAGCTAAGAGAAGGTGGGAGGGCTGGGCAACCCTTCTCGGTCCCCACCTAGTAATTTCTCCTTTCTGGGTTAAGCCCCAGTGCTTACCCCTCTGACCAGGCCCCGCCTCTCCAAAGCATATCCATGTTTTATGACATCCAAAAACACCAGACTTTGAGGGGGACACTCCAGATCCAAATCATCACAATAACTTCTTATGTATATTTTTTAAATGTCATAATTTTGTTTTTCATTTTTTAAAAATCTCTCTTAATTTACTCATTTTAGAATTATTTTCACTTACCTTGGTAACCATGCACCAACACTTTGTAGACTATTAATTGCCCTAGTCAATGAGTTCTCTATAACCGAGATTTTTGCAAATAGGAACCATCAAGAAACTCTCACGAATACAGGCTTGAGCAGCCCCCTAGGCAGTGACCAGTGAGCCCAGTGTCTTTGACACCATAGTAACACGATAGAAAACACCTAGAAGAGTTGCAGAATCTCAGTTTTATAGACATTTTCCCACAGACCTCCACTTTTTATCAAATTCTCACTATGCTTATATCAACTTTTCCGTGAGTTGAGTACTAATGACTGTTCAAAATTAACTATTTGTTGAGTTTAAACAGATACAAGCACATGTGATTTCATCTCGCCCTCATACTTCTGTGTAAACCATAAAGAGAACAAAAATGACACTCATAATATTGATAGATTTGAGATTCTCATCTATTTAATGAAAATATAATTCTAATTATTCTTTAAAATTGTCAGCTGTGAGTAAATATGTGACATTAAATGGGGCAAGCTTCTATAATGATTTCATATAAAAAATGAAAACAAAGTTTGCAAAATCTTTCACTTTAATTTTTATGATTTTGTAGCCAACGTATTTATAGTTTTTTTTTCTGTTTTTAGATATGCTTGGTAGCTTTTTTATTCATCTTATTATGCAGAAATTACACTGACTGCTGTCTTGAATTAATTGCTAGCATTTTAGAAAACAGATTGTTGCATAGACAATATTCACATTTAATATTTTAGATAAGCCTCATTTTGTTTAAATGCTGATAACTAGGAAAGTTATAATTAGAATATTAGGAAAAAAAGCTGTCTTATAATTAAGGTTGAGCTGTCCTATAAGTGCATCTACACAATATTCACACATATTCATTAACTTGAGTTGTAATTGGAATGCACATAATTAATGCAATGGTTCTGAATCTTCATCAAATTACGACCCATCGTCCCAGCGTCTAGATGATGCTCAGCAACATGGTGTATGGACATCAATAAAATACTAATTATAAATTACTAATTGTAATGACTCCACAAGGCCTTAAAAAAGGCATCACTGTTTAAATTAAATTAAGTTAGTCTTATTGACTTAATTATTGAAGGATGAGTTGTTTCAAGCTGTAAAATTTTCAACTGACATTTTAAATTACTTCTACTGTTATAATTAATGCCAATTCTTTGGAAAGTAGAAGCCACAAACAGAAAGATGCTGAGAATAATAGGTCACACAAATTAACCCATACTTGCTTACTAAGGTGACATAAAATGAACATTATATTAAGGCATATCCATATGTTTTCACTTCAGTTGTTAATTTTCTTTTAAAAATATAGAAGCAATGACCTTTAAGTTTTGTTAAGCAAACTTTTTTTTTCTATTCCATGAATGTGAAAGTCCTGAAACTTACACACACACACACACACACACACACACACACACACAAACACAACAAACCCACCCACTGCTTTTCTATCGATATTGTCTTCAGTCCTGTTACAATCAATCTGCTTTTCCCCGACTTCAAGTCCCCTGCTAGTCATTAACTAGGTGATCATTTTCTAATAAATCTTTTCATATTCTAAACTCTAGAAGAATAATCTTTTAATCAATTAAATCACATGTTTAAGGAACAAATCAGAATTAATTAATTTCAGAACTCAGACTGAAGCTTGATTTAGAAACACAGGCGGTTTTAAATCACTCACAACTTCAAGATGCTAATTTCATTTGGAAACACATGTTAATTACTTAGGCATATCAAAATTAATATCTTAATTATTTTTTCACATCGTTGCTGACAAGTGGAGCACATTTGTAAATGAAGGCATTAACTGTGCTACAGGACAGCCTCTGCTTGATATGAACATACTTGCTCTCTTCGGGAGGGTTGACTTGTGTGATCTCCAGCTCTGGTTCTTGGAAAACAGTAAGGAAAAAAAAAAAGAGCTAAACAAGCGCGCGCGCACACACACACACACACACACACACAAATGAAAAGACAACTTTAGTACTGATCGCCTTTGAAGATGTACTCCTATCAGTTTTAACATAAACTGTTTTCTAGGCTGTTGGAAGCTCTGAGAGGCCTCTTGGTTTGCTAGAAAAGTGTGGCTTCCCTTGTCCATCTGAATGGTTCTCATATAATAACAAAACTGAATTGTTCAATGCCTGTTTGAGACAAACATCAAAGAAAAACCGTGTCTTATAATTCAAATTGAGGTATGCCAGTCCCAAAACAAAAACCCATTAAAATTTTGATTCATAATATCTTGGACTTTTTCAGCTTTACTAAAGATGCTCTCTCAAGCAACTAGCCTTTTCAGCATTAAATAGCAGTTGATATCACCTTGAAAAGAGTAAAATGTTTCAGCTTCTCATATATCTCTCATTATTTTCAACCAATTGTCTTATTGTAGAGAAATGTGGAGTTCTGTCTCATGCAAATATCCCCAGGATAATTGATACTGTCATCTCACCTTTTATATTTTTCTATTGGTTTCAGGAAGGCAAAGGGTTGAATTCATTCCCTAAATATATCATTTCCAAAGCAGTCTATGGAACAACGGTGGCCTCCGTGGCCCTCTTCTCAGGGTCTTTAGTTATTAATCTGCTTGGAACTTCTACCAACTTAAAAAAAAATAGCAATGATTTGGGATTTAACTGGATATATTGGTACATATATGAATGCTTATTTATGATGATAAACAAATTTATGGAAGTGATATAAATTTTCAAATTCCATCACTTGGTCCAGTACTTCAATCTTTTCTAGCAACCCCGTTAATACTCAAGTTTACATAAAAAGATCAAGAAAACATACAGTTGATATATTCCTAAGAAAAATAAATGCTAAGAGCTTTCATAGTGTCTTACCATATTTGAAAAAAAAAAAAAAACCTAAGTCTCCTTAATATTGGGAAAGAACTTCTTAAATAGTACTTTCTGAAAAGTCCTACATATAGCTCTATTTTGTCTTAAATAGATTTGTTCCTCTCTGGTAGGTCAAATTAGGCTAAGAAGGATTGACCCAGGCATTTTCAATATTCCCTTCGTTTTGACCAAACATTACACATGAATTTTCTTTGCTAGGTACCTGGCTTCCTTCTCACTCTGGAAGAGGTGGACCATCCACAAAGAAGATTGCCTTTTCCTTTAGCCCAGACTTCACTGAATTATGAATCCTCGTAGCCTAATCAGAAAATGAAACATGCTAAACAACTGACCCTAGTCACAAACTCACTATAAAAGCCAATGTATTTGACATAAAATGCCAGTTACCCCAGACCCAACATCTTTCAGTACTTTTTCAGTAGCTGACCCCAGCCCTTAAAAATCCTACCATCTATTATCTCAGCAGAATTGAGTTCAGACTTATGTATGGTTTCTCTTTCATATATATATATATATATATATATATATATATATATATATATATATATATTAGGAGAGGACCATTCTTGACCACTAACTTTAATAAATTCATTTTTTACCTGTTTAACATCCCTGGTTGCTGTTTTTTTTCTTACAACCTAGAACCATATTTCATGTGAAGCTTAAATGGAGGCTGCACAACATCAGTGTGTGTGTGTGTCTAGCTTTCTGTAATCACCTCAATTATTAGCAATCACAATGGAAAGAGATTGAATCACAGTCTGAATTCTTATTACATCTTAAAGAAAGACTTAAAAACACAAAGCCTTTGACAGAATAGCAGAAAATAACAAATATATGAACCAGTGAAAGTTGCCTATATTAAATTTTCATAAGATATGAAGTCCTGATAAGATAACAGTTGCCACAATGAATGCATACACCAAGAAGGAAAGACCAGCTATAACTGATTAATTTATTTCTTCTGTTAATGTAAATTACTATACAGCATCAGCCTTGCTGAACTTCTAATATATATATATATATATATATATATATATATATATATATATATATATATTTTAAATTTCAAGCAAAACATATTTCCATTACTCAAGTTTCCTGTCAATACATGATTTCACAGACTTACCTGCAGCATTAAGAAAAGGTTACTCCTCAGTTTTCATTTTCTCTTTTCAAGTACAAGATCTGTCATATTTTGATATTTAAAAAAAACTAAGAATTTAATTCCATGCGCTTTGCAAAAATCAGAGATATCCAAGGAAATCAAAGAAACTTTTGAGTATTTAATTTTTCTATGTTCACTGATACCCAGCACTCCTGGAATGATTAAACATTATTTTTATTGCATTCTAAATGTCATTTTTTTCTCTATAATATCTCTTTGGCTTTCTTCATTTACTTTCCAAAATAATTTATTGTTATTAATATACATTTCTTTTTTCTTTCTTTCTTTTTTAAAGACAAGGTCTTGCTCTGCAGCCCAGGCTAGTCCTGAACTCACTATGGAGCTCAAGCTGGACCTGAACTCATGGCAATCCTCCTGTCATATATATATATATATATATATATATATATATATATATATATATATGTGTGTGTGTGTGTGTGTGTGTGTGTGTGTGTGTGTGTGTGTGTGTGTGTGTGTGTGTGTGTATATATATATATATATGTGTGTGTGTGTGTGTGTGTGTGTGTGCGTATGTGTGTGTATATATATATATATATAATTTGTAGTTTAGGCTGATCCAAATTGATTTAGTTCAGGCTGATCCAAGTTGATTTAGACTCACGGCAATCCTCCTGCCTCAGCTTCCACAGTGTTGGAATTACAGCTAGATTGTGGTACTGGGGAATAGAATCAGGGCCCTTGCACTTCCTACACAAGTGCTCTAATATCTGGACTATGCCCTCAGCAAGCCAGTTCTTTCTAAAAATATCTGCACATGAACATATGACACACAAACTACAAAAACACATATACACACACAAGATTCTAATATTTCTTTACTTAATGAACTATTATTTTACTTTTAAAATTTTTAAATAATTTTGATATGCAGCACCAAATACACTGACAAACAACAGAATTTTTTAGGCTGAAAATATTGATCTAAAGATTTTATCAGACTTGAATATCTTCAATGACCCTCTGAAATTTGTGTCTGTGACAATTATCCCTTACTCTTTTCTTTGAAATGTTTTTAGAATGTGAACATATACGCAGACATGGTATTCACTGTTAATGTGTTGAAGACAAGTTTCTACCTTGATCCCTGTGTGAGTCAGCCTTCCCATTAATGAGACAAAATACCTAAAACCCATAATTGGAAGGAGAAAAGCTTAAAATCCAGAGTATTCAGAACGTAGTATTTGGTTTCAAGGCAAAACAACACGGCAAAAGGGAATGAGGAGAAAAGGTACTTGATTCACACAGTAAAGAGCAAGAAAATAGCCGGAACAGAGATACATCTTTTGATGAAGTCCTTCCAGTTACCCGCCCCTTCCCACCACGCCCCGTCCTCCAGCACTACACGCAACTATGAGCTGGACAGTTTCCTAATCCGATGAGGAGTAAAGCATTCCCACAGTGCAATCACTTCCTAAAATGCCCCTCACCACATGAGACCTTGGGAGATACTCTAAATCTAAACCACAACAATCCCTTTTTGTTTGTCTTTAGTTTTAGTTGTTCCCTTCTTGAACATTTTTGGATAGAAGGTATCATGGGAATATATTACAGTTTTTTTTTTTTTTTCACTGCTAAGTCATTGTTTCCAAGGATTCTATTCCGCTCTATGTCGGTTTTCTTCTTTGTGTTAGAAAAGACCCATAACAATTGTGTTTTGAACTCCAACTTCCCATTGAGATAGAGAAGCTTTTATATCTTAAAGAGAAGTTGTAACATCCCTTTCATGTGTCAAATCTCCTTTGTGGATGTTACAGGTATTTTGAAGGTACAGTCTTTGATGCACTATATTAGGGCCAACATCTCAGAAGTGGAACTTTCCTTTGAACAAGGACCATTTGAAGGAGTACTGACATGTGTTCTCAGTGAAAATACCCTCAGTCAGGTTGGGTATGGAATTAATAAACTTCCTTCCACAGCTTTACAACTCATATAAATTTGTTTGCTTAATGCTTGACTATTTATGTTACCTTATATTCAATTAACTTTAATTTATCAGAATTAAAAAAAATTATGGTATCCTTTACCAGATTAACTCAAGAAACTTCATTAATTGCACAAATCTAGAAAAATATCAAGTGGGTTTATTTTATAGACATTCAATAGTAAATATCCTGTTTTAAAATTTATGTAAAGAACAATAAATAATAAGACAGAAATAAAAAATTTATGTCATTGAATCTCTCTTCTAATTTACAATTGTCATATGAAATGCATTGGCTGCTCTTTGAATTCTGTGTCTACTGTACTGAAGAAATACATATAGAAAATTTCTTGCATGGCAGAAGGTGTTACTACATTCCATGTTCTCAATCAACATCCTACACTCCTGTCCCCTTTGAAAAGTGAGAGAGATGCTAACAGCTGTAGTCTAAAAAATGCTGACTGCAATTAAATTTCATTTTCAGAGACATTTCATGGTTATCGGTGGTGACAAGTTCTATGTCATTTGATCTCTTTAAAGATTGCCAGACTGGATGAAACTGATTTTTTAAAAAAATCTTTTGGAAGAAAGCATTCTTAATGACTGAACGAAGTGAACAACATAGAAAAACGAGTGGCAAAAGAAGAGGTAGAATAAATCATGGACTCTATGTCAAAGAATCTAGTGCGGAGGTTTAATTAGGCAGCAGAAAACTCAGGCGTGGAATTCTTGAGAATACTTGCCACTATTTTCTGCTTATAGTAACTGTCTTTTTTATTTTGCTTCTTGATGAGAAAACATGAATGCAATAATTTTCTAAAAGGTAAGAACATCTGGAAATACAAACTCCTACTTCCCAGGCAGATTTTAGATTCCTTTGAGAAGCTGAGATTTTGAAATATATATATTGTGGACTAGAAAATCTAATCTTTCTAACCTCTCACTGAATATTCTTATTCCTGTCTAAATCTGTATCTCTGTATCTCACTCATAAAAATATGTTTCAGAATCTTTCAATACTGCTATATATTATGTATTCACAAAGTTAGTTTACTTGTGTTAGGTTGTAAGCGATTTTCTGGTTTATTTATCATCTGATTGACTTATTTATTTATTTTTGGTACTGGGGATCAAGACCAGAGCCTTCACATTAAACTGTATCTTCAGTCAAAAATTTTTTTCTGGTTTTTTTTTTTTGAGATATAACTTTGCTATGTCACTAAATTGCCCAAGGTGGACCAAAACTTGTGATTCTCTTGCCTCAGCCTCCCAGAGGCTGGTACCACTTGCCCTGGGTATTTTGATGTTTTATTCATGGACATTCATACAGAGTAATCCATACAGGAAATTATCTGACAGAATGAGACTTAACAAATAACAATAGACTCAGGACGATAGTATTCAAGTACATAATATTGTATGAAGTGCAATCTCTCAAGGCCTCACAGGTGAAATTTAACCTACAATTAAGTAGACATAAATTTGCTTATCTCCTTTATCTGAAATGCCATTATTTGATATTTGAAGAGACACAAAAGCATAGTGAATAATAATTAAAATCCACGAAGGATCTAATGGAAATATGCAACATTTTTAAAAACTGTATCTTGCAGCCTCTAGGTTCTAATGTCAGAGATAAAATTCATTTACTGCTTTGTGTGAAATCTTATGTGCTTATATAAATACCCAAGTGTATTCTTGCTTTACACTGTTTATTTTAAAGTACCATAGTTTGGATACAATGTATTATTGTTATTACAGAAGGTTCTATCATTTGTTTTACAAGTAAAACTGACTTAATTGAAACGATTCACTTCAGTGCATTAAGTCAATATTTATAGGCGAGCACTTAGGTATAGTTCCCAAATCTTTTCTCCTTACAGACGAGGTTATCATGGGTATCTCTCTTGGTTTGACTTCTACCACAGCATAACCTAGTAAAGAGATTTTAATGCAAATAAATATTCTGGTATGAAAATAAAAATAAAAATAAAGAAGGAAACACTAAAAGAAGGAAAGAAAGGTGAGAGCCTAACAAAGGTTGCAGTTCTGACTGTCACCACCGGGGGCATTCAGAGCTCAGTCTTTCTGGGGAATCACTCGGGCAATACAGAGCATGTGCTGGATTATCTAACCTAGGGGCCAGGCACGTAGGGCATAGGCGAGCATAACTCCCCATTGAGCCAAACATTGACTAAAGACTACCTATGGAGATTTAGTTCCATTATCATTTTTGGATTGTTCTGGTCACGATCCAGATACTCTCTGATAGTAAAACAAATACCCAGATGTAAAATACAGATTTTCACATAAAGTAGCTCTATTCCTATAAGCATGTGGAGAAATTACGAGTAAAACACTGAAATTACCTCCTAAATTGTCTTAATGGGTATGCATTGTTAAGGGCTATGATTTGTTTATTTTTAATTCTGCAAATGTTCCTATGGTCTCCCACCAACGGATTCACCTGTCCCTCTCAGTTTATTACCCACAGAACTTAAATATTCTTGTTGATTTTTGATCAGACTATGACTAAATAAATACCATTTTAGCTCATTTTTAGCTGTAAGTAATTCCATTAAGGCTAAGTGTAAATTTTAAAACACACTTTGAGTTATTTGTTTTTCTATGAACTGTTCTTAAATGCTTATTTTAAAATCCAATGTTTGTTTTATGCTCTACAATTTTAGAGACTTATTTTGAAGAAATAAAATATTTGTTATTTTACTTATTTTATTATACTTGGACAGCTTCTTACAAGTGATTTGAGATTCAGGAGTTTAATGCCATGCAGAAAATAGATGAGGTTTTCAAAAATTGATTGTTTCTTTGATTGTATTTGACTCAGGAAAGAAATCGCTGTATTTGTATTGTAGCAGGTCCTATAAATTTAAACGATCTCTTGCAAATTGCAAGCTTTTTAAATTCACAACGTTATATTTTTTCACATCCTATTTTTTAATATTAAAATATTTAGCAATTTAACTGGGTGATTTCTATTACAATAAAGTGTCTGAAAATGTTAATAAAGCATAAAGATGTAACATTTCAGACCGGAGGCCTACGGAAGCCTCAGCCTACGAAACCTAAGAGAATTCAACCAAGACATGAGATGAATGAGATGCACATGGTCAGAGGAAAGTAATTAGGATGTTTTTGTTTGTTAGAGTGGTCTAAGCAAAATCATTACCACAAGGATGAGGATATTGTGCATGTGAGGAAAGTAACATCTGTTCCAGTTACTGATGAAGAACAATGATTTCTGAAGATGCTTCTATATTAATGCATTGGGGCAGAGGACACCACTGGAGATTCTTGAGGATACTAAAGAAGAAACGAAATTAAATAGTTACTTCCAAAGCTAACCTAGAAACTATATGCCATTTGTATTGCAAGAGGGTTAAATAAGAGATATCAAATAAAAAAAAAATGTATGGCAAAAATTCTACTTGAAAAAATCGCTAAAGATTATGTATACTCATAGTAACCATAAGAATAATAAACTGAAATCATTTTGAAAAATAAATTCTAAAGTCATAAAAACTACATCTTCAGATTGTTTTATGATTACCATTATATAAACATTACATTTATATTTTCCTGTCAAAATCTAAAGATTACCGAAGATGTATAATCGCACAGGAAAGAAGAATCATATATATATATATATATATATATATATATATATATATATATATATATATGTCAGGCTTTTATTATTTTAGTGTCTCTTTGTGAGTGAATAAAATGATCCAAGATTTAAACTCTAACTAGGATTAGGTATTTCCATGTTAGTTTATTTTATAGGTAAATATGTTCTTCTCCACTTCATAGTGGAATTCTGTGAAGTATAGCTCTCTCTCTTCTAATTTTACTTCTATATATAGTGAGATCTGAATGTGATTTTAGAAATTTCTTTCTCATTAAAAGATGGAGCATTCAGGTGACTTGGGTTTAAAGGGATTACTACGCTCTTCTTCTAATGAGAGGAATAAATCTAATCACACTTCCTGAAAGTAGATGAGGAAATAGACACTTTTAAAAATATTTTTTTTTTATGGAAGGAGCTATAACTGATACTAATTCTTATTTCTTTAATACAAAATCTTAAAAATGTAACTTTTAGGACATCTCAATTTGCCTTCTTATTAATTTTACTCTGTATTTGGTGGCTTTTAAAGCCCTAATGCTCTCCACTTTTCTGCCTAATACTTTATTCTCTTTGGCCTGTCACTGGTGATGACCACTTGAAACTTAAGATGTCACATGAAAGGTGATTAATGTTCTTGGAAATACATCAGTTCATTAGAACTGTAGCAGTTGGATATTCAACATCCGTTTTCCCTTTGTGAAAACTGATGGGTTTGATAATAAAGTGGATAAAAAAGACAATAGAATAAAATTGGCGGTTTGTTTTTTTTATTCATCTGAATGCTTTCTATGAAAGTATGCATCACAAGATTGAAAGTGTTTAATATAAAATTAACTTTATCATAACTGAATGTGTTTTCAGAGTCTATTGACAATGCAGTAATTCATTTTAACTTTTGTGTCTGAGAAAAATTGTAATAAGTCTTTTTATTTCTAGATAATAATACTTTATAAACTTGAATCAAGGAGTATTACACAGCCACTTTACATGACCACAACTACAGCAGTCATAGATTAATTTGATATTAAATAAAATCCAAGACTATTCACACAGTTTGAGTGACAAAGAATATTACTAATTATCAAAGATATTTTCTCTTTATTTGAACTTACTAATATTTTTCACCTCTGATTGCAGTTAAGAGAAAAATATGGATAAGTTACAATCAACCAATCTAATCAATAAAATGAATCAGCTGTTCTGTACACCAATAAATTTCTACGTGAAATTATCCAAACCTTCCCTACTTACGACCATGAAGGCCTGAGTTTAATGATGGTAGAGTTAAAAATACAACAAAAGAAAGAACACAAGATCTAAACAGCACATTACAGTCAACTTGCCTGAAAAATGGAGAATATTCACTTTGAACATTCTCATAACAATAACCCAGTGAGATATTGCACTCCATATGTTAAACAACTAGCTTGGTCTTGTTTAAAATACCCTGAAAGAGGAGTTAAAAGAGCTTGTCCTTGTCTCTCATGGGTGTTCTAACAAAACACCTTAATCTGTGCAATCTTAACGATGAAATTTTCTTTTTACAGTTCTTAAAGCTGAGAAGCCCAAGAGCAAAACACCAGTGCATACACTGTGTATTAAAGACTTTGTTTTTGTTTTGTCATTTCATCTTGTACCACCTGTTCTCTTCTCCAACCAGGTATGGTCTGATAGCTTCCCAGATCCTCTTTTATAAGATTCTTCATCCCACTCTCAAGAGCCCCATGCTGTTGGCTGAATCAGTCTGAAGTAACCCACTTTTTAATTCCATCACAATGAAAATTAAATTTCAACAAATGAATTCTGGGAGCTACATTCAGACTATAGCAAGGACTAAGAACTACAAAAATTACTACAGTCACCTGTGATATTTACAGGGGGATACACTGTCCACCAAATGGAATTTGATTTGAATTATAGAAACAATCTAAGGTATTGTTTACTAACATGCAAACTTAAGGATACAGATTTTAAGGCATATTTTCTAGAGTAATATATTCTCAAATCATTGAATCATAATGAGTTAACAACTAAGAGAGAAAGGAATAGAGAAGAGAAAGAGAGAATAAAGCAAGGAAAAATATAAATCTTATATTTTCTATTATTTTATGACCACCAGATTTTAAATAGTAATACGAGCAAATCCATTAATGTAAGTCTTTCAAGTGTCTTTGGTTTGTATTTCATCATTTTCTAAATTTTAAATATATATATATATATATATATATATATATATATATATATATTAATTTGCATGTTTTGTCTCTTTATTTGTAATCTAAACATGAGAAATTCAATTAAAATGAAAAAAACCTTGCTTCAATTACATAAAGTAAATGACAAGTTTTAAATAAATGTACTGCAGTAATAAATACATCTGTTCTTATAAACCTTAATATCTCAGGGAAAAGAACGAGTGAAGGGCATAGTTTCCAAAGAATAATATTACAAGAAGAGATGACACTTTAAAGTAGCATAAAATTTGGCTTTGTAAAATAAATCTTACAAAATGCAAGGTCAGTTTCATGAGAATTCCTCCATCGCAGTACCCATGTGCCCAATGTAGTAGTGCAGTTCATCTGTGAGACCACATCTATGGAATTGAATTAGGTGACTATTAATTTTGATATGTCATTTTAACTGGGTTAAAAAACAAGTGGAAGATTGGAAACTATAACAACAGCAGCAATGACAACAGCAGCAGCAACAACAACAACAACAACAAAAATGCAAGGACCAGTAGTAGAACAGGCACTGTAACAGCTGTGCTGCTCTTCCTCCAGCTCCTGTGGCTCTCCTGTATGCTGATGCTATTGTAGATTTTTTGTTCTAATCCCTTAATATTGCCTAATAAATCTTCGTGTGTGTGTGTGTGTGTGTGTGTGTGTGTGTGTGTGTGTGTGTGCATTTCTAAAATATCTTAACCCAGACATCCAAGAAAAAAAAAATCCTGGTTAGAAACTCAGACTTTTTTAATCATGCTGCTTTAATTCCCATCCACCATAAACTAAGCACATTTACCCTCCCAGCCCTGCAGCTATCATATTTCTGCCTTACCCCCAGAGGACCTAGGACTGAATTTCCTGAAACCATGAACCAAGTTTAACCTCTTTTCCTCTAAGTCGTGGTGTTTGGGATCGTCCCCCAGTGATGGGAGAACTCCTTTAGTTAATTATTCATTGCTAGGACAAAATACCCAACATCTACAACAGAAGAGAAGAAAGGTTTAATGGAGCTCACAGTTTCAGAAGCTCTCACTCAGACCACTTAGGGGGCAGCCGGCATGCTGAAGGCACTTGGCATAGGCTGGAGAGTTGCTCAGAGCACTGCAGGCAGAAGCCAAATGAAGTCGCAACCGAATGAAATGAGGAGACCAAGCCAAGGACTGGACTTCCCCAGGAAGAAACGGTAGCCATCTTTCTTCCTTCCTTTATTTAGTTTAAGCTGCTAGTTGGGACGCCCACAACCAGGGGGGCCTCTCTTCCTGCCCACAAGTCAATAACACGCACAGCTGAAAGCTCTGTTCTGCGTGACCGTGGACCTCAACAAATTGACATAGTCCCTCTAGATGAAGCCCCAAGCGTCCACCCCTTTCACCTGGTCCCCGTCTTCAACAGCACTCTTCCCATTATATTCAAATACATGAGGCTTTTGGGAACATTCTAGATCCAAACATAATGACAACTAACTCAGAAGTTTTAATGATTCCACATTATTAACAAGTTCATTTTACACCATGGTTTGAAAATTATGAAACTGAGCATACGATTTAACAAATCTAAGAAAATGTAAACAGAAGCCACATTGTAAGAAGATGAGAAACATATTTATATTGCATATCCCATCATGGATGAAGCCTAAAGATTAACAGGATAATTGGTTGTTAGTGTGATGTTCTTTAAAAAAAAATGTGTAGGAAGATGCTAAAAACACAGCCAGAACACTAGTTTCTGTCTTCACAGATTACTCTTTCATAATATGCTTGTAATTTTAGTTTCCCAGAGAGTAAAAAAGCCTTAAGATCTTTCCACTGAGAAAAACAGCAAGAGTAGGTAGCCATAAAATATAGAAGTACTCTTCAGCAACAGAGGGTAAACCAGATATCTGTACTTAGCCCTATAAAAATGTTATGTCCTATTCTTGATAATGGAATTGAATCCTACGCGCTTGCGTGCCTTGCAGCAGGAGTAGTGTTGGCTTATGCTGAAGGTCACACATGCACTAAAAGCGGTTTCCTTCTTGGATCTAAGGCTTCTTTTTACTTTTCCCTCCTGTCTTACCTCAGTCCTCACCAGTTCGTGAGACAGATAGACAGTGATGTGAAGACCTAGTTAAATTTTAGCAGCACATCCTCAACAGATTGTCACTGAATCTTTTCCAGTGATCCCCCAAATTTATGTTGAGACATTTCCTTCTTTCCTCTGCAGCCCTCAGTTTTCTCTCCATCTCTACCCCTAAGAGAGTATTTCTGGCTTGTTGTGCTGTTCTATTCCCTTGTTCACCAGTATGAGCCACTTAGATTTCACATGTGTGTGTACTGTATTTTCTGCTTTTGCAGCTACAGAGAAGGACCTTGTCTCAAAAAAAGTATCCTAAGCTATTGAATATCTGAATAGGTACTTTTCAAAAAATATCGAACAGGGGACAATATCATTTATGAAACTAAGAAAAAGTTTTCTAGAATACAAGGACACAATCTTCCCTGTCCAGTATAATATTCAAAAATAAAACCACATCAAAGTACATGATACTGTGCGACATGTAGAAAGGACAAGAATTCTGTACTATGAGAGAGAGAGAGAGAGAGAGAGAGAGAGAGAGAGAGAGAGAGAGAGAGAGCTACATGTGAAAGACACACACAATAGCTTCAGATTCTTCTTTAATGACGGAGGAAATAAACAATGGAACGGTGCCTTGCATGTGTTGAATCAAGATTGCTTTTAACTTTTAATATTATTCAGAGTTAAAAGGATGCCAGAAAGGGATAAACACTGTATTGTTTTGTGTTTGCTTTTTTGAATGAACAATTTGATTGTTTTATGAAAGTCACATAAACAGCTTTGACAAAAGTGCACAACAAAATGACATCGCTTTTTTATATGCTAAAAAGCCTGACTAGAATATGATAATGACGTTCCTCTAAGTGGAGAATTTCAGGGTAAAGCAAACAATACAAAAGACAATCCTTTCAGTAGGTTAGAACAGCCAGATTTTAGTTCAAATCTATATGCATCTGGAAAAGCCCGTCAACAAAATTTATGTTGTTTTCTTCGTGTTTACTACCTTCCAATTACTAAAAAACGACCACACACACACACACACACACACACACACACACACACACACACACACACAAATCCAGAATTTACAACATCTCTTTAAAAATAGACCCAAAACTTTGTTCATTTTCTCCTTTGGTATTTGCTGTAGTATATTTTACCGACATTCTCAGATATTTTTCCATTATTTGCCCTGCTAAATATGCTCCAGTAAAACAAGGAACCCAAAACAAAGGGCAACCTTGAACTGCAAACTAGAAATCAATTCATGACCGGATACAGCTGCTAATAGAAACTTGAAGATGACCATTTGGCTGCTGGCAAGTAGAGCAGCCAGCCCAGCCTTGGTGAGCCTCACACACTCCAGGCATGTTTACAAGGATGAAAATGACTTAATACCTGATCTAACTGACCATTGTAGGAGATTTAGGCATAGATGAATACAGTAGAAAGTTGACATAAAAATAAAGCAAATTATCACCAGTGACATCAAAAATGGCATTTATCAGGTAGCAGGAATAGTTGAAAAAATATTTAAAAATCATACGGTAAAGCCAGACTTATGAATACTTTTTGCCTCCATAATGTTCACTTTGATCTAACCAAAGGTATCACAAAATTGAATTCAGAGGAATAGGGTACTCAAGAGAGGATTGAACAAGGTAAATTCAGTCAGTTAATTTTTGTCTTCCAGGTTGGGGAAAGGACAATGTTGAAATAAAAAAAAAAGATACACCAAACCAAAAAGATAGCAATTACATGAATTAATTAAAAACACTGGATTAATAGAAAAAAACTTTAAAAAGAGGTAAAGAGAATCTAGTTTTTCATGCACATGTCTGTCTTAGAAACACTTCAAAAATAGTGTACTCAGTTCAATGGGTTAAATTTGAAAACTTGTTCCATGCACACCTCATTTGTTTCACTTTTTCACAAAGTATGTATCTAAGGTTTGAGAGAACGAAACATTATTTTGACAAACTAATTGGAACCATCACATAAAATAAAATAACACAAGAAAAATACAACACGTGGTCAGAACAGGGTTGTTTTTGCTTTTTACTGCAAACACATTTTCTCTGAAATTCAAATATAGATTGGTTGTCATTTACCCAGAACATTAGGTTCCTTTAAATGCTACCTGAACAACAAAGAGAAACTTGCATTTACTCATTCATATGACACATCCATCTTCACGAAATTTCACTTCTTCTTTTTTTCCCTGAGGATCTAGCTCTGTAGTCCAGGCTGATCCTGAACTCATTAAGCAGCCCAAGCTGGCCCGGACCTCAAAGCACTCCTCCTGCCTCAGTTTCCCGAGTGCTCAGATAGCAGGCACGTTCCATCAGGCCCAGTTTCTGTGGTTCTGGCGAATCAAACCCGGCCCCTTGTGCTTGCAGGGTAAGCTCTCTAACCACCGTGCAATTCCTTCAGCTCCAATTTCACTTTTTGGTACAAACATCTTCATTCTTTTATGAGTGAAATTATGTTTCTTTCTAAATTTAAGGGTGATTTCTTATCATATGAATTGTACTCTTTTACATGAATTTTCTTGTTTGACTTGAATATTGATTCCTTTTCATAAACTGGGCACATAAACATTCTCAATGGACTGGGTCTAGCACAAATTCATGCCTATTACAAAACTCGACGAGTCAGAAAGTTCTGTGAAATCCAAACATGGTGGTCATAAATATCCTAATGGACTGCCATGATTTAGAATTTATATTTATTTGGACAATGAATCAGCTGATCTTTGTTAAAATACGTA
Source organism: Ctenodactylus gundi (assembly GCA_004027205.1). Lineage (NCBI taxonomy): Eukaryota > Metazoa > Chordata > Mammalia > Rodentia > Ctenodactylidae > Ctenodactylus > Ctenodactylus gundi. The sequence continues at coordinate 86,669 of PVKB01000530.1, forward strand.
TGCAGGTATTTACTTAGTGGAAACAATGACAGAAAGTAATACATTTACATGAACATCACAGAAGTAAGTGCACGTGACACCACTTTTCAACTTTTTCTTATAAACAATAACATTTCTTTCAACATTGCTTCACATTACATTTGCCTATAGAGTATAATAAAAGCTTAGCAGTTTTTAATGACATAGGCAATTTTACAGTTTTTATGTTACTTTGGTTCACAGAACCTACAAATTAACAACCAATGGTGTGAAGAAAGAACCAATAAAATGGGGGAAAACAGCTGTGTTTTTCTTGGATGGATGTCTAATATCTAGGATATACAGAGAATTGAGGGGGGGGGGGGAAGCCCTCTCTGGTGGTATAGGCCTATAATCCCAGCACTCAACGTGACTGAGGCAGGAGGATCACAAGTTCAAGTCTAGCTTGAGCAACCTGTAGATTTACAGAGATCCTCACTGAAATTAAAGTTTAAAAGTGAGAGGTAGCTCAGTGTGAATGTTCCAGGTTCAAATCTCAGTACAGAAAAAAAAAACAAAACAAACAAACAAACAAAAAGAAAAAGAAAAAAAGGAAAAAAGGAAAAAAAAGGAAAAAAAGGAAATTGAAATGAACAGAAAAGTTCTTGGGAGAAGTAGACTAAATACATAAAAAATGTTCAGTACTTCTAGCCATTAGTCAAAACCAAATCTAAATAGCAACAAATTTCCATCTTGCTATGGTAAAAGTTACTCTTACCAAGAATTCAGAAACAACAAAGACAGGCTCAGTAGTGGGAGAAATTAATGCTTCTTTGTTTTTGGTGGAACTGGCTCACACATTATAAAAATCAGTTTGGAGATTTCTCAAAATAATGAGGTAGATATTCTGTTTGACCCAACTATACCTTGGGGCATCTTCCTAAAGAGCTAAAGACATCATAACTGTGACATACGCTGTATCCATATTTATAGCAACACAGCTCAGAATAGCAAAATTCTGGAAGCAGCTGGTAAGTACATCAGCAGATGCATAGATAAAGAAAATCTGATCTGTGTACACACTGGAGCACTGCTCTGACATGAGAAAGATAAATTTGGGTCATTAGTAGAAAAATGATGCATAGTAAGACCACTATGGTTTGCAAAATGAATCGGACACTGAAGGTTTAATATCACATAGTTCTTCTAATATGAGAAACTCAAAATATAAATAAGTAAAAGGCAAAATTAAAGTGTTACAGAAGGAAACAGAGATAGAATTTTTGGTGAGGGGAGAGGGAAGCAGGAAGCAGGGTCAAGGTGGAGGGAAGGTGGGAAAGAACGAAAAAAATCATGAAGATTCATTATTTATATAAGTCAATTTAATTTAAATGGAATTATCGTAAATTCCAAATGCATACCCATGAAAAGGATACTTTGGGAGGGGAAGTTCAAGATAAAATCTCAGAGCTTATTTATTTAAAAAACACAATCTAGTACTAGGAACATTGTTGCTTCTTAGGCCCTGACCTTCCTGGGCCTGAATAACTTCAAGTCTCTTCCGTGGCCATTTCTAGTATATATCATTTCTGTTCCCATTTTTTAAATTAATAAAATTAAATGATTCTAGCAATTTGAGATTGTAAGTAATTTAGGTTGGCTGAATTAAATATTTCTGGTCTCCTTTTTATTAGACTTCCTCAAAAAGAGATTTGAAAAATTACATCACCTAAGAACATCTCCTCCTTGGCAGTAGCTGAAGAATAGCTTAGTTACTTTTCATCCTATAATTGTGCTTTTGAATTTAGCAAACTTCTTACAAATATATATATATATATATAATCAAATATACTCCACAATGTAAAAATATTTATGGCACGTTACAAAATTTTTAAAAACTAGTTTTTTACATGGTGATATAAGAAAGAAATACATGTCTTGCTTTCAGACTTTAAGCTTCTGTCATACAATCTAAACACAAGTAAACTTTTTATTTTATCCCGTTAATACCATGTACCATATAGAATAATTTGAAGTTCTCAGAAATTATATTTAAAGCAATTGAATTTTGAACATTACTATATTTTCTTTCCTTTTAAAAAATGAAGCTTATTTTGAAATTGTCCTACCATAAATCTTGATGGGATTGAGGTTAAAATGGGTAGAATTCTTTTTTTCCCAATTTTATTGATGCATATACATGCAAAATTTAAAGTTCACAGTGATCGTGAGTATTCCGTGCACATACATATCTTGGCAAGGTTACGAGACCTCCTCCTCTCTCCTTTTGACCCTCCCCCTACCGACCCCACTTCCCAGTTCCCATTATTTTCCACATTAAGTTCTGTGAGGTAATTGTGATCTGGGGTCTGGGTTTCTCATGTCAGAGAAACCACTCGATATTTCACTTTCTGCTTCCTACCCACTTCACTAAGCATGATGGTCTCAAGTTGTCTCCATTTGCCTCCAAGCTGTCAGACTTCCTGGATGCATAGTATTCCACTGTGTATAGATACCACAATTTGTGTATCCATTGGACTGTTGATGGGTATTTTGGTGTAAAATTGTGATGGCTCAACATCCCCTAGAGAAAACTATTTATTTATTGAAATTGCATTACTAGAACTACTGAACTACTTGTATCTCAATATGGAAATGTGTTCACATGTTACTCTTCCTGAAAATGTCATGACTTTTTTTTTTTGCAGAAAATTGCTGTGAGAGTTGTCCTCTTTCTGCTTTTACTTATTTATTTTTAAAACACAGATATTGGGTCTCTCACCTCTTAAAGCTTATGATTTTATCAGTTTTTGTTTATTGATTTTTAGTCCTATGCTACATATATTTCATTTTTATAATATTTATTTTGGCACTTGTTTCTTTCTATTTCACCAATTCTTTATTTCTTCAGTTCCCTTATTGCTCCTCAGCTGTGCTCAAAGGCAAATCATGTAAAATCTAAAACTTCTTGGGAGCATTTTCTACATCTACAGGAGCAGTACTTTAAATATCAGAGATATTTTTTCCACCTCTGTTGTGAGTAACAATATATCTAGTTGACATCAGTTTTTGATTACTTGTGGGAAAGTAACTTGGAGGACTTCACTCATTAAGTACTTTTGATGGAATTGAGTTCTTAAATCATTTTCAATATAAATAGCTTGTGATGTTCTCAAATAGCGTAAAACTAAATACTATTCTTTAGATTTGAAAATTAATTATTTAGGTTGCAAGAACTTATAAAAATATTGAAGCACATTTTGTGAAATGTGAAAGAGTGATATATTAAAATACTAAGTGAATTTAGAATTGAAATTAATCTGAGATATTATCTTGAATTCTTTTATCATTAGTGTATTCACTATATCTCAATGTAAAGATACATCTTGTATAAAAAGGGTATCAAATATTGATTTGATAAACTTCAGTTGAGATGAGGATACAACTGCAAATTCTCTTGCATTGTTTATGATATACACTTTCCAAAATATTTTATGTGAATTTGAACTTTTAAACACTGGAAAGTTTCAAAGGAAATTCATATTTGTTATTTTATACCCAAATTCCAAAGACTGAAAGTTTCCACTTAAACACAATCTTATTAAAATTATATTCGTTTCTGTGACTCTGAGCATATTTGCTTTATTTCACTGCAGACATTTTCTTGGAGATATAAATAATGCCATTGTGATTCTAAGTAACTTGTCAAGGTCATGCGGCTATTACATTAGCCCAGCAAGGCAAAGACAAAAAGCACCTGTTTTTGATCACTGAGGTGTGCTACCCTGATGTGGAGCTACAGGAAACAACACTTGAAAGGTACAGAATAGGGAACTAGAGCTCACGATTAAAGTGCAGCTCAGTAGGGATAATTTTGTAAAACGTAAAGCACCAGCTAAAAGTTGCTTTGTTTTGCAGTGGAAGCTCAGAAAATGTAAGAGACATGATAATGACAGTTTAAAATAGGGAATTAAATAAAAAATCAAGTATAGTTTATTCTGTCTTTAAAGTAAGGTTACAAATGAACCAAATGTTAAGTGAATTGAAAGAGTGAGGGACAGCTCTATGACACTCAACCAGCGTAGGCAGTGGCTGTTGTTAGAGTCTGTGTTTAGTCTGAATTACACAAATGATGTTGGAAGTCTGTACTTGGAGAAAGATGAGAAAACAAACAAAAAAAATGGTGGTTTTTTCAAAAGTAAATGATAGAAGGAAAGATTAAATATCTAAGAGAGGGAATGATTATTTGATAGCACAATTTGCCAGCGCAGACATTCACATCAAGAAGCTAGCCTTCCAAACTACGTTACCAAAGTGTAATATTGGAGAACAGATAAAAAGAGTTAAGTACTCATGAGAAAAGGGAGAAAATTCTGAATCATTTACACTCAAGGTGGATGACTACTGTCAATTCATTAGCGTGCTGTCTTTCATTCTTCAAAATTGCAATAGCAATGTGTTAAGTCTTCATTAATTAAAAACCTCTCAATATTTTTCTCTTGAAAAATTCACAGTACTTTTGTTGTACATTTTTTAAAATAAATAAACCAATTTACAAGAACCAAGAAAAGAGAGTCTAAAATTCTCATGTGATGGTTACTTTTTAAAAAGGGATCTCTGTGTGTTTGTGAGTGTGAGCTACTAAAGAGACCTGCTGGCATGAGCATGTCTTTGTTTTCCATGAATACGCTCAGAACGTTAACTAAGGTCTTTATTTTATTTGATAATTTTCAGCACTACATAAAGCATAATTTTTTAAAGGCCAAGAAGGATATTTACTAATTCCTGTTAAGTGTAGCCTGCCCAGTAGTGCAGGCCTGCAACCAATTTCATCGTTTTGAAAGGATGAGGCTGGAGAATTGCCAGTTTGAGCCCAGCCTGGGCAGATTTGCAATATAGTGAGGCCCTGTTTAAAATAAACAATAAAACTTAGCTGTAAATGTAGCTCAGAGCAAAGGTCTTGTGTTCAAACCCCAGTACCGGAAAAAAAAGAAAACTTTCTTCCTCCCATTTTAAATGTATTATCATGTATGAAAGTTTTAAAGGAATACCCATGAACCATTTTAGATAAAAAAGGTACATGCTATACAGCAGAATAAAATATTTCTCTCCAATACAAGAATGAGAGTATTTGTGCAGTATGAGTCATTGGCATGGTGTGATGCAGGAATCATCTGATCGGACTGAAATAACTTTGCTTTCATCCTCACTGTTAGGCTTGCCCTACAGGGATCATAAGTTCCCCACCTCAGTGGCCCTCCTTACAGCTCTAAAGGAACTGGAAATTTGGTAAAGAGGTCAACGATTGCCTGAATCACAATAGCTTCTTGAAAGTATTTGGAACAAGCCCGTCGTGATAAGCTGTGGCCCCGAAACCATCACAACCCTGTGTTCTTACATTGTTTCTAGGAGAATATGGAGTTCTGCTTAAACAGTGCAAAGTACATGCCATCGGAAATTCTCCTGGTAGAGAACACAGGTCAGGAAAAAAGCTGGCGTGCAGAGCCCACGCTGCTACTGTTCACAAATGCCTCCGCACTTTCCAGTGTTTTGCGAAGGCGCTTCCTACTTAGTTTGTCCTTGGGCACCAAGGCACTTGTACAGGGGAAGCCACGCGTCTCCTCATGCCTTAGTTTTCTGTTCTCTTGTGCTAAGTTTATCACAATGGCACAAATGCTTTCCTTCCTCTTGCTCCTGAAAAATAAGGCCAATTATCTGAAAAGTATTAAAAATGCTGAGTTCAGAGTAAGAATGTCTGACATACTACTCTTTCTCTACCGCTAAGTATGATGGTGGCGGGAGGTATATATATAATTTTTCTTATCTGTAAAGTGAATCTAATAGTTACATTATTACTTGCTTCATACATATTATTCAAATTAAATATTTTATCAAATAATATTTTAAAATGTAACATACAAAATGTTAGATAATTATTTTATAAAAAGAAAAAGGAATATGATTATTTTTCATATATGTTGTGTGTGTGCGTGCAATACACAATGGTTACGTTGAACTTGAGTATTTGTGCTCGTACGTAACATGTCAACATTATAATTTCTTCCCTTTCCCCATCTTGATCCTCCTTCTCCCTCCCTTGTCTCCCATGACTCCCACTGTCAACACTCATTCCGTTTTATAAAATGTCTGTATTCTGGGATTCTCATACTAGAAAAACCATGCGATATTTAACCTTCCACACTCACTTGACTGAGAGTGATGGTCTCAAGTTGCTACCATTTACCTACAGAAGCCTCAATATATCTGTCTTGATGGAAGAGTAGTGCTCCGTTGTGTATATATACCACAGTTTTTGTATCCATTGATCTGTTGATGGATATTTATATTAAGTGACTCTCACAATTTAGCTATTGTTAGTCATGCAGCTACAAACATGGGCACCCTGTATCTCTGCTATATGCTGCTTTTGGAAAGATACTCAGAAGAGATATCACCAAATCAAATAGAATAGTTGTTTTCATCTTTTTGAGATTTCTCCATGTTGCTTTCTATAGAAAGTAGTCCCACCAGCAGTGTAAAGGTGTTCCTTTTCTTCCCCACAAAATCTCCATCATCCATTACTATTCAAGTTCTTGGCATTTTGATTGAAATAAAATATTTTAATGATGTTTTCATTTGCATTTATCTAAAAATTAAGGATGTTGAACATCGTTTCATGTATTTGCTGGCCAGTTGAACTTCTTCAATTGCGAACTGCCATTCATTTCAGTTGTCCATTATTAATGGAATCTTTGATTTTGAGGGATCTCTTTTTTCTTTCAGTTTCTTCAATATTCCAGTTATTAGCCTCCTGTCCAAGGTGTAGACAGTCATTCTTTTTTTCACATTCTGTTGTTTCTCTCTTTACTGTGTTGATTTTTGACAAAGGAGTCAAAAACATACACTGAAAAAAGGACAGCCTCTTCAATAAATGGTGCTTTCAGAATTGATTATTGACATGCAGAAGAGTGATTGTAGACATACACCTATCACCATGTACCAAAATCAAACCAAAATGGATCAAAAACTTAGATATTAAAATGGAAACACTGAACCCTCTGCAGGACAAAATAAGCAAAAATATATTCTGTAATAGTTTCTGTTGCTGTGATGGTATATGCGTGGACAAGGATGTTCTTAATGGCAAAACTGATACAAAAGAAATAGCCCCAGAATCAACAAGGGGGATTATATTAAGTTTAAAAGTTTCTGCATGGCAAAGGAATGTATGATTGTTTTATTGACACATGTTCATAATACAAAAGACTGAGGTTTCGGGGTGTTGCTAAGAGAATGTAACACTTTTTAATCATTTTTAATCTCCAGAATTGTTTATTTTTGGTCAGAATTGTTCTTTGGTATTCTGCCTTTAATTATTTCAATTTTATTTTAGAATTTTTTCTAGCTCTATAAGAAAATTTTGGAAATTTGAATAGAAATTTCAGTAAATCAGCATATCATTTTTGGCAGTGTGGGTAATTTAACTATATTATTTCTGCTATAGTCTTCAATTTCTTTTTTCAATTTCTTTATTTAGTGTTCTATAATTTTTATCATACAAAATATTTGGTTAGATTGGCTTTCAAATATTTAATTTCATTTAACATATTTTGAAACTCTTGTGAACAAGTACTTTAGATCAGTGTTTCTCAAGTCTTGGAATCTCTGGCGCTAAAGGATTCTGTAGGATTATATCATTGCAATCTTTAGTTACTCCTGAATTCAAGTTAGCAATGTGTTTCTTTGGAAACCATCATAGAGTATTTTAGTAATGATAAATTTTTTAGAACACAGTTATAATTTAAAGATATACTGATATGTATGTCATGAATAATAAAAGTTAACCCTTTTAATACTTTCTGTGTAATAGCTGTTTTAAATGCTTTACATGCATTGAATTAATGTAATCTTCAGAGCAATCCAATGAGATTATGTAATAATTTTTGTTGTTGTGAAATTATCATAATCTTAAAAGAATCCATATTTATTCTCTTACAATTTGAAGTTCTTGTGGAACTCAAATCAAGGGGTTGGCAAAAGTTTTTTGGGAATCCATTCATACTACCTTCTGACATGCTTACCGGATTTTGGCCATATTATTTGTCTTTTCTTTCATTGACAATTATTTTCTTCTTATGCGTAGCCCAATCTGAGGCAACCTTTCTTATAAAGACTTTAGTAGTTACAATAAACTCATCCAAGTAATCCAGTAAACCCCTTCCATCTCAAGATCCCTAGGCATATTGTCATTCATATCACATGAGGTTACATATTTGAACATTCTACAGATTTGTACACCTTTATATTTGGGGTGCCATTATCGCATCTACTGCATGTAACTATTGATTTCTTTCATTGTATGAATGAGAAAGTTGTGGTTAAGAAAAGGATTAAATGATTTCAAAAACTATAAAGGGAAGTTACAAAGCAAATACCTTGAGTCAGAACAACTATGTAATTCTGATTATTTTGATTGATTCTAAAAAATGATAACATTGGTCTGTCTATTGCATCCTTTATTCTCAAATACTCTATAATTCAAGCATTCTTATAATACAAGGTCTAGTCAAAATTGGGCATGCTGAATATCATCAAGTAGATTTTCTCTTGGTCCTCATCAAGGCCTGTGCTGATAATTCACATATCAATAATATAAATTTCAAGTGTCATAAAAGGTTTTTTTTTTTGGTTTGAATTCAATATCCTTCTGACTCAGACATCCTTGATAATGTGGAATAATCATTGCCCTTTGGGCTGATGGTTATTTTTGTGTTTTTCTGTTGGAAAAATTTTATGTTTTTCGTTATCTATCGTGGCAGTTTTCAGTCTTACATGTGAACCCACCTGAGAAATGTAGCCAAAAAGTGACCGCTGGCATCCAGGATACACAGGGATTACTTGGGTCTCCCAAATGGGAACTACCTTAGGGACATCTTAGCATCCTTCACTCAGAATTCCAGTCTTCTACCAAATTTGAAAGTTGTCTCAGATTATATATTGATTGAAGGTTGAAGCCATGTCTTCACAATTGTCTTTGATAGAATCCACTTGCCAAGATCTTTTGGAGACAAATTTTGCTGTCGCAAATGAGGAAGGGCTATTGTCACCTAGGGGTGGAGCCAGGGTATGTGCTGACTCTCCAACAATACTTTGAACATGCCTCAAGAAATAAATAATCTGCAAAAAGTCTGAAAGAATGTTAAGAACATTAACATAATATTTTTCACTCTTTAATTTAGAAGTATGTGTGTGTGTGTGTGTGTGTGTGTGGTGTGTGTGTGTGTGTGTGTGTGTGTGTGTGTTTCTTCACACAATAGCTTCCTGAAGCATGGGCTGTGAAGTCAGAAAAAAAAAGGGAGAAAAGATAAAAATTGAGAAGCTTCCTACACAAATCAGAAAGCTGGGAGACATTAAGCCTCCTGTGTTAATATTTTAAGCACATTTTATAGTTACTATGTAATCTACTGTCCTCTAGAAAAGACTCTAAAAATAGCTGAGAAATCTGTGATTCTTTAACGTGGTGTACTACATTTATAGGAATGGATTCAGGTCTCTGATGTGGAAAGCTGCTCATTGAGAGCAAGCACGTATAAACTTTTAGAGCCATTGATTTTTGTCAGATTACCCAGCCTTGATTTGCAGTCTTAAATCTATCCCTGTAAGTTACATGTGCACAGACAAATTAAACTTTTCCCAATTCAAATTCTTTACCTATAAAATGAGGGCTAATTTCATAACCTCAAATATGATATGGATTTTCATAATGCTAGCTGACAAAACAAACTCATATACGTGTGGAATCACATCTGTAAAATGGCATGACTTTTTATTGGAACTTACAAAGCAGCTGGCAACCTGTTCAGCATTTTATAAACATTTCCTAGCTTTCCCTTTGTGTTCCCACATGAAACCAAAGAAGTCAGTGTTTTTTTGTTCTCAAAAGGCCCACACGCACTCTTGCAATTTAAGAGGTGAGAGATACAAGCTGAGATAGTGGAAAAAAAAAACCCAAATCGTATTTCCTTCTGATTTCTAGGAGAGCAAAGACTGAAGAACAGAGACACTGTTTATATTCACGGCCCATAATCTCTCATACTTCATCTTTTTTAAACTGGAGATCAGACCCAGGCCCTTCACACTGAGCTACATTTCCAATCCACTTTTTTTTTTTCTTTTTGTTATTGATTTTAAGACAGTCTCCTAAGTTCTGAAGTTGTCCCAATGGACTCACACTTGTGAACCTCCTCACTCAGCCTCCTGCTGTATAGAAAATACATTTCAGCACCACAGGGCCCAGCAAAAAGTGCAACTTTGCAAGGCATGGTGGTACGGGCTTTTAATTCCAGCACTTGAGAGGCTTAATCAAAGTGGTCGCTGTGAGGTCAACTTTGGCTGTTTACTACTTATGGAGACCCTGCCTCAAAGTCGCATAAAAGTAAAAGTGAGACATTTAGTGGCAATTATGTTTATTTTAAATAACAAAGAGATTGATTAAAACATCTAGACCAACAGGGAGAGACCATTTATTGTTTATTTATGGTGTCCAGATGTGGGAAATGTGACAGAAAATTAAGAAAAAGCATTTGCTCCCTGGAAACAAGTATACCAAGTTCTAATGACGAAAGACATACATGTAGCTGGAAAAAGTCAAGAGTCACTTGGTGTTCTCAGAGTCTGTGGAAAGGTCATGCAAGGTTTTGATTGTCACAAACAATGTGAATTAAGTTAGAAATGTCCTTTTCTGATAAATCACAAAGGCCTGTATTGCACTAGTAGATTTGGGTTGGGTTTGGGAGAGTGGAATACCATTCATGAGGGGACTGAGATATGACAGTGGTGAATTAAGAAACAGATACAAAGTTACTTAGTATTAGATTTAAAAAGGGAATTCATTTTTGTCTGACAGCAAATGATGATCTTAATTACCTTTCTGTACTATATTTATGTGTGATGAGAGATAGTGGAATTTAAAATGATGATCTCAGCATTATTGTTTGTCAAGTGACTAATGCTTAAATATCTTTGTCTATAATTATGAAAGCCATAGTGATTGACTATTATTATGGATATGTTTCTGTTTTGTACTCATATTATTACTATTTCAGGCTCAACTGGGCTTAGTAATAAATTATTTTTTAACAGGTCTGTCCAGGATTCTCATGAACTCAGTACATATCTACTGCTGGCCTAGAATACATAGCAATCCTCATTCCTCAGCCTCTCAAAAGCTAGAATTACAAAAGTGTGTCACCATGTACAACTCTTTTACTGTGTTTTAAGTAAAAGGAACTAAGTGAGTAAGTTACAGAGAGTTTTACCACTCATTTTAAAATTGCATACATTATGTTTTTATTAATTCTCACCAGGATCCTCACAGAAGTGTTATGAGTTCATTTTTTATATGAGCCTACTGATTTCTTCTATGAATTTCTACAGATAGTACTATAATTAAGATCTTGAATTAAATATATATTGGTAGCAAAATGTAAAATCTGTTCTGCATTTTAACTTTTTAAGTTTGTACCTTAGCCAATACTGCCCTGACCAGTCAGAATAAACAAAATATTGTATTTAACTTTATTATTTAACATTTACAAGGCTAAGTGACAATTTTAAGAAATTAAATATCAGAATACCATGTTTTAGGGTTATAATATTCATTCTTCTGAAATGATTAAAACTTTAAATCAGCACTAAGGCTTTTGGGACACAGGTGTTATTGCCTCTCTTTACAAGCTAGAGTAATTAATTGATAATCAAATAATTTTTATTGCAGGCGTAGAGTTGAAAAATAGTTCAAGAAACACGGTAAAATTTACTGAGTTGTATCCAAGCAACCTGTTCTACCAACTCGCCCTAAGAATTTCTCCCACTATATAATCTTATTTCAACATCTGATACCAAATAATTTTATTTTTAGTCATAGCACTGGTTGATGTTGCTTTAATGAAAACCTAAATATATTACTTTTACAACCTCCATATTTTATTTTTTCTACTCTTACAAGAAACTTGGGTATCTGTAATACCTTTTATTTTTAATTAGGCAACATCTGCAATTCATCCTTTGCAGAAAGACGCCACAGGCAAAAGCTATTAAAAATCTCTAACTCTGCATACACTATCTGGGTTTGTAAGGTAGACCATTAAAAGGCAATTTACTACATGTGGGTTGAATTGCAAAACACATAATATTTACAAATATAAGCAATTAAATATAAAGCTGTTCATTCCAGTCATAGTAGTTTACCATATGACGTTCAATCTCTAAAAGTAAAACTCAAATTGTATTTAAAGCACAAGCAAATTTAGGGCGAAGGAACCATTTCTCAGGTATGAAAATTAAAATAAAAAATTAGAAGGGTAACTAGAAAAACAGACAGAGGGAAAACTAATTCTTACACAAAATACTTCATCATTCAATGTGGAAATTGCATTTGTAGTTTCCTGGGTAGATTTCAGTGGATTCAGTAGATTTCAGTAGATACTCTAAACATAAACAGATGTCATCTCTTTATGTTTCAATTCTAGTATGTGACAAATTGTAAAACACGATAGGAAATTCTTAAAATCATAAATTCACTATTAAGCTTTTTTCAGTACAAACGCCCTTTTAAAAGGAAACTACAGTCCTCTATACTAGTTATTTATAATAACATATCCAACCATGAATCATCTATGGAAAGAACAAGCCTCATTAAAAAATGTGAACACATTCTGTAAACCCTGCCCTCTGTTAAATTGTCACTTGGAATTGTTTTTCATGTTCTAATCTTTATCTTAATACAAGACAGGCCTCTTTGTTAAAATAATTGATGCGTTGTCAAAATTGTTGTGATGTGAGAGATCTGGTGGTGGAAGCGGGCGGAGGAAGGATGTTTCCGAAAAAGACCATTATCTTATTTACACAGTATTCCCCAGACGTATTGGATGTGTGTCCCCAATCATCCCTTCTTTTATATGTTGAAATCTGGTGCACATGTTTATTTATCTTCTGTTTGCAATTCAAGACAATTGGCCTTATCTGCTTCAGAAATATGACCTCCTTCTGCCAGACTCAGCTAAGTGCCCCCCGCTGGGAATTTCATAACACTTGCTGTCCACCTCTCCAACAGTTATCACACCATATTATAGACATTTATTTTAAATTTTGAATTAAAATTAAAAGTCCTCTAAAACAAAACAAAAAAAAAACTTTTTGAGCAAGGAGGTTTTATTTATCATATATCAGAATCATCACTCACAGCCTACAAGAATAGTTGGTAGGTTTTAGATGCTTAGAATTTTATAAATAATGATGTTTTTCTGTCTTTAATATCATTTCTTTTGTTATGCATTTGGTTATTTCATGTTGTTTTTGCTTGAATGGTTTATGTTATCCAAGTGCTTCATATATTTGGAAGGTGATTGGACAGAAAGGTTTAATCGGATCATGCGAATTTATCTATTGAATTAAGAGGTGAGGACTGATTGGTTGGAGACAGTCACTGAGGCAAGACCTAGAAGGGTACACCTCCCTTACTGCCTCTGCTCCCTTCTTACTCTCCTCCCTGGCCTTGATGGCTGTAGCAGCTGTTCTCCACTAGACCCCACTGTACCCTGCCCTCCAGCCATTGCCAGGAGTCCATGAATGGACCTCTTGAAGCTGTGAGCTAACATAAATTTTTCTCTTTCATCTTGTGGCTGTCAAATACTGTGAACCAGCAGCAAGAAAGCAAGGCAGAAATCAGTAGCAGAAAAGTAGGGTCTTTGCTGTGACTTTACTTGACCACGTGGTTTGGAAGTTCTTAGGGCTTGAGTCTGAATTGATTGTTCTCTGTGCCCCATATTTAGGTGACCCTATCGTGGCGATTGATTTATTGACTGCCCATGCTGCTGCTAAGTGGTGGAAACTGGTCAGAAAAGCTGTTCACTGGGGCCTGACCTAATAAAAAAGAGCCCAGCACACTAGCTGCACGCTGGACCTCTCTCACTCTTCTTCCTATTACAATGGTGTGGAGTGCGTTTCTGCAGCTGGCCATCCCCAGTCACGTCCACCATTGCACATCCTTAGTGAAGAGACGGAGACATCCTGAAACTGAAATCTAAATTGAACTTTACCTCTCTTGAGTGGTAGATGTCGTTGTAAGTCTCAGCAAGGAGACCGTAAGCCCATAAGGAAAGAAGCCCATAAAACTGCTTTGCAAGAGAGTTTGAGAAGGTTTAGAAAAGGCTGCTGTGAACTGGATTGATAAGAGACTGCTTAGAAGAACAGAGCACAGATCGTTATGACTGGGCTCAATAGTTTTCAGACGGGAGAGAGGACTCTATTGACAGCTGCTTGAGAAGCCGTGTGGTTTATACTGTGGCAAAACGTATGCTGCCATTTTGTTTAGAATTGCCTGAGACTTTGCCCAAAAGGATAATTAGAAGAGGTAGACCAATTAATTTGGTGGAGGAAATTTCAAGGTAGTCCAATGTTCAGAGCGTTGTATGCATTTCATAGATTTTGGTTGTAGTTTTTAGCCAGATCTTTGCTGGAAATGAGGAAAAAATAGAAGAGCAAAGAGATACAAATGTTTCCAGTTTTTCAAGAAAGTGACTAAGACTCAGGGGCACAAATGTGTGTATGTATCTGTATACACACACATGAAAGTAGGTATAGCTGTACACAAAGTATATGTGTATGCATATATGTATTCTTACATGTATTACTGTATTCTTATATGTGTGTGTTTATATAAAACAATCCCTTATATTGGTTTTCTTTCCAGTTAGATGTTTACTTGTTTTGGTTAGATGAGGATTCACAGGGCTAAGCACGCAGCCTAGTGACTAAAACTGGTTAAAGAACGCGGTGAGACTTCAGGTTTGATCCTCCAGCATCACATATTAACTGGGTGTGGTGGCACACTCCTATAATTCTAGCACTCAGGAGGCTGAGGCAGGAGGATCACCTCAAAAATAAAATTAAATTAAATATAAAATGGAAAAAGACACACTCAGTACACATAGAATAGGCTTATCTTTGAAGGAATACCACAAAAATAGAATAAAAAATTGGTTGAAACTTGTGAACTAAATTTATAAAATACACCTTGAGTACTATTATATTTAGGGCCTGGAATATCCTCAGAAGCCTCATGTACCTGTGGTCAGTGTGTGCTGTTGGGAGATGCGGCCTGCCTGGAAGGGGCAGATGCTAGGGGCTTGACTCGCAGGGATGTGTGCTGGTTCTGCCCTTCCTCCTGAACATGGGGAGGATTTTCTCCCACTGCTGTCTTGCCATGTGTTTCCAGCATTCCAGCCACTTGCATGTAAATGGGTTGTGACTTTCTGACACTATGAGCTAAAGTAAAACTTTCCTCCCTAAAGCTGTGGATGTCGGGCGTTGAGTCCCAGTGATGATAAGTTCACTAAGACAAGTACCTATAAAAATTAAGCACTCATCTCAATGAACATTATATGAATTATTATTTTTGTGCTAATGAACAGATTATTCAGTAGGAAAAGATCTGTGGGAAATTGCTGTTCACTATAAAATTAATGAAACAGAAAAATTTTCTCCTTCCTCTCTAATGCTTTTTAACACAACTGAGATATTCAGATTCATGTTTTTATTAAGTGCAGTTTGATCAAATTTCCGCATACGTACATTACTGAGTCCATCCACAGTTGAAGGTTTTTGTTTTTTCCACACTGTTATCTAGATGTGAATGTGAACATAAAAGAGAGAAAGGACCAGGAGGCCTGGTACATTATCACCAAAGTGGGCCAAACTTTCTAGTATCATGAACACTTATTTTCAGATTTCTCATGAAGGCTGTATACCAGAACTGATTACAAGTTGGATTTTGTAAAGCCTATTTTGAGTATAAATACATAAATTAGATCTTCTTAAACCTATGGTAAGGTCTTTAAAACCTTAGGTCATGATTACAAACACTAACATGATCTTCTAGGTGGGCCCTGAGGATAAAATTATTAGGTATTTTCATTAAAGTGGAATCCTCTTACATCAATGAAAACATCTAAGATTCATTTGTATGCTTTTCATATATGTGGAAATGACTTTCATGTTTGTGCATGTTGACTGAGCTTAAATTTTAGAATATTTTTTACAACAGAGTATACTTTTTTTTCCTGTATTATACTTGCTACTAAATTAAAGCACAAGAAAAGAAAAACAACGTGTTTACAATATGTGGATATTTAGAGATCTGAACTAAAATAAAAAGGAATTTTTCTGAGCATTTGAGATGAATGACTACATTCCTGACCAAATTTAAAAAATTAAAAAAAATCTCTTGACTTATAAAATTGGTTGGTATTTCAGAAATATGCCACGAAGTTAATATTGCAGTTTCCTGCATCACCTTCACCTAGGACCTGGCCTTCTTTGTGTTTTAAAGGGAAACTAGTCACCCTGTGTGCCTCCTGCAGATCTGCTTCCAGAAGTACCGGGCGGACCACAATGCAAAGAGCCTCTAGATCTCTTACACAAAATGACGGAGCGTTTGTGTATAATCTGTGCAATCTTTTCTAGTATATATTATCTCTTGTTCATAACACTTCATATAATCTAGATGGTAAGGAACTATTTGTTACACTGTTTTAGGATTGATTGACAAGAAAAATAAATCCGTATGTGCTTAATACAAACAAAAAAATAAATATGTTAGATCCATCATTATTTCGTTGTACAGATATAAAGAATGTGATGTAGGAGGACTGACTGGGTCACCATATTTTAATCTCAACCCCCCAAGCAAAGAAGAAAAGGGAGGACCTCGCAGATAATGGTTTAAACCTAAACACTAGAAGCTGAAGATATCAATTTCGTCTATCTCTGTTTGTCCTGAACTCTTCTTCACTCCAGGACTTGGAGGGTTCTGACGTGTAGACTCTGGCTACATGCTCGATATAAACTTGGATTGGAGACTCATTGATTGAAAATTTAAAAAAGAATGTGCCATAGAAGGCCAGTATCTGTTATTCTGACAGCTACAAAGTGTATACTAGAGGAAGATTAGAGAACAGCATACTGAATTGAATTTAGAATTTTGTAACTTGTGTCATGGCGAGTCATGGAAACCCTATATTTCTTATTATTGTAATAAATTTTGTGATTTATATTTTGGAGATATATCATATTCAATTGTCTTTGTAAGAGTTATTGAATTAAATGTTAAGTGTATCTTTTAACTTATCTGGCTATATGTGTTGTGCTTAAATAGATAATATTGTATTAGGAATTTGTGAATGAAATAAATAGAACTAAGTGTCACATATAGAAAACACTACTACATATTCATGCACACACGTGCATATATTTTATGTTTTTCACACATATATATTAGAGAAAAGGAGATACATAGGGACAATAAACATATCTGTAAAATTGTAGAGTCAGTTTAAAAAATACTTTGACCTACCTCGAGCACTTTTTAAAAATGCCTTCAGGAATATCCTGTTTAAGGTATTTACTCAAATGCAATAACTTTGATTTTTCACTATATAGCTCTTTTAATAATTCATAATCTATGTCCCAAAATCCCGAGTGATTTTGTATGTCTGTATGATATCTTTACAGGAAACATTATAATAATCCTTAACAATGAATATGCAGTTTCTCATTAAGAGTAAAAAATCTTAGCTTTGTGCAATGAGAGAAAGAGAGACAGGGACAGAGAGAGAGAGAGAGAGAGAGAGAGAGACAGAGACAGAGACAGAGACAGAGAGAGAAGCAGACAAGAGTGTGGTTCAGAGAAAATAGGATTCTGCATTTGACCATGAAAAGCAACAATTTTTCACAATTGTCCAAAGGTACCCAAACTATTTACAACACTTTTTGTTATGACAGAAAGCTCTTTTTAAATTAAATCATAAGAAACTTTCTTAATTCAGACCCACGTGCTAAGATAATATGGAGATGAAGAGTTGTTTTACTTTTAACACCTCAAGTTTTGTTTGTCATAAAATTCCCTTCTTGTAACTATTTCAACCTCAGATAAAAAAACAAAAATACAGAATAGCACCTATTATTCATGTGGGAGAAGGCAATGTCCAAACGAGAAAAAATGAAGGACTTTGCTAAAACCTTTCAGAGAAACCTTTACGATGGTCTGTCACAAATTGTACTACATGCCCGTTTCTGAACTAAAAATGACAAATGGTGACCTTATCTTCCCATTTAGCCAACATTGCTGCTATTTATTGTACCTACATAATTAAATAGTGACTCCCTTCCTCCCCAGTATGGCCCAGTTTATACAATAAATTATGTCACTGCTCTCCCTGGAGCTAATCTGGTCAGACCCCAGAACTTGGTCAGCTTTTGTTGAGACAAACCGGCCAAATGAAGAAGGGAGGACGCCTGAATGAAATCAAAGTTCTCTGAGAAATCTACAGTCTTGCAGAGAATTTTTTTCCTGATGTAGCAGACCTCGCTATGTGTTCCATAAATACATATATCAAAATCCTTAACATATTGCTTAACTGTATTTGAAAATATGCCTTATGAAAATCAGTAATGGAGTTCGTTTTGTGGTATTAGAGATCTATCTCAAGGCCTGCTCACTAAGCTGTATTCACAGCCCACTTTTTAATTTTTATTTAGAGATAGAAGCTCGCTAACTCACTAAATTGTCCTAGCTGGGATAATACTTGCTACCCTCCTATTCAGCATTCCTGAGTTCTAGGATACAGGCCAGTGCCACCATTCCTAGTAAGGTAATATACGAATACGAAATTGGTCTTTAGAATTGGTAGCCTTATGAGAGAAGAAGAGACACCGTTGCTTTCCCATTTGTCTTAATATGCAGAGAAAACAAAAGACAAGTTGAGAGGCATAGCAAGGGAGTGATAATCCACAATGCAGAGATTGAGACATCATCAGAAGTCAACCTTGCGATTATCTTTATTTTGGAATTCTGGCATCCAAACACTGAGAAAATAGATGTCTGTTACTTAAACCATGAAGTCTATGGTATTGTGGGACCACAGGTAGTCTAATTCATGTGTTGTATAAATGTGTATATGTATATATTTTTTCTCTAATAAGTTTTTTTTTTAATTTTCATCAGAGGAAAATGTTTTTTCCCCATTCCAGCTGCCTCTGTGTTTAGAATTCTCTACTTCTCTAATTATGGTGCAACACTCTCAACTTGTTGGATGAAGAGACGGAATGCCATATAGTCCCCAGACTTTTAAAATGCCATATGCTGTGTGTATATTCTTGGATAATTGTGAATCACTTTAGATTCCCCTATGTGCCACTTAAGGATTGACTGATGTGTGATAATGTGGATGGGCTCAATATAAATCTGTTTTAATCATTCAAGAAAAAAATAGAGAAGCTCATAGCATGAGATGTGAAATATGAAGAAATGTTGAAAAGAGAAAGATTCCATGAGAGGTATTTTCAGTAGTATGATTCAAATTTGAGAGATATGTGATTTTACATCTAACCCCAGGTGAGATATGGAGGTACTCCTGAGGTACCTGATTCTACTCACTTCCCCCCATTTTATTGATAAGTATAAGCACAACAAAATTAACATTTACAATGAACTTGAGCATTTTGTGCACCTACTATGTTGTCAAGGTAACAAGGACTTTCCCCACTCTCCTTTTGTCCATCCCCTGCCCATCCCTACCACCCTCCCTCCCTGCCTTACCCCCGTTCCACTTTGTTTTTCATTTTAAGTACCATAAGAGTTGTATGTTTTTTTTTTTTTCTGTCTTAAAACATCATGTCATGAAGAGTTTCTGATGGAGAACAGCATTTTCTATATGTTGGTATTTGTTCTTAATCAGAGAATTTCTGGTTAAATGCTAGTAGAGTTATACCAGATATGCATTGCAACAAATTTGTTATCAGGGCACATATGCCAGTCTAGTAATGACCAAAACTGGGTGCTTATTTCATATGTCAGGTCCATGTTTAGGAAACGTAGGGAATATGGATGCATAAGCCTTATTCTAAATTTTCTCCATTACTCAGCCCAGTCTGGGTCTGTTACTGTCTCTTTACAATGGCTGCAACTCATTGATCCTAAACGTTTGTTCACATGTGGCTATTGATAATGAAAAATCTATGTTTTCTCCTGTTCATATCTGAATGACAACTTGGAATTAAACTCGCGCATATGTTTTCAGGGAAATATGCATATTCATATTGTGTCTGATAAAGATTATAAGATCAAGTCACATTTTTTTTTTTCTTTAAAAGAGCTTAAGCCAGCCTAAATCTGTAGTGATTTGAGTTGCAAAAGGCGTTTTTTATTTTCTAGGCTTTTTTGGGTTCCAGAAAGGATAATGGAATATAGACCTACAATAAATGCGATCACAGTTCATATTTTCCCAGAAGAAAATTAAACACAAATGTGCTAACTGGCACCTGATGAAGGACAGCTTGATTCAAAGCCCTGCAACACACCTGCATTGCACTGCCTCAGTGAAACTAACAGGAAAGCAATGGGATGTTGATAGGACTAAAGGTTCGGCGGGGGTGATACTAAATCAACACTGTTGGATTTGTGTAACTGTGTAACTCAATGCTTTTCATCATTGGGGAAATTAAATACATTTAAGAAGGACACATAGGAAAGAGATTACAACAGGCTCATTGCATAATTTTTACTGGCAAAGTAGGAGATAGGAAAAGAAAGGAAAGATAGGCCAGTGTGGGGGATTTAAGTGTCAATTTTATGGCTGAAAATTCAGACACTATGCTGGATTTCACAGGAAAATGATTGAATAATAAAATCGTATGGTCAGAGTTAGTGAAGGTTAATGAGATAACAATAAATGGATATAGAGAAAGATAGGGATTAATTGAAATGCCCTCACAATGTGTAACTTCCATAACTAAAGCAAAATAATTACTTGCAGTCTTTATCAAACTGTGTCCCATAGGTCATGGAATAAATTCACTTTAACTCTTGTTCCTACTTTTCTTTTAATGAATCAAATTTGCTCTAGGTCTGTGAGTATTAAAATATGGCATGGTCCTAACCTCGTCAAAGGAGGGGACAACCTGTGTAAGCGATTGCAGCACAAACATGGCATGCACTTTTTGAAATTTGTTCAAACTAATTTGAGAGAGATCTGTATTAGGTTGCCAGTCAACATTTGAAATTTAATTAATATTCTGTTGAGTTTAAGGATTCACAATTAATTTTGAAATGACATTATTAATGCTAGATACATAGTTAGCTCTCTGCCTTCCAAGTTGCAGTCATGTGGCACAAATTGTGATGGTTAATTCTGCTCTGTCAACTTGAATGGATTAAAAAACACCTAGCTGACCCGTGGGCAGAGTTTCAGGTGTGTCTGTGGATGGCGGACATTCCGGCCAGGAAACTGAAGGAATAATGGTCACAGGGTGTGAGCGGCATCAGCCCACAGACTTGTAGCTTGAAGAAAATAAAAAGGGAGGGAAAAATTAAAAACTCATTCAGAATTAACACAGGTCTTCACGTCACGCCAGGACAATGACCTTCAGGGCTACTTGCGCCTGCTCTTCTGCAGGGAGCTTCCAAGTCTTCAGTCTCAGACTGTTGCTGGCTCTCTCCTGTTGTTATCTGCCTCCATCTTGGACTGGTGTGTTGTTGGTGATCTCTTCATTCTGTTGTGTCTGCCTTCTCATCTGAGTACCTACTGGATCCTCCGACTCTCCTGCTTGAGGACAGCCATGTTGACTTTCACTCCTGCCCTTATTGGAGGCTATTGTGGACTCTCCATTTCTCACCATGTAAGCTAAATGCATCCACTATGTTTTCCAAAGAACACTTATACTTAACTAAAATAATGACCATGGGAATTGACAATGTTTTCTAAAAACATCACTCATTAGTAAACACAATGACAATGTAAAGTTAAATAGAAATGCAATGCCCCTTAAGAAAAGAAGGCATGAAAAATAAGGTGAGTTACACAGACAACTTCTTTTCTTAATATATTGAAGTAAATAGAGATACAATAGAGAAATGAAAAATAGCACAAGGGGTCAAAATCTATAATATCATATCAAAGTTCTAGAAGAAGTAAATAAACCTATGCCAGCTGCAGGTTACAAGGTTGCTATTGAATGTCTCTTAAAATCCTCTTGTGTTTGGGTGCAATGGAAAAACTATAGAATTGTGTGTTACCGGGATGTAAAGCCTGGGTGGAAGGAGCAGATTGATGGAGTTTGACTTGGAACGATTGTGTCAAGTTGTTGGGAATGGGAGGCACCTAAGGCAAAGCTTTCAGATGTGTCTTGTTGACTTGTGATCCACGAAACGAGGAGGGACATCCACCCTGGGGTGGGAGGTCCAATTAGCAACTGGAAGTAAAAAAATAAAAATAAATAAATAAAGGAAGAACAGTGTTACAGCATCTTCCTGGGAAGGCTCTGGCCTTGGTAAGTTACAGATACCAGTTTGCTCCATGTAGACGTGGCTTCCACCTGCAATGGAATAAGCAGCTCTCAAGACTCTGCCATTTTCTTGCGCTGTTGCTGACTGCCAAAGAGATGACTGTGTGAGACCTTCTGAAACTGTAAGCTAAATACATCTTTCCTCCTTTGAACTGTGAATATCGGGTATTCTGTCACAGCAACAAATAAGTAACTAAGACAAAGATACTACTGCTTTTGTGCTCAGTATATGAGAGAATTAGCCATAGTCGTGCCAAAATAACACCAAGGTGATTAAAGTTCTGTCAAGTTCTCTGTTATCATGCCCGTGCTTTCATAGGTTGCTGTATTATTTGTCTCAAAGCTGAATATCAGGGTGAGATGAAGTGCAAGAGAATTGAGTCTTTAAATATGTGCTTTGAAATAAAAAGTTTGTATTGTCGTGTATATACATGTGCCTAATTTCCTGAGTATATTTGTGAGTGTATATATATATATATATATTGTAATTTATTATAAACAGAAGATAGGCACACACACATTTATACTGGCTTAGCTTTTTATTACTGTGAAAAATACTTCAGAACAACACCTTAAGGAAGGAAAAGCTTATTTTGGTTTTAGAGATTTCAGTTTGTGGTCTTTTGCTGAGTTTGTCGCTGCTGGGCCTGTGGAGAGGCAGAACTTCCTTCGTGACACAATGGCTGTCAGACTGTGACTTCTCACCTAACCTTGACTAGGACACAGAAGGAGAAAACTTTAATTTGCTCTGGTGAACTCCATTCTTCTACCTTTCTTCCAACAGAGCCTCTGCCCTATTGGATGGTGCTGTCAAAATTCATGGTGAATTTTACCCCTTGGTTTTCTGTCCCACATGCCAAAGGACTGTGGAAATACTCCCATATGCCACACCTAGAAGTATGCTTTCCTAATTTTCTAAGTATGCCTTAATCCAAACAACATGACATTTAAGATTATCCACTATATTCATAAATTAAAACAATTGCTTTTTTAATGTAATGTTTCCAAGAATTGTTACTACGTTCCTTAAAGTCATATTCTTAATCAAGTATTCTATTTGATTTTTAATTGTGCCTCACATAGCACAATATTTGTCAGTATCAAAAACGAACTTTAACTGTTATTTATTATTATAAAGGTGCCAACCTTGTGCTGGTCATTCACAAAGGCTGATTTCTTGACAGTCGTTTTAACTGACCCTGGCACCAGTCATAACTGTGTGCAATTCAGAGGCACTGTCTCAAACCTGATTTTTTGTGTTCACATTTTATTGTTCTTGATTTTGTTAAGTAAAAATGACAAGAAATATCTGAGTCATTAAATATAGACATTAGTAAAATTCTTAATAACAAAATGAGAAAAAGAAGAGTAACATGTTGAGCTATCTGGACACTTGTATATTGGTTTCATGTCCCAGACCTGAAGAGGGATTTTGGAGGGAGGAAAAGATTTCATATTAATGTAACATTCCTAGGGAAGTCATGTGTTTTGCAAAATGACACCACTCAATTATGTTGAAATAGAAACCCTGGCTGCATATAATTTCCCAATGAGCATATTTATGCATATCATCCATTATTAACTTCTGTACAATATTAAATACAAGCCATTCCGAGGCAGCCTGGCCTGAATTAAAAATATGAATGCCAACATAGTATTGATTATTGTTCTACATGGTTACACTTTAATATTCATGGTAATGCAAAATAAATATGCTAATAATAAATATCATTCCTCTAAAAATGGTAAGATATATGCCGTACAAAATTCATGTACTGTGTACATTTTAAATGAAAAAGTTTGTAAAGTGGTCTACTATTAAAAGTATAGCTCTTTATCATAATACACTTTAAATTATTAAGCATTTTATAAAATATTTTTAGCCTTTTCTGCAAGCCAGAATAACTAGAAAAAGTGTATAATGTAGAATGGATGCTATTATTATTATTAGTTAACATAGTTGGTGTTGTAAGTCACATCAGTCATGGTGTGAACTCTTATTTGGCACATGCCAGCTCTCATTCTCATAGATCATGGCTACTATGCAATTTTAGCAATTCCTTTAAATTGTTGTAAACTCATCAATATGTAAGGTATTTTACCACATATAGCAGAAACCAAGCAGGAAAAAATAATTTAAGAACATAACTGACTTTAAACAGACTGTCAGGTAACTAGAGAGGTTGATTATAAATGAAGAAATGGTCTGAAAGTTCAAAGCTTATTTCTCTATGATGATTTAAATATTTTAGGAGCTTTATATCTAAGAGGCTCACTTTTAACTATCAAGAAAGCAGGTTACATGATGTAAGTGTTAAAAGTTTGTCCATAGGATCAAAATAATTTTATTATGTTTAATTAAACAGTAGAAAGAACTATGTTGACCCACTAGAAAAAATGATAACCACATTCAATATCAAAATTATAAAATTCTGTGTATTTTTTTAGAGTAAGTAAGAAACCAGCATTCAGAGTCCATAATTGGGATTTCTTGGATAAAGAATCATTATTGGGAAGAAATCATTTCTAAACACAATTGCTGTTATTTCCAGTCAGAAAGCAATCACTGTTTCCAAACGATATTAGTCTGAATTTCCTGGTAACAAATGTGATGATACAGATCTCTATGAAAATTAATGTGCCGGTGAGAATTTCTACAATGATGTCCTCAAAAATATTATTAATGCCTTAAAAAGAATTACACATTAAATTTCAACTTAAAATTCCATGGCACTTATGATAAATCAGCTCTGATAAATTTACTTAATTTTCCCTTTAAATATTTTCTTAAATTGTTTCAGGCATTTGAAAAGGTTAACATAAAGAATGATTACAAAGTAGTGAAGCTAATTTCTTAGGAACTTTCAGATGAATTTGAAGCAAAAATATAATAAAGAATTTCGGAAATATTCTTGAATCTCATTATAGATACATAACAACCCATTACACTATTTTATAAATATTTGGTCAGAGCATCATGTTATTGAGGCACTGACATGGTGCTTGGGATACTGGGCAATTGCTTACACTTTGAACCACTGCTATTTCCTTTTTGTCTTTCTTACTATGATTTTAAGGACTCATCAAATTTTATTAGTCATGGTCTGCTTAATTTTGAAATGAGGAAGAGGAAGTAGTAACTTTGGAAACCAGGACTTTCCTAGTTGCTCACGGCTTTCCTCCTAACCTGTATGCTTCTGTACATATTGACCTTGCTTTCAAATAATTCTACAAATAAGAATAAAACAAATATAAAATAGTGAATATCTCATCCGAAGATCCAACTATAATCAAGAGAATAAGACTATAGACTCGGAAATGGTTATGTAATCTGCAAAAACTTGAGCTGCATGTTCATGAACCTACTCTACTAAAAAGCCTATGTTTAACATATACCAGCACCACAGCTCAGTGAGCAGCACTGTCCTGGAGTGAATGATGTACCATTTTAAGTTAATACCCAACCGGAAAAGGTATTAAATCTTTTGAATCCCTCCTTAGCCCCTGTTGAGTGACCCTGGGAAGCATAATCACCTCTAGGTCTCAGATATTCAGCTGGGAAACAAGAAGTTTGAACTGCACAACCATCAAAGTCCCTTTCTTTCATTTTACCCTGTATTTGAGCTTGAACTACTCACAAAGGAATAGAATTCGAGAGGTAGGATAAGAAGACCAATGAGCGGTTCTCAGAATATTGTAATTTAACCATGAGTTTAAGGAGACACCGGATCACCACTTTTTATTAGCTTTAAAAAAAGGCAGCTAACAGTGCCACATCTTTTAAAGATGATTTTCTCAGATGTGTTGGGTCTACGGAGAGCTGAGACATTTGCTTTTGATAAAATTGAGCCTGGAGAAAATAAAAAGTCATGATAAATATATTGTTCATTGAGCTTATCCAGCGGCTTCTGCTGTCTTGAGCCTAGCTGCAGAGCAAGAAACTTCCAAAAAGTAAGTCTGCATTTTCATTTATTTTATTAGTTTTGACTTAATAAAAGAGTGCAAAAAGAATCCAAACACTTTTTTTTTTTTTTGTACAGTGCCTAAAAACACTTTGGTAATACCAGTACACAAAGATAGCATTAGTAAGGTATCATATGACATCATACACTGCACTGCTTGGTTCATACATCCATCACAAAGAGCCTCTTTTATATCAGTGATGTGTCTCTTTGAAAGGAAGCAAAGTGCACATATTTGCATCTTTTTCTCAGCCTTCCCAACCTTCCATGGTCTCCATCTTTATAGAGAGATTACCCTCTAACAAGGGCCCCAGCTGATATGATTGCCTTTCAAACATGTGTCAACAGTCACTGAAATGAGCCTCTAAATCTTAAATCTCATTAACATCATATTAAACCAAGTTTGTGTTTGTAACAGCGGACCACTTTCTGTCTCCAACTTTTCTTTTCTTTACCCCATTCAAATTTGCTTAAATGGTTCAATTTCCTTTAAATAATTAGCATCTCAGATTCCTTTTACAAGTGAGGTTATATACTCCTCAAAATCCATAGGTCATCTCCCACTTTACTCAGTAAAGGTGAAAACCATTGCAGTGAGCTACGACATCACTTGTCCTTTTTAATCTTTATTCCTGCTATTGCATCATTTCTCTTTAGGCTGGTTGGCTTCTTTATTCCAATCTTAAGGACTTCCAAAATCAGAATTTTTCCCAAAATATATTTTTGTTGTTTTTTGTTTTTGATATTTAACATATTTAATATTCTGCATCTGACTCACTTAAATCTGCACTTATTAGCTCAGCTTCCCACCCTAGAATGGGCTGCAGTGGCCATATTTTGAGGCCTAGTCTCTGGGTCCAGCAGAGCCCTTTATTGGTGTGATTTGCTAAAAGCTCCTTTTTTGTATCTTACTATATCTTTTTTTGAGATTCTTAAACATGGCTTCACCCATCACTCCACGTAAGAAGAGAACTATAACAATGAAATTCGTAATGCTAGAAAATATGAGAAATAAAAAGAAGTTAAATTTCAAATTCCTTAACTGAATACTGAAAGGTAAATATTACAAAATCTGGCAAAATGTTAGTAATTTGTGAAATGTGAGTAAGGAAAAAAAAATTCTGAAATAACTAAGCATGCCACCTATTGTTTTAACTGCAATATGCTTATGCGATTTAGATTTAAGTTCCTTTAATGTAGCAATTTGATATAGACTTAAGCTTCTTTAATGTAGTGATTCACTTTTTTTGGTATTGAATGTAAGTTTATTCTACGAAAACTAATGGATGCAATGAAAACATGAATTTTTTTGAAAGTACAAAAATATCTTTTTAAAAAAATAAGCCACAACTTTATTCAAGTCTTTGTTTAAATTTTAGTGCTTTTCAAAAAAATGAGTGATTAATGATAAAATTATGGGAAAGGACATTATATCTTTAAGAATAATATTATGCTCTTTTTAGAATCCTTGTTTGTAATTATATTCTCCTTCTCTTTTTCAGTGATAAATATTAAAAATTATATCATTTTCTTCATTATCCCACTATACTTTTCTATGAGTCTTTGGTAGTAATTGACTAATTTTTCCAATATTATACACAGGTATATAAGTCGATATAAAAAAGTTTATAGTGAGATTGGAATAACACTGGACCCCAATTTAAAAGAAAAAAGAGTTGTTCTTTTACTTATTAGTTTAAAAGCCACACTCTATAGTTTAAAGTTAGAGTATTTAATGTGTTTTTCTTGAGAGGATGCTGAGAGTATCCAATGAAGTTTGATATTTAGAGAATTGGAAGACACATACTGAGCTACATATGTGTAAGACCCTGAATGCTAAGATTTTCGCAAGCATACTCAAAACCCACTTTCTCCCATTATCATGGTTATCAGTTTTTAATGATAAATTATATTAACATAATTTTTGAAAAACCTTGAGTTCAATTTAGTGATAAATTAATACATGTTGATCAGACCTAACAAGATTCGTATATTAGTTAGCTAAAAGCCATAAACTTGGCCTGTATGATTTTATTTTCTTTCATTGTTTTACTTTTCTAAGTCAAAGCCTTTTCACCAAGGTGAGTTATAGCAATGTACTGAAACATTAATTAATAAATTGAGAGTGTCTTTCAGTAAAGCAATTGCCAGGTATTTCCTGTGAAGTCTTTCCACAATTAGAAATGTTGAATATACCTTATTTCGCACATATATTCCAGAAAAATATGTTTTTTTAAAGCAGAAGAAAATCCTAACCCTGCTTAGGAGTTCAGTGCTATCATAAATCAAATGAATCACAGCCTTGCAGTCTGTAGCATGACTGAGTGAGAACACTCGATTGTATCACAAATACATATACACGTCAATGCATGCCACATAGAGTGTCGTCCTATGGGTCAGCTCTGTCCTCCATCCTCCACATATCACTATTTTCTCATCGGTCTATGTAATCATTCAGTTCTCTCTCTCTCTCTCTCTCTCTCTCTCTCTCTCTCTCTCTCTTTCTCTCTCTCTCTCTCTCTCTCTTTTCTTCCCACCCCCTCTCAGCTTTCTCTTCAATGATTGCACAGATTTTTCTCTTGTAACCAAGGAGGATCATCTCACTGTTCACACTCGCTATAATACACTGTTTTTAACTAATCACTTTTATCTACAACTCACCAAAGAATATTAGATACTCTTGATTTCAAGTGGTCTGGCCCAAATTCAGATATTCACTTAGCTCTAAAAAGTTGCTCAAACAGAACTGGCGCTTAGATTTCCTTGAACAATAGCATAATACCAGTAAGCCATTTTTAGAATGAGATTTTTTTTCTTAAATGAAACATCAAAACAAAAAAAACCTCTCAGTGAGCAATTTAAAAAATGAATAAATTTTAGTGTGGTATTTGAGTCTATTTTAAATATTATGTCATTTATAAGTGTGCTGCTTAGCTAATGTGAAAATAGAAAATGGCATTTACAAATAGAACCAGGACTAAACCTCAGTAAAAATTGTGTCGTAGTATATCAAAATAATTTCACATAAAATTATTACTTAAAGATTTTGAATCCAGTATGCTATGAACTCCTACTTTGCTTAAAGTTAAAAGAAAGTTTTAGTATAGGTAGTATTATTTGTTTTTACTTTTTCACCATTTCGTTGATAGGTCTATATGCCACACATGTTCTCATTGAACTTGAGTTTTTGTTCACGTATGTATCATGTCAAATTTACAAACCCTGCCACTCTCCCTTCCCGGCCTTCCCACAACCCACCCTTCCTACTAGTCATCACCACTCACCCTGTTTTGTTCTACAAAATGCCTATACGCTGGATTTCTCATTTTAGATAGACCAAATGGCATTTAATCTTCTGCATCTGACTCACTCCACTGAAGGTGATCGTCTCAAGTTGCATCCATTTTTCTAAAAAAAAAAAACCCTCAAAATTACCTGTTTTTATACAGGAGTAGTATTCCATTGTGTACATATACCATGATTTATGTATCCATTAGTTGGCTAAGGAGTATTTTCATGTCTTCCACTTTTTAGCTATTGTTAGTTATGCTGCTATGAACATAGGTATACATATACATATTTTGTATGATGCTTTTATCTTTTTGGAAGATAGGAGGCGAATAACTAGAATATACAAAGAACTGAAGAAAAACAGATCCCTCAACTTCAAAGACCCAACACAATATAGGCAAAGGAAATGAGTGGGTAGTTTTAAAAAGAAGTTTAAATGGGCAGTAAGTACATGAAAATATGTTCAACATTTTTAGCCACTAGAGACACGCAAATCAGAACATCACTAAGATACCCTCTAACCCACGAAAGAATGGCATATACCAAGAATTTGAATAGTATTCAATTCTGGCGAGACTGTGGGGAGAAAGGAACACTTTTCCACTGCTGTTGGGAACATAAACTGGTGCGATTACTATGGAGGACAAAATGGAAATTCCTCAAAAGGCTGAAAATAAAAATTCCCTTTGATTCAGTGGTACCCCTTCTGGGCATTTTCTGCAATTTTACTCTTGAATTTTCAACTTTTCAGGAGAAATAATTCACATATACTGTAGCAGAAAAGTCATGGAAGAGCTTACCTGCAGCCACACCAAGAGACTCTTAGCACACGCTCATCAACCAAGGCACTTCTATTCCCAAATTACTTGCAAAAATTTTAGCTATATTTAATTAATGAACAATAATTTTACATAATTCTAAGATATGATATGATCTTTGGTACATATATACATGATAAAATGATCAAATCACGTTAATAATTTCTTGTGTTCTATTATACAGAAAAACTGGCCAGGATAATTATGTCTTAGGTCCTGGTGTATTTTACTGTTATATGTGTTTTTCCTCTACATATAGTTCTGATTTATTTTTACTTATCATATATCCATTGTCCCTTTTTATATATTGAGATGAATTCTGTCCAAATCCTTACTACACAATATTTGACATTCAGGAAATAGCTGTTAAATAAATGAAGTGATGGATAAATTTTGTAGCTCCAAACGATCTTAGTCAGAGAAACTTGATGAAACTTATTTTTGACATGGGATACTAAGACACAATTTTTAACAATTTATATCTCCATTACATCACACCTGAGACTTGTAAACTCTTCTAAACTTTTAATGTCATTTGGAAACCTCACGTTTGCACTCCATTTCCCCATTAAAATGATAGCTGTCCACTTTGACTCTTATTACAGAATTTTGAGACAATTTTAAATCTTGATTGAGACAGCTATGACATTAAGGAACAATTTCAGATTTAAATTTAAATTGCAATTTAAATTTAAATTCAAAAACCCAAGCGTAACTAAAATGCTTCTGTGGTTAACAGTGTAACACAAAGTTTGATCTACATACACTTTGTCTTTAGCCAAAACAATTTTTTTAAAAATCTAGAAAAGTGTGCTAGCTTGCTGTGGCTGCTATAATGGAACACTGGTAACTTAGTGGTTTGTAGTAGAAATTTATTATCTCACAGTTTGGAGCTTTGAAATTTGAATTCAAGATTTTGGCAGGCTCAATTTGATTGCCCCAGAGAAGAGTTCTGTATTGCTACCTGTAACTCTGCTGTGGACAGAAAACTGCTCTGTGTATTGTTTAGTACAGCATCGGTTCAATCATACGGACATGAATTGCATGTGTATTTACACACAACACAATTGTGCAAAGTGACACAATTTCTAGGCTTTAGAATATTTATTGGTTTGACAAATATATATAAATTAGTATTTATGATAGCTATTCACTTAAGAGATCATTTTATTTTTGAAGTCACTCTATCTGACTTCAAATTCTACACACAGCTTTATTGATACTTGTTTTCAGGTTTATAGCAGATTTTAAAATAAAGCATAAAGAGAAATTTGTTTTATCAAAATGCTCAAGCAATGAAGTGACATAATGTTCAATAATATTTTTATAGATTTAATGATTTTTAAGATAAAACACAAATTTTATTTAAATGACTCTGAAGTTGAAGGAATGTCATTCATATGTGAATAGAATTGGATCCATACATTTTCTAGATGAAATGTCAATTCACATTTTATTTATTTATGATTTAATATTATAACAGGTAGGAGCCATCAATTTGTATAACTGTCTGAGTTATAAAAAAATCTTAGAAGAAAAGCAATACACTCAGGGAATTTCTACTTTTTTTTTTTTTTACCACTGAGACACATGGGAAATGAACCATTTATTCTTAATTCTTTAAAAGAATAATATATTTTTGTAGCAAATATAAGAAAAATATTTAAGTAATATGTGAGTTGTTGTGAGATTCATTGAAATAAAGCAAAGTGTAAATAATATATTGTGGAAGAGTCTGTTTATACTCGATAGGATATTGCGAGAATCTTAGTTTAAATTCCAGGTTCATTTACTTCCCCATTACACATTAAAATCTAACTTTCAACGTATGTGCTCAAAATGATCAACTTCATTGTAAACCTTAAATTTTGTGCTTATACATATCAATAAGTTGGGGGGGGGTTGGAGAATCAAACTTTCAATCCGGAATTCTTTGACTAATTTTTTTCCCCCATTTTATTCATATGTACAAGTGCAGAATAGAAGATGGGTTGCAAGTGATGTCACTCAACCACAATGCTTATGGATTACAAAGTCCACCATTAACTTCTTCATATTGTTTTAGGTTTCTGCTGTTTTGTATGTTCTAAATGTCCTCCCAGAGAGTGGTTTTAATCAAGGGGTTAAATTACCTAGGGAGAAATAATAATCAAATGGATTTGAAGGCTGATGTCATGAATGGTTCATTTTTAAAGTGGCATCTTAAGAAAATGAGGTCACTCTAGTCAGGATTTCTCTAGACTCATCACTTAACGTGTCACAGGGAAGCTAGCTTGGAGGTGGCTATGTATCAGCGTGACGCAAAAGAAAACTATTTCTGATCATCGTCCCACGAGAGGTACTGTATGCATACATGGTAATAAAACTGTTTGCAGGAAAAAATGCCAGGCCCTGTGGGAATAATTAGAAAGAAAACATCCTAAGATATGCGTTAGTACTTAAAAGGTACATTTCACAATTACAAGATTCACCACAGCAACAGTGCAAGATATGAGGAGGTTATAGATAAATGTAGTTCTCTAATTATTTCCAAAATATTAAGTTTGTGCTTCAAAGATGTTATTTAAAAGTATGAGCACTTCTGATATTATATCACTCAGTGTAAGCAACACTCTGACGTAGATCTAAATTTCTGATTTAGATTCCTCGTTGAAGCCATCTTCTATAGATAAGGCTTTCTTGCTTTTTCTGTTAAATTTCTCACCTTGTTTACTTCAAATTTTATTAACATTTTCATTAAAATGAATTTGTTTTAGAGAAATTAAGCTGAACTTGCAATATCATGCTAGATTTAATTATTTGTACAAAATAAACTTTACTCATTTAATACTCTGAAGAGAGTTTATTTCTCCTATAATAATAATAATATATTTTTCACAATCAGATGATATTTTTAAGTTGTATTAAGTTGTTTTTTGATAATTACAAAAACAATTAAGACAGCTAATTTGTCATTTGTTTTAATATTAGAATATACATTATTTGGGAACTTACTTAATGAGTAATCACAGTGTCACTTTTTTCACTTATAAATTTTTATATCATGTCTATTTAGGTCCAAGTGCTTTCTTGTGTACTGAAACATCATTTAATAATCTAGTAACTGAAGAAACGTCAAGGATAATTTAAATTTTTTTCAGCAAAGATCCACTCTGACATCACCTAATATATTCTGCGCTAGTATCCTACCCTACAAATGCTGGACTTGGAATTTAGACATGGTCAGGCAAGCTATCTGGTAAGAGTGGAGGGTTGTAGGGTGCTTGCTCGGACTTGTTTATCTCTTAGGTTCTTAGTAATGATCCTTTTACCTTAGGTTCCAGAATAAAATTTTAATTTAAACCCAATCCTAGCCAGAAAAGTCTTCCACCTAAACCCATTACAGATGAAGTAAAACTCAGGCTACATCTCATTAAATCAACCCTTTAGAAACTAGTTAATCATTTGATCTTAACATCATAGTAAAACATTAGAGACCAAGAGGATCTACTATTTATTTCAGGGATCCTCAGGGATCCTTGACTTCAGCCATTGTGACAAAAAGTGGGATACACTGAAACAACAGGGTTCAATGAGCTGCTAAAAGTGATCTTTTGGGTAACTTCTTGGCACATCTAAGTGAAGTAATTATCATAAATAATCACAGTTAAAAATCAGTACAACCAGCTTATCATTTCCCTGAGAATAAAAGTGGTTTATCACATAAATTGAACAATCTAGACCTGACCACATGGTGAGGAAGATGATGTTAAGTATTATTAATAATCTGAGAACGTTTGTATCAATAGCTACTACAGATTAGTCACTACTTCTTATTTTTAAATAATTTTCCCTCTAGAACTTATATAATGACAATATCACAAAGAGAAGAGCACATATGGATTTTAATGGTATTGATGATCTACATGTCAGTGCATTTCTTACTATTGATGATGTAGAGTTGATACCTTATCACCAATTAAAGTCCACAGCTCACATTAATGGTCATATTTTGTGCTTTAAATTAAACAAATTTCCTCAGATATATAATGGCATGTATCAGCAATTATAGTGCTATACACAATAGTTTCAGCACTCCAAAGGTCTCCTAGGGTATATTTGTCTCTCACTACTCCCCACTGAACCATGGGTAACCACTAATCTCCCTTCCATTATCCAGAATATCACACAGTCAAATATTCCCTATTTTTTTTGTTTTTATTTCTGACAGAAAGTTACAAAGTTGAGAAACATAGTCTCAATTTCAAAACTGCATTTTCTCTTGGCCTACAAACTGAGTCTCCTCAAACCGAGTCTTGGAAGAATTCCTATGAGCCATTGTTTACTGGTGGAGCTAGTAGTAGGAGAGCCTGTCTTTTATACCCAGTATATCCTCACAACTTATCAGCCACTCCTATTAAAGTGATGGCTCCATTTCACTGAAAACCTGAGAAGATTACCCCAAGGATCACAAACATTAAATGTGTGTGTAGTTGTAAATATACTCACAAAAATAAACTGAGCAAAATCACAATGCCATCAACACTGACTGTTCCTTCAATTTTATTTATATTGCAGTTGTGTTCATCATGATTTCATGCATAACATTATAAATGTTTGAATTGGCCAATTCGTCAATTTTTTCTTTCAATTTCTGTGTGTGGTAGAAAAGGAGTTTTAAATGCAAGAATTTTTATTTTCAATAAACTTTTACAGAGCAGTTGTCCTACCTTAGGGGCACAGAAAGTCAATTAAGTGCTTGTCCTGCATGTAATTTCAATCCGTGTGAAGAGAGAGAGAGGAAAAAAAGGCACATGCTCACAACCTTAGAAAATGTTTCCCCAACAGCAATGTACAAATAAATGCAAATTGATACAGTGCAAGTTGAGAACATATATACTAAGAATTAAAGAATGAGTAATTGAATGAAATTACTCAATAGAGTGGGAGTGGAGATGGTAACACTCACGTGGCTTTCCATAATTTCCTGACTTTTTTATTCTGCTCATTCACGACTTCTAAAAATACAGATAGTAAACTACTTGTTTTCATTTTGAATGAAGAAAAATAACTTCATTTGGGTGAAAATAATGTAAGTGGAATGATTTCTGTGCTTTATACTTATCACTTAATTTCCCTGTGATGCCTTCTCTCCCCCTCCCCCCACCAGCTCCTATCATTTATTACTGGTATAAAATGAAAGAGGAAGAGGGGATGCCATGATGATTTATTTACAGCTTTGTGTTGTTTATTTTACAATTATTCAGTTCCAAAAGTCCAGTTCTGAGAATATTTTCTTTTCTACTTGGCCTATGTCTCTAGTATTTAATTTTCATATTACTCTGATGAACAGGAGAGGCAATAACACGGTTTAAAGAATCAGGAAAGTAAATTCATGTTACTTACCTTAAACTACAAAACATCAAATGATGCTTTTTCTCCCTAGGGTCTAATCTAATAACTCAATACTAAGACATCTACTTGGCAAACCCTTGGGTGTAAAAATTGAGATAACTTAATCTTTTGAAGAATTTTTTTTCTTCCAAATTGTGTAGTCTATGGTTTTGTTACCTCCTCCCCAAATGCAAACTGAGAAAGTTAAAAAAAAACTATCAAGTTACAAATTTGTTGAGGGATTAATTACTAATACTTCTTTCGTCATGATAAATATAAGTCATTCTTCTCCCCCCCCCAAAAAAAAATCGGTCTCATCAGGAATTTTAGTCTTTTCTTAGATAATATGATATTCATGCAAGTAAAATTAAAACTAACATTCCCATACTAAAAATGGTTACCATTTAGAAAGAAGTTCCAAATTTTGAAAGTAATTTTAGTGTAGAAAATGTGTTCACTGTTTTAATTGAATCGACTACATTGTGATTGGTAAACAGCACAATACACAAACATCTTAGAATTTTTTTATCTCTCAAATAATTCTTTTCATTGGCATGTGGTTGTGTTACATCATAATCACATTTAGCTAGGGGAACCGGTGCATGGGCATCGCATCTTGACTACTGTTACTTCCTTTTCTCCTTCCCAGGCATTCATCCCACCCCTTCCCCTCTCCACAAACCTGCCACCAACCTGCTTCCTACCATCACTCTTTCATTCTGTTCTTTTACTTGTTGCACTTTTTTTTTCTTCTTCTGAGATGAACCGCACAACACATGACCTTCTGTCCCTGATTCATTTCGCTAAACGTAATTTTGGCGATTATACACCATTTGCCAGTTTGATCTTATTTTTGTTCCAGACTCTCAAATCACTGGTTCATGTAAACTGAAATCCCTTTGGCTCCTGCGTATCTGTGCGTCTGGGGGCCTGTTTCTTAACGGTTGCTTTCTGCCCAAAGCCCCGTTTTTGACTCATTGAAAACGTTACGTTCTTTTGGTCATATCCATCCGCATTTCAGACCCACTTTCAGGAGTAGCGAAACGTGGGTCTGTTCCCATTCCCATTGCTCCCTCTGGTGGTCATTTCCACTTTCAGCTTCATTGGTTAATTCTGGTAATTTTATACCCTTCATACTAGTGAGATTTGTAGGAAAAAAATTAAAAATAGCCCAAGTCTGTGTCTAATCACAGAAGCAAATTCTGCTGGAAGACTTTTGAAGTGTTTTGTTGTTCATAAAGGTAAGTCACAAGAAAAGTGTGCCTCTTCAAAACAAAACAAAAACAAAAAACAAACCAAAACAAAAACTCTTCCTACTGCTGCTGTTGACAACTGTGCCATTTTTCAAATTTATTTTATTCCTAGTCTATTATGACTGAGTGTGGAATAGCTTGAAGCTGAAACAGCTGAAACACAGTGAGGACAGAAGAAAGCATCTTGAGCAGAAGGTTCAGTTCTGTTCCCTCTGTGGAATTAGCTGATCAGGCCCGTGGTAGTTCAAGGTACCAGTTACTTTGTACTCACCTCCTTTATCCCGCTTCCGCCTTGCATCCTGTCCACGGAGTCTGCTGCCTTTTGAAGGAGAGCCTCAAACTCACCATCAAATCTGAAAATGCCTTACATTCACTTTCCTGGCTTTTCTCACATTGCAAAAGGTTCCCCAGGGATTTTTTGCCATTCTCCATAGTCTGAACAGTCTCTGCAATAGCATTTGCAGTTATTTTGTGTATTGGAGAGATTCCAGTCTAGGGAAGACTTTTTTTTTAAACTTCTTTATGTAAAAAATCCTGAAAGGCAGCATTCACCTCAGTGTCTTTCAGATTTTCCTGTATGATAGAGTACATATAACATTCTTGTCTTTCTTTGGCGTGGCACCCTGGAGGGTCACCAAAACCCCTACTTGAAAGCAGAATTTTATAATTCTGAACTTCCTTTCCTGAGTGGGACTCCACTCACAGACAGCTAACATGCAGGTCCCGCTCTTCCGTAGTGTACATATTTGTGTAAAGATAGTCAAATAAGAGGTGTGTAAATGGTCGTGGTCTCAGGCAGGAGTCATATGTGTTAATACATTGATCTTCTGAAGATACATATTCAGCAAGAAGTGACCGTCGCTCACTTGATGGAATGGATGCAGCACATCAGCATCTTCTCTGGTTTTCTGTGGCTGGCTACTTTGTCACTCTGCCAGTAGTATAAAACCAGAAACCCTTCACAGCTTTAGATTTAGCACTTTTGGACTAGAGTGTTGTCTTATGCCTCTGAACTTAACATTTGGCAATAACCGCCTTACATTTTCAACTGGAAGGAATGACATATATATTCAAATCAAATGCTAATTTTATAGTCACATTGGATCCATTTTCCAGTCTCTATTGCTAGTTATTTTTCTATTATGCAGCCAGTCCAAACTGCTTATTGGCCTTGTCAGCCATCAGCTTGGATGAAACATAAATTGGTTCATGTCCTTCTCAAACTCTGCCTGCCCAGGGTTTTTTATTCTCTATAACAACAAGTTTAAGTTCACTTTATTGTTTATATTCTGTCTTTCACACAGAAATGTATTCAATAGATAGATAGATAGATAGATAGATAGATAGATGTTTGCTTTATAATTTCCTCTGATTATTTATCATAGATTCTAAAGCATTTTCTTGGGGAATGAATATCAGGAATTTAAAAAATTGCATTTTTGTCTTGTAATACTTTTTTTTCAAAAAGTATCCATTGTACTAGGTAAATCAATTGTTTTACACATCTATAAAGTAAACAGTTTTCAAATATCTAGAAAACAACCAGAAATATAATAGTACTATTAAAACATACCAGTATGTAAAAAAATAGTCCTAAATTGTCAGTGGTTAACAGTTGTATTATTCAGATAAACAATGAATTAACTAAAATTTAGTGGCTTGGATCAGTAAACACTAACTGTCTCGCACCATGTTTGTGGACGAGGCATTTCATGGTGGCACAGCCGATCAATCCCAGCCTTCAGTCTTTCTCAGATTGCTTTCAAGATAATGGTTGGTGTTTTAGTCACCTGAGATTTCCACTGTGATAGAAAATCAGAACACATTATGAGTTCATTCCCAGAAATGCTAAAATTACTTTGGCTGTTGTTATGACTTCTCATTTTCCAAAAACGTTGACCTATATGTAGGGAAATGAGAGTGGACTACAATAGAATACTTGAATCTTTCCCTAAGGAGTGATCTAAAAGTAAAACAAAACAAAACAAAACAAAAAAATCCCCAGCACCACATAAGCTGGGCGTGGTGGCGCATGCCTGTAATCCCAGCACTCTGGAGGCTAAGACGGGAGGATTGCCTTGAGTCCAAGGCCAGCCTGGCATCCGAAATGAATTCAGGACCAGCCTGGACCACAGAGTGAGACCCTGTGTCAAAAAATAAATAAAATAAATAATAAAATAAAATAAAGAAAAATAATGCCAAGTTAGTTTTTGTGACTTCCCATTGAACTTACATTAAATCTTTTTCATAATATCCTTTTGGTTGCCTCTTTATTTTGATTCTTTCTTGCAAGGAACTTAGCCAAGATCTGATGACCACGACATGATGATCTGGATGATGGAGTAGTGCTATACTCTGAGTACAACAGGAATAATGGTATTCTTGTGTGTCCTATCTTCTAGAAAGAAAAACATCAATCTTAGAACTTTACTACACATTTTGCTATTAATAGAAGAAAAGACTAGACTGACCAAACCCAAACAAGTTAATGTGTATAGTTTGTGATAGTATATAATTTTCTAGACATAGTTTTTCCTTCATACTTATTTATAAAGGCTGTTATTATTCTTTCTTTTTATTTATTTATTTTTGAGACTGAATATAAACTCTATGTAGCCCAGACTAGCCTTAAACTCAAAGCAGTCGTTCTGCCTCAGCCTTTCAAGAGCTAGCATTACACGTGTGTGTCAACTCGCCCAGTTTGGGTGATGATAGGGGCTGAACCCAGAGCATCATGCGTGCTATGTACACTCTCTAACAATTGTGTTATTACAATTGAATTGAGTAAATGTCAAAAGATGTGTTAACTTTAACAAAGTATTGCAGTGTAAATAATACATCCATCTTTAGGAACATCTTACACTCAGAATTCCAAGTAGAGACAATGCAAGAGGTGCAGTTAGAGATACATTCTCATGATCAACTTTACACGTTGGTAGGTTATAGGACAAGGTGACAATCCTCACATGAGTATGTGCTCATCTTATTTATTAATTCTAATCCTGGGTTGATAATTTTATTAAAAAATCATAAGCTCTATTATAACATAAACAAATGACCATTTATTAGATGACAGCCCCTGTGGAGTTACATTCTGATCAATGTCAAAGCACTTACCTAATCCTCATAAAACACTGAGAAGACAGACCTTAACATGCATTGTATAATTTATGAAGCATCATCTACTTTGTGCTATTTTTGAAACTGTTGTTCTTCTCTATGTACATGAGGTATCTGGAAAAAGTCCCATTTGTCTAGAGAAACATTTGTGTGGCTCACATTCTCTAGAACATTTATTTGCCATTTTATCTACTTTATCTCTTGTGCAACTTGGTGATGGGCTCTACTTTTCCTGTTTAACTTAGAGGCTACTTAGGCTGCTGACAAATCCCCACCAGCTTCTGTGTGATTCGGTTGTCTAGCTTTCGGAGGTCTTCATTCATGATAGAATTCTGATGTTTTACCTATATACTTAAGAAAAATTTCAGTTGTCCCAAGACCTATACCTAATGCATTCAGAAGGCTATACCCATATGTCTTAAAGTGTTTACGAACATTTTGAAACATTATAAACGTAAAATTATTGACTCTCTTTAATTTTCTACCTATAAAAATAATAATTGTGGTTGCATTAGTAAGAATGTATTTTAAGCTGTTTTAAGATAGCACACAGGTAACTACATTTTATGACACTTTTCTGAATAGGTATGTTCACGTGTCTTAACGGCCCGTGTGAATTGTTGATGTTTTGTAGGTGAAAGTTTTGCTACTTAGTTAGCCTACATAGGCCCATGTAGATGAGCTGGAAAATTTTACTTGCTTTGCAATAGATGTGAAAAGAAAGTTTGAGCCACAAATACTTGAGCATTTATTACTTGACTTTTATAGCGGGGCCTGGTGGTCCAGGCACTTATCCCAGAACTTTGGGAAGTTAAGGCAAGAGAACGGCGAGTTCGAGTCCAGCCCCAGCAACATGGCAAATTACTGAGACCCTGACTCAAAGGAACGATGAGAAAAGAGGCCCGGAAATGAGCTCAGCATGAAAACCTTGTGTTCAGACCCTCTGTCCTTACCACAAGTACTGCTTTTTTTTTTCTTTCTTTTTCTCCAAACTGTGCCTAACATTTAATCCACTGCTTGTGGCTATTAGGTAGCTGTAGCTGCTGGCAGCAGGCGCTCCAGGTTGTTCTCTCCCACCGACAATCTGTTCTCATATTATTTCCCCAGATAACAAACTATATTACATCTTTTCAAAGTTCAAAATTTTCCCTCACAGATATTTTTAATAAAATGTATCTGTGATACAAAACTTTGTAACAATTTATGGCTATTATAGTAAACACACTATTGGGTCCCTTGCCTATGTGATTAATTAAAATGGAGTAAGAAAGCCCCTAAAAAACAAACCATTTGGATTACTCAGATGAAAACAAACAAACAAAATAATAAAAGAAATGGGAACAAATGTTTCCACATTCTCCCGAAATAAATATAAGGTGCTAAATACACATAGTCACTTACTCATCAGTGAAATGTTGCCCATACAAACAATTAAGAATTTAAATCAATGACCTGTCCAAGTGCTATAAGTTAAATTGGATTTTGAAATTGATACTAAACGCACCCTGGCTTGTCTTAAGAAACAAGTATCTTAGTTTCAAATTTAGGCTGTGCATTGAAATGTATGCATTTAGAATCTTGTGGTAGTTTTAACATTAGTCACACAAAGAAACCAGACCCATTTTTAAAAGAGTTAATTTTGTCTTATAGGATATTTATTTAGGTTTCATACTGTATCATTACTTTTATGAATTGTTGAAATTATGTATTTTTACATTTTTTCTAAATATTTCACTTCAGACACCTAATAACTGATACATTCATTTTTCAAAAATGTAAAATAGTTACCAATTTATATATTAAACTACTGTATATTATCTAAAGTGTGATTTTTCTAGCACATACAATTACTTAAGATTAATATGCATTCTTGGTTGGAAGCAAGCAATGATATCTATAGGAGTTTTTTACTTTTCTGCTTGATGCCAATATTATCTGTTTTTTGATGTCATAGAACATATTAATAGAAGACAATGCAAAACTGGAATCACCAATTCCACAAATGTGGATTACACATTAAGTAATAAATACACCCACTTTGGGACAGTCATGAAGGATAATCATAAAATTCATCTTGTTTTTTCCTTTCATCCCTTTAGACTTGCCAGCAGAGATACTGTTTACCCTACCTGAAAGTCAAATTCATTCTGAAATCTTTTTTGTGGCTTTTAAATAAGAGAAATTCCAGTGGTCATTTTATATCGAAATTCAGTTTAATTCAGTAATGGAAACATTCACTGTACTAATCAACACTGCGACTGTAATTTAGTGATAAATTTCCATTTTTCAGCTATAACAGCTTCTAATGATGTACCAGCTGTCTTGACATACTTATGACTCTGAGTTACCATTTGCCAATTTTTCTGTTTTCTTCTTTTGTTTTTTTGGTTTTTTGGTTTTTTGGTATGTGAATCCCATCAGAAATAAAGAGACTGGAAGAAAAAAGACAAATAAGGAAATCACAAAAAGTTCAGTTTTTACTATATATGAAGATTTGAGATATATATGTATTTATTTAATTTTCTTATGTATTCATTCCATCACTGGGAATCAAACCCAGGACTTTGCTCCTTACACACTAGGCAAACTCTACCTCAGTGAGTCACATTCCCCATCTCACATTCTTTTGACTAGTAAATGTTTAAAGATTCACCTTTTGAGTCTGTTCCTGGATTCATCAATTTTAAAGACAGTCTCTGTTTTCATTCACTGGATAATTCAGTTTGTGCCTATTAACATCTGCTTCCTATGGAATAGACAACAACCGGAATCCTCAAACTCCAGCAGACTGTATCTGGTTGACTTTCGTCTGATGGCTGTCACATCTGTGCCTATATAACAGGCATATCTGGTTCAGTCTTTGAGCGTGGTGTCCTGAACATTTAAATCCACTCAAAATTAATAAGATGAAACCTCATCACTGGTCTGATGGTGCTTTGTGATATAATTAGGTTTAAACCTATTTATTTTATAAAACTGGCTTAAGGTATCTCATTCCTTTTTACTATGTGGGGACTCAGCTAGGAGATGTCATCCGTCAGTCAAACAACTGGCCCTCTCCAGATACTAAATATCCTGTTACTTTTCTTGTTCTCAGAACATCCATCTCCTAGACAACGAGCAATGAATTTCTGTTTCTTGTGCCTTTCAGTTCATAGCATTTTGGGATAGCAGCCCAAACTAACCAAACAAATAGCATGGAAATCCAGCTTGAAGTTAGTGAAATAACTCCAGGCTCATATCACTGTTTTGGGGATTTAATAGGTTAAAATGTAAAACTCTTCTTAAAAATCTAGCAGAAAATTCTTCTCGCTATATTCTTACCCTCAAATGTTTCACATAATAGATAGGAGCAAGAGAATCGCCTGTCGGCATCAACTTTAAGCCTTTATCTGAATCAGAAAATGCTTTAACATAATATAAATTTTGTACTTGGAATACCCATCCGGATGCAGAAGTTTAACTTCCTGTAGTAGTTGTTGCATATACTGCATGGTCTTGAAATATTCACTGGTGACCACACCTAAGTTCACGTAGGGCTCAATATCTACAGAAAAAAATAAATATCATTCAAGTATTAATAAGAAATACAGCAAAGTGTAAAATTCTAATAAGCACTAGGAAAGGAAGGTAAATGTTGATTTGAGACTTACTCCAAAAATGGTCAGACTACTAACAAAGTCAGCGGAGTTTTCTTCAGGTGAGGGATCATTTAGCCGAGACTTAATTGTTTAATGCAAGACCTTTTGTGTGAAAGAAAAAGTATTTAGCTAAAGCTCTGAATTTCTTAAGAAGAAAGGCTTCTCTTGAATTATTTCAAGATGTGATAATAACAAGGATGATAAAACATTTGAAGTGAGCAAGAAGTTGCTGCACCAGAGCAAAGGCATGGCATTTTTTGAGAGCCAGAGCATATGGGGCATGATGGGTAACAATAAGGATTTAGTTTTTAAGCTAAATGTACAGTCCACATACAAGATGTTTTAATATAGGTAAAAGTTGAGTATGAGATTAATATTTTGAAAAAGTACTTTAGAAGTAAAGGTATTCCAAAAATAACACAAGTGAAGACTTGTAGAAAAATACACCTAAGTGGACGAGAAAAGACAGATTAAAGTTATGACTGCACTGTGATGTAAGAGACTTGTTTCAACTAGAATAGGTTGTAAAGATTTTACATTATGAGTTGTAATCTTGTTTTTTTTTTTTTTTTGGCTTTAAATTTCTTAGTGGTCTGAAGGTTAGACCAGATAGTTTTAACTGCATTCTAAAGCACAAATTTTTTAATAAAATGATATGGTACACATGAAGCCTACCAAGGAAATCATGCTAATGGTTGGATAAAGAAAAAGCTACTGAGTCTAAATTTTT
Organism: Ctenodactylus gundi; assembly: GCA_004027205.1. Lineage (NCBI taxonomy): Eukaryota > Metazoa > Chordata > Mammalia > Rodentia > Ctenodactylidae > Ctenodactylus > Ctenodactylus gundi. The sequence continues at coordinate 131,216 of PVKB01000530.1, forward strand.
CAGGCACAAGTTTGATTTATCTATGGTGCTTTATTGAGTTCAATATCATCTAATTACAGAAGAGCTGGGGGAATAATACAGTGGTTAGGCTGCTTATCTAGCATGTTCAAGGCCTGAGTTCAATTCCCAGCACCACATAAGCCAGAAGTAGTGGCATATGCTGTAACCCCAGCACTCAGGAGTCTGGGACAGTAGGATATCTGTGAGTTCAAGGTCAATGTGGGCTACACAGTAAGTTCATGATCAGCCTGAACTACAGAACTAGACCCTGTCTCAAAATAAGACAAAAATTCAAAACTAAACTAAATATTGATACGAATATACATTTTAACTGCTTTAAGGAAATTTGACTCAGTGCTAAATTTATATCTACATTACTAAATATTTGCATGCCTTATAAGGCAAAGACATGCCTTATAAGACCTTTTTGCAAAGTGCCGTATCTACAATGATATCTGGGCCAACTTTCAGAGCTCACCCTCTAATCCTTGCAGAAAAGATCTTTCATAACCAGGATCCATTCTATCGCTAAAAATTTATACAGTCTTCCACAAGTCCTCACCTGAAAGTTTCTAGTCCCACTTTAGATCTCAGAATCAAAAAGTAGTTTCCTTCTCTGGCATTTCATAAGACCTTGGCCTAATAAAGAAGACTATATTCCCACCATGCTTTCATTTCAGATTTTTCTTTCTTTATCATTTAGCTCAATGTCACTTTATCCAGAAATTTTTATGTCTCTGATCCCAACTTTAAATCCTATCTAGGTTTTGGTAATTTATTTTCTTCCCTAATGCACTTTTTAAAAAATCCCATTGTGCTGTTACAATAATTAGAAATCTCTTGTTTGAAAATCTCATATTCCTGCTACAAAATCTTAGATGGCTTTGCTTTTAGTTCACACGTGCCTGCCTCGAACTTAGTACACTGTGTAAATGATGAATATTCAGAAAATAATTGTTGGAGTAAACTAAGCTGAAATCCCACAAAATCCTTCCAGAGTTTTTTCAGTGAAAACCCTTCCTTGAAAAATGTGTCTCATTATGTGTATCTTGGCTCTAATGGCTACTGTTGGATGCGATCATTCATTCAAGACATGCACCTTGCCTTTGACACTAATTAGATTGAATCAGTTAATAAGATTGCTGTGGCATATTTATGACACAATAGTGGAAATAAATTATCATTCCAGTACAGATACTTCAAATTAATCTTATATTTTCTTTAGTTTTTTTATATCTCTAGATATGCCAAATAAGGGAATTGAGTATTCACATTTTTCAAAATGCATTTTAGGAGCAATTGTGAAGTGTGAAGTGCTGAAATAATATGCATTTATCTTTTTCCTCTTATCTCAGAGCTCAAAATGGTAATTTATTGTATTAAGTGCTTAGGAGCTGGCACTATGAAAATGCACGAACTAAAAGAAGACCAGAAAACTTATTGTAATCATTTTTTCATTGGCAGAGAAATTTTAAATTATTTTTAAATCTGAAAAGTGTATTTTCAACAACAAAAGTTAGAACTTAATATTTTATAACAGTGTGCACTTTGCAATTGACAATACTTCAGACTATATCATTATTTCATTCACAAAAGTATTTCCAGTATTTTTGGAACTTTACTATGCTAAGAACTGAGGATACAAACACAAACGTGACATAGCTTTTGTTTTTCTGGAACCTCCACTTTAATTAAAGTGACATATAAAAGATAATTAAAATTAATGACATTAACTACAAAAATCGGGCAGCAGCTAACACTAAGTTTTACTAAGACATCTAAAGAAAGATAACCCATATGGACTTTTGATTTAAAAGTTCATAAATTAACAATAGTTCCCAAATCTGATATAACCAGCAGTTTAGATATTTAAATATTGTATCTAAAAAAGAAATGGACTACACAAAATTTGGTGAGTGTAAAAAGGTCATAAAAGCAGAGGTTCACATTCTAATCACAAAGCTATCAAATCATTTTAATTACTCTAATTTATGGCAAAGTTTACTGTTCTTATTAAGAATTGTGCAAGGATTTAAGGCAAAAACAAATTCTAAGAATTCCTTCTTGTATTCAAGACCATACCTCTGATAAGATATAATCTATTATATATATTTTAATACTTCTTTATTGTTCCAAGGTGACCAAGAGCATTCTAATGTGATTTAATTTTGATTATTGATCTCCTTGTTTGTTAATCTCAGTTATCTACTCGGTTGAATTAAGGTCATGCTGGACAGAGGACTGGATAATCAGGACAACAGCTTCAACTATGAGTCAATCCAACATAGGGTCCACATGTGATTGGGATATTGTGGGAGAAGAAACTATTGTGGGATTTGGATTATGTGTACACAGTCTTGGGAATTGTGTCCCTTTACTTTCTAGTTTTTTCAACTTGCTTGCTTTGTAGCTCCCAAGACACAGTAGTTATTTTCCACCATGCATTTCTACCATGTTTCTTTCTTGGGGCTGGGCAACCATGAACTGACACCTCTTTCCAGGCTCATGAGGATTTATGTGGGAATGGGAATTAGCTGGAAGTTATGTGTGCTTCAATCTGGGAAAAAAAAAAAAAACCTATAGTTTGTTCCTATCTCAAAACCATTGTGTGTAGCCGAGTTTGAATACAGTGTACTATTTTTTTTTTCTTTTTTCTTTTTGCAGAGAAAATTTCAAGGCTACTCATTGTTTAGGCTTTGGAATTGGTACCACTGGTGGTTTATAGGCAGATGCAAAGTGATAACTTGGTGAAAACTTAGAGCATAGAGATTTGAAAATCCTCCAGGTTGACAGAAAGGAAACACATATAAAGTTCTGGTCAAAAAATATAGTTGCCGGACAGATCTGTGCTATTTTAAGGAACCTGATATGTTTTAGCAGGACAAAAAGTATTTGAGGGCATCTCAGAAATCAGCAAGACCTATTACATACACAGAAGTGAAAAAGTGTTAGCCTTTCATTTGAGAAGAAATACTCTGGAACCTCTGAAATTAGATATGTATTTATTTGGGCATTAAGTGTCACATAATTCCAGCAAAGAGAAAGCATCATCCAAAGAGAAAAATCATCATGTATTCTAGCATGTCTCCTGTTGCATTCAGGGCAATTATACCGCTAGGTGGAATCACGAACATGTTGTTTTATTTGATGATTAAAGATCGTTTAAAGAGTAAGTATTTGTTGAGATAGAAGGAGTGGATTTTGATGGTTAATTTTGATATGTCAGCTGCACTGGATTAGAAGCTACCTAAGAGATTTGCAAAGCACACTTATGGATGTTTGTGGGATGTGGGCATAGATGACAAGTCTGGAGGACAACATCCTAAAGAAAGATTCCATCCAGTTGTGAGTGGCAGTAGCCAATAGGTTTGTAATCTGAATAAAGTAAGAAGAAAAAGAAAAAAGAGATTGGTGTGTAATTGAAAACTCAGTTCTGACATTTTTCGAGGTGCATTTTTTGCTACTGCTGTTGCTTGTGGACTTTGGATTCTAGTTTCTTCAGTCTCTCAACACAAATGCTAAGTAGCAACTCCCTCGGAAGCCTCCAGCTTTCAGTTTCAGTTTGCCACATACCTGATGCCTCTTGTTCTATGACTTTCAGCTTCTTGGACTGAGCAGCTATTGGATGCTCTGAGTCTTCCGTGTGTATAGGCCTGTTGTGGATTCTCTTGACTCTGATCCTGTAGGCTCACCTAATAACCCCTCTTGCATAATTATGAATATCTCTGTGTGTGTGTGTGTGTGTGTGTGTGTGTGTGTGTGTTTCTATTGATTCTGTTCCTTCAAAGAAATCTAATTAGTACAACTGGGTCCAGAAAATTTTTATTTTCTCCGATTTTAATAATAATAAAAATTGTGCAAGTACACTAATATTCTAAAAGTTTTCTCTGAAATATCACCTTTTAGGAGAAAAGACGATTTGTTGAAAGAGAAGAAAATGCCAAAGAACTTTAGTAGAGAAACATTCAAGCTTTTGAAGCAAAGAAGTTGTTCACAGAGTACCCATATAAAAAAGTGTATTTATTTGAATATACGAGATGATTAGCATGCTTTGTGCAGATTTTGCAAGCATTAATATATTTTCCAACTATATTTGTTTACTCTTTTACAGGAAATACTTTTGTATTTCAAACAAAGAGCATTTAATTCAAAGGATTGGTTAAAATTGCTGAGGAAAGATATGAGGAAAGATGACTCTCCCAGTTAACATCAGCAGAAACTAGGCCATTTTTTGAATGGAGATAAAAACAGAAGGTAAAAGTCTTCCCAGAGGCCAGTGTCCAAGTCTCCTAATAGACTTAGCAGAGGGCCAGTCGGGCAGTAGCTAGAAACAGGCAGCTACCTGGAGAGCAAGCCGCTGTCCATCAATGGTATGTTAACATTAGAGAGCCATTATAGATAAGAGTCCTAGGGGCAATTTTGCCCCAAGATAAATATGCTAAAGTCTAACAGCCCATATACATCCATATGTGATTCTACTTAATGATAGCACCTTTCAGTAAATAATATGATAAAATGAGGAAATTCAGACAGGTTATAATTCACTATGCCTGGTATCATTGTAAGAGTAGATAAAACACAGAACACACAGACCAAAGGCTGGGTCTTCTGCAAGTTGATTTGATCTAAAAATTCCAGCCTCCAGAGCTTTGAGAAATAAAATCTTCTTTTTTTCGAGCTTTGTTTTTCTCAGTGTGTGTTATTTTGTTCTGGCAGGCTTGGCACACTGGCACAGAGAATATACTGATACAACCTGGCCTTTTTCCTCTACCTCTACAGTCTCCCATCTTGATTTCTCATTGTTAAGTACATCAGTTTGCCTGGAAGCTGGAAAAAAATCAGTTTATTTAGTATGCCTCCCTGTGTTTCCACTTCATTATGAACTATACCAGTAGAGAAAACATTGTAACAATCTACACGTCATAGTATGGTGGTATGCCACGCTATTTTTTTAACAGAAAAAATCAAATATGAAGCGCTGATGGTCTGGCTGCACAGCTGAGATCACAACTAGCTGTGGTTCTGGTGCCCTGGCCTTAACCAATAGCTTCACTGGCTCACAAAGTTAACAAGACTCAAGATCATTAACTGTCAGAGTGTAGCAGGCTTGCTTTGCTACCCTGTCACTTCTTTTAATGAAAATGTTAAACTTAGGATATGAAAATGAATATAGTAACTTCTACACACTACTATAGGATGTGAATGGTCTCTCTGTATGTGTTTGCAATGTACATGTACATATATATAAGAAATAGTAGACGTTGTTAGGTTTCTCTGTCAGAAAACAACACATAGAAGAAAATTTTATTTTGAGTTTGTGGGATAAGCATGAACACCATAAATGTAATTACCCATTTGGACATTTTCTAATGTGCAGCAAAAGGTGAATGTCATGGTTTGCTTTTAGTCTTTAGTTTGTTAAGTGCTAGATAGTAAATATTTGTTTAATTTGAAATTGTGTGTGAATGTAAGTAAACAAAAGTTCCAAAAGTAGATGATAAACATTAGGTATCTGTGGAGTAAAGATCTTGTTGTTGAAATTGTGCCAAAGATCAGTTTTATTCTTTTTCACTGGATTATCAGATTAATGATTATTTTCCAATTCAGTAGATATGTCTGACTAAAATTCATTGCTCTGAATCTTGCTAGAATAACTGATTTTTAAGGAGAGACTGATAAACTGTCAAATATTGTAAAAGAAAACAACTAGTTTATTGTCTATTCCTTACATCTGACTCCATAGGTATAGGAAAAGAGTGCAGGCAAGTCAGCACTCTTTCAGTGTTCAGTTCATAATTGGGCTCAGAAAAGACCCTTTGAACATCCTCCTTCATGGTTTTCATGAGTTATCTAAGTTTCTGATACTTGAGGAGCAGTATGATTACTAATCTAATAATTTGACCTTCATCTTTAAAGTATCGATGAGACATCTTAAAATCACACTGTTTCTTATAAGTAAATATGAATTCTCAGTGTTATATTGTACATATTAATAAAAATTACATGCTCTAACCAATCACTCAGCCATCACATTATGCATTTGACTTTGGAACAAATGATTGGCCTATTCAATAAATATTTTTCATGCCTTCGTCAATTTTTTCCTATGGACTTACTCTTTCATCATTGTCTGATTTGCACTATATCCTTACTATTCGATTTCCATTTGAAATTTCAGACTCTGAGAAATTCTGATAACTTTGTAACTACCTTGAGAAGTGAGCTCAAATGGTCTTTCACATATTAGTATCCTGAAGATGTGTCACCTTTTTAACAGGGTCTCATGGTTGTTTTGCATAATTCATGGCTGGTATACGACGTTAACAAGGAAAAATGCATAGTTTATATGATGTTTTGGAGGCATTTTGCATATTGATTGTTATATTTTATGTCTTGAAAGCAATATTTTTCTCTGACATAATTCACTTCTCAGGGGAAGGACTATAATACCAAAAGTAACTCAACAATATATATGCTAGCAGCTTATATATTTGCATGCTCAAATCCTTTGTTTATATATGAATTTCTAGATGCTTTACTATTCTAAAATATCAAAGAAGTCTTTTTATTGATAGAACTCTATGATCTTTCAGTTATACTAGAAAACCAATGCCTTCAGTAAATCTTACTTGAGACAGTCCTAGATTATATATATATATATATATATATATATATATATATATATATATATATATATATATATTGCTCCCTTACTTGTTAACCATCCTTTGCCTCCTTCCCTTTAAAGCAAACATCATGTAATAAATGTCAACATAGAAATATAATCTTACAAGTATGCCTCAGTTTTCATCTTCCAGTTTTAAAAAAGGAAAAATAAAGCAACACTCAACTAACCTAAGCATGTAACTAGAAGAATTTTCAAAAGGTAATTGATTCCTTAAAAGGAAACTCTGAGTTTTTCATTCTCAAACATTACAAGCTGAGTAAGCTAAGCCTATTTGTCTCTGGTTGAAGCTATTATTCCTTTTCACTCATTTCTGTTTATTTTTAGTTTCCATTAAAGGATAACATATAAAAATGCTATTTAATACTTAAATTCCTAAAATAATCTACATTTTTGATGGCAATATTTCCACTCATCTTTTTCTTTTTCTTTTTTTGGACAAGAATATATTTTATTTTTTCATAAAAGTTCTAACAAAAATATTTTTTCTTTAATTTAAAATACAGCAAAAAGTCCAGTTGGTACAATCCTTACATGTTTTATAAGCATCGGGGAATGAAGAACTCTGCACAATGGATGTGATTTCTCAATGCGGAAATGCTCATCCAAGGAGCTTGACTTTGTCCTTCGGAGCTTGAAGGTGTGATCCTTGCTGGCTTTCTTGCTGAAGATGACCAGGAGTTCCTCCTGATCTCCCACAGTTGTTTTTAACCAATGGCTAGTGACTTGAGCTCAGATTTTAATTATAGCCAATACTAATGTGTGAGAGCAAAAGTGTGTTTCTAGAAATCCAGCCATTTGCAGAGGGGTCTTGTTCGCTCAATTCAGAATATGCAAAGCAATAAAATGAATTTTAAAATGATTTTTATTGACCCTTAAAGCCCTTGAGTTCATTTAAGAAGCAATTTTATTGAGTTAATGATGAGTATCTTTTTCAAAACTTGTTTTTGAAAGAAATATATCTTGAATTGCAGAACACAGGGGAATATTCAAATAAGGATATTTATGATGAGATTAAATAAAGAATATGACTGTAAAAGCTATGATTTAACCCTCATTAAAATATAGGTACTACGTAAATAATATAAATGCAATTAAGGACATTTTTCTATGTCGGCCATTTATATTGAATTCATCCAAAGTGTTACCTAATTCATTTTTTGTCTACTATTCAAGCATAACTCTGGGCCTACCTTACTTTTTATAGATAAAGGAATTCATAAATATGAAAAATTTAAGACTCTAAGTGAACAGTGAAAAACTGTCAGATACCTAAAGTAGTCCTTAATCTTTTATGCAGCCTTTTTGTGTTTCTTATTTGGAGTGTTCCTCAAAAAACTTCATGTATTTTGGTGTAGTGAGATAACAGTGGAACCATGCACTGCGGGGGTAGGTTCTGGCTGAAGGGGAAGCTGCTTAGAGTTTGACCGGGAGAGACTGTGTCAACTTGTTGAGATTAAGAAGGCCCAAGTAGGACTTTCATGTATGTGCTATTGATTAGGGGCCAGGATTGAGGGAAGGGCACTCATACAGGATGTGGGTAGCCCAGCTGGCAGTTCAAAGTAATTACAGAAAGGAGGAAGAAACATCGTTTCAGTTTTTTTTTTTTCCTGGGAAAACCTTACCTAGTCTTACCTGAGTCTCTAGTTAACAAGTAGCTCCTCCCACTTTGCTCCCACCTCACCTGGCAATGCTCTGAGTAGCTCTCTAGTCTCTGCCATATGCCTTCACTGAAGCTTGCTGCCTATGGGTGAACTGTGTCAGATCTTGTGAAACTGTGAGGTAAAATAAATTTCTCCTCCCTGAAGTTGTGGAATTAAGTAGCTAAGACAGACAGATTCGTTGTTGAGCAGGCATAGCCTGAGATGGCATGATTATGTGAATATCTGTGGTGATACATAACTATAAAGGCAGTACCATCATTCTTAACCTATTTTGATATCTAAGAAGCACAAGTCATTCATTTGACCTTAGTAAATGTGCAATGTGATAAGAATAACAGATATGGTATTTAAGCTTAACATACCAAAGAACAATTTCAGGTTACATCATTTTCCAAGTAACTCCTTTTAAATTTAATATAAATAACAAACACGGTCATAGTACTGGGATAAATTACTGTTATGTCAATACGATAGAATTGCTTCTTCATTTGTTTAGTATGCTTTGCAGGGTTAGCCTTATGGGTCATTGCATTAAAATTCATCAAGTTCCTTGGGGAAATACAAAAGAAAATTCAATCTGAAAATCTGATAGATCTGATTTAGACTTGCTTGAAAACAGTTGTTTTCCACTAAGTATGATGTTCCCCTCTAGGCACATTTTGCAGAGCCTAAAAATTATTTTTATCTTCCCAGACTGGGCTGATACTCTTGTCATCTACTAGCTAGTGACCTGGGATTCTGGTCAACATTCTGTAATAGAGAGCAAAGCCCTCTCATAAGAATTCAGTCTACAATATCAATAATATGCAATAATAGCAGGTTGAACAGACCTGTTAAAAGGAATGTGAAATGGAGTAGCTTCTCATTCTTTCAGAAAGAGGAGCTGTAGGGTAGAATACAAAAACTTCCCACTCCTTGAGTCTTTTATTAAGCTAAGATGTGTATATTGTCTCTAAATCAAAGCTGCATCTCTTGCAAACCTCAGTAGATCTGTGCTGAGAAAACAGTGATTATATATCTTTTTGTCCTGTGGCAAAATTATGATTCATTTATAAAATTTAAATATTCTGAATTATTGCAGTCAGTTAAATGTAAAGAAAGCTGATTTGTGAAAATGCTACCAAGAAGAATTAGGTAAGCTGGTTAATATAGAGGTCAAAGGAAAAATACGAGCTGAATGTTACAGCTGAGACATCTGTCTTTAATATTTTGAAATGAATGACAATGGCATTAGGTGTATCCATTGACAAGACACTGCCCAGAAACACTGTCAAGTTGAAAGAAACTGATGGTACGTGATTCAACATTGTAAAACTAGACATTGTAAGTAATACAAAGGTTCAATTCTCCTTCTGATACACACACACACACACTTTGTGAGATGAAAAGAATGAATATCAATTAGTTATTATCAGTATCCCAGCTATTGTCAGCAGAGCAGTAATGTAAGTAAAACCACAACTTAAGCTCAAGTAACTTTTTGGGGTTTTCCAACCTTGATAGATAGAATAAGATAATGAAACACGTGCCCATTTGGATATTAGATATTTTTAGTCTTAGTAATATTATGGGTTTTCCTCTCCTAAGAATCAGGGGAAAGCTTGCATAAATGTTTTAGTTTTGAAAAGATTCAGCTTATATCAGTTACTGTATAATAAAACTGGTCAAGCTTATCCAGTAAGCAGATGTCTTAAATTAAGAATGTTGTCACAGTACTACTGTGAAATTATGATCATTTAGAATTCAAACTTCTGAGGAAGTCTTTACAATATAATTCATTGAAAATTAAGCTTTTCCTGCCGATGGGTCCAATTTAAGGGTATACAACTTATACATCAAAAAGAACTCTGTGCTCAATTTAATCTTATGTTATTGTTCGCTTGAAGCTATGAATGGTTACTAAATAATAAATAATATTTAATCTGGACAACCATGCCACTTAGTCTGACACATGAAATTATTCCTCACTGAAGAGTAAGCAGAATTTACAAGACAATACTCTAACTTACTACTTGCATTGTGCTTTTTCATTCTCCTCCAGGCCCTGCATATTTATGAAACCATTCCTAAGAGACATATGAAAAAGAAAAAAAAAATACCAAGAACGCTGTCTTTGCTTTAATGGGGAATCACAGGTAGAGAAGAATTTATGTTATCTCTGAGTCCTGGTCCTGGCAGAGAAGGACAGCGATAATTAATATTATATCCATCTCATGAAAACTAGGTTGTTAACCTCAGCAGTACTGATGACTTAGTCCCCAACTTGTGGAGACTTTTCTAAGAATTTTAGACCTTTAGAAACATTCCTGATCTCTTTGTACTTATTGAAAAAACAAGGCTTACTCTCATCCCCAACATAAAATTAATTTGTTAACACTTTTTCCCACCAAATGCTCCTTGGGGAAAATAATTGCTGCTATCACTAGTTAAGAAGTACAGTGTAGGAATGACACAGGGACTCTTCTGTCCTATCCCCAGACAGTCCAAACATATTCCCTAAGTAGGTCAACTTAGCAAGTCATTATCCAAACCAAAACAATTCTGAGGGTTAAAAGGAATGTCATTAATAATTATGCCGGGAAAACAGATTTAAACCCACCACCACTATGCAACCCATTGGGAAAACTGGTTTCATTATTGTAAACTGCATGCAGTCAGTGATGACCTAAAAAGCCTTCTTAATGTGTAATAGATTGCCAAACTGTAGACAGAATGAAAGGGGCTTTTCAAAACCTTCTCTTTGTGTCTTTATGTTCAATAAGTGAGTTTATTTTCAATTTTGAAAGCGTGAAAGGTCTCAGTTTCATTGTACTGTATTGGCAAGTTGTAAGAATAACAAGATAGTCCTCATATTCCTGGATTAGCTTTGAAAAGTCCTTCTATCAATATTATAATAGAATCTAAGGTTTTAATAGGAGAAATCCAGAACCCACTAAATCGCTGGTCCACACACAGGTGCAATATTTATATTGATGGCAACACATATGTTTTGAATTATCTGACTTGGAATACACAATGCCAGTAGTAAGTTTGTGTATTGTCTTGTAAATTCCGTTTGCTCTTCAGTGAGGAATAATCTCTTTGGTTAGGCTACGTGTCATGGCTGTCCAGGTTAAATATTATTTCTTGCTGTGATTGGAAGGTGTATCTGGATAAAGGTGAATAAGTGACTCAGATAAGTACACTTTCCTCTCCAGTGTAGGTGAGCATCACCCAAACTTTTGAGGCCCCAGAGAAAACCGAATTGCAAAGGAAGAAAAAACTCATTGTTTTTTTTCCCCTCCTACTTGCCTTCTTCAGCTAGGACATCACTTCCTCTTGCCTTCAGACAGATATTGAAACAATGAGCTCTCCTTGCTGTCAAACCTTTGTGTTTAGATTGAGATGATAAAACTGGATTTCCTGGATCTCTGGCTTGTCAATGGCAGATCATGGGAATATTCAGTCCACAAGAACCAAATCTTCATTTATGTATAGTAGAATTATATCTGTCTGCCAATCTTATTTATTTATTTGCTTTTTTTGGGAAACACCAACTAAGGAAATTATCTACTGAAAACTATGCTTGTTTTATTGCAGACTTTGACTTCTAGGCTTACCACTTTTCATTCCTTGTGATGCTTGGAGGTCTTATATCAATTGACCACACTAGGGAACACCCAGGGCAGAGCTTTCACGTGTGTGTAATTGATCTGTTGGCCAGCACACGAGGGAAGAGAACTCACCCTGGGTGTGGGAGGCCCAGCTGCCTGCTTGAACTAAATGAAACGGAACAAAGAGAAAAGGTTATCACAGCTTCTCTCGGGCAAGTGCTGGCTGTTGTCATCAACTCCAGACATCGATTTGCTCCTTCTTCATGTTGGAGATCTCTACTGCAGATTTGCTCTAGTTTCAGGTCTTCACCATTGCTTCCAGACAAGTGCAGGCTCGAACTGTTGTTCTATCTCAGACGCTCCAGCTCCAGCAAGTGCACGTGGCCGCTTTAGACTTGTAAACCTTCCAAATAAATCTCCTTTTTATTTGTATATAATTTCTACTAATTCTCTCTAAGAGTACTAATCAATACACGCCTCTCTCATTTTAGTTAGGCCTAGTGATTATTGTTGGCAAAGGGTGAAATATACAATGTTAGAAAATTTTATTGATTTACAAAACTGAAAATATATAAAATGTTTTATATTTGACAAAATAGATACTATCAGCATAAAATAGAGCAGTTATAGATCAGTGAAAATGTTTTCAAAATATGACACTAATGATGGAGGTGTTGTTCAGTGGTTAAAGTGCTTGCCTGGCAAGCTAAAAGACCTAGCTTCAATTCCCCACAGTAGATGATACACACCAGCAATCCCAAAACTCAGGGGGCTGAGGCTGGAAAATGATGATGAGTTGAAGGCCAGCCTGGGCTAACAGTGAGCTCAAGACCAGACTAGATTACAGAAATAGAACCTATGTCAAAATAAAAAGACAGTAGACTTGATATTGACTTTTACTTATTTATCTTCTTTAATTTAATGATATAATGCATGAAAGAAATCCTCCACACAAACAATTCTGTCTGCTGGATAGTACAGACCAACTGCACTTTTTTATTACTAAAAGAAAACAATATGATATTGGTTTTGATAAAATGCTTTAATATTTTATATTTATAGATATTAAAAATCTAAAAATATTATGAATATTTTCATGACCAGTAGTATTCTCTTTGTGTTTTAATCATAACTAATAACTATTATTTTATTTTTTCATTAAAATATTTCAATCTACTATAATTTTCAGTTATTTTTTCTGCTGTTTGGCCTCACAGTTTATTGTACTAAAAAGATAAATAGTAAAAAATGTAACTTTTTCAACTATTACATTAATATTTTAGAGGAATGAGATTTTTTCATCATTTTAATCACTGAAAAGAAAATTATTTTAAATATAGTTTTATGAATTTTCATCTAATCTAAAAGACGATAAAGTGTCTGAAATTTGGACTATGTTTTTTTATGTAAAAATATGTTAACTGAGGAAGGTTTAGGAATTAAAGGTAGTAGTTTATTTGTTTTGTAAAAATAATGAATTTCTCAGCATAAGATTAGTACTAATACAATTTATCTAGCTTCAATTAATCAGAAAACTCAAATGGATTTTTCTCTTTATCCAGCATTATCATTTTATTTATTCTGATTCCTTCATCTTCCAACTAAAGTGATAATAACATCAGTGTACCAAGAACTACTTTGAAAACTTTAAACTCACTGTGCCTACATCTAAGTCCCCTGTTTGTACCCTCGGTTTTGTGTTTTGATTTTATTATGTTATGGGAAAATTTGACTGTTTCTCACTACCAATTTTAGAGTGCTTTTTAAAAATAAATAATGTGACACCTTTTTTTTTTTCTTAGAAAGGCCATGTTCAAATTAGAGCATTTAAACTACAATATGTTTGGAAAAGCGCAGATTGAAAAGACCCTGGGTTATGTCGGTATCCCAACTGACTGACTCTCCTATTGTATTCTCATGGGCCATTTCTGTATGACAGCTTCATATGCGGCTCTGATTTGTACAGTGACTTCATTGGCTGCTGACCCGAAGGCATATCCAATGCTTAACTTTCAGACAGTCTTGCTAGTGCACCAAATTATTTTTCACCTCTTAGGTAAGTTAGAAACTTTCTCCCCCCCCCCCCCTATTTTATTGATATGTGTAAGTGCAAAATTTAAGGTTAACAATGAAGTTGAGCATGTTGTGCACATACGTATCTTGTCAGGGTGACAAATACTTTTCCACTTTCCTTTAGCACACCCCTCCCTCCCTCCACACCTTACACCCCTGTTTCACTTTGTTTTTCGTTTTAAGTTCCATGATATAGTTGTGCTCTGGGTCTACCTCATATCAGACAATTCGATGCTTCACCTTCTGCTTTTGACTCACTTCACTAAACATGATGTTCTTCCCACACCTTGTTGGTGTTCTTACCCTGTTCTTGGCCCTGTTCACAGAACTGTCGATCTACGATGAGAGCTTCCCTTCTGGGAACACAGTGTCACTAGCTTTTTCTGAGATGAACGCAGACAAGGACCAATAGTCCTTCCAGTTCATTGCTTACCATTTGGTTTGATTCATGCGTTCTCAATTTCTTCTCACAGAGCTCTTCTTCTCTGGGCTGATGAGTCAGGATTTTTTGAATGTGAAGCACTAAAGCTTTGTTTTTTTGTCTTCCAATGTTGCTGAAAATGTAGCTTCATATAGGGTTTTAGCTTTCATTTTAAGCATATTAATTATATTTTAAAGTAGGAAAAATAAAAATAAAAAAAATTAGCTTTCACATCCACACAGAAGTCCCCTCTAACTATTCAAAGTTAGTCATGCAACTCAAGTTTTACATTAATAACCATAAACATAAACACCATACTTATTTAAAAAAGGAATGAATTCTATTTGCTTTTATTTTTCTCACTAGTTATTTCTCCATCCCTTTTTATCAGGGCATATGTATTGGAAAAAATAATGCAAAGAGATTCAATTATAATGAATATTGAAGATTTGGATATATTAACAAACATATACTATGTTAAAGAGTTAAAAGAGTTATATATCTTTGGTGTGTGTCTTTTGGCTTCATGGCCAGAATAACTAGAATATTACTACAGTAGCCAGAGAAAGAATACACTTAAATATTTTAATTAAATAAGCATATAAAAGATTTGGATTGTGTGTTACATTTAATTTTTTCTAATTTATTTTTGAAACATCATTATTTTTAGACAGGATCTTGCTCTGTATTTTTAAAACATCATTTAAATTTCCTTTTCAAACTTGTATTTTCAAGTCTATGAGCAAAGTACCAAATAAAATATACTAAATATTAATAAAGTATTATAACTTCAGAATGAAATACCAATCAAAGATCATGGACAGAAAACAGAAGTTATTGTGAGGTTTACTTTTACACTATATATTTTCTCTGCTTTGCAGAAATAGAGTTAAGATAGTGTGAAAATTAAAGGAGTATTTGAATTGTTAGAGTTCTTCTTAAATCATTGTCAGTCCATGGTATTTCTCTATCCTTTACTAAAACTTTTTAGGGAAAATCATGTTTTAGAAATCAAGTATTTCATATTTTCAAAAGATAAATTGGCATACACACACATACACACATACATATATCATATCCTTTAATATTTCCATTGGGTCGGGGCAATGCACAGCCATGTGTGCTATATTCTGAAACAAACCAAATGAAATATGCTCATGTTAATGGGAATTAAAAACATAACATCAAAAAAGAAAAAAAAACCCTTTTAATTAGTTTCATGATTATTGAAATCTTGCTTTTTCAACCAAATGAGCTCTTTTAATAAATCTAATATTTAAAAGGGGTAGATTAAAAAGTCAGATTTTAAGGTGGCAGGTAACACTGGTCGTGTACACTGGTCGTGTACAAAAGATGAAAGCAGTATACTAACTAGTTCAGAATTTTTCTTCAAAATAAGACTAGAGAGTCAACGAAAAAATTTAAGTGGCAGCCAAATATTAGAAGAGGACACATACATGACTACAGGAGATTTATATGAATTTATACTGTCTCAAAAATATAGTCAAATTTGAAAATAGTTGGGTAAGATCTCACTTTTAATTTGGTGAGAATTGTCTTATATTCTATTGCCAAGTCATCCAAGCAACCAAAATTATGCACTTACTAAACAGAAGCAAGTATTTCATTCCTGGAAATTAAGTAAATTCTTCCTCTTAGAGTAACAAGGAAGGCTAATAAAACAACAGTTTATATCAGCATTGAGGCATATATGCTTAAAGTTTCAAATAGGAAAGTAAATGACAATGAATTCTGGAAGAGTTTAGAGATTTAAAGATGAGAGTGGTAAGAACTTTTCCACTTCACCACAAAGCTTATGCAGACCACCAAGAAATGTTGAAATACTACCAAATGAGGCATTTGGATTTGGTAACTGTTCTTAAAGTTCTACAATCTAAGCAATATCTTTTTTATTAAGAATTCTGTAAGTCTGTAGGTGGGACTTCAACACATGAACATGAGAAAAAGAAAGAGGGCACACAAGTTAAGTCTTTTGTAAACCTGCCGTGGTATTTGAGAGCTTTCTGAGTCCCACAACTGTGATAAACATTATGGGTACACCGAATGTTTTCTCTTTGTTCATCAACTAATATATTCACTTATCGTTTAATTGCTTATTAATATACAAAATACTTCCTAGGCAGTTGGTATGCCTCTTGTGCCCTTCAGATTAAAGTGCCATGAGACAGAAATAGAGTTTGATTAGTATATGCTGATAGAGTCAAATTAAGTTCAATTTATGGCAGAAGAAATATTCAATGTAAGAAACTGATTTGTCATTTTTCTGCTTTTCAATTTTCTTATAAGACATAAGTTCAAGGATTCTATATCTATTACTATTTCACTTCCTAATTATTTCTGTTTTTGCAAGAAAGGGAACAAATCGTTTTCTTATGAAATCTGCTTGTCAGTTGGCAAGTTTTGTGTTTACCTTGAAAAATAGCATCTGTTCATTTTGCCAAAAAAAGTTATAGATAAATTTCCCTTAGGCATCTTGTGAAATTCTTTCTTTTCCAATATTTCTTATGTTTTTTTTCACTTATGCTATGCTTACATGTGTATTTTTATCATAAACCCATTCTAATTCAATGAATTGAATAAAATTAGATAAGGAAAGCTTTTCCTAAAATAACAGCATTTTCCACAATTTTTAATTTAGAGAAAATCCCTCTCTCTCTCTCTCTCTCTCTCTCTCTCTCTCTCTCTCTCTATATATATATATATATATATATATTTCATATATTTTGAACCACAAATTATCATAACATGTAACTTTACATAAGAAGTTGAAATGCCAAGACTAGTTCATATACAAGCCTGCATTTTTCAATCAATTATAAGAAAAAATGAGTTTCCATTATATAGTCTTCAGGAATTGGTGTCAAGAGAAAATACTTTTAGCTGGTTTTATTTTTTTAAATTATAAATTTAATAAGTATGATTAAAATATTTTTTGGACAATGGTGTTTACTGTTTTGAATAAAGATGATTTATGAGAAATATATATTATATTCCTACAAATACTTTTTGCTATATTTATTTACCAAATTTTACATGGTTCTATAATCTTTTAAAGTTGACATGGGTTAACTCTAGACTTCTAGTCTTTTAGGAGTCAAAACATGAAATTTTAGTTAATGTTCAAATATCACTATGCATCTAGTTTATTGTCAAAAATTAACTAATTCAATGACATATACATGAGGGAGATGCAATGAGAGAGGGTTCCGGATTAGTTCAAATATACAAGATTTTAAAAACTGATGCTTTACTCAAATAAAAATGTCAGTATACCAAAATGACTGACCGTGTAATCTTTACCTTCAGCTTTTAATTTGAAACTTTTGAAAATTTTCTGCACACACACGCACACACACACACACACGCAACTAATTTTTGTATAAAAACTAATATGATATTGCAATAATACTTTGGATTTAAGGTAGCATAATTATCAGTGTTACTACATTATGTGATATTCTTTCAGATTAACCCAGAATCACCGAATATTTAGTTGATTTTCTAGCTTACACTATAATAAATAAAGTTTCGTGACTGAGAGCTGTACACTTGACTTCATCTATAATTTTAACTTTGAAGTGAAATTGATAAACATTAAGCTGCTATGAACAGTCAATTTAACATGCTTACAATAATACTCTGTGTGACTGTCGAAGAGATTATTCCAATTTGTGAAAATCAGGAACCACATCTGGATTAGAGTTTGGGAACTACGTCTAGATTGGGAATTGAGAACCAGCCTGGATTAGAGCGTGGGTGATTTGTGGGTCTGCGAATGAGGGAAGAGTGCCCATCCAGATGTAAGAGGTTCAACTGAAACTCCAACAGTATAAAAAGAAAAAGGAGGGAAGATTGTTTTTCCACTGGGAAAGGTCTCACCTTTGCAATTGTCTACTAATGCCGATTTGCTACACACTGCAGATCTTCATCACGGATTCATTCCAGTCTGGACTTGCATCTATCTGCCAATCTCTGCTCCTCAGTCACCGATCTTCAGGCTCCGGTCCTGGTCATTGTTCTTTGAACAACTGATATCCGCAGCAGACTCTCAACTCACCAGCTGTGCTGCAATCCCAAATGGGAGATCTACTTCACAGCCGAGCAGCCATCTTAGACCATCTCTATCCTCAGACTTGTAAGCTTTCCTAAGAGATCCTTTTTTTGTGATAAAATCTGTAAATTCTGCCTTTTTAACAAACACAAACTACTCCACTCTTTAACAATGCAAAAATTACAATCATGAATAAATTTTTATTTCATTAGGAAAATTGTGTGGTGTAACCAGAGGCCTGTTAAGAGATAAGCTAATATCTTTAAATGTCCTATTGTTTAATAAAAAATTTAGAAATGAGAAATAAAAATAAATAATGAAATCTGTACTAAACAGGTATTATTTAGGATGAATTTTTTAAAATAGGTCAGTTAATAAAGTAAAAATACTGAAGATTGCTAGAATTAACAAGTCAGATTCTCCTTGGTGTCTGTGCTAGAAAAGTTTTCCAGAAAGACAGCCCAATAGGGTAAATTTACAGTCATGTACTTTGCAATGAAGGTGGAATCAGTACGAACCTCATAGATGATAGCTGTCACATGTTATTATGTCTTCTATACAGGAAAGGCTATTTATCAGAAGAAACGACTCAAGTGCACTTATGGAGAAGGTCTGTGACAGGCTTTCTAAAGCACAAGACCTTGAGCTCCTCTCATCATGGTTCAGTTCAGGTCTGAAAATCTGAAAGCCTGGGAAGATCCTGGTGGAAGTCCTGGAGTTGACATCAGAGGGACAGTCTAACCTAGTTCTAGGGGAGAGACAGATCAGTTGGACTTCCCTTGGTTCTTTGCTCTATGGAGTAAGAGGGCAATGATTGGATGCTTCCTGCTCACATGGAAATGGACCTACTCCATTAGCTCTATGAACTTCACATATCATTCTTTGGGAATGCATTCACCAACACAACTAGAAGTAATGCTTTGTCAGTTTTATAACTATCTTAATCCAATCAAGTTAACATCTCAAATAAACATTGTGTGACTTGGTTCCAATCTTTCAGAAAGTCGAAAGATCGATCAGTTGTTGATTGATAAGATTGCTGGAGGCTCACATATGTCTTCATTCTATCTAAGACAGTAAGTCTTAGGAAAAGGAAGAAAGCAGCAAGTTCAGATGGATAGTAATTACTGGTTATGAAATTTAAACCATTTCTGTTCAAACCCATGGTATCAGTCAATAAATCATGATGATTATAATATGCAAATATAATGCTGATTCCTTAAATAGATAATGAAATAAAATAGTTTTGAGATATATTTAAACTAAAACATATACCTTCTACTTCCAAATTTTGTATATTTTTTCTGTGCCTTTGTAATCAAAGAAATCTTTAGATACATGTGAAGAATCAAGGAGAGAGAACTATTGCAGAAATCTAGACAAATGGTAGATAAAAACAATAGTTGATGGAGAAGTCTAAATTTACAAGGAATTATAGGTCAAGCATTGGAGTGCATAATTTAAAAATTAAGGAATCATGTGTTAGAGCATGAAGGCATGAAGCTGTGGAATAAAAGCTTTTGACAACATCTTACACAGAGTAGAATGGCCAGGGGAGAGATTTTGCAAACACCACGACTGCTTAAAGCAATGGCAGTAGACTGCTGTGCTTCCAATGCGGTGCTTATGTTGTTCCTGTCATAACTCTGAGCCTTACTGAGATGGCACAGAAATAATAAAATAAGGAGAGGAGAATAAACATATTCTTTGAGAACGTTACAGGCAAAACACCAGTGTTTATCTTCCAAGGGAGCGATAAGGTTCTGGTATAGTATAAACTATATGTAAAAATATAAATTAATTTTATAACTGCTTAGATTATAAAGTAAGCAAAGCATAGGGAAGCCAATAAATGGAGATAGGAGAGGTAAAATGATTGGGAGAAAAGTCTTAATCAAAGGAAAAGAAACAAGAAATTTGTAAGGAAATTCAAACTGAGTCAGAGTGACATTTAATGGGAAATTAAAGTAAGAGATCAAATGATCTCTCAAACTTCCAGGAATCAAAACATGAAATTTTAATTAATATGGAAATCTCAGTGTTCATCTAGTTTATTGCCAGAAATTAACTAATTCAATGATATCTACATTAGGCAGATGCAATGAGAGTGGATTCTGGACTAATTCAAATATATAAGATTTTTAAAATAATGTTTTACTCATAAAAAAGAAGAGCCAAAATACCAACACAAATGTCTACATACTACATATCTGCATCTGTCACAACTGAAAGGGACAAGACAAAAATAGAAAAAAGCAAACATTAACATTCTATAACAACACAAGTGAGAAAAATAAGTATAAAAAATAACAGAAAATCTTATTTAATTCCAAATACTCAGTGGTTTCCTGGTTTCCTTACCAATGAGGTCACATCCCAAGTCCCAAACAATGCTTAAAATTCAAAATTTTGGAATGTTACCACATCCTATAATATGATTCTTTATATACTATCATGAGTAAGGAAAGATTAACCCACAAATTATGCACAGACACAGATTAACACTAATAACCGTTGAAATGGAATAATTATAACAAGGTACAACAATATAAATTCTATGGATGTCTTCTCTCTGTGTCTTTCAAAAGACTTTCCTCTTCTGTTTTCCTTTCTTCCTGTAATAATGTGGGATGATACAGTGATGGAGTTGAAGGTAGGTAACTGAAATCACATAAAACAAAAGCTCAGATAAAAAGGGACTAATGCATTGTAGTGAGTATCTTGACAACAGAGTTCAGTCTTTTCACACATAAATGGAAACAAAAACCCATTATGATTTTCTGCTTATCAGGTAAACTCCAGTTGGATAACATGATGTTGGGAGAAAATATTACAAAAGGCCTCTCATATAATGTTGGGATTATGAAGTATTACAAACTTCCTTTTAAAAGAAGAAATGCTCTCTGGTTCAACAAAAATCCATCGGGGAGTGTATAGTTCAAGTGTACTTAAAAATTTTGCAATGGTGCTGGAATGCTTCAACAAAAGCAAATAAACTCTTATGGAGCTTAAAACAAGAAACAAAGGGAAACAGGGGGGTAGGGCAAGGAGGGAGGGAGAGGTGGGGAGGGGAAAGGACAAAAGGAGAGTGGGAAAGTCCTTGTCAACTTGACAAGACACATAGGTGCACAACATGCTCAACTTCATTGTAAACCTTAATTTTTTGCGCTTATACATATAAACAAAATGGGGGAAAAATAATATGAATTTAGAAATGTGCTGTATATAACCCTAAAATAGACTGGTAAATAAAATCAAATGAAAGAAAGTAAGCTGTAAAAAGTTGCTATAGAAAAATGAAGGGTGATGATCACTGGGTGTATGTATCATGGTGTGTTTCCTGAACCTGCCATCTGTTAACATACATGAACCTGTGACCTAGCAATGTACCTACCAACTCATTAATCTTTGAGTGTACATAAAATAATTCTTTTAAAAAGATAATAGGACCAGTTTTGTGATGTGAAAAGATAAGCAGCTAGCATCAGAGCAGAAAGACTTTTCAATGGGTAATTTAGATTAAAACCTGAATTTTACTGTAGTCTTTCATTAAAATCAGAAATAGGAATCAGAAAAATATGTCAAAAAGATTATTTTTTTTCTTTCACTTCCTTTTTCCTCTGAATCAACTGCTTGTGAAATAAAATTCAGTGTCTTTCTATTGGAACGACATTAAGGGCTGTTGTTTGGTGGTAAGTGGCCTAATGTTGAGAATAATATGTTTTTAATAATAGCTCGTGTGTTTAATCTAGCATGTAAAATGCAGAACAGGGAGGGCAGCCGCTGGGGATGCCAGATCAAAGAGAAGTGGAGGCGAAGACTCACTGTGAGGCACAGGAGACAGAGGGAGAGTGTGCTGACTCGGCCTCTGCCCTCCAGAGCTCAGAGCGCAGTTCTAGCACTCAGGCGTCTGTGGGAAGAGGCCAAGCAGACAGAGGGCAGCATAATCTGAACAGTCAGGAATTCATTAGTCAATGCAAGTCAGTGCCAAAGACGTTAGTGTCAACGAGTTGGAGAAACAATCTGAAACTCTTGATGATCGGACAGACAAGAACTATTTGTTACCAACTCAAATTTTCAAGGAGTCATTTTGCAAGTGAAGGCCATTCATCCAACGTTAATATGTACACCTATGTTCACCAGCACAATTAACAATAGCTAAATTTTGAACAGAAGCTCAAAGGCTGAGGAGTTTTGTTTTTGTTTAATTAAGTCTTTAAAAAATCAAAATAATATATACATTTATGTAGTATAGCTGTACATCACACTTGTAAATATACTCATATAGTACAGATGTGATATTTTACAAACTTTATAATTTAACATTGTATAATAGTCAATTAATTGTTTGGGGGATGTGTTTAAAAGACTATACTCTCCGGTTTCTACACCATTAGAATTAATGTAAAATATATTGAGATGTCACATGGTATGTTAGGATGACCCTATTTATTGTTCAACTAAGAAATATAAATGCATGTAGAAGTCCAGTGTGTTTTATTGATACACTAAGAAAAGTGTATTAATTGCCAAATGGAAAACAGCTGTGACACTAATTTTCTCCAACAGACAACTGTTCACATGACGAATGTATTTGTTTACAAAAGAAAAAGAGAGACACCAAGTTCCTATCAATGGACGTCAAGCGGGTTTTCTCAAAGCGACAACAAACAAAATATTCTATGAGATAACTTTTTTGAAGAGCATGCTTAGAAGGAGATGTGAGGAAACTTCTACACAAGTGTCTTCTGCTTTCATTTGATAAATTGAGTTTTCACCTACTTCACACATGGACCCCATGTTTAGTTTTAACATATGAAAAATTTTATTTTTGAGCTTGAAAGTAATATGCTCTTTATCTAGATTTTTTTTAAATACAGCTTTTTCAACACACCTGAAAGTTGAAAGATAATTGATGACTTCCTATTTTACTCAAGTTTCTTCTACATGCATGGAGCTGTTGTACAAGAATATACACTTAATGAAAGACAATTTGATGAAAGTAGAGATGTGTAAAACTTGAGTCCATATAATTTTGCCAACAATCTGACTTAGACTAAGTAGAACGCTCTAATCTTATCACAATCAGCTCACTTCAGTCTCTCACAATTACATACCTATGCATTCCAGGTTTTGTGTATGTTGTATATACATATACATGTATATATTCACACATACATATGTAGAGGGAGAAAATTTAGTTACTTTAATACTTGACATCTAAATGAATATCACATAAAGCAACTAAAATTTAAATATGAAAAAGAATCAAATTCTTATTGAATGTTACACGTATGTCAAGCATGTTCTTATAATGAGCATGAGTTTTATGGAAAATTAACATTTTATATTGATAGAGCAAAACATTTGTAAAGATGATATTGGTAATACTTTCTCTTTGGCTTTGCAAAGAAATTTATTTTATTGAGAATGTTTACAAATACCAATTGCTTTTATGTAAATAAAGTTGCCCTAAGATACCAAAAGGTTGAAAATATGCCTAAACTGAAGAACTATTTGAATTATAATTCTCTGAAGACATAATGAAAAGAAACTGCAAGTCAGGAGTAGTAAGTATTCCAGTTGTTGAAGAAATAGTGAGAATGTTGATCATGCTGATTGCCAACATCTGATAATAGGAAGCAATGCGGGAAGTATTTCGCTTCCCTAAAATACTGCTACAATAGTTCATATCAATATGACGAAGCACATGAATGCATTTTAGCATTGTTAAAAAGTTCATGCAATAGTGGGCTTATTATATGTGCAAATTATTAGTGGTAAGTTAGTGAAGTACCAATCACATGCATAGAGTTTTCACAAGGAAGGCTATGATTACATCCTTAGATTTTTAAAAAGTGTTTAAAAGAAGACCATGAATGATTTTTACCACAATATGGATTAAACTTAATGATGGAATATACTTTACATAATTTAATCACTAATTTTGTGTCAAGAATGCAAAGGATATATATATATATATATATATATATATATATATATATATATATATATCCTCTAATGTGTGTGTATATATATAAATATATACACACATTAAAATGTACTTATTGAATATTTTAGAATTATTTTAAATAAAAACAATATGTAGAAAAGAAAACTACTGACTTATGGTGTACATGTAAATAGTTGTTGTGTGTGCACATGACTATGAGTATGTAAATTTTTATATCCATTTTAACTGCTAGCAAATATTTTGTCTCATCTACACAGTAAAACAAAATAATAGAATGCAACTTGCATGTCTTTATAAACTTTGCATTTCTAAAACACAAGTGGAAAATTACCTTGATGTAAAATTGAGCAGAAAATAATCTTTCAAAAGAAGCTCTTCGACATCTTGTTTTGGAACTTATAACTAATGAAGAATATTTTCCAACCAGCAAGTATACATCTGAAATTTTAACACATGCAATGAAAGAACACACCAATTTACATTTTTGAATCTTCAGTTAAGTGCTAATTCATCATCTTATATTTTACAGTGTAATACACTTTGAGTCCTTCTCAAAAATCTACGTTTGGGAACAAGATAAAAACAAATTATTTCGACTAGTAAACTTATCCTGTTTGTCTATTTCTCCCTAAATTTCTACAGCTTTTCCGAAGATAGCTTTATATTTTCCAAGTTTCTTGTTCTTTTTGTGAAATACTTTTACTGGAAATAGATGATAGACTATCTAGTGTGATGTTTCTGTAATATCACAAAATTTCTTCACTTTTATGAAAATCTTTAAAGATATGCGTAGGGTTTCTTTTGTATAAAGCTTCCTAAATTATTTAATTGCAATAATAAACTGAATCATAGAAAGTTCACTTCTAACTCATCTTCAGTTTTAATTATGAAAATATTAATACAAAATAGAATACCTTAGTGTTCATTTCAGAAGTACAATACCATACAATTGAGAATTAATTCTTAATTTTCAAGTTTTTGGGATGAATTCAAGTTTTAAATTATAGAGAATCTCTAAACCAGGGTGGCTTAGCAACAAACTTTAGATTAAAAGTACTTAAAAGTAGTATGAAAATTCCTTTGAAGAGATATAAAATTTCAATTATCAAAATACAGAAGTTGGTACAATACAAAGCTTAGATGTTTTTTAAAATTTAACTTTTTCTGGAAAGGCTATATTTTTGTATTATTCTGTGGACACCTGGTAATTTATTTTTAAGTAGTAATTTATTGGTAATGATGTCTTGATTCATCAAAGTGGTCTACAGAAAGGTTATTTTAAAGATAATTTGATTAAGTGAAAAATTATTTATGCACTATAATTGTTATAAGCAATATTAAAATGCTAATAGTAATTACACATGTACAAATTTTAACAGATGATCATTATCAAATGTGTATATTTTAAAATATGTAATAATGTGTGTATGGGACACAGGGACATTTTTATGGCTTATGGGAAAATTATACACATTTGCTAGATATTTCAGTGAGCCTCCATAGATTTACTGGGCCAATTTTACCAATGTTGAATAATATAATTTTTATGCTAGATGTGCACAGCAATATTTCCTTATAATTATTCACAACTTTTAATCTTTGAATTCTCATTTTTTTGTCTTCTCAAATGGCTAAAATAAGATAACTTGGGTTCACTGACATAAAGTACTAAAACTTGAATTGTAGTATAGGAATTTCAATTTTATCAAAATCATCCAAAATTATTTTGAGGCATTATGTAGAAAGCTACTATATTCCAAAAGCCCAAGTTAGTTTCCATTAAACAGACTCCTTAATTTCCTACTACAGAAATCTCCCTCTACTATTAATTAACAAAGAACATGTGCTTTGGGAACTTGACCATCACCATAAGTTAAAAATATACCATAGCATATCATTTTGAATAAAATTACAATCTATGAGACTACACCCATAAAATATATAAAGTAGTTATAAGTGGGGAGAGAGAGAAAAACTCTTCAAAATAGGATGGTAATGAAGTATAGAAGAAATGACTGAAATAGGAAATCTCCATTTGACATTCATCACAGCAATAATTAGCCTGAACATCAGTGGATGCTAAAACTGCTATGTAAAAGTTGGATGAGCACTGGGATATTTGCCTAGTTTCAAAGTACTTCCCTGCAGAACGCTTATCAATTATAAAGAGGAGAAGAGTAATGTTAGAGTACAGAAAGCAACTACACGTACTTACCAGAAATGATCAAAGTCAACACTCCCGTAATGCGATGGACTGACGGGCATCGAGAAGAGCGCAGCAGCACTTCTGTGATATTCCTGCCAAAAAAGTGCATTATGAATCTCATCATGACAAAACATCAGACAAACTCAAATTGAAGAATATTTTACAAAACAACTGAACTATATTTTTTTAAAAAAATATATAAGGTCAAGCAAGATGATCAAACAAGCACTAAGAATGATTTTATAATGAAGAGGACTACAGAGACAAGAGGATGCAAAGAATAAAGCAGGATTTTTCAATTTTTTAAAGGAATATGAGCAGGTCAACTGGTAAACGTGATAAGGCTATTTTCACAGTGTTGTGAGATTTCCTTGCAGTGTTCTTGCAACGTATTCAATTTTAAGTTATGTCAAGATAGAAAATACTGCACCTAGCACATAAGGCGTCTTTTAGCTAAATGGAGAATATAATAGGATAAAATTATAATAAAGACTAAGAAGTGAGATTAATTTGATCTTCCACATCTTTTAGGCACATTTTCTAATGTAAACTAAATGTTTTAATTACTTGAATAGCTTAATACTAACTGAAAAAATTCGTTTTTTTTCTGTGATTAGTCACAATGTTGACAATCTAAGGAAAATTATTAAACTTTGTTTTGCCAAGGAAATTCTAGTGCACTGTTAATGTACATGATATTATCAAAATATATGTTTAGAACATGAGAGACCTACTTGATTATTTTTCATTTAAAATTATTAAACAACCAAGCATCATTAGCTAGATATTTGTCTTTCATTATGAGATACTTTTAAGTTATAAGTTTAGTATGCTACCATTAAAGCAGTGTCCTAGCTTATGGTATTCACACAGTAGTTTCGCAAAGTCTATTTTTAAGGCAGACAATAGTTGATTGAATAAAACAGAAAGGAAAAGAAAAGCTCTTGTCTGAGAAGTCATGAGGGGACACAAGCGAATCACCCTCTGAGAAAGAAAAGAGAAAAAAGGAAACCTCATGGCCAAGAAGCCAGGAGGTGGCCTGAGCAGGCATCCTTCAAACTCTATTGCTAAGACAAAATGGTTTTCAACTTAAAATGATCTCTTATACCATAAATATAAATTGTCGTGTCCAAGAGCTCATAAATTATGAATTTTAAGACAGTCGTGGAATTATGAGTGATTTTCCACACTGCTTTTTAATCTCTTAGTTCTAAGAACATATAGCAACTTAGAAAGGCCTCCACACAATGTGAGCATGGGTGTTTATTGTATAATAAGCTTCAATCCATGAAATTTTACTCAGCTCACAATTAAATATATTTTTATTCACCATGTCAGGAGGAAAAATCATCACCAAGTAACTTTAATGTTATGTTCATCTAATCTTTCG
The DNA here is from genome assembly GCA_004027205.1 of Ctenodactylus gundi. NCBI lineage: Eukaryota > Metazoa > Chordata > Mammalia > Rodentia > Ctenodactylidae > Ctenodactylus > Ctenodactylus gundi. The sequence continues at coordinate 159,294 of PVKB01000530.1, forward strand.
TGGTTGGAAAGAAAAGAGGTTTCCTTTGCAGTTGCCTTTTTTTTTTAATTTCTATAAAACAAAGTGGGGTTATGTTCGTTATATAAAAACACGTGAGTTCTGGTATGCAAATCTTGTTTTCAAGATTAAGTGTCGTTGGGACGTTATTTAGGAAATATCATTATCTTGTGCAATCTACCAAAGATTTTGAATAAAGAGATATGTACCAATTTATTTTTGGCAACCTGTACAACCTAGTTCATGTAAAAACCTAAAGCAATATCTGGCAAATGAATCCCCTAATTAAAAATTCTAGTTATCACTTACATTATTTGTAAATATATTGCGGACACAGTGACATATTTCCTCAGAGAAAATTTCAGCACTTCGTGACAAATAATTATTTTTTTCTAAAAATCCAAATATGGGCATTGTAATAGACTTCCGTGATAAAGAGAATGCTATAGCTTGGTTACATTAGTTGATTTTGTTCTCCTCGGGCACAAAAAACACCACCATCTCCTCAGATCACTATCAAGTTGTTGAGGTTAGGTAGCTAGGTCTGGACAAGGGAATATGGGAAAATTGATATAGTGCTCTTCCAGTTTACTCTGAAATATTATATATATTCTTTTGTTTATTTCTTGCATCTTTAGTGGGAGGAAGAAGATGGTTGAGGGTCAATGGTAAATTAAAGTGGTTGCAGAGCCAACAATTGGAAAATATGAACTTTCTTAATTCCCAGCATGAAGGAGAGTGGCCTAGGAAAATTCTCATTCACTACATGAGTAATAAGATAACATTAATATTATTCCACTCAGAAACTCAGAATTGTATTGCTAATTATATGACTAGCTCATGTATCTCATACAGCATTTCTACTAGAATCATAATGTTTTCTGAAGATAAAGTACATGAAAATAATGGTGTGTGTGTGTTTGTGTGTGTGTAAAAATGAGTCATGTTGTATAGACTGTATATTAATTGACATAGTAACTGCGATTACTCTTCATCTCAACTTTGTAGCTGATTTTGAACAAATAACACGTATTACGAGCAAAAATTCTTATTGTAATTTATAAAAGAACTTAAATCCACACAGATTTATGCAGATTTTCTCATTGTTTATATCTATAGGTACCATACAATAAAGGTTGTTGATGTTTATACAGATGATCAGTAGAGAGGACATCGATTTCAACATTCTTGACAAGACTTCTTAGAGTCAAATGACAAAACAAAAATAATTTTAATCGACTCCATATTATTTTTGGATATATACACCCGCATAATGTATATACAACTTAATAAATAGTGGGTGAGAATTTTCAAGCACCTTTTTTATTGATCCTTCATGGAACAATTCAAGGTCTATTATCACACTAATAATACAATATACAGCTAACTTCTACAGAATGCTTGGCAGTTCATAGGATGATTTACATAGATGATTTTATTTAATCTTACAATCATCCTAAGACTAAGAGTTTTGGCAATTCTCACTTTACAGCATAGGAAACCAATCCCAGGTGTCATTTACCTGTGACTACCTGACAGGAAGCAGCTTTCTTTTCTTCATTGAGGTAAACTTGGTCTCTCACCCAGCGTCTGTTAAACAATCAATCCTGAAAAAGTTTCACTGAAAAGCTTTCAAGAAAAGATTTTCTCCACATCCTCTAACACCAAACCCATTTTTTTTTGTGTGTGTGCCAGAACCATTGTTGCGTCCACTCAGAGAAACCCTCCATAGTATTTTAGATGTTTTCATCTCTTACGGTTCTAACTGAATTTACTATACTCAAACTCCAATTAATATTAATAACATATATATCCAATAACGATAGGATGAAACATCTACCTCTTCTCCTTATCCAAGAGAAACTGAAACCCAAATGCATGCATATGAACTTTCTACAAGTTCATACTGATGCAGCCACAAACTGGCATAAAATAAACCAGTGCTGTTCGCTTTCAAAGATGGACCTTGGCTCTGTAGTCCCTGGCTCTCCAACGACAAGTCTCTGAGGCTGTGGGTTATAGGCTAATACTAAGAGACCAAAGTCAGAAAAATTAAAAGCTGATCTCTGCTGCCACGTCTAAAAATCAATGTTGACACCCACATAATCTCAAAATGCTGCTTCAGCCTGGCTAGAAAAAAATGGTGATCTCGATGGAACCTTCAAGATTAAAAGAACACTGCATTGTCTGAGTTAATCAATAATTTCCTAAGGAGGAGTAAGCCATTCAGCCGAGCTCTAAGTAGGATCCTTCATCCTATTAATGCTTTAAAGGGAATGCGAGGTGGCTGAAAAAAGGTTACATTTTAAATGCAGCATCTTAAAGGTTTTGGTATTTGGTGACTTCCTTTGCTGAGGCTTAGGGAAAACAAACAATAGGATGCATGCCTTTTCCAGCTGTCTTATTCAAGGGAAAGTAGAAAGGGGGAGGGGAGGAATACATCTGTGAGGAATTAGAGAACACCAAAAGGATTTGGTAGTATATTAAATCCACTAGCTATATTAATATGACTTACACACAGGAAATTGTACCATTCAGATCAAGAATTTAATTTCTTTTGATGTGTTAACATTATTTTTGTTCTATTTGGTTTCTAGAATAGCATTTCTTTATATTGCAATATTATCTGAATTTCTAATGTGTGAAAGATCTGCATCCCACCCTTAATTTATTTAACTTAATACTGAGTTATTAATAGGGCAGCTCCCTTGGAGGTCACCTTCTGGTTAGCGGAAGCATTTCCTCCTCTGCTGTTCATTCCCAATTAAAAGTACTCTTCTTGCAAAAAATGGGAAACGAGACATTCATTGTTTCTTTTTTTCCATGTATTAGAGGCAGATGGGGCTCTCAATATTTCTAAAATATTAATCTGTTTTTGAATGTGGTTTGTTCAATTCAACATAAGACACTTCTTTGTATTTTGAGGGAAGGTTAAAAAAAAAGGAAGGACTTAAAACTTATTTCTCTTTGTAGAATTACATCAATGTTACCTAACTCCACAAAATAGTCTTTGATTATTTTTCTCAAAATCTCTTTTCTCATTTGTGAATGGTATTTAAAAGAAAGAGAGAATTCCAGGAGTCATGAAATGCCTTTAGGTATCTTTTTTTAATTTCATGCATACTCTATGTTATCACTACTTCTAATATAAGCAAATATGAATGAACAGAAAAAAACTGCTATGTAGTGTCTGAGAGTTTTCACATGCCTATATGCAAAATGCACTAAAGACTAAAGATGTTCAGTGCTCCCCAATAACAGAACCTGACCTAAGCCCTTCCTAAGGGGAATTATGTTTCCCAGCAGAGGGGTATAGAGGAGTGATGCAGTTATTGAAGAAAAAGCAAACATTCTCACCAAAGGGATAATCACTTCTCTCCTTTTATCAGTACATAGCAACAAAAACTTGGAAAATGTATTGAAAAAGGCAGTAAGAATGAAAATAATATATCAGAAATATCTGTGTTTTCAATAAACTCATGAGCTCGCAAAAAAAAGTACCTCATAAGGTAGTGTAATCCTACTGTATGAAAATCAATTACAGTTGAGTTCAAGGAAAGTCTACACACCTATGCGGCTCTGTGAGGCCTAACCAATGTGAGAGCTAAGCTACTCTTTTCCAAAATATGTGCAGTGAGTTAAGCAGTTTTCAAGGGGCTTGTTGATTTTCTAGTAAAAGTGACCTTGAGAGAGAATTCATTTCCAAACTGATCTTTTATAAAACTGAGATTGGCAAAGGCTGGAGCATTGCCACTGACTAGAAACTTTTTCTTTTGACATTTTCACACTCCCCAACTACTTTAGAATAATCTCAAGTAACAGTCAAAAAACTTCTCAGTAGAAAATGACGTGAATGCTTGTGCCCTGGTTGTCTTGTGTGTGGTAGGTGTCTGTCTCTAATCTATCAATGCATAATTTTAAGCTCACCAGAGCAATCCTGAGTGCCTGGAGAAGAACATCTTACAACTTCACACAGTGCACACTCCATTACCCCAATCCTCAGAGGTGGAATAAGCAGCTGCAGTTATACAACAGACAATTCAAAAGTGTTTATTTTACTGAATGCAAATACACATGCACATACATGATGAGCAATTAAGATTTGAGAATTCTAAATTTAAAAGCTACTGTCAGGAAATGTCTCCTATTCTGATATTCATTAAACCAAGAAACTTGAATTGGTAAGTAGAAAGCCCAATGTGTTCACTTTTCTCCTCACTGTGATGCAGGAACATTCTACTTCACCTGAGTTTCTAATAGCATTCCTTCTTTAAGGAATATGAAATGAATTTTCAAATTAAAAAAAAAAAATCTCTTTCTTCCTGGAATAGTAATATACCTTCTCTTGCATAAAAATAAATCTACATTTGAAAAAAAGGGCCTTGATCATAACACAGTGTAAACATTTTCCTAAGAGCTATATTTTTGTAACCATGTATGCAGAATAATAAATTTTACGAGAGTTGAAATGATGAGTGTTCTTTGCAGCTAAGCTTTTTAAATGATAACAGTTTCAAAGTAGATTAAATAGAAAACTTTCTAAGTGTTTTATCATTCTGGTGTTTTGTTGTTGTTTTGCTTTTTGTTTGTTCTCTTACTAATCTTTCTGTTATTAGTTTTAATAATTAGTTTTTAATTAGTTTTTTTTTCTAGTCCAATTCTTTCCTGTGTGGAATTTCTTTGCCTTTGGTTTATTTTCTTTCTTTCATGTAAGTGATGTAATTTATTGATGGCTTCTGTAATAGAATCATTCAGAAGGAAAGAACCAATAGAATATATGAATATACAGCTCTATTTATGGCATATATATATGATCTTGAGTGTCCCCCAAAAGCCTCATATATTTGGAACTGTGTGTGATTGGGAGGCAGGGCTTGGCAGGAAGGGGTGGCTGTTTGGGGTTTGACCTGGAGGGATTCTATCTACTTGAGGAGCTTGGGGGCTGCCCAGGGCAGAACTTTCGGGCTTTTGTTATTGACTTGTGGATCAGGAAATGGCGAAAGGGCACTCACCCTGTTGAGGGTGGGCAACTGGAAGCTCTGAACAAAGTAAAGGAAGGAAGAGTCAACACTGTTGCAGCTTCTTCCTGGGAAAGCTGATGGGTTTGCTTCCGTTTCGCTTGCTTTGTCTGCAGTAGAGTGAGCCGCTCTCCAGCCTCTGTCTCTGCCATGTACCTCCTCCATTGCTGGCTAACCCACGAGTAGATGATGTGTGTGAGATATCTTCTGAAACTGTGAGCTAAATAAATCTTTCCTCTCTTATGTTGTGGATGTTGGGTAATTTGTCACTGCAGTGACAAAGTAACTAAGGCATACGTATTACACACACACACACACACACACACTCACACACACACACACACACAAACACACACACATATACATTTATATTATTCACACACAAATGTGCATACATGAGTAAACAGCAAACACTTCCATATGTAGACGTTCACATAAATTAAATCTCTAGGATCTAGCAAAACTCAAGTGGAAAATATCCTTTGTACTAACTTGGTGGCATAGGTAAAAAGTTTTAAATTACATTAATAACATCTTAGTCTTCAAAAAACATGAGCTATCAAAAAACTTGTAAAATAGCATTATTTTATGGAATATAAAATTTTAGAATTGAGTTCAAATGAAGTCTGCATACAAATGGCAGTCTGAAATGAGACAGAGGGACAAAGTGGTAAATGTACAAACAGACACGGATTTATTTAAAAGAACTGGTTCACAGCATTATAGAAATGGAAAAATCTAGACCCAGAAGAGCTGATAATTGAGTTCCAGACTGAATGAAAAGACTTGGAGTCAGAAAAGACAATGATGTTTTAATCCGAATCAAATCACAAAGACAGGCAGAGAAAAGAATGATTTCATGGTAAGACCTTTAATGCATTGAGGCCTCAACAGAATGGATGAAGTCTTTTCCAATCTGTGAGATAACAAAAGTAACACTCTTGATTGCAGGATCTATCTTAAGCACATATATTCAATAACAACAATTAGTAGCTAAGGAAATATTATTCAATAAATAGCTAGTGAGTGCCTATTTTGGGGGAAGAAAAAAGTGTGGCCAAGGCTTAAAAAATAGCTTTGAAGACTTAGGGTTCTCATCAATCTTTTAATGAAATAAGTTTTATTGAAATGACAAATACCACAACTACCATCATACTATAATGAGGTAATGAGGTGGCTGTTCATATAAGGCATCAATTCATTCATTATTGCTGCTACCAATGTTATCTTTTCCATTGTCAAGTTTTAGAATGATTCTAATTCAAATGATCTTTACTTTTTTGTTGTGGAAAAAGCAGTAAGTCATGTGTCTTTTCTGCCCCTATGAACTTGATCACTGCACTTTTGTCTACCACTCAGGGGTCACATAACTACACCCCACAGTTCTTTTCTGTCGCCAATGCATCACCCAAATTCTGACTGAGGGACTTCAGTATCCCTGATCCTTCCCTCCTGTGACTCAAACCTACTTAATGATACATGAGGAAGTTTAGCCCTGTGCTAAATCAACACTTTCTGAAAGGGGCATAAATAAAGACTGGTGTTGGAAAGCTTTGTCAGCTTCTACACACCTAGGGACTAAGACAGCCTCGTCAGCAACCTCGCCCACTCAGATGTGACCAGGCTGCAATGTTTAGTGATAAGAATGGAACAATCTTACTGAGAAGGTTGACACTTACACCAGAAATTACATCACCAAATATTGCAACGAATCCAGAAATGGAGAAACTTCTGCAGTAGTAGTATTGGTAAGAATGCAGCACAGGGCAGGATGGGCTGGAGATGAAAAGCCACCATTCAATTATGACATTGTTGAGGTGATGGCAAGGTGCTTGCGATCGTCGGACTGAAAATAACTCCACAGCCACATGACAGCAGCACAGAAGCGCTCAAGGAAGCTTTCCAACTGGCATAACGTTTGCCTAAAGTTACTGCTAAGTTATGGCCAGGGGAAAGCTGTTGAAATGAGAAAGGGAGGGACTATAGTGTTCTTATAAACACTAAAGGCTAAGGTATAAGCAATTGTTTACTTCATATAATTTCTATTCCGATTACAGGTAATTGTTCAATTTATATAATTTATAGACTAAATTAAGATAAAATGGTGCTTGGGCTTTTTAAAATTCACACACATTCTTATGCAGAAGTTTGTATATTTAAAACATAACACTACTACCGCCAATATCCCAAAATGCCAGTCAGTTAATTGAATTATAATTTATGTAATTCTCCATAAACAATTGCATTTGGATTTCAAAGATTATGACATTGTTTAAAGCAGATGGCATTTTTATTTTATTAAGCACCACAATTTAGACTGCTAGGAATCTATGATGTATTTGCTGTTAAACAATTATGTTAGAATTTTGAAAATATAATTTTGGACTTTAATCTTGTGCCCTTGGTGTTTATGAGGCTTTGCTCTGTTCTGTTCCCTTCTGCTTTGTTTTTCCAGCTGGCTTAGTCCCCATTTTCCTAAAGAAGGTTCCTGTGTATTTACTCTATATTGACATACAGCTGAGGCATTGCAAAAAAAAGATTAAAAATATATTAAATATTTACCGAGCATTATTCACATATTGATAAAAGTATAGACTGGAGAAATCACAGTTTCTGGATCAATTTGTGCATCCAAAATTATGTTTCTCTTTGTTGTTAATGAGGTAAAGACTAAAAGAACTCTTCTGAATTTTTGCCCAGCAAAAGGAATTGTGACTTAATTAAACAATGCCTCTCATTTTTTACAATTTTTGGCTTCAGAAGTGATAACACTAAATAAATTTATTATTAGTTTCTAATGACTGTGATATTTTGGCATGTTCTGTATATGGACTCATATGCCTCTATGTGTACAAATGGATTATGTTCTCAAAAGAAGCCGAGCCTCACTTGTTACCTCTTATTCATATTTATTTCAAAGACTGACACATATTTATGCTCTCTCTCTTTACCTTTCTCGTTCTCTGTGTCTCTTTCCCTCCTTCTGTGTGTTTGTGTATGCATGTGTGTGTGTGTGTGTGTGTATACACACACGCATGCACACACTGGGGCTTGAACTTCATGCTCAGTAGGTATTCTGTACCTGAGCTTTACTCTATGTTCATGATTTCTTCCTCAAAGCTCCTCAGAGTCTTCTAATTTGGAGTCAACATTGACAGCTGACTCAGGCAGGGCACCTAAGATTTTAATGAATTTGCACATCACCTCAGCACATTTATAAAATGAAAATTGTGATTTCAGAGTTACGAGTGGAGTCATGAATGTACAGGTCTCTATGTATTTTCCAGGTGATACCAATACTAGTACCATACATACTACACCTACCGCATGTTAATTGGCCAAGTGCCAGTAGATACAACAGCAATAATTCCATGATCAACAATGTACCATGAGTTTTTGACATGATTATAATCTCAAATCTTTTTTATTTACTACAGAAAACTCAACATTTTCAAAATCAAATATACAAACACACACATATATATAGTATACATATACTTATACAGTGCATACCTAGCTAGCTTGGTAGATAGTTATAAAGATAGATATAAACATAGTTTCTTTTTTCAGTGGAGACTTAAGATGCTTTGCTAAATTTGTCCAAAATTGGTTATGTTACCTACTAAATTGTCTAGGATCCATTATAAACAAATGTACGTTCTCAAAAGTTTATATGTCTAAACTTCAAGTTCTGAAATACAAGGTCAACTATATTGGATATGCTTAAAGGTGACAATGTAGTAAAAATTAACCAGTAGAGTACAGTGAGAACCTATTTCCTAAAGTTACTGTTTAAAAATTTGGTCCATGAGCAATTATTACCTAAAGTTGTTAAATAAAACATCCAAAATTATTATTATTCTCCATTTCCACTTGCTACCACATACAACTGAAATACAGTTTGAGTTAACTTCAGAAGATTTTCAAATACTTTGTGAATGATGAAAAATTAAACAATATATTAAGCCAGGATTTTCTCTCACTTTATAACTTCATATTCACGCTTTTACCAATGTATCAAGCATTTCCTTTGGGTTTATACCTACTTGGTATAATAAAAAAATAAATATATGGTAGCTTCCCCTCAATTATTTTTTCAAATGATGTTTTAACTTTACTTTGTGGTTTTATGGAAGCACAACCAAAGTTCCCATTTGTTGCATTTTGGCAAGTTGTTTTTGGCAAGTTAGTTTTTCTACTTGGTTATAACAAGATGTACTCAGCAAAGGAGTGAAGTTTCATGCGATCGGTGCAGAATTCCTTCTTTGTTAGTGATGTGTGCAAAGCCATCTGCTCTCTTTAGAGAGGCAGTGGTGACTTGCGGGGGACAGGGAGGGCTTGTCAGCTTTTGGAAGACGGTCCTCTGCATAAATCATTATCTTGTCTTTAGTCTCATGAGCATTGAACCCTTTTAGGCTGCGTTTCTGGCTGAGGTTGGCATATACCGGGGGAAGAGTATCACTGTCAAGGAGAGTTGCTTATTAAATTACTCATCCCACTGTTACACAACAGCTGCTAAACCAAACTGGCTCAAATAGCTTAGTAGTTACCCACAGCATATGTTTGAATACAGATGCTCACTCTGAGCAATTCAAATGCTTTGGAGGTTGATAAATGGTCAGCTTTTGGATGCAAACTCGTGGTTAAGTAGACATGCCAGAATGCTTCTCTCGCCCTGCTCCTCTTAGCTGAAGAAAAAAAAAAGGCAAAATATAGTACACCAGCTTTTAATTCTAGTGTATGAAAGAAGATTCTAATGAAAATACCCAGCTCCATTTTATTTGACTACAACTTTCATAATAAAGCCCTTTTAAATATAGTTTAGATCGAGACAAGTGATATGTTTATTTGTGCAGTAAGATATGTAATTTCATCATATAATTTCTTTCAGCTCATACCTTGTTAGGACAACCAGCTAATTCCAAAACGACAATTTATTAAAGACTAATACATCAAATTAATAACTGACACATCATGGGTGTAAAATATGTCATTTGGCCTTCTGTGTTTGAAATCAGACCAATAGCAATCATGAACCAGACCAACAGACCCATGAATACCCATGAAATTACAGCAAAATTCAGTCATGACTAATCTTTATGGCATCTGAAAGATTTTACAATTATTAGAGTTCTGAGTTGAAGAGACTTTCTTTTTCATTTTTCTTTTTTCACCCTTTCTGGGACAAGGGTTAAATTCTATTAATTCCAAATTAATTTTAGCTTCAAAATGAAAGATAAAGAAAACCAGTTTTTCTCTCTGATGAGTTCCTTCATACATACATTATTAGTTCACTGAAAGTTTTTATTATTTTGGACAAATTAAGAAAACATTGAAGATTAAGCTGGTATGGACCATTTTAGATTTGGTTCAGTATCTATTTATAGTTCTTGATTAAGTTACTTCGATAAAAGTTTCTCATGTTTTAATATTGATGTATGCAAAAATGTTCAAAGGTGTAGTGATTCCCTAGGAAAATATAAGCCCAAGCCATCTTTAATGTATTTTTATTTAGCTGGATACATAAACATTCTTAACGCTCTACTCAGGATCATATTGATTGCTTCATTTACAATATCAATAGTGATTTTAAAATTCAACGTGTGACTTTTTAACACATTCAGACTCTATTTTATCTTAATTGAAGAAAAGAAAAAAAATAATTCAAGGATGAGATGTTTTTCAAAGGAATTCTTTAGCCATCCTTTGAAATAGTGTAGAAATCTGTTTGTGGAGAATAGATTCTTAAATGTTCAGCTTACTGGTATTATAGAATACTAGCAAGAAAGATCAAAGTAGAGAATTAGAAGAATAATGGTCCATTATTTCATTAAAATACTAAAAATAGGGTCAATTTCAAGAAATCCCTAAGCAAATCAAGCAGTTACAAAACATTCAACACAAAAAAAGAGTGCTAATCCTTTGTAACTTTTAAAAAATAATCTGCATAATTTAGAAAATGTCTCTGAGAAGCATGCACTTTGCTAATATTTCCTTTACTTTCCTTAGTTTTCAGGGTTCTGGGGAGAAAATCAGATGTTAGCAAAACCAACAAATTTTGAATTTTAAAAAGTCTACAAAGAGAAGTTTTGCCTTCTGTGGGGGTTTCACCACTCCACAAGGGCCGAGGTGAGAGGAAAAGTGAGCACGTGACTGGGCCCCTAGTCCCAAGAATACCAGAACCAGCTGGGAGTCTGTGGAAGCAGGAACAGGAACTCACTTTATTGAGCAAGTACAGAAGCTTATATAGGGTAGAGGGAGAACGTGGTAAGGAGGAGAGAGTAGGCGATTTGACGTGGTGTCTACGTAAGTGGGCATTAAACCAATCAGTGAGATGTCCATGCAGGCAGGTGCCAGACGCTTGTAGCAACAGTATGGGGATCAAGCGCGGTCCACTAGGATGGAAACGGCTTGGCTGAATCATCTTACTTGGTAAGTATCCCAGGTGGCCTCCCATGGGACTTACGGTGGGCACCATCTTAGATATCACTCCACAATGGTCCTCTGCTTAGGATCCTCTATCATTTGGGTTTCTATGAGAATGCTCAATTATTAATTAATATGTGATCTAGACACATTTCAAACAAATGCACAACAACTGCTTCCTTTCAACTTGAACTCCTGAATTTCTCTCTAGTTTAATAGAAAAATACTATCATTCTAACTATAATAAAACGTTGTATCAAATTTTAGTCATGACAGAACTCATTTCCCCATAATTTTTGTAATATTCTCACGGTCTGGCTTTTGTATCAGATGAATAAACAATCAAACTTTTCATATGACATCTGCTTTGTTCTTTTCTTGCAGGGTTGTTTTTTCTCTTGTTTTTTGCTTATTTTTATATAAAGGCTATAGACAAACTGTGATGAAATCATAAACACAAAGCTTAATGAATTTTATGAAAACCAAGCACATCTTCGCCTAGAATGAAAGGTTAACCCAAGAACCTCTACTCAATCTGTTTATGTAAGCTACTTCCCTTGAACATAGGCAAAACTTGTGAGTTAGAAATTCTCTTCTGTGATTAGATCAAATGACAAAGCAGTCAGCTGACTGCGTCAAAGAGATTGGCATGGGTGGGACAATCTAACCAAAGAAGTTTCTAAAGCTTTCAGGTCTTTTCAGAAAGAAAGATTTTAAGAGTAAAGTGCCATCATTCACAAGAGCTATAGGAGCATCTGCTGCTGCTGAGACCCTTTGACCTCCAAAGAAGGGAGATGCTGGAATCTCTTGTCTGTAAGAAACTGAACGTTGTCAACAGGTGTACAACCTGGGAGTTCAGCCAATTTATTTGTCAGGATGTGTTACCGAGAAAGAAAAGTCCAGTGGATCATGCACACAGACCAGACACTCAGGCATCACACTTTGGACAGTTGTCATACTATCTCCAGCTGCCAGGGCACTGCTCTAATTACTGATTCTCGTTAATTCCAGAAGAATTTTGCTGCTATTGAATTTTATAAGATTGGAGTCATACACTATGTGGCTTCTGTGTTAAGCTACTTTTACTTAATTTTGTACCTATAAAATTTATTCATTTTATACATAACACTTGTGCACATACTCCAATTGCTGTACAGTTTTCCTTTCATGAGTCTATCAAAATTTATGTTTTGTCAGGTGACTAGAAATTTGAATCTTTCGAATATGAGTTACCCATTTACATGTCTTTTTATAGCCACACATATCTATGTCTGTTGTGTAGATTAAGATGCCTGGGTTATAAGGCTTGTTCATTGTCTGTTTCACTAGGCCATGGTCACCAATTTTCTGAAAGGTCAAAATAATTCATACATCTGGAGAAATGTTTGTTGTTGAATTATGTTTTCATATAATATATATATATATATATATATATATATATATATATCACATATAGTATATGTACCTTTTATTTTATATCTATGTTGCAAATGCCTGTCTTCAGTAGCTTATATTTTAATTCATTTAAATATCTTCTGACAAATAATTTCAATTTATTTTTAAAATTTTAAAATTTAAATTTCCAGTTATACACACACGCATATATTACACAGTAGTTACACTGAGCTTGGGTTTTTTAAGCCTATAAGATATGATACATCACATCAATATTACAATCCCTTCCCTTGCCCCTTTGGGCCCTCCTATGCAGGCCATCCCTCTTAACTCCCACTGTCACATCCATTTAGGCATATAGAAATCCCACTACTGCATCAAAATATAACTTTCTTTTATGATAATAAGATACCATAAATGCTTTATTACATGTAAACATTATGTAATGCTTAAATCAGGTTAAATGTAACTGTTATCTCCTCAAATATGGAGTACTTCTATGTGGAGAAAGCATTCAAAATCTTTTCTTCTAGCTTTTAAAATATGTAGTGTATGCAAAGAAGCCATGAGATGACAAGGGACAGGCAAAATATTCTTGAGTCTTGTTCACTGTGAGTCCCCTCAGCGCGGGTCTCCCACCTTTCCTGGTTTCTTTCCCCTGAGGACAGTGCTCTCTGTCCTCTGCCGCCAGGTCTCTCTTTGACTCATTCTTCAGGATGTTAGCAGCCTTTTTTGCTCTTTACCACTGTTCCTTGTGCCTGTTCCTTCCTAGTCACTGGTTAAGAGGGTCCCCACATCGCCTGGTTTGTGGTGCACCTGTGATTTCTTTTACCAAAAACAGTTTAGACTTAGGCTCTTTTTAAAATAGCGTCTATGTACATCACTTCCAAACAAGGTACTGACAAGAACACAGCTTCTCCTGAGCTGGTCTGCTGACTGGCAGAGGATTCTCTTCAAGGTATTTGCAGTTTGCATTCTACACTGTCTTGAGTCTAGAGGGTATGGCTTCTGGCTGCCGCAAATTGCTATCGCTGTCATCTCTAGGCTCACTTTATTCTACACCGTCTAGCTGTTACCGATTACACTCAGCCTTTCCAAGGTGCCCATGGTGGCTTCCTATGTCCATATGTTCTTAAGTCTCTGATGCATCCATGAGGTTCCCCACCTTACCTTGGCCTCCTGTCAATTGCCAGAGTTCTCCCCATCTCCAAGCTAAGTTAAGTGGTAATATTTCAACTGTATCTCAACTTCTTGGATGAACCAGTGGGAGGCCATTGAGCAGAACCCCTATTCAGCTGCAGTCTTTTTTGGTAGTTATGCAATAGTAATTTCATTCTTTTAAAAATAGTTACTGCAAATCGTTATTTCCTCTGGTAGGATAAAGTACATTTCTAAGTGAATGTCTCTTGTTCTTGATCTATATTACTCGCTATGTTCAAATTAATTGATCGAGTGTCCTGAACACATCTGGAATGGAAATGCCTAAATTTTTCAACACAGAATAATAGTGAAGGAATAGTTGTCCCAATGCTATGATTATAGTAGTGGTAGAGTACTGTTTTCCATAATTTAATATTGATGTCTGGTTCTTAAACTTAAGCATCTCCTTTCAACTTAATGAAATTTAAACTTTTTTCTTAACTATAAATATATCTGTGGGCGGTGGGCTGCAGGAGTAATGGCCTGATACATAGTGTAGAGATCAGTGACAATGTTTATCAGAGTGAAAGGACTCTGAAGGAGCAGGCTCACACCAGAAGGGGGATGGCTTGACTGACTGGGTGCAAAGTGCTGGGGTTTTGATTCCTGCATAGTCTTCAGCCATCATCCATGGGACTTCTGGAGCATAATTATGAAATTCCCATAGTTTGTTCTGTTATAAGAGCATGTATAATGTGAAGTTCATATACGAGAACCTTCAGTGAGCTTTAGCAGACAAAATGTTACTTTGAGGCATGCTAGGAAGCCTATAGAGCCTGTTTCATGAGTTGACATTTGCTTAAGCAGACTTTTTTACATTTTATTTGAATCAGTGTGCACAACAAATTCATTTGCGAGTCAATTAAACACAAGATGGGGAATATGTGCCCACACATGTCCCTCTTTGACCCCTTCCTTCCCTCCCTCTTTCCCTCTTTCACTGCTCCCCAACAATCACGCTCAATGTCTCTACCCTTTTCCAAGCAGCCTGTCTCCCCATTTTTGAACTTTCTTACTTAAAGATTTTTTTATAGACATATTTTGGCAGTTTTAAAAAATGTTTTTTTTTTTTTCCTTATCTTAACCACCACTTGAAGGCCTGTGGTAGCCCTTGGAGGATCTGAGGCTGTCTTGAGGGCACCTCCTTGGGGTGGATGAGAGAAGGGTGGTGATAAGATAGTGAGTAGAGAAATATGGGGCTATTTTAGTTCAATGCTAAAGTTGGTAACTACTAACTGGGAACAAAAAAGAAAGCAACAGTGTATTGCTTTGAATTGTACCTTAAAACCTGTGTAGATATAGATTGTTGTCAGGTACTGATTTTATCTCTCAGCTCTCTTCCTGACTGTTCTCAAAATGGATCTATAATAAAACACTGACTAAATCATTCTAAGTATTTAAAAGTCATAACTATTTTTATAAAATTGTGTGCAATTCAAATTTTGATAAGTTAAGGTGAAAGTATAGAGTAATTATAATTAGTATGTAAAAGCAAATTGAATAAAACATTTATTTCTTATTCTAATACAAACTGAAAATGGCATCTCATATTAAATTATAACCTATATTTTACAGGGAAAATGAGTATTTAATTGACTGTAAAGTACAATTCAATTTAGTTTTGCATAAATTTATGCATGTAATTATCTATTAACCAAAGTTTTAAATTTTAAAAGATCACATTTAGTATAATGAAAATGTAAATTTTGGCAACATAAAATCTTGATTTCTCTCAATCTAAATTAACGATAGGGGCTGAATGTATATTTTAAGTTTAGAGTGCTTGCATAGCAAGTGCAAGACCTCAAGTGCCACATAAAGGGGGTCTGGTGGTGCACACCTGTCATCCCAACACTCTGGAGAGTAGACAAAGAGAGTTATCATGTGTGCTAGGTCAGCCTGGGCTACAGGGAAAAACCGGTGTCAAAATAAGCAAAATAAAATAACTCATGCATCAGAAATTTATTTTTTTTGACAGGGACTCACTAAGTTAAGGTGTTCAGACTCCAAATTTGGAAACTTCCTGACTCAACTTCACAGAATATTTAGAGGACAGGACCCTGACACAAGACCCTCCGCTTTGTTCAAATTTGTGTAACCCTTCTAAGACATAAACTTTAATTATTAGTCAAAGCTGCATATCACTGACACAACCACATATGAGACCGATGGCTTACAATGATACTGTGACTCCATATGTGTTTAATGTTAGAATCAGTAGGCAAGTGTTTCAAATATTATTTTTAAAAATGAAGTTTCAGTCTTAAAGCTTTGGGAAAACCACACAGTGCACCAGTTCAGTTATTATTTATTTTCATAAAAGACATTTGGTCACTAGGTATTTTAGCAAGAGAAATGATTCTATCACATGAATGAATATAAACTTACTATAAACATTTTAACTTGTTGAAATTCTACAGATTTATATTCATTTTTACCTCCTTAATTTTTGATATATATCAGTTTTCTTTATTTGTTCTCAATTTAATTCAGTTTGAGGCAGGGAAATATAAAACAAGAAACAATGAGAAATGGAACAGCAACAGAATTGTCTCTCCAAATGCAGGTTCAATTTCTTTAATCTCAGTAAATTTCTAATCAGAATTTCACAATAGGACTTCCACACAAGTCTGGTCAATTTTGTTTTTTATAATATGCAGTATTATTTTTATTAATTTGAATAAAATTAGAATTTTTAAAGTTTAAATTTTTACAAGTGATAAAACATGTCAGCTATCATCTTTTGACACAACAGGTTTCCTTTAATTTTAATCTTTGAAACTTATTATCTTATCGCAAGCAAACTTTATTTTATAATAGACGAAAAGGAAGACTATTGCCCTAAATTTGCTATTCAAAATTAGTTTTTAGCTTTGCTTTCAAGTGTACAATTTTCCAAGACAACATATGCGTCTTCTGTTTTCTTTTACTTTAATAACATAAAGAAAAAAGAAAAATGCAGAAGGGTGTTATGGGGAATATTATATTTATCATTTTAGAATGTTTTAGGTTTACCTACAGTAATGTGTGATTTATTATGGTGTCTTGTTCTACATCCTTGGCAAGGAGATAACAAAGAAAAAACAGTTCTAGCATCGTATGTCTTTGTTTTTGAGACAGATTTCCTCTCTGCAGTATAGGCTGCTTGTGAAATCACTGTGTAGCTCAGTCTGGCCTAGAACTTGAGGCAAGCCTCTTTCCTTCCTCAGCCTCCCCAGTGCTGGAATTATTAGCATATGCGACCATGCCCAGCTAATACATGGTGCTGGAAAGTAGAACTCAGAGCCTCACATTTTCTAGGTAAGGACTGTAATCACTGAGCCGTGCCCCAGTTCCAACTATCATAATAACATTTTTTAATTCAGTGCTTTATAAAATCGTGACTTTTAGAACTATAGTTAATATAACTATGGCTTGAGAGCTATGAATTAGCCTCATTCTTTATTTCAATAAATGTCATGAAAATTCAGAGTATGACCTGGGGATTGGAATTTCATTTCTCACTCGAAGATTACCATTTATGTCTCTGCTGGGATAACCACCTTTGTGAAACGATGATTTCCTGGTGTCACTCCTGAATGACCTGACTCACGGCTCTGAATTTACTCTTTTAATTACTAAAGTTCATGTTAAACCTCTTTGTCTCCTTTTCTTCCCTTCTTTTTTCTTCATTTATCTCTTCTTGTATTTGTGTGCTAGGGTAGAATTAAATAGATATTTACTATTTAGAATATTCTGACTCCAGGAAGACCGTGTTTGAGTCCTTATTTTTCCAAATTATGTGATAGGTGTTCTGGGGCAATATGCAATTCTTTGTTTTCTTATCTTATCTGCAAAACTGTATAATAGTATATGACCAAGAAGAGTGTTGTGAGGACATCGCACTTAAGTTTTCAGTGCAATTTGCCTTGTTCGTTTCTGAAACAAGAAGTGCTAATTATCGATTCATTCTTTAGACTTACGTATCTTTCTTTCATTTAAATTGTTAAACATTTTATAATCCATATTTGTTATATTGTGTGAAAATTGTCATAAAGTGATATGAAATTTTGTAATAGGCCTATTTACAAAATTTGGACAATTATTTTATAGAACTATTTTCCCATTTGAAGACTTAGCCTCTAGGATTAATCTTGGATGAATGACAAAGTTTTCAGCTCATTTGTGAAGATAACAATATAAGCTTCTTAATAGCAATACATTTTTTAGCAAGTTAGGAAAGCAAGTCGAAATTAAAATTTAGTTTGTTGCTACAATTTAATTTGTCCAATTATTAAAATATGAGAGGGAAATCGGACTGGCAAGATTTCATTATATTTATTCGGTCCTGTGAAAATGTGGAGACATGTATAAAATAATTGACAGATGAAGAATTAAAAGAAGTTGATACAAATAATCTTCAAATTAGTGTCAGGTATTATATTTCAGTCTAATAAAATTCTAAAAGTAAGTAAAATAAGAACAGGTGCAAAGTGCTGGGAAAAAAAATACTTGCTATTGATTAATTCCATCATGTAGTTTATAGATAGTCAGGCTGATATCTAGACCTTAATTTGTTTGTCCAGGTTAAAACTAGTAGTCGATATCAGAGCTGCATCTGTAGCTAAATTCTCTTGAGACATTTTCCGTTTTTTTTCTAACCTCACTGCAACACTAACACCAAAAAAAAAAAAAAAAAAAAAATCACCAAACCACGCAATCGTTGTCTATAGTGTTCGAACTTAAGAATACAAGTCTAATACATTTAGACTGAAATAACCATTTATCAATTCATTTTCAAGACTGTTCTGAAAAAACAAGAGATAACATGAGATAATTAATGGAAAACAACATATTCTTTAACTTCTGAAAAGGTTCAGAGAAACACAAGTGATCTCTCCCTGCTTTGTGCATTTAGTTTGTTAAGGGATCAGAGGTATATTGAAAGAAACAAAACCATTAAAATCGATATAACTCTGGTTATAATAATTTGTGACTTTTTTATTTGTATACATATGTTGAGTGAAAAAACTAAGCATTATTCTGTTAAACAACATACTTTGAATCATATGGCTTTATAGTAATTTTCCATGATACATTGATATATAACTGAAGCTCAGATTCAGGGACTGTTACCATTTCTTTGATTTCTAGCCTTGGTTATTTTTCCTTTAGTATATTTGAAGTTTTTCTTGAACCCATGCACAAGAGAATTAGGACTTTGGCTTTAATTAAATTTATTGAAATATTTTATGACAAGAATTTACATGATTTTATTCATGTGAGTAAATAAAATACACTGTCTTAAAGTCTGTTAACAAGCCAACTATAAAACATATGTAAGGTGATTTGTGTATTGTATTTATAGGCAACCATTTAAAGCATGTCTATGCGGAGCTTACAAATGTGTAGCAGTTGCAGGCTCATTCATGAAACCAATTTTCACTGATTTAAAATATGTTTTCAATTTGAACCATTAATGCATGAAGTTTACTCTTACATAACATGATTCATATGAGCATTTTTCCAGAACAGTTCTTACATCACTGTGCAATAATTCAGCATCATTCAAATATAGACCCTCATTGCCCAGTAAAGATGAAACAACTTTCATCTTAACTGCATTTTTGTATAGTTAAATGACTTTTAGATTCAAAATCATGACATTCTTGATTATTTTATCTTCAATTAATGACTTGGCACCTCCATTTTCCCTCTAATGCATTGTGTGAGTAACTAAGTCAAACGCACTGAAGTAGGATGAATATTTGAATTTTTTTCAACTTTTCATGAAACCTTAAAACTGATGTAAGTTGATATTTTCATTATAGTGCTATGTGGTCATAAGCATTCTATAATTTGTGAGTCCCTTGATTAACATCTGAAGTTTCTTCAGTCACTTACTTTTTGGTCACTGTGACTCAATACCTGATATCCACGCCTTTATAGAGGAAAAATTATTTCAGGTTATAGTTTCAGAAAATCACAGCCCATTCACGGATGGACAGATGGAAAATGGCACAATCATATGGTGGGGCCATGACTAGAGTCAGAGCCAGAGCTTGTGCTTTAGATACAGAGATCTTCACAGGAGCAAAACAAAACTGAGACCGGTCTGGGAGGAAGGGTGGAACCAGCACATGCCCCTCCAGGTTAAGCTGCAAGCATCCTTCCCTTCCAGCCAAGCCCCACCTTCCAACATCACACAGTATTTACAGATACATGAAGATTTCCAGGGACACTCCAGATTCAAAACACGACACTCAGCAATTCAAGTCTGTATTAATTAAAGTTCTCAGAAAAAACAGATTTAATAAGGGATGGAAGACAGATAGACATATATGGATTTAATACAACCTCTTACAACCTCTTCAATGGGAGTGTAAACTGGCTGCCTGTAAATGTGAAAATTGAAGAATCCACTAGATGCTCAGGCTTGAAACTAGGAGACCAGCCCAAAAGTGAAGGTGTGGGAATTCCCTCAAGGACACTGGTGAGAGTCTGTGCCATGGATTGATATACAAGGGTGATGATGAAGACCGGAGGATTGCAGTGAATCTGTGCAAGACTGCCAATGGGAAAACAGAGGTGAGTAGGCACTGGGAATCATTGTCTACAGACTAGGGTGATGGCCAGAGCTCTCCCAGAAGAAGAATGCATAGTATTCGTTCTTCCTCTATCCCTTTTATTTAGTTCAAGCTGCCACTCTATATGTTGGGGCACCCACATCCAAAACTGGACTTTGCCCCTCATTTTTTGACCCTCCTTCATGAATTAGGCATGTCCTAAATACCTCAGCATAAAATAAGAATTTAGAGCTTTACAATGCCCAATTTTTGTGGGAACTTGACATAATATTTTAAAACCAGCAAAAAAAAAAAAAAAAAAAAAAAAAAAAAAAAAAAAAAAAAAAAAAAAAAAAAAAAAAAAAAAAAAAAAAGCGTAACAAAGGAAACAAAAACAATGATTATGGCATATCTCCTGAACTCACATTAAAAGAGGCCTAACTTCTATTAATCTGTGTCCATACCAGAAACAAAGTATAACAGCACTGATTACAAATGTTTAATGAATTTCTGTTGAGCTCTCATGTAGAATAACTACAAACAAATTTTAAAAATGCTATATTCTTGGAAACTACTGGCTTAGACTTTCCTTTATGAGAAATTCTGCATTATTTTAATTTCAGGTGTCCTATTTTTTCTCTATACTTGCAAAGTTTTCATCATAAGAACAGAATCATTATGAAAATATTTATAAAGGCTTGGTCATACAAGATAATTAACAAGTCCACAGAATTGGAAATTTGAACTTGCGAACAAAAACTATTTTTGAGAACCAAGAAAAGGATCACATTACATTCTAGGTGTCATCAAAGTATTCAGGTTCTTTAATTTTAATTTGCTTAAGTTTCTCGATAGGTAAAATATATCCAGAGGAAATGCAACTGTCTGGATGTATTCTTTAGTATAATACCTACTAACCCAGTGTATACTTAAATTACATTTATTAAAAATTTTGTAAAGTATAAAAATCCTTTCCTCATCTGCATTCATCACAAATCCAGTGGCCAATGGTTACAAGAGTGTTTGGGTAAATGTCAATTACAAATGTCCATCATCATCACAGGAAGCTATATTAGGACCAATCTATTCACCAAATTGTTTGCGACTCTTCTATTCATTAATCAGATGATAAAACTGTGATATTCTAAATCTAATACTCCTAGTTTTAAAATCTTAATTATTTAAATTTCTGTTCATTAATTAATACTCTACCCTCTGTACTAGGCTGGAGGAAGACAAAGGTGAAACATTCCTACATTCTATATAAAAATCATAATCCTCTTTAACTTCTTTATGAATACAATAATATTATATGCATCTTTTAAAATATTTTATAAACCTAGAAATAATTTACATTTTAAAATGGCTAAAAGCATGATTGTTACAAAGCAACTTATTTAATAAACACTCATGTCTTTACTTTTCAAAACATATAAAAAAACTTGATGAACCTAACATTATTTGACTGATTACAAAATATTCATACCTTCAAATTCTTGTGTTATATATAGTTTGTTATCTATACATAGTGTCTCACAGGTTATCAAACTTCATGAAAGAGCTTTAAAATAAGTATATAAAGACACTTCTTATTCAAAAATAATTTTTTGATCAAAACACTGACATTAAATTACAATTTTTACTTCTTGAATAATTGCCACATTTGTAATTTTAGGGCTCCTTTTAAATATGTCTTTATCTTCTAAAATAAATAGGCATTATATTTCTTGAAATTTGAGGCCTAAGATTAAGTTCTTTTGGTTTAGATATTTAAAATGAAACCCATTGAAAGAGTGATAGAGATCACTACATTTCATGTACGTGCACACGTGCATACGGAAGATTTGTGAAATATTTAACGTTATGACATTGGAGAATGTAACATCGTATTTCTTTTATTGTTAGGAGTTTGGTTATAGTAGAGTAATTACACTGAATATCCTTTACTGTACATGAATAGCATTAAGTCCCCGAAATCAATTGTCAACCTAGTTTTGCCAAACTTTTGCAGTCTTGATTTTCCTCCTCCACTAAATTGCTAACAATACTCCCAAAGTTTTTCACGTGAACACTTTTTTACCTTATCTTGTTGAGTATTCTGCTCTCATTCCACCGGTGTCTGCTTTCTACAATTGCATCTAATGTGGGTCGCTGAAGCATCCGACGTGTCGCCTCTATCCCTGCTGAGATGTTTCTTCTCTTGTTATCATTTGTCTTCATTCTTCAAGACAGTTCTTCATCCCCAGAGCTGTCTTCCACGTCCCTGTGTAACAGTTGACCTTGTAGATTTAGTTTTCTATCTGGTCATTTAGGGAAGAAGTTCTACCGTAGGAAAATGATGTCCCCTATTTTCTCTGACAACTGTATTATTTTATCAAGCAAAATACTCTCAGCTTTGTCAGGTGTGCCTGTCTTCGCGTGATCCAGGCTGATTTTTTAAAACAATACATCATTCTAAGTTTGATCTGTTTTCTCAAATCTCATCAGCATTTCTTGTTACTTCTAGCATATGTGTATTCACTGGCAGAAAAATAATACTTTCAGTTCAGCATTTTTTGTGTGGAAATGCTAGAATATTCTCATATTTCCCTGTCTCCCTTCCTTCCTTCCATCCTTTCTCTCTTCCTTTTTTCTTTTCTTCTTTTTTTTTCTTAATGTGGATTGAATTCAAAGCCCAGCTCATGTTAAACATATGCTGCATAACTGAGCTACATTCATACACCTGATATTTTTAAAAATTTCTTAAACTTGTCATTAGATTGAATTTATCTTATATTTGCAAAATTTTTCTCTAAATATCACTTAAAATTAAGTTTCTTGTGTATGTTGCAAAATATAATATTAAAGAAGGAGATCCTTTTGTTAAAGGATAGTTTAAATTGCGGTAATAGGCAGAATTTAGTAGAAAGAATTTTGATACCATCAGTTGTCTACAAATTATAGTTATATTTACATTTGTATTGATTATATTTGAAGTGACATAAAATTCAGCCACGAGATGACTTTTTTTCTAATCACATTTCTTCTATCTTAATTTGAAATTTTTGGTGTTTATTTGCCAAATCAATTCAAACTAACTGAAATATGTCAGCACATGTTTTACGTGGAAAAGAAAAAACTATAGATCATGTAAATATAAGTTCAATTATTTTGTAGAATTTAAAAATTGCTAGTCTATGGTGATTATTAAATAAATTCACTGGTTGATAGTCATTTAACATGAGCCTATTAAATCTTATACTTGAATTGATGAGAGTCTATTGGAGACATCGATCTCTGATAAAATCTTCCTTCTATTTCATTATGTACTATTCCTTATTAAATTGGAGTAGGCATTTTGTTTGTAGTATCCTGTTTCTAAAATTTCATGTTTTGTGGGGCCCTGGGGAAGTCATTTAATATTTATAGACTCAAATTCCACATATTTAAAATAATTGCCAAAGTAGATCTGCCGAACTGAGCATGTTTCCACACACCTTTAATCTCAGAACTATAGAAGCTGAGGCAGAGGGATCACAAGTTCTAGTTCAGACTAGACAACTTAATTTTCTTTCCATTTTGTTAATATGTTCATATGCAAAACATATTTACCTTGAACTTGAGTATTTTTTGCACATATATATTGTGTCAGCATTGCACACCATTCCCTTCTTCCTTTTTTGGTCCTCTTATCTTCTCTCCTTCCCCCAAATCCCACTATCCCCTTCATTTATTTCTACAGGATGACTGTATTTTGTGTTTCTCATATTAGAAAAACTATTTGATATGTAATTTTACATGTCTGATTCACTTCTCTGGGCATGATGGTCTGAAGTTGCATCATCTATTTACCTACAAAAGCCTCTAAATCATCTGTCTTTATAGATGAGTAATACTCTATTGTATCCATATAACGTAAGTTTTGTACACATTGGTCTGTTGATGGGTATTTTGGTGTCGTCCACATTTTAGCTATTTGTGCTGCTACACACAGGTATACATGTATCTCTTTGTTATGATGTTTTTAACTCTTGTGGGAAGATTCTCAGGCTGGGCAACTTAACACCTGAGATTGGCTCAATGTCAAAGTAAAAACAAAACAAAAATAAAAGCAAATAAAGATGAAGTTCAGGGCTCAATTCAGGGTTCAGTCACCAATAATGAAAAGAAGAAAGAGAGAGAAAAAGAGAGTTATATCTGCTATTTAACTTTATTATTACAGTTGAAAGTAATCCACTAATGTTAAATATTACCAATGTTGTCTTAGTTACTTTCTTGTTGCTGAGACGGAATCCTCAATGTCAACAACTTAAGGGAGGAAAGATTTATTTTAGCTCCCAGTTTCAGAAGGTCATAGTCCATTCATATGCAGGTGGCTCGAATGGTATAAGACCAATGCAAGACGAGGTCTAGAGAATGAGTCCCTCATGAGATGGTAGAACTGAAGCAAGTCAGAGAGGGAGGATGGAGCTCCCCTTCCAGGTCAAGCCCCCATCATAAGTCCCTTATAAACCAGACCCCACCTCCCAACAGTACACAATATCCATAGGTACGTGATAAACTTTTAGGGATGTTACACGCTGCAGCATTTTCTCTTTGGCCCCAAAAGACTTTTTTTTTAAATCTCTTTATGCATAATATATTTATTCTTTCTTTAGAAGTTGTCAAATTCTAAAGAGTTCCAGCACCACCAAGAAAAATCAGGTCCAAACTCTCCTTTGAGACTCAAGGCCAACTCTGATCTCAGACGTGAACTCTTGTGAAAATTAATGAGTTAACCATTTCTAACATACAATGGCACAGGGTGAATATTCCCTCTCCAAAATGGAGATATAAGGAAATCATAGACTGGTGCAGCTAAAGCTCTAGAAATGAAAACTATACTGATAAACATACATAGAAATTTTTAAAATATATAAACTCCATTATTAGACCTAGATAACATTATTTTTACATTATCTTATATGTACAATTGCTCCAATAAACTTAATTGTACCATTTAAATTTATTTTCTCTTTTTTTGAGACAGGGCCTCGCTCTTTAGTCTAGGCTGTTCTAGAACTCACTATGGAAACCAGGCTGGTCTTTAACTCATGGTAGTCCTCCTGCCTCAGCCTCCTGAGTGCTGGGATTATAAGCTTGTGCTACCACACTCAGACTTCTGTAGTTCTGGGGAATTGAACTCAGGGCCTTAAGCTTACTAGACAAGCAATTTAGTCTGTGTACTACTCCTCCAACCCTTTAAACTCATTCTTTATGTACGTTATTACTTTTTTGATGTTTTCTAGGCTAGTGAAGTATATATGTGTTTATAATAAACATTTACTATATATTTTATTTTATATATGTATTATTTACCAAAATATTTACTCTTACTTTAATCTTCTGAAGTTATTCTCCTTCTGTTGTACCATTCTTTTCATAAGGAATTGAATATTTAATATACAAATTACTAATACTACTAATAGGCCATATTTCCAAAAGGGCTAAGTGAAGTTTGCTAATTGTACCAAGTAGGACAGAAAAATTTATTTTGTGAAGGAAATATTTTAACAAAGTGAATTGCTTCATAATATCTCTTACGTGTACACCATATTTACTCTGGTAATTAAAAGTTTACTAAATCTTTCAATTCGGGGTGTTTTCTTATGCATCCATACACATGAAAAAGTGTATAATCAAGTGCATGAAGAGATGAATTAGCCATTCATTGGAGGACTATATTATGTAGTAATTTTAAAAAGCATAGGGGAACCAATAACAGAAAGAGTAAAAGCTAAACTTTGTTTTTATGTGTGACTTAACAATGCAGAGACATCAGTTAATCTATGTTGACAAACTGACATATTTGTTTTTCTCTGTATGTGTGCCTATTTCTCTGTGCTTCCTCTCACATGGAAGATGATGGTATGGTTTCCTCCCTCCAAAGTGGGAGTGAAAATAAAGGCATCTATTTCTAAAGCAGGTCCTGTCTTCTTGCCCTGGCATATAGTCATAGGATATTCATTCTGAAGGAAAAAACAAAAACTCTTAAGTCCTCATGGAATACAATTCCCTGTCCAGTCAGAAGTCTTGGCAGGGGCAGGCGACCCCTGATATTCTGCTGCTCAAGGCAACCACCTGTTCTATCTGACCGAGAGAGAGTACAGGAACATGAAATCTCCTAACGCACTGCATGTGTAAGGAACTGAGTATGCGGGGCCCTTCATTGTAACTGAATGTCACATCAATAAATCAGTGTGTTGAATATGAACCATCTGAGTTCCTTGGAGATGAGGAAAAACCTTTCCACTGGCAGTTTATGTTCATATTGAAAAATCATTAGAAGGAATAAACATGACTTTCAAGAGGATTTAATAAATAGATCACTATCAAAAACATTCGGAAACATTGCTGTATTGTTTGATGTAGGCATCTTACAGGCCTGCGACTTTCTTTGCTGTAAGTATGCACAAAGGTTTATAAGATAAGACTGAAGAATTTTTAACATAAAAAGGCATACTTTTACTGCTGTTTTCCTTTGTGCATGTTATGGTAAATAAATATTTTAATGCATTACAACTATCCTTACTAATTTTCTATATTTATTGCATGCCCACTATGTGCCTAGGATTATTTTTTCTAGCTAATATTTCAGAAAATGACAGTATTTTATTAGGGCTGTATTTTCAGCACTGGTTGTGTAAAGGAAATATTTATTCGATAGTATTTAAATTAAACCCAGACATATTCTGCCAAAAATATTAGTAAGCCTTTTTAAACAAATTTCACGGCATATTTTGAGTATTCACCTAATAATTGTATACAGTTTTAAACCCCAAAGAAGCAACCAGAAAATGCTAGTTAATTTAAGCTGGATGTCCTGGGAAAGTTGCTTTGAGCTGAGAAAGGAAACTTTAGATGTCAAACTTGCTGTGTGGTTCCTTGAACTAAACAGAAAAAAAATCCCAGTAAATCTCAATATATTATTTAGTTAAATACTATTTATTAAATATATTATGTCATGTTCAGGTTAGGGCTTTTCTTTCCTAATTGAAGTAAGAAAAGTACATAGGTAAGCATTACCTGTAAATTTTCTTCTGACACAATAAAGCCATCAGGGGAGGACGCCCAGAATTCAGGCACGTGTATTACGTGTGAGTCCCAGCAGGATGGAGGTGACACACCAGTGTAGGTAGAAGCCATAGAGAAGCATAGGGGTGCACATTGTCATGTGTACTAAATATTAACTCGTTAAATTGGAATATAACTTATATGCAAGACTATCAGCAGATTTATATTTTAATAATTAGCAAAGATATTGAGTTCTTATACTGTACTATGAAGACTGAATGGAAATGTACACAAGTGTTTTGAGGCCATAAGGCCTACAAAACTTATTTCTGAATCATGTATAGTATCCTCTATGTGACCTCAGTCCAATCTTTATTCCATATATGTATGTATGAATGTATGTATCATATACATATCTATGTATCTCTGTCTATCCATCACCTCTCTATACTGGAAAGAATCGTCGTGAATATGAAAATGTATTTCCAATGCAATTGTAACATTTATCTGAATAAAAAATCCAAATATATTACCCTTATCTGTCTCAGCCTCCCATGTGCTGGGATTACAGGCGTGTGCCATCTTGCTATGTGATGCCAGGGAATTGAACTCAGGCCCTTGAGCATGCTAGGCAGGCACTTTGGCTGCTGACTTCTTCTTCCAGCCCCTAAGAGACCTGTTGAGGCAGAGCCAAGTATGGGGGAGCTGCTAGAAGCTCATTACATTATTGTAGAGCGATGACATTAAGAATCTCCCAGAAATGAAAACGATTTTTTATCAGTGGATGCAATAACTAAAAGCAAAAATGGATTAGCGAAAATTCAGAGGTATGCATTATAAATATGAAAAAATAAGGTCAAAATTAAAGTTTGAAAAGTATATTAAAGCAATAGTATGTTTAAATATCACTTGCAACACTATTCTAAATACAAATCACGCAACAGTAATAGATATTTATCTGAGAATTGGGAATCAGGATTTTCAAAGAGAGACTGTACTAGTCTCATGGCCACAGTAGCTGTAAATAAATGACATTTTTGTTCTTCACTGTTATGAAACATCTTGACTGTTATCACAGAATATACCAATATACCAGGAAGGCCAAAACTATGATGAAAATGAGAACATTTAATATTGAGGAAAAATGGAATATAATTTCATATGACATAACATTTGAATTATTTTAGAACATTCCACAAGTTAATGCTTTCAAGAATCTGTACTGATTTGGATTTTTTTGTTTGTTCTCTTTTCTGTTTAAAGACTGAGCTAGTCGAATTGTAGCCAGCAAACATCGACAGAAAGACAAGTACTCCTGCCTGTCTTGTGTCTGGTGTGCTTCTTTCAAAGACTCATGATGAAAACGGTGAAATGAGAAAATCTCTATTTTGTTATTGCTAAATGCCAAGTTACAAAGTGCTGCCCTGGCAGAGGGTATTATTTTTACATGCATTTGTTTTAGAATAGAGCTAAGCCTGAATGGTGAGGAAAAAGTATAAAAGAGGCTTAGGCATGGTTTCATCATTTACAAAATAATAAAGAAAGATGATTGAATACCAGAAATCGATATGTTCTTAGTACAAATGAGGGAGACAGCTTATAAGCCTCAAGTACACGGAAATGTAAATCTTAAAGGACTCTCTATATTAGCCCTCATAATTCACTTTCTCAAGATTTCAGGTTGTTTCAAAAATGGCTCATGCCTCAGCATTTTATTATAAACATTCAAAAGAGTTTAACAAAATGCCAGTGTTACAGAGTGAAAATCCATGTTGCAAATTATTTTTTGAAACGTCAATAAGTTAGCTTACTCTTTGCTTTCTTTCCTCTCTAAGTATGTTGGATTGACTGAATATCACATAGGCTTTTAATAGGATGACCAGGGATGTCACCTTAGCTTCTTAAAACAGGGCTAGACAACTTGGGCTCCCTCTGGTGTCTGCAGGGCTTCCATAACAATTGAAAAAAATTCAATGGTTTAAAAATTCAACTCATATAATTTAAAAATGGCCCTAAAAATAGCAATACTATGTTAAGCCCATGTGGCCCAAGTCTATACTGCCAGCACTCTTGAAGGCCACGGTAGGAGAATTGAAAGATGGAGTCTAGCTGAGGATGCCTGTGACTTAGTAAGAATCTGTTCCTACACAAAGATGGAAAATTGAGCTTGGATTGTAGCTCAAATCAAAGGCCCTGGGTTCAATCGCTTGTACAGAAAAAGAAAAAAAATGCATTTTATATTACCTTTCATATGTAGTCTGCATATCTTTCAGTTTATTTAAAACAAGAAAATGGACATTGTTATGATAAATGTTTAAAATTCATAGACTATTGCTTACTAGAATTAGAAATATAATTCAAGAATGCCCCTTAGTAATTTTCTCAAAAACCATTCTGAATTCAGTTGAAATTGAACTTCATTGCAAAAGTAACTTCTTATATTTGTGTTTAATAGGTTAACTAATATGAATCACTGTCACTATTTTAAATAAAAATATTCCAACAAAAGCCATATAATGTTTAACACCAATATTATATTTTAAAACAACCAATTTTTTTTCCAGTAGAGATTGTTTTAATGAAAGATAGAAAAACGGGTTGAGGGCATAGCTCAGCAGTTAACACTCTTTCCTAGCAAGTGCAAGGCTCTGGGTTTGCTTTTCTAGCACCAAAAAAAGTGGGTGTGATGACTTTGGGTTTGATTATAATCACATGCCTATAATCCCAGCACTTGGCAGACTGAAGCAGGAAGAATGAATGCCATGAGTTGTGGCCAGCCTGGGCTACATGGTTAGTTCAGGTCCAGCCTGGAATACAGAAAGGGATCCTGTCTCAAAGTTAATATATATATATATATATATATATATATATATATATATATATATATATATATTTGCATAATTGAAGTCAGAAAAAGTATTCAGCAAAATATTTTCTAAACAGAAATTAATTCTTTAAGTCATATATAATTCTCTTATTAAATTTGGCCCTTCATAAAAAAATTCCATCCTAAGGTAGAAATTAAATTTATGAATGACTGGGAAATACAAGGAAAAGAACCATATGGATGATAACAGAGTTAATGATGAAATCTAGAAAAACTTTAGAATATTTGAAAGTCTCACGATAGTTTATGCTATAACATATTCACTCACTCATCACTGTACTATAACATGATAAGTATATTTTAAGTGCTACAAAGTTTCATAATTTTATATAATTTATTACTGAAGATGGAAAGGAAGAATATAACTAACATTTTGTATTTCAATAAGAAAACATGCAACCTAAAAATGATTGAAATCTGAGTATGTTTGTTAATATAGATGATTAACCAGTTCTGTGTGGTGTGGTGAATGCAAGAAAGCATAATTGAAAGGGAACAGTCACTAGTTTAAAACAGATTTGGAAGCAAATTCAGGATCAATGTAGACATGGGGACAAGTTGAAGATCTTGCAGGAGGAGAAAGGCTGTTGTTGCATCAGAAAGCAAATTATTAGTTGTGTATTATGAAAGAAAGGTAGAAACGTAAGAAATTCAGTCTTCTTAATGGAATTTAGCCAAAACATACCCATAGGCTGCAAATTAAGACTCCAGTAATCAAAAATTATTTATTCTCATAGATATTAATTTTATAAATATGAATGGAGAGGAAGAGTAGAGCCAAGAAGTCAGCCTCAAGCAGGATAAAGTAGCATGTAGACTTTTGCAGAAGTGAAGGGAATGCAATCAGTAAGTGAGACAGGAGTCTAAGATGGATGCAGGAAAAGAGGTTGGCTAATATGGGATTTGACAATGGCGCTGTTATGGTGTCAGCTAATTATCATTATCCAGGTGGGTGCTCATTGTCTTCTTCTGGATTAGGAATATAGATGGGTAAAACAGGTGCAGATTCAGAGGCACAGGGCATCCGATAGAAAGTGAGGTAGTGTTGACAAAACAGAGATTTAGGTATGCATTGCAAAATTTAGGTTGTTTTACTTAGATGTGATGATAATAATGCTCTCTAAATAAGTTAAACATGAAACATTGTCAATATCTGAGAATATGTATGTGAGTTCCAGATCTAGAAAAATAAATAGAAATAGTATTTATAATATTTTAGCTTTTTCATTTCTACAGAAAGACTGCTATCAAAAATGCAGAGCAGAGAAGTCTCTTTAAATTTCCTGGAAGACAGGCATCTAACAAATCAAAATCTGCCCAAAAATTTTACGTGGTTCTAGTTAGGCAGTATCATTTTTTTTTTTTTTTTTCTTTGAGTCCGAATAGACTCCCCCCCCCCCCCCCCCCCCCCCCCCGAATGCCTTTCAATAAGCTTTGCAGGTTGTGACCACTGGCGAGATTATGTCAATTTGAGGAAATCAGGAACCACCCCTGAATTGGGATTTAGGAACCGCACCTAGGTTAGGCAATTAGGAACCAGCCTGGATTAGAGTGTGAGTGATTTGGGGCCCAGCAAATGAGAGAAGAACACCCGCCTGGATGTGGGAGGTGCAACTGTGAACTCAAATTGTATAAAAGGATTCAAGAAGAAAGACTGTTATAGGCCCCCCACCCCGAAACTCAACTTCACAACTGTCTACAGGTGACTGACTTGCTACGCACCACAGATTCGCATCGCTCCAGTCTTGACTTGTACCTGTCTACCAGTTGTTGATCTTCAGTCGCCAATCTTTAGTCTCCTGTCCTTGCCACTTTTCTTTGAACAACCAAGATCTGCAGCAGACTCTCACCTGATGACCTGCTGTCCCAGACAGATGTTCTACCTTACTGCTGAGCAGCCATCTGACCCTCCCACTCTTGCACGTGCAGGCTGCCATCTTGGACTATCTCTGTCTTCAGACTTGTAAGCCTTCCAAATAGGTCCTTATTTTTGTTATAATTTCTGTGAATTCTGCCTTTTGTAAGAAACTAAACTAGGTAACAACTACATTATTGGTACTCAAATAAAGTGATCCCAATAAATTCTATATTATGAAGAGGGTACTATGTAAATTTAATTTTCTGTCTACTTTGTTTGACAGGATATTATAATCAAATTTTAAAATTAACTATAATTATTTTGATTAGTAAAAATATGCTTGCTAATATTCATTATCTTCCTGAATACACACACACACACACACACACACACACACACACACACACATATACATACATACTTATATATTTTAGGACAATTTGTCCTTTATACCATCTAAATGTTATTTGATCTTTAGGAACAAAACATTGAATAAAAATAGAGTAAAAAGAACCACAATTTTGTCAGTTTAAAAATTAATATATATTTAAATATAAGAGTTTTGAAAAAATAAAACCAATGCATTAGAAACATACAAATTCAGACTTAAAAGGAATCCTTTTTCCAATAATTTGAAAATGTACATTAATATCTATCTTGCTACTAATACTAACCTTACATATTTTAAACAAATGAAGTTCCATAGAGCTGAGTAAAATTAAACAAACAAAAATAATTTGCAGAAATCATTAATACACTTTGTGCTTTCGTATTTGTTTTGGAAAAAAATTTTTCCTGACTTGCCCTTTTCAATTATTCTAATATTTTGTCCCCAGTCTTCACACCAAGTAAAAGTTAAAAAAAAATTCTGTATAAAATTACAGTTAAGTCAGCTGGTTAGGTAGCTAGACCTATGTACACATGCAAACGTGTACACTGTATACATATTTGAGAAGATACACTATATATATATATATATATATATGTACACATAAATGTCAATTTATTAGTGCATAGTACTTATTAATATTTCAAAGTTTTATAGTATGATATTTAAAAATCTTGATTTTCATATTGAAATCATGAGAAATTTTTATAAAAAAGTGTCAAATATATTGAAAGTCTGTTTGATAAGATAAAAAAAAACACAGTGCTTCTGAGGTCATAAAAGTTTTACAATTTAGAGACCAAACAGGCAAAGAAAAAAAAAAACAAAATTTATACTTGCAATAATCCTGCAACAAATGCCTAAGACCAGAATTCACACCTGCAGAGCATAGTGCAATGGCACATGCCTATATTCCCTGCACTTTGGAAGCTGAGGGAGAAGGGAGGAAAGATTGAGACCATGCGTTAGAAAAAAACCATGGGAAATATTAGGTACACTATCAACTCCTCTCAAAAAAAAAGATAAAAGAAAGAAATTCAAAGCTTTATACAGAAGTGTCATTGTCTAATCATTGTTCTTGTTGTTGAAACACAGTATCAAACACAACCTAACAAAGGAAAAGTTTATTCCAGCTCACAGTTTCAGAATGTCTCATCCCAGTTGTGCACAGCCTGTAATGTTGGAAAGGCATGGCAGTGGACCTAGGCAAAGAAAAGTTGTTCATGGCATGGCAAAACAGGAAGCACAGAGCACACTGTAGAGTCAGTGTGAGAGAACACCTTCCAGCTCATGCTCCTGTGATCTTCCCCTTCCAACATGACGCCACAACTTGATAGCACGGAAAATCAATAGATTTACCCCTGTGACTAGATCACCTTCTAAACACTTCGGGTTCAAGTGAGACACTGCAAACCCAATCCATAAAATCCATTATGATGATTTATTTTTGATTTAAAATTTTGTTGACAAAATAATTCCTTTTCTTCCTTTGAGGACACATTTTCTCAGGAAAGAAAAACTCTTTAGTAGATGTGGTTGCTTTGAAGTTAAGCTAGTGAAAAATTTATGTACAGATGTCTTATGCAAATAATAAACTAGAGTTGTGTTAGTATGTCTACTCTGATCTTCTCTCATCCTGTGATCCCAGCCTTCATCTCTCTTGATGGACAGCAGTACACATTTACCAAAGTGCCTCTCCATTAGCACCAAGAGGGAGTGTGAGGAGCTCCTCTTGATTGGGAGTTATATTGAGAAATTTAAAAAGAAAACGAGATTGTTATGAATAGAAGTTGAGTCCAACAGGAGAAAAAAACACTTTAAAAATCTTAGCATTGAAAGCTTTCATTTTGAAAATAAAGACAATTGTTCCGTTAGAATTTGTGCAAACCCAAATTCTAACACCCATTCCCCCTTATTTGAAAAATACTTGAGGTTGTGGCAAATTATTTTATATATCCGGATTCATGCTTTTGGACTAAACATTTATGGGTTATTAGGTTCTTAAAGAACAGACATTTTATTTATTTATTTATTTATTTA
This sequence comes from Ctenodactylus gundi, assembly GCA_004027205.1. Classification (NCBI taxonomy): domain Eukaryota; kingdom Metazoa; phylum Chordata; class Mammalia; order Rodentia; family Ctenodactylidae; genus Ctenodactylus; species Ctenodactylus gundi. The sequence goes on from PVKB01000530.1 coordinate 194,080, forward strand.
TTTATTTATTTATTTATTTATTTATTTATTGAGTCAGAGCTTCACTCTGTAGCCTAGACTGAAGGAACAGCTGAAAAAGGAAGCATTTCATTGCAATTGAGCCACCACTTATACCTTTTAAATATAGCAGATCAGATATTTTGGCCTTCACTCTGATCATCATAGGTCATTTCAGCAAAGAAAACACAAGTGGACAGAGATTCACTTAATGATGCCAAACCCAGATCCAAAAGTAAAGCAGAAACACAGCAACAGGTTTTGTAACTGCCAGTAAGAACTGAACCATTTACAGCAAAACATTAAGGTGTCCTGTCGTGTAGTAGTTTCCTATGTGTAGGTGAAAATAGGTTGCTTATTCTTTGCCTGTCCACTAGAACATGTATTTAGTTGTATTATCTTAGTCGCTGCATGTTAATAATGTTGTCTTAATAGTTTAACTGTTTTTTATTCTGTTTAGTCACAAACTGACTATTTTGTCAGGGAATAACAGTATTTCAAGGTATAAATACAATTTTTAATATAAACATTGCCATGGTATTTTTGACTCAAAAAGTAAAATATAAAGTAAATATGTTTGGAAAGGCCTACTATTCACGGAGGCTTTCACATTAATGTAAAGGAGGATATGATATTTTCAACAAGGACATACACTAGAGTGGCAAAATTATGAGCAATATTTATTATACTAATTGTCAATTTCAAAGTAGAATGATTCACTGTGTTATGTAAAGGAGATGAATAGCAAAACATGTAGTTTCAATTATCATTAGAGAATGGGTTTTTATGAAATACTGAGAATATTGCATTTTTAGACCATAAAAGATGGGGAGGAACAAACCTATTTTGAGCACACTGAAGATACAGGGTAGAAATTGTTTCAAATAAATTTCTAAAATCAAAACAAAGAAATCGCAAGAATATGGAAATCAAAACAAAATATCAAATTTCATAAAGAGAGCAGAACATTAATCAGTGACTAATATCATAATTTGATTAACATCCACTCCCAAGAGTGGCATAATGTTATTTATCATCTATTTAACTAAATACAATTATGAATCTAAATAGTGTCAATTTTGACAAGCCTAGACACCTTCACAATGAGGTACACTCCAGCCCACTTTTGGTTTTGCTTTTGTTTCAGAACTTGCTAAATTACTAGTTTCCCATGCTGGACTTGAACCTATAATCCTCTAGTCTCCATAGTCCTGAGATTATAGCGTTATGTCAGTGGATCCATTATAAAATACTTTTAAGCATAGAATTTTCTGTTTATCCTGTTGACAAACAAGTATGTTATAATATTTCTGGTTTGAGAGAAGATACCACAGTTTAAAAAGTGCCCTCAATGAATGCTTGACTTTAGAGATTTAAATGTGCCTAGATGTGGACCAGCTCTGAAAGTCTTGCATCCTGAGAATCCTGTGACCCTAGGGCATGGTCTGCACATGCTCTTCCTGATTACATGCTTTAAGAGGGCAGGGCATGGTACATGAATCACTAAAAGGGCTGCAACTGCTTTGTATGTTTTTTAGGCCAACTTTGCAGAGACCATTCCAAAATGACGTGCCATGTGAACTCTGAGGTTTTCTTTCCTTTGAGTCGCACTTTTATTCATTTCAGTGTGCTTGCTTCTTTCTGTTATGAAACAAACACACATGTGAGAAACACATATAAATTACGGTGAAACAGAATGACCGCAAATGTAGCACATTCTTCGTTAAAGTAGTATTTTTAGTCATTCAAAAAGATAATAATTTATTTCATTACAGTAGTAATTGATTTCATTGACTTGTATTATCAGAATGATTTCTGCAAATTACTATTCAACATAATGAAAAATCCAACAGTGTGGCAGGTGCTATAAGGGCCTAGATTAATCACATTTTCCATCTACTGGGTATATGCTTAAACCAAATTAGTCAAGTAAATGAAAACCAATATAAACACCAATTGCTTTCATGAGCACAGCAGTCATCTCTGAAGAGTGAAGGAAGCTATAAAGTGACGATAAGTAGTAACACAACTTCTGTCAGAAGATCCTCACACACAATTTAACTGCAATGGCTCTTGGAGAATTTAAGCCTAAGGTAGCACAAATAAGACATTTCAGGCCATTTTAAAGATTTATTTACCAAGTGAACAACAATCTGTAATACAGTGGTACACTGGCATAATCTATGTCAGTGCTTCTTTAATTGTGTTTGCAGAATTCACAGGGAAGAATTCTGCTTAGATAATTATTCATTTTGGTGCAGATCAGTACTTTGGCTCATAAGCACTTCAGAAAATTACTCAATATGTTGCAAGAAGTACATTTCCAGAAAACCCTCAGACCTTCAAATATAAAGTGCCTCTCTCTTCCCCTTTCCACCACAATATTGTAAGAAATTCTTCTAAGATTTTTTCTGCTTTTAAGTTTCTCAGAAGAATATCTTTCTGTTAAGGAGAGAGACAGTTATTTACTTTGTGTATGTGTACAAATTATTATGCCATACACTTTTTAAATTTTTAAATGTAATGACTTAGGGGAAATTAAGCATATGTTAAGATATGTATGCATGAAAAATATATGTAATATGCACAATAAATAAAATTGCTAAACTCTGAGCCAAATGAAGCCTCTCCACGTCAGGCATGAACATCACGTCTGGTTCTCAGAGATGAGCAATCTAACAAACACAACACCTAAGAAGTATAATCACAGTATTTATTTGGCAATATGTTGGATACTATTTATTTATACATTAAAATTCATCTAATTATTGACAACCAAGAAAATAATAGTTTTCAAAATGGGAAACTCCTAATGTACACATAATTGTGACTTTGGCTCATTTTTATACTTTTCAATCGTCATTGTCATCGTGATTAATTAAAATAAGGATAGGAGTTTAAATTTTCCCAGGGAACTTACAGTCACCAATCTCCCTCCCTCCCTCTCTCTCTCTCTCTCTCTCTCTCTCTCTCTCTCTGTGTGTGTGTGTGTGTGTGTGTGTGATATGCAATGTCTATAGACTTGACAGCTTGCAGTCAGTGGCACATGACTGTTATGGGACTCCTTAAAGTTATCGCCTTTGAATTGTTTTGTATATAATTGATGGTTTCTCAATAAGTGCACCTATGTACATGAAAATTGTAATCTGTATGCAAAATTTTAAAATTTCCAGTTTTTCTTTTTCAATACCATCATTTCTTTAAGTATATTTATATATACTTTGAAGGAGTATTATAAATAAATATGACAATTTCAAATTGATAACAGCTCCAACACTCAATGACTGTGATCTCACTAAAATGCAAGAGCTTTCTGAATCATGGGCTTTCTCCAATATGAGATGAGGATATACAGTATTTATTATAAAGTATCTGTACACAATAAAGTGGATCATTTACATAAAGGAATCATGTCAGTACCTAGCACATCTAACCCATTCAAAATTTATTTACATACTGCTAATGAATGTGGATGTCAGTGACTCCTCTAGTTTTAGCTATTCCACATAGATTAATCTTACTATCTAACGTTGATATATGTAATTTATGCTCTCTTTCTATAATTACCTTTTACCCCATGCCCTTTTTGATTCATTATATTGTAATTATCATAATCCCAGCTTTGTCATTTTAATTATAAGTAATTTATATTTAATTTTTCCTTCAATAGATGTCTGGTAAGCATTTACAATCAATAAAGCAATTTCATACTTTAAAAAAAACAAAACAGAAAAAGGGATATTGGAAACTACTAGCTTAATATAATTCTTCCTGAATTACCTAATAAAATTCCCCATAACTTCAATTTCTATTTTTTTCTTTCTCTTATGCTTAAAGAGCTGATCATGGCCAATTGTCTATTATTAATCGAGGATCTATTTGTTTACTAGACACCTTTAGAAAAAACTAAATAGCTTTTGTGAATCTTTAGCCTATAAATTTTTGGCTTGCAGTGACTTGGCTCAGTTGTACACTTTTAAATCAGATTTTGGCATTGGTGGCCCTAGTCACTCTAGTAATTAGAGATGAAACCTGAATTAAGGAGATAGAAATCTATTAATATATAATAATGGCATCAGAGTCACCAATAAATAAAACTGCTCTCCAGAAATTATTAGAGTAGAATCAACCTTTTAAAAATGTCTCAATAGGCAAAACTCACAGTTCATTTGGGATATAAATCATAGAATTATGCAGTGATTAGGAAATTGATCTTGCATTTTTCCATTCTTAAGCACTCTGTAGTAGAAAAATCATTACCCAGAATTCACACCACAGTTTTGCTCTTGAAACCCTATGGAATTGAGCATGTCATTGGGTCTTTCTCGTTGTCATTCTTTTTAATTATAGTGAGACTCACAGGCCATATACAAAGCTACAGAGCTTTTACATTACATCTATGAGTAAATGATTAAAGCATATAAATGATGGTGGAACAAAGAATGACATATTTAGTTTACCATTTTATATCTATTCCTAGTAAAGGAATAAGACTTGTTTTTGCAAACCTACCCAATGATGAGTTAAGATAGAAATGAACAATGAATTTTGAGGTTCCACTTTATGGTCAGTCTTTATTATTGCCATTTGCTAATTTCAAGGTGCATTAGGTATAATTATTCTTTTAATAAGGGTAGCATTAAAAAGTGCATTTGAGAAGCAAGCTTCGCTGAAGTTGCTGTATTTCGGGTTCCTCTCTGCAGTCCTTTTCAGCCTCACAATGCAAAGAATAGTAATACCAGTTTCTCAGTAAGACATGATTCTTGAAGACACCTGTTTCTTTTTAAGATTATTTAAAAAAAGAGTCCCTCACATTTGTTATGATAATGCCTTTTTAACTCTGATAAAATAAAATTTTTAAAGATACTTCGGAAGGGCACTGGCCCATCATTAGGAGCATTATAAGGTAAGTAAGAAAATTTCTAATTTCATATCTTAGGGAGCTGAGCTTGGTAATTATCCACTAATGGGATAATGGACCTAGCCATAAAGACAAGGAATGCATTAAGCCCTAAACTCCTGTTGAATCCATCTAGGGGTCTGTTACCAAAGTAGAATACTTCAAGTCCTTGTCAAAAGCCAGAAGATGTAAATCTAAGTGATCAAAAACTGATAGGGTCAAAAATCAAAGATGGGAGAGAGTACACAAGCGCTCTGCACATGTAATATGAAAAAAGAAGAAGGGCAACCAAGCAATAAGGCAACATAAGCTGGTTAGTAAATACAAGAAAGGCAGCAAAGCTTTAGTGAATGTGAATAGATTCATAGATGGATCAGAGATCTCTACGGGTATGTCCATTCTTGTTTAGGATCTGCATGTCTGTATCTAAAAGTCACCAATGGGATGTATTAGGAGGCGGAACACGAGAAATGTGATAAAGTCCCGGGGACAGAGCCCTTATGAGTGGTATTAGTTCCTTCACACAAGTGGCCCAGAGACCTGCCCTGCTGCTGCAACTGCACAAAACGTAGGATGAGGGTGCCTCCTAGCCACCAGAACAAGGACTCTCACCACACACCAAACCTGTCTTGATCTTAAACTTCCCAGCTTCCAGGATAGTGGGAAATCAATGCCCATTGTACACAAGATATTCAACTTGTAATATTTTATTATAACAACACCAACGGAAGAAGAGACCTGAGTCCATTTTTAAAGAAAAGAAAGTCTCATTTTGGATCTTTGTAACTATGTGGCTTTGGACAATTCAGTGCATCTCCAAGCCTCTTCCATAAAATATTAAAATGCGGTAATAGTGAAATAATAAGATGCCAGCATCTTGCAATGCACTAATAATAATGAAGCAGTTGTCCCCATGAATTTAACAAATAAAGACAATCATTCTGATTTTATTTGTAGAGTCTGGGATTCAGGTGATGTGGTTGCAAGAGGCTTGTTGCAAATCAAATTTAATATTCACAGGCAACAATCACAGGTAATAATAATAACAATAAAGAAGAAAAGAAAAATCAAGACCTTTGCATTTGATTGGTTCCAAATTAAGAATACATGGTGTCGTATTCTTAAGATGTATGTGGCAGAACATTAAGTAGGTATCCGGTTCAGTGTATGAAAAAAAGAATCATAATGCTTAATAATAAAATATATTAAGTATAAAATTATGCAGAAAATGAAATGTCATCCATGATGATTAAAATCGACTTTTAGTTTTGGTATGATCTCAAGTGTCATTTCTGTCATGAAAGATCCTAAACAAGCAGAAAGGATCTTTATCATGTTTTGCCATAGCTGAAAGAACCCTTTGTTTGCACTTTCATATGTTTATTCAATAATACTTTTTGGCATCTTCTTCATCCTCTAGGTAAAATAGTAGGTACTGAAAATACACCAAAATAAACTATTCAGGTTTGTTTTTGTTGTCGTTGTTGCTTTCCCTAGAAATGTCCCACAGAAATGTCTTGGATATCACATGAAATTTTCCTTTATGACGGACGCTTTTTATCATCTATGGATTATGCCAATGATAATTGGCCAGTTTGACTTAAATAAATTGTTAAAAAAATCATTTTAACACTCTGGGTACAGAAGAGTTTGCCGAAGAGACAATCTTAATATTTTAGAGCAGTTAATGCAGACAAGATGTTTTAGCAATTTTTACTTTTTCATTTCATAATTATTTATTTACTTATTTATTTACTGACACAGGGTTTCACTCTGTAATCTGGGCTGATCCTGAACTCACTATGTAGCCCAGGCTGGCCTCAGACTTAAAGAAATCCTCCTGCCTCACCCTCCCAAGTGCTGGGATTACAGGCATGTGCTACCATATTCAGCTTATGTGGTGCTGGGAAATCAATCTCCTTTGCGTTTGCCAGACAAGTTCTTTAACTGCTGTGCTGTTCCTCCAGCCCAAATTTTACATTTTTTTTTTATCTTGAATCATGTTTATTCTTTGTTGGGATGCTTCCATTGATGATGCTATTTTAGTAGAAATATACAAGACATATGTACAATCTTTTTTGTTTCTTCTGGAGTACTCCTGACTTAATGAAGTCATCAATGTGTAGCTTTTTCAGTCTCAAAATGAATATATGATTAACATGACAAGCCTTTTCAAAAACATATTCATGATTTGATCTTATTTTAACGAAATAAAATAAGGCTATACTGTCAAGTGTTGCTCTGAAGGATCTTATTATATTGTTAAAATATTTTGGAGAAGAAAATGGGACAGGAGGTGGTTTAGAAAAGTGAAAGCAAAATAATTTTTTAAAATCCTTTTTTTCTAGGGACCCACAGAGTTATTCCTACACTCAGCCTAGGAAAGGGAGCTGAAAGTAGAATTCTCAAATCTGACAGTTGGACTGGATAAGTAGACACTGGCAAAAGTTTCCTAAGGAAATCAAAACAGACCTTGTCGGGGGGGAGTGACACGGAGAAACTCTTCTTAAGGTTATAATCGATGTGTAAAAATTCACGGTAACAAGAACGAGAAGCCATTAAATGGTTCTGTATGGAAAACAGAGAAACGGGCCGTGGCCTCTGGGAAAACTGATGTCTAATATTCAGTTTCCCTTTAGATGAATTTCCCTTTATCTTTTACTATGACTAATAAATTTAGTAGAAGACAAATAGTGATGTCCAGACTTAATTTATATATATGTAGCATACAAATAAAAGAAGTTATTGGTGGGCTAGACTAATTGAAGAGATTTGGTCATCCGTCATCAGGAAGGTTTTCAACCTCTTATCCTAATAAACATGAAAATTCCTGAATTATGGAGGTGAAAATTAGGGACAATGGACCATAAGACAGTACCGAGTAGAAGTCCTTTGGTACATTTAAGTAATATATATATATATATATATATATATATATATATATATATATACACTTTGGTACATTTAAATTATATATATGCAAAACTATATAGGCACTGATGATATCTAATTAATAATTATTAACATTTATATAGAAAATGGCAACGAAAATGATTAAAGAAAGAAAATGCAAAATACTAATTTCTCAGGAAATTAGAACATCAAATATAAAATCAAAATAAAATGAACACTCAATGTTGATGGAAATGATGTGGATTTGCATCTTATTATATGGTAACTTATACAGATTAGAAAATAACATACCTAATGAATCCAATATCTACAAGCAACTGTATTTTATTGACAAGTTATTTAAGTGACAAGGACCTAAGAATTTAGTGCACAATGTGTTTTCAAAACTTTATGGACAAAACATTCAAACTCTAGTGTTTTTCATAATAAAAACTACAAAGATATTCTTAATGTCTTACTACATGAAGTTTGTTAAGTATATTAAAACTTCTTGTAATCAAATATTTACTAGATTTGCAGTTGTAAAAATTGATAACAGTGTAAAATTGCTTCCATTTTAAAGTTAATTTAAAGAACAGTTGAATAGAAATATTTAAAACTATATAAATAAAAATATAAAATATTAAGAAAAATATGAAAAAAATTTCAAGGGAGGTACTCTGACTGTTTTCTAACTTCTTATATCTCTCATGTAGAAATTTTTTAGTAATAAGTGTTGAGTAATAACAAAATATGTACAGGTATTTAATTTCATTTTTCTTTTCTAATTATTTTTGCATAGCCAGGCTAGTCACGTGCACATCAATATTTTCCATAGGTCTTACATTCCTTGTCCTTACGAAGGGTTTCAAATCCAGTAATATGAGAATATGAGTTAAGTACAAATGTATTTACAAATAAAGACTAATGATAGTGGTGGCATGGAAAAGGGGTTATTTTCTTTAAAATGAGTGAGGATAGACTTAGGGATAGGTAAATATAAAGCTTCTTATCTTAAATCCATATTAAAAGCAATATGTATTTAGTAATAAGATCCATTAGTTGATTATGAGAGGGAATATTCATGGTTTGCAGTTATGAAGGAGGAATTTCTATTGCTGTTACTATTATGCCTATTACTAATAGAATTATTTATCTTTTTAAAGTAATTTTACTGGTGTATCTTTGCCAGACATAGTAATTATATTCATCATTAAGAATGTGTACATACATTTATCATTTCTTAATTTAAAATTGCTTATTCAACTTAAAAATTAACAGAGATATAAGTCCATTTTGGGAAAAAAAAACAATTCTTTAGAAAACAATCCTTTAGAAAAAAAGGTTTAAATTTAGTTTTTTACTTATTTGCAGCTTTGAATGCATTTGGCCCACCTCCTGTGTCCTCTCGAACCTACAGTTTTGTGGGTTCAGTTGTAGATATGAAGAATTAGCAGCTATCTTGGATAGAATAACTGCCCTCCACACAGTAGCATTTGTACAGGCATCGTGGTGGTGAATACTGCCCATGGGAAAAAAATGTGATTTTTGAGTGTTGTAATCAATATTTGGGTGACTTGCATTTCACATCACAATCCTTGTCACAACAAATCTCTTCTTTGCCAGCCACTGCTTGATTCCTTCTTCCTTTCTTCCCCTTTTATTCATGACTTCTGCTAAACCTGTGTCAGTCACTCTTGTGTCAATGTGTTACAGGTCTGTTACATTTCCTGCTCTGTCCATTCTCTCATTTGCTCAGGTTGTCTTGGTGAAGAATAATACAATATTCCCTTAGAGTTAGGAAAATATTATTCTGGGAAGTGGCAAGTCATAGGCAGTTATTGCCTAATTTCTAAGAGAAGTGAGAAGTTATTTGCCCAGAGGGAACATGAAGTAGCCATGAAGGGAAATGACCCCATGTATCTTGGAAGAAATTAAAAAGAAAGAATCTGAGATGATTAGGTCGCCGCAGTATCATAAATCTGGGTCTTCTTCTTAATGTCTAACAGAATACTTAAGAAAGTAAGGCATTTACCAATGACGGTGTTAAAACCTAAATCTTATCACTAACAGACTCACTGTCAGATAATCAGAACTTGCCTGGTAAAACATCTAAAATGTTCTGCCAAGAAAGTAGAAATCCCTTTCAAAGACATGATCATTAGAAAAAGTGGCATTAGTAGAGAAAGGAAGGCAGCTGCAAGACCTTCTATTTATAGATTTTTTTGAGTGATCAGCCCATATATACAGTGGAGATTTTTCCTCCTTTGGGGTAATAAAAAAAAGCCAAAACAAGTAATTTTCTAGACAAGTAAATGAATAGGTATAATGGTTTCTGACATTTGAAAAATATAAATGAACACATGAATGTCTTCCATCCTAATAGTGTGATCTTAAGTCATGTGAATTCTGTCAACAGTGAGAGTAAACAAAAATAACATAGGGAAAGGGGAAATAAAACCAGTGCTTAAATACTACCACTCAGGCTAGATTTCATTGCAGATTATATACCTGCATGCTTTCTGCAAAAAGATTGCAGGGGTAAGACGCAGAATCTCTGTCAGAAGATAATTTCCACACACAATGCACCTTACAGCTTTCTGTCTCTCTGCTACTTCTTCATGCTCTGTTTATTGATTCTTCTAAATCAAATTTATCTGCTTTCATTTAACCATGCGTCCAGTCCTGTTGGTATTTCTTACTACTCAGCATTTCACAGATTCCTGAGTTCTGTTCAACTTGCTCTTATTTTTATAAATGAAATAACTAAAGCCCCATTGAAGCCTCTGAAACATTTCTGCAGATAGATGAAGTAATTGGTAATCTGCCCAAAGTGGAAATTATGAATCTAGAAAGGCAGAGTGCATTTCTGTATGCATTATGTCATACTCAGTGTACGTGGCTTATCGTGGCTTAGTGATGTCCATTGATGTGGGACATTTAATGACTGCACCTAGTGTCAGAGTAATGGGAACTATGCTGTTGGAGGATAGGGGCGATGACCAGAAGTGATTCCTTCACAAGTTATCTTTACACCATCAGTCTCCTAAGAAGAAAAATCAAGGTAGGCAAATGAAAGCAAGTCACTTTGTCACAAAAATGGAAAATAAACTTGCTTCGACTGAGAGCCCTGGAGTGGTGAGATGATGCAATTTTACCTTTGGCCTGGAAGGAGTTGAGTGGGAAACAATAAGGTATGTTTAACACCCTGTTCTTGAGAATTCTCCACAAAATAAATTTAAGTTAATGGTGCAGAGAACTCAAAAAAAAAAAACTTTGCTGATATCTTCCAGTGGGCTCATGACTTAATATCCAGGGTTCCATTCTGTGGAACAAAAAAGGCACTGAGGATTTTCATTTGTTTGTTTGTTTTGCTTTGTTGTTTTATTTATTTTTTTGAGATGCTGGGGATTAGTCTGAGGGCCTTGATTTTCTTATAAACCTAGGCAAGAACATGTATGGCTTAGCAAATATCCCGAGTCTTAGCCAATTCTTCCCTGTGCATGCCAGATTTACATAATGAATGGTTTTAAATACCATGCATCTCAGCATAGCAGGGTGCTAAACCCCTTTCCTGAGTGAATCCCACCTTTGTGTTTTACACTGCACTTTTTTTCAAATTATACTCATTGTGTTTCCCACTTTTGCCATGTGCTTTCACACCCTTGGGCTTTGCTTCAAGTCTTTTCTCTGTTCTGCCCACAGCTCTGTCTAATTTCTCCTTTTAATTTTTTTTTTTCCCAAAGCTTCCTGAAGGCTTTCTTAATTCTCCCTACAGGAAAAAAGTCCACCTCTTTTGTCACAATAGCAAGTCATTTGTACTTCCTTATGACATATTTACAACAGATTTGTATGTTCAAATTTTGTGTTTAATCCTGATGTTTTCAACAAGACTATTAGAGACTTGAAATCAGAATCAAATAGCTTTATCATCTTTGTATATTCATGAGTAAAACTATTTTGGATATTTGTTTTCTATACACACAGATATTCTTACACATTACACACACACACACACACACACACACACACACACACACACACACACTGGCCCAGATACAAGTTTGACTAGAGCATGATTTTAGGATACAAATAGCTCATCCAAAATTTCACAATATCTGATAAATCATTGTTACCCTCTTCCTTCAGACCTTATCTTAAAATTAAATGTTTAACTTACCCACTAAGTACCCAACTTTCCCCTGCAATAATTTAACTCTGCTTCTGATAAAAGTAGTTCAACTTCAGACAATAGAGAAGAATCCGAATCTCAAACTGTACTTCACTGTTTATCAGGTTGTGTGTGTGTGTGTGTGTGTGTGTGTGTGTGTGTGTGTGTGTGTGGTGTGTGCGTGATACACACTTGGCCATTCTATGTCCGGTTGAAAGATTAAAAACTTTGCAGAGAAGATGTTATTTGACACAGGCAGCATCCTTGCAACTGTCTTTTGCAACTCTGTGTGTGTGTGTGTGTGTGTGTGTGAGAGAGAGAGAGAGAGAGAGAGAGAGAGAGAGAGAGAGAGAAAGAGAGAGAGATGAAGAAAAATATACCAGCTATTTGTGTTTTGCACCTATGTAGCAGTTTCCACCCCTTCCTACATAAAAGTTCAACATAACTCACTTAAGTACAGTTGTTGCAACCCCAAAAGTGTAAAGGGTGTGTAAAGATACTAAATATAGCTTCCTGCTATAAGAACAGTTTTTGAAGCTGTGAGGTTAGGAGAGGGGAATGCCTGGAGGAGCTCAGCTAAGGTACAGTGTTCCTCTTCCCCTTCTCTCTTCCCAGTTATCTCACCCCAAAGTACCAAAAGATATGCCCTGTAGGCGGCCCTGGTGCCTAATCCCCAGATGGGGACTGGCTTCTGAGCCCTTCTATAATTCTATTCCACCACATTTCTTGCGTTCTCACTGATAAGCCTAAGAGCTCACCGAGTCTGAGGTGAGGCAGCAGATTCTTATAAGGAGCCAAAAAAAAAAAAAAAAAAAAAAAAAAATCAGACTAAAAGACCCACTTTCGGTTCCCTAGGTCACCGTGGCCCCAGAGCAGTGAGACCCTGGGGCCAGCGATGCTCCCTTTTGCCAGGCTCTTGCCAGAACTTTGACATGGGAAAAAAAAAATTGTTTTCTGCCACCCGCTTCCAGAAGTAACCTTTAGGTGAGGTGACTTGGTTCCGGGGCTTGTCACCACTCCCTCACTTCAGTTTCTACTAGCGCACAGGCGCAGGTGCGTCCTGGGGTGGGGAGTTAGCCGGTGCCTGAGCTAGGACGGCTTCCCGCACCATTCATTTTAATACAATGGAGGGACTCCTTGGTCGCCCTCCTTGGAGGCCGCGCTCCCAGTTCTCACCCCCACCTCTTCCATCCGTGCCCCCCTAGACACCTGCTCTCTGCATCCATGGGTCGAAATGTAAAAGGAACGCTGCTGCGCCTCTTTCCGTCTACCGTGTAGCGACCAGAGACAGCAGCGTAGACACCACAGAACAACGGCTCCCCCTCTGCAGCTGCAGGGTGGAGAGCCGGGGAAGGGGCCAGCCACGGAAGGTGCCAATCTGCTTCAGTTTTGAGCGAGAAGGGAGGGTGGCTTGGAGAGCCATCGACCTCCGTCCCTCCCCCCGTCACCACCCTCGAACAAGCTCTGGTAGGAACGAGAGCCAAAGAATCGCACGCGCGTGCCCATCTCTCCCGCGCCCGCCAAGCCTGGGTGTGCACACAGGAGGCGGCCGTGCGTAGCGTGGGCACCGCTGTCCCGGAGGAAGGGAGCAGGAGGCTGCAGCTACTTTCCCGTCTCGGCCCCTGCAGGGGCGTCCAGCAGCCAGAGGATGGCTCGCAGACAGCGCGTGAGGCCATCGCTCCCGCGCGTTCCCTTGCCGGCGGGCTCGCAGCCGCGCCTCTAGGTGGAGGCGCTGGGGACCGAACTCGCGGCTGGGAACTGGACGGCGGACGGATCCCTGGCAGCGCGCCGTGCGTGGTGAGACCGGACGCCGCGCGGAGGGATACTCCGGGACCACGCCGGGACCACGCCGGGCCGCGCCGCCCCCTTCCGCGTCCCGCCCCGCCCCCTCCCGCCCGCCCTCCCGGCTCTGCTGCCGCCGCGGCGGCCGCTGCTGCCGCCGCCGCCGCCGCCGCCTGGATATAGTGCGGCAAGGAGCGGAGCTTGCAGTCACTTTGCGAGGAGGAGCGCGCGGGCTGCGGGCGCCGGGCACCCGGGAGCGGCGGCGGGCTGAGCCGAGGCGGCCGGGCAGCGGAAGGTTCTCTCTCCGGGGCTGGACTTAATAACTTTGGAACTGTCCACCAGTGTCACGTCCTGAACATGAGCCTCCTCCTCTCCTTCTACCTGCTCGGGTTGCTTCTCTCTAGCGGGCAAGGTAGGAGTGTGGTGCTTTCTTACATTTATTTTCCCTCCCCCTTCCCACCCACCCGAGAGAGGCTCAGGAGGAACTAAAAAAGAAAAAAAAAAAAAAACCCTAAAGTTACAGTTCCTGCTGTTGCTATTATTAGTACGACGTTAGCTGTTTCTTTTGCTGCCCTCCCAAATTGTGTGTCTTTTGTGGAGACCCTTAAATAAGAGATGAATGCAGATTTGGAGGTGGGCATCAGTGAGCAGGAGATCCAGGCAAAACTGCTTCCCCCCCCACCCCCCTTGGGATTTTGGCTTTCTCTGATTTTCATTTTCCAAAATTGAAGGAGTGTGTGGTGGTCTGTATTAATACTTTAAACGCCCGAGGTTGTGCGAGGAAACGTTAGAGTGATGTTTTACAGAAGCAGCAAGAACTATCAGCATGAAAGTCGTTTGTAAAATCTCTCTGTTGGGTGCAAGAAATGTAATTCTTAGAGACTCTTTTCCTTTTCCTTTGCCAACACCAGTTCCTGACTATGAAGTGAAAGGCGATGGCTTATCCGTGTTAGAAACTAAGCCAAGGGCCAGAGATGTTGTCTGTGAGGGAGCAAAGGCATAAAACTAGGGATATGTTGCAGTCATTCATTGCCCCCCCCCCCCTTCCCATGCTAATACAGCAAAAATGAAGCCTTCTATAACACCAGCTTATAATCACACATATAAGAGATCATTTGAGGGACTGTGGACAACTGTGGGAGCTTATATATTTTGCAGGGGAGAAAAAAAAGGGGGTGGGGGGGGGACTGACCTAGTAGAATAAGCTGAGGGAGGATTTATGGAAGCTCCCTGTGTTAATTCCTAAATAGAGAGACATGAATTTATCTTGTCTATATTGATAATACACATTCACATGAAATGTACTGACAATAAACGTAAGCGTTTTCAACTGTCCAGACAAGTTTGGACATTTAATTGGGAAAACAAAATGCTAAAACATGCATTGGTGGAAGTCTTCACCGGGGAAAAGAGGCATTAAATTTGTGATGTTCGACCAGTGCAAAGAATGTTATGATTGTAGCATAAAATTGTTTTTTAAATGAAATTGTAAATTGCAAGATAAGTTAAAATATCTTCGCTATTTTCGATTCTAAGCAATTTTAGCCTCTTCTGTGTTGCTCTGTTGGGCCAGTAGGGGTCGGTAGAGCTCTACTTTAAGCCCGGCAACGGTGGTTTCTGCTCCTGCCCTGTCTTTCTATCACGCCCCGGCAGGGCTTGACATTTTGGATGTGAAGCCTTCCTCTGCCCTTCTCCTCCCCAAAGCGACAGTGCTAGTGGCTGATGAAACACGGTCAGATGCAGATTTTATGTTCAGAAATAAATGCAAACCCTGGGTATATCTGTAGTTTGTAAAGTATCTTCCTAAGCTGCGGCTCCTGTTCTCATAATGGCATGGAGTATGTAATATTTCAATCTGAAAGAAATTTGTAGATCTGTTCATCTGAAGCTGATGTTAGAACAATCTGTTAACTCAATCACTCCTCTGGCCAGGATGGAGCTATTTCACTTCCTAACAGATCGTGGTACTTTATTTATTTAATTTTTGAACAACTGCAGGCTGTATTTAGCTGGTCCTTTGTAATAGAGGCAGGCGTTTCTCAACATTGAGACACTATCCCTGGAAATTGCACTTAAAATACAACTGCAATTAAATAAGTGTAGATAGTGTGGATAAATGTGGGGACACGATAGGAAGCAGGTTGATGCAGACTTATGATTGTATTATGAGTGGTGTTTAGAAGACTAATGGCTCATTTGTGGATTCGGTACATTTATTATTATGGATGCTAAGTGTGCTGGAATTTGGGAATGCGAGGGAAATCCAGGAAACCTGAAACAGTTTTCTTTCAGTAGAGCACACAGGCATGCATATAATCGGGGAAGACCTAGGTCACATAGAATTGAGACTGCGATTCAGATCATGTATTTTCAGGTGGATATAAAGAAGGGCTCTGAAACAGAGGCATGCCTGAAGGGGAGCTCAGATTCACTGTCATGAAGCAGGGTGGAAAGGAAGCATCGTTGTGAAGAAGATTTCTATCTAGTATGGTTTCAAAATGCACAGCCCTGGCAGAGGCACAGATAGGCATCTGAAGGGCCTGGTTTTTGTGAAAACAAACATGAAGCACTTCTGTGCCGTGTGCCTTAATGAAGTCAGAGATGCTTAGAAATTGGAACCCTTATTCCAGAGTCTAATTCTTTTATGCTGCTGTTTTGTTTTCTAATTAAGGATGCAGCAGCCAGGATCAAAAACACCACTGGGAGCCGATGTATATTTTTTGCTGAACCTAGTGTAACTCATAATTTTGTTTATTCATTTGTAAATGGGGCCGTAGAAAAAACCTCCAGTTAGTGATCCCTGATCTTGCCTTAGAAATACTAAAACCCCAGCTTCCTGATTTGTGTTTCCAACAATATACTTGCAGGGGATTTTATGAAGCATGATTGAAGCTAGAGCCCTGGAAAGTGGTGTGCAGCTCGACTCAGGGAAGGCAACGATGATGTATTCCCTTTTAAGTAGTCAAAACGTTTTGAACCGCAACAGTTGAATAGAAGAAAATGACTGAAGTGAAAAACTGACTAACTTAAGTGGATGTCAATACCATAATTAGCTAACGAGGCCTAATAGTTCTACTTCTAACTTTCCACACAATGGCATTGTTCTACTGCAGTGAAAGCTTTTTCATTAGAGCAGAAATGCTCCTTTAAAAGCCACTTATTTCCACTGCAAGATTAATATCTAATGAAAAAAGGTTGAAATTTAGTTGTCAGGTTTGATTTTAATTGTCCACAAAAGGAGAATTCTCGAATTCTGTAACTTTTGCGATGATTTTTGATTTTTGTGCTCCAAATTTGGTCACAGGTTCTGTTTTCATAAATCTTGAGTAATAACGTGAGTCTCAGATCAACCATATGTTTGCTGTTTGGAACTTTGCAAATTCAAATTCTCAAGCTGAGCTGTGCATGAGTATCTTTTCTGAAACTTTTTGAATGTTTAACATTATTTTATTCTTTTAAAATTTACCCAAGAATGGATAATATATGCACATCACTGGTTGTTCACATATATAAAGTAGACACACTGTTCTGCTATCACCTACAATTAGAAACAATGTTGGTCATCTCTCTTGCAGCCCAATTAAGCAATGTATAGTTAAAAAGAAGACTTGACTTAAGCCAAAATCTTGGGATGGTAAAGAAGAGTGAACTGACCAGTTAATATTTTAAGCCAGGCTTCTTTTGCTGGTTACTCTTTCTTTGGAAGTACTATTAAGTGATTGCTCATTAGCGAAATGTACCTTCTGAAGAGAGAGCACAGGTGTGTGAGAAATTACTAGTTTGAGATCTACAAAAGTGATGTATCCAGATGCATCCCACTCAGCTGAAATGCATCCTGCCCTCTTTGACACCCTTTTTTCTGCTTATTTTGTCATTCTTTGATGACAACCTCTTTGCCTCTTTGTGAAAGTCTTTTTTTTTCTTATCTAATCAATTGCATGCTTATTTGCACTTAGAAAAGATAGGTTTAATAAATTAGTATCTTTATTATTAAGGAGAAACCCAAATGACTCCTTTCTCTGCTTTATGTCAAAGGAGTGAAGCAAACCACTTTTGTTTCTTGTGCTGGATCTGAGCACATAAAACATAAAGTTGGTGGATCCCAAGTGCCAGATGAGTTTTGTCAATGACACAGGGAGTTAAAGGCATCTCAGAGGGAATATTCTGGTGGAGAAGCAATTAATGCAACAAAAGAACATCATTCAGTACAAGCAGAAAGTCAAACTTCCTAGAATCTTGTAAATAAAATGGTCTTCTGTCCCAAATAAAGCTAGTGTGTAATGAGAACCAGAGATGAGCTGCAGAGACCCAGGCCAGTCATCAAGCTGAACGGCGTGATTTGTTTGTGCCTGTTCCCCTGTGCTGGAGCCTTGTGAATGGAAACAAGGTCAGCGATTGGAAGGGGCTGGAACTAGTCCTGTTTCTTTCTCTGACTTTTGACATTTGGGAAATCATTTCAGCTTGTCTGTTTTCAGGGCCATCTCTCATCACAGTGAACTTGTGAGACCATGAAGAATAATGTTTGATAAGTGATAGGAGTCTGAATTGCTTTTTTTTTTTTTTGGTCTTAAACAGGATTATTCTATGGGTGTTGATATATGAAAGATTAATTTAATATTTTGATAAAGGGACGACGGTTACTTTTTAAGTTTTACTGACGTAATTTTAGATTTCTTGCACCCTTTACGGGATCCCTCCTATACTGAGAATCAGCCTACTTAGACGATTGCAAATTACTTTTAATTTTCTGAGGTACATGATAGGAGAATATTTTATGATGTACTCAGGACTTTTTATGTTTTTATTACATTTAATTTTCCTGTACTTCATAGAGTTAAGCTACGTATAATTGTTAAAAATAAAACTACTTTTTTCATGGCACTCTATTGAATATTTTAATAACTCTTAATTATTTACAATTATAGTGCTCCTACTATCACTATTACATATATTTCTCAGGTTCTGGTGTCCACTTGTGGTACCAAAAAAACATAAGATCTTTTAGGAAGCTATGATGTAATGAAATGGACTTGTCTAGATGTGACTAAATTAGAGGGGTGATGGAGAATTTTGAAAATATTTATGAGTCTGGGAATCACAACATGAGAGTTTGACAGAATTCATATTGATTAATCAAAACTTCCTTGGCCCTCTCTTGTTGATTGAAAAAAAATACACTAAAGGGAAACAGGGAGAATATTGGCTTTGGAATAATAGGACCTAGACTACTAAGAGTCTCTTGATTTTGAAGAAGGAATGTAAACTCATAGGATTGCTATTTTCATATTTTAAATTTTGAAATAAAAATGTATCTGGCTAGCTGACCTTGATGTTGAGCCATGAGATGGAGTTACGATAATCAGTATACAAAGGCACCTTGTAGAAGGTCAACTCAACTCTGCAAGCTTGTTTTTATTTGTTTGTTTGTTTTTTGAGATACAAATGCATTTGTCTACAGTAAAAAGTATTTCAGCTGGCCACAGGGTGTAGGTCTGTCAACCCAGAACTCTGGGAGGCTAAGGTAAGGGGATTGCAAGTTCCAGCTCTGCCTGGGAAACTTCTTAGCAAGACCTTGCCTCTAAAATCAAAACTAAAAAAAAAACTGGGCTTTAGATGTAGCTCAGTGTGAAGGTATTGGATTCAAACCCCAGTACATCCCCCAAAATATTTCATTTATTCAATTTTAAGTCATCAAAGGTGCTTTCTAAAGAAAAAAGTATTCAGGGGGCATGTGTTAGTTAATTTGTTGATGAGGATCATTCATTCATCTTTTATTCACTTACATTGCATTGATTACATGGATTATTTGTCCCAGGCACTTCATTAGGCAGAGTATCATAACTGGTTACAGAGATTGTGTAATGAACAACTGCAGGGGGCGCCACTCATAACCATAGCAATAGAACATATTTATTTTCAGAATTTGCCAGCAGATGGCAGGAATGAATTGCTTTAATGTATTATGAGTCCTTTCTAAGGGCTTGTCTTAACACCCAAAGCCCTAGGGTGGGCACCTAATCAGGATAGGTGACTTAACTAAAGATTGAACAGCAAAGTAGGATGGGTAGTAACTACTGTTCTCGCCTCTAGAATCTTAATTCGGTTCTCTTCAAGCCAAACTTTGCACAGACTAAAATAATAATAATAATAATAATAATAATAATAATAATTTAAGATATATTCAGGTCAAAGAAACAGATATTTAAATGTTGTGCTACTCTGTGCCTTAATGAAAAAAACACATATTGATGCCTTGTGGTTAGAATAATCTCAGCACTTTGAAATAGTACAGACCACTTTTTCAAATTGCCTTTAATTGTACTAGAACTAAGTTCATCAAGAAATGATTAGTAGTGTGATATTATGGATTAAGAAATTGAGGTATAGAGAAATTGTTTGATTTGACCCTTTCAGCTAAAATTGTAGGTTTTTGGAATTAGTAGTCTTTTAAACTTTTATTTCAGTGCTTTTAAAAATATATTTGATACTTTTATGTGAAAGTTTGTGTGTATGTGAGGTTTCATGAATAGAAATTCCATGTAGGTAAGTCACAATAAAATGGTATAAATGTAAAAAAAAAGCCAATTAAACATGTGAAAAATCAACAAACTTTAATGGTGAAGAATTACAATGTTTTGAACTGATAAAGGATGTCATGTAAGAAACTAAAAATGAAGTAGTTTCTTTGAGCCCTACAAGTTCAGAAGTTAGAATGAACTAAAAGGGATGGAGCATAGCTCCGCAGTTAAAGCACTTGCCTAGCATATGCAGAGCCCTGGGTTCTATTCCCCAGCATCATATTAACAAAGTAAAAGCTGGCATGGTGGCACCTGCTTGTACTTCCAGCACTTGGGAGATTGTGGCAGGAAGATTGCTATGAGTTCAAGGCAAGTCTGAACTATACAGTGAGTTTAGGACCAGCCTGAACTGCACAGTGAAACCCTGTCAAAAAAGTGCTAGTATTCACTGAATACTTACCTTAAGACTCAGTTAAGACTCAGTTGTGATAGTGCTATAATTGGTATCCTATCAGTGTCCATTATTTAGAGGCAGCACACAGAGTACAAATGTTTAGGGTTGAAACATCTAGCTAGTGAACAAAGATTTGTATTTTAGAAATGTACAAAGCCAGTTCTGTAACCCACACCCAACTCTTCACTCACAGCAAAAGAGAAATCTTCAACGTGCAAATAGTTAATGGAGAAAATAATAAAAGATAAAAGGCATAAATAAATGGTAGAAAACAGCCAAGTGTTTAGAGAAGTAAGTGGTTTGCTAGTGTTAGGATTCACTAAACAGCTTTCATTAAGTATTTTGAAAAGGTTAAGTCATTGAATCAGAGAATTGAATACTGTTGAGAGTCTGGAAAAAGAGAGAACTTGAGGCAAAACTAAGTTTGATTTTTGTCTATTTTGAGAGCCATGTTTTAAGCAAAAGAACAATTGAAGTTTGGTTTGTTGTTGAGTTAATGGCTGTAGGAAATGGGCCAGAGGGGAATGACAAAGGAATGCATGGACATGGTAGATTTCTATAAATCAGGGAATGTTGTTAACAAGTTCAATTTGGAAGATTGGCAGAACAGTGACATCTTGAGGTATGAATCCTAATTGACAGAGAAAAATGACTGTCTTAAAAGATACTAGAGTTCTAATAAGTAACATTCCTATTTTGACAATTTTAAAGTTTGTTGTTTTTAAAATTATAATAGGCTGAGTGTAGTGACATCCACCTTATATCCTAGTACTTTAGGAAGCTGAGGAAAGAGGATCACAAGTTTCTCCACAGTTTTGGCAGCTTAGTGACATAGTAAGAAATTTTCTCAAAATTAAAAGTAAAAGAATAGATAGGGATATAATTCAGTGGAAAGGCCTTGTGTATCTCCAGGACTGAAAATAAAATGTAATTAAGTTTGTAGTTCCATGGTACATCTAAGCATGAATGTCATTGTTCATGTTGATTTTAAGATTAATTTTAAATTCTGTTAAGATTCTTTATGATTTTATTGTCATACCTTCAGACTCATTTCTCATTTTAGTCTCATTTATTTATTGAATGGTTTTTATCATTTTTCCATCATGATTTATACCTTATACCTTTGTGTGTGCTTGAGATTTGAAGTACAATTTGAGAAACAGGTAAAATTTGCATTTTACATATTTTTCCTTTTAAACAATTTCTCTGATTTATAAATTTCTTTTTAAATTTTTCTTAGAAAATATAACAAAGCAGAAAGTAGAAATTAGAACAAACCAGAAAAAATAAACAAAATATAAAGCAAAACCTAAACTGAAAACAATCACACACACAGAAAAAAAAAAGATGTGTGGTACTGAACACACGAATTTGAAAATATATATATCTGTGGGCTTCTGTGGGAAGAAAAAGGAACTGATTTTTCAAACTTATATTTAAGCCAGAGTGTCAGTATGCTCACTCGTGAATTTACTTAATCTTGATGGAATCACTGCACATAATGACGTTCCTGTGCTTAGCAGGGGTTGGCCTCGAGCTCCTCAGTATGTTGTACAGTTTGACACCCTGCCCTGTAGCCAGAGAACCGTAAATATACTTGAGGTAGGTTTTAGCTTTTTCTGTTCCAGTGTGCATTTCTTTGATGCATCTTAACTCATATGGTATTAGACTATAGGGAATGAGACGTCATAATGAAAAGAATTGTGTGTAGCCATATATGATTTTTAACTCATTAAGTTTTTAATAGTAAACAGCAAGCATTCTCATTATCAAAGAGAAAACTTTATCAATGAGAGGAGACCTTAGGAAAAATATTTTAAAAATCAACTCAAGTGCCTCCTATTGTGCTATGATTAATTTTGGTAGTGGCTTTCAAAACATTTAGTTTTCCACTAAACTGTGCATCTGGCAAGAGGAAGACCCAGGTCAGGAAGTTGAGAAGTCATTTTCCACGTGTATAATGATGTTTGACAGTTCCTATTGTGTTGTTTGAAAAGTTTCATCATCATGAAGAGTATTTGCATTTTAAAGTGAATGCCCTTCAGGTCTTGTATCCTGAAGGCAGATGCAAAATCTTAAGTGCACATACTAGGAGAGACTTAACTTTGCTAGCATTTTATTTATTTATTTATTTATTTATTTATTTATCTATCTATTTAGAGATGGGGGTCTCATTTTGTAGCCCCAGTTTATTAACTTTTTAATTATGATCTTATAGTTATGTTTTTACTAATGCTGCTTACTAATTTCTGCAGCTTTCAAATATACTGTTTTCTATTTCTGTTTTCCCCCCTAAACTACTTTTTCTTGCACAATATTTAGGACACCATAGTATTTTTCAGGGATGCAGATATGTTGTTATAATATGTTATGCGTAAATCTCAATGTAAAAATCAGCAAATTTATTATGGCTGAGATTATAATGTGAGTAGATATCCATTTCAAAAAATAAGCACATGGTACTTATTAACTAGAGAGCCTGTGTCATTTTTTACATTATTGTAACTTGTCCATTTTCAAGGAGTTATCTTGTATCTAGTCCTTCTGATTACTGTTATATTAATTGTTCTACTTAATCTCTCCCATAATCATTTTCTATTAATGCCTCAGCAAATCAGTTGGATTTTTATTTTCTAACTGTAATTTTGTAAGTCCTATGTATGAGAAAAATGCCAAAAAGTGATTATTTGAAGAGTAATGTATAACATGAGACTCATGCCATATAATTTGTCAAAGTATTTGTGTGATATATACATAATTTTGATTTGTAACCTGTGTTCTCTTGTGAACTTCTCTGTAAATACAGTGAGAGCCAGGCAGTTTTTTCATTCTGGCTTCCCATTAAATGCAGTGCACTTAATTAGGTAATTCACTATAAATTTCTGCATGTATTTTTGGAACATGACAAATAATTACCAACTATATACAAAATGAATATTGAATATTTAAATACTATGTAAGAGAAGTAAACCAAAATTTCTCGTTAATTTTAAATATATTTTCCTGAGCTTGGATAATGATTCAGTTTGTTGGAAACATTATATTCTGGTCAGTTTGTTTAATTCAAGAATTTTAGCTGTATCAATTACATGCAGATCTTCAGTGAGTATATGAATGCCTTATATGTAGACTTCCAATAAGTATGTGGATGCTTACAATATATTATAATAAAGTAACAATCATTATTTAATTCAGAAGGAATAATAAAGATGACATGATTTGTCATTGATCATATCTCTTTAGAGAAATTTAATTAGGCTGAGAGCAAAGCAAACTTATGAAAGATGTAGGTTTTTTTTTGAAACTATGTTGATGTATAAGAGATTATTATGAATCTGAGGTTTCACAAGTTTTAAAATAAATATTGAAATGTAGAAGATAAGGATAATAGAACATGCGGATAATGATATAATTGTCAAGGTTTAGATATTGTCAATAGTTAATGTCGGATATGCCAATAGAGCAAGTGTTTAAAGTCCTCAAAATCAAGATAAACCCATGTGGTTAATTAAAAGTTGATTAATTCTTCAATGTTCATTGGAAACCAATTCTAACCTGCATGTGTAGGAAGAAAACAGGAGCAAAATGAGTTTGTTGTTTTATCTTACTATTTTTTTTTTACATAACAGTTGGAATTTTCTCTTTTTCTTGCAATGTCTCTCTAACTCCTTCTCTCTTTCTTTCAATTTCCTGTAGGCTTAAAAATCCTCTTTTGTCTGGTAACCATTTTTTCATGTTTTTTGTGCTCTCTAGGTCTGAATTTAGTGATTTGAATATGTAAGTAAATTGGACAAAATGCATTTTCAGATTTTCCAGAATGCCTTCCTTACATGTTTGTGCACTTACCATTTATCCATTGATATTACTGTTATTATATACTCCACTTTTAACTTGAAATACAATATGCAATTAAAGATATTACTCCTACTTCTGATGTATCTGTGTTATTTCCCTCTGCCCTTCAAATTTCATAACCATAATCATTTTAATTGGTTACCTAGGTGAATCATTTTATTTCAAAGATGCCTCAGATGTCCTGTGCTAATGCATCGTACCTCTCGGGGGAATTGCAGGTGGTCTGCAATTTAAAAAAAAACAATGCTCAACACGGGTTATTAACTGTCATTATTTCATCTCACCTCTGTTTTTTGAAAACCTTCATAACCATATTCTAAGTGGATATGAAATATTCAACTTAAGTATTCACATATTCCCAAAATAACAACTTTTTAGTACAGAATGCTAAGATATTATGCAATATTCTAATTTGCTAATGTATTTTCTCTTTCACATCCCTGTGTCATTTCTATTATAATGAAACGTTTTATTTAAAATAATTTCTCCTTCCCAAAGTGTCATTAATACAGTTATGAGTGAACAGTAACTTCTTTTACCAGACCCTACCTCAGTATTGTGGAGAAAAATCAAAAGATTGAACTATGGGGCATTATGGGAAAGGGGACTCTCTTAGTTAGCATTCCTTTGACTCAATCTGCATAGCACTCTCTCAGCTTCCTAACTTCCATCTCCTTGGAAGTCTTCCTCTCTCAGATGCTGTAATAATGTGAACACGTGATGGGAGAAAACAGGTGAAGACATATTGGTGCAAGTACCGAGTAAGGTTTAGTTGTCATGGCCAAAATGCTTTCTACTCATAAGCAAAAATGCATGCAGGGAGCTGAAGCTGCGCTGTGAAGGAGAGTCTGCATGGGCAAAGAAGATGGACCATGGCTTAGTGACCAGAGAAGAGGCCTCAGCTGAGAGAGAACAGGGGTTGGGTAGTTGTGCTGGATGGTCCGAGAGACTGGATAAAATCTGATGTAGTTACCTGCAGAAAAGAGGAAAAGGCGATGTCTCACCATATGTAGAATAACTTTGCTTCTTCAACAAGAATTGTTTATGTATGACAATTTGGTGAATCAGTTGATTGAAGGCAGGATCCTGTAATCACTCTGCAAGGTGTTTTCATGTTTTCATAGGCATATTTCATTTTTCCTCAAGGCACATATGGGAGTTCTGAACTATTACATTTCTTTGAAGGAACTGGACTTAATAAAAAGTCTATAACATCTAACCAGTAAAGGCAATATACACATTCCACCTACCAAAACACTGTGACTCAATGGAGTAAAGAATTGCTGAATGGAGAAAGCAAACAAGGAGCAGCGGTACTTTCAGGTTTTCTCCATTCTTTTTTGTCATTTCCTTTTATCTCTCCAACTCAATAAAGGTAAAATTGATAATAATTGCATATATTTTCAGTGAACCACATGATGTTTTAGTATATATGCGCATTATAAATTTATTATTTAGGCAGATTAGCATATTCACATATTTATCATTTTTAGGCTGAGAACATTTAGAGTATAATCTTTCAGCAGTTTTTAAGTATGTAATTCATTAACTGTAGTGACCATGCTGTGCTGTAGATTTCCGGAGTTTATGCATTACTCGTGAAACTTCATAGACTCTAACCAACATCTTGCCCTTCCCTGCCCACTAGTATCTGACAATTATTGTTTTTAACTTCTATGGTTAGACTTGGTTAGATTTCTCATATAAGTGATAAGTACTTGATTCTGTGCAAGGCTAATTTTATTTAGCACGATGCTCTCCAGGTTCATTCACATTGCTGAACATGATAGAATCCTTTCTTTCTTATAGGCTGGATATTATTTCTCTGTGTGTGCCTGTGTATCTGACATTTCCTTTATACATCCATAAAAGAACACTCAGACTAATTCCACAACTCGGCAATTGTGAGCAGTGCTGCAATGAACGTGGATTTGCAGAGGTCTCTTTGACATAGATTTCATTACCCTTGGCTATATATCCAAAAATGAATGTCTGCTGAGTCATAAGAATCAAAAGAACAAACAACAAAAGGAAAAAAAAAAAACATCAAATAGAATTCCACTAAACTAAAAAGATTTAAACCGCAAAGAAAATAGTCAACAAAATAAAGCAAAAATCCAAAAATAAGAGAAGAGAACTTGAAAACAATACCTGTGATAAAAATTATATCCAAAATAGAAAATTCAAAAGAATCTTACATGAATGAGAAGAAAAAAGAGGCAATCCACTTACAATATGGACAAAAAGGCCTGAATAAGTATTTCCCAGACAAATAAAGCCAATGTCCAAAAACTTCATGAGCCAGTGATCAATGTTATCATCATCAAGAAAATACAAATTAAAAGCTGCCCTGAAAGACCATTCCTTAGCAGTTAGATTGACCATTCCCAAAAATTAAAGATCTTGAATGCTGTTGAAAATGTTGTGGAAAAGGAACAATTGCAGTCTTTTAAGGGATGTAAATTAGTACAGCCATTATCTAAAATCAAATGATTTTTTAATCAAAATATATCATTTGGTCATTTCTTTTGAATGGATAGTTCTAAGTTAGTGACTGCCAATTTGTAAAGGCATAAAAATTTTAGTGAGATAAATTATTAATTATCGTGAAGAAACAGCAGCATTTACATCTCTCAAAGTGGGATTCAAGGTAGATACAATATGGGGTAGCTTGATTGTTTAGATTAGTATAATTCATTAAGGACTATATCACATTAATATTTAAATATGAGCTATATCTTTAAATGGCTTCTCTTACTGTGAAACATAATTATTAATTATTTAGTAAGTCATCAGTTTGTGGTTGACTTGCAGAATACTTTCATAATAAAATTGTATCTACTTAGCATGCTTCTAGAGACAAGGAAGATAAGAACAATTTTAAAAAGTTTCAAAACAAAATTCTATTATACCATATGAGTGACCATCTAAAGCCAGATTTTCATTTCATGCTTCTGGACAGGAGTTTGGCTTAGTCTTTACTTCATGGAAATAAGATGGCTTAAAAATCTCCGTGTGTCGTATATGAATGCAATAATGTTTAAAGTTAGGTAAGAAATAAATATTTCTCTCATTTACTTCCTTTAAAAGGAAATTATATATATATATATATATGTTGTCTAGCCACCTTCCCTCAGTTCTTATTGGTTAGAACTGTTTCATATGAGCACTCCTAAACCAATCACTGTTGAAGACACACCTTGATATACTTTCTCTTGACTAATCAACAGCTTGTTGTTGCTGATGAGGAGATCTGCTGCTCCCTTGAAGCATCAGTTGAGGGGAAATGGAAACTGAGAAAATTTAGAAATAGAATGGTTAAGTAATTTGACTGAGGTCATTTACTAATACAGTTGCCAAAGTTGGACTGAAATGCAGGCTTGCTTTGTCTGTGAAGTCTTGATATTGTCCTCTGACTTAAAGGCTTGAGGACTGTAGTCAATGCAAGGCTAGGATACAGGAGCAGACTTGAAATGAAATAAACAGCATGGACTTGTATAATCCACCAGAAGCTCATAATATACAACAAAAGTCTAATAGAAATATATTTAATTACTTTCTTTTGAACTAGATATCAATAATCTCATATTTAAGGAGACTCATTAGAAGTATTCCTTTGCTCTCTGGAAAAGGAAAAGTTAGTTGAAAAACAGACGTGCTACCTGGACTGTATCTAGAAGGGGTAGCTGAAAATGAATGCAAGAGTACAGACTTCAGATTGGCTTCTGAGCCAGGTTGAAGGTTGAATTGTGAGTGATCTGGCAAAGCAGAGTTCTAGTCTAATGTGTGCCTACACCCAAGTGCAGAGCTCTGCGAGGATTTGCCTGTAGATATCTTTTCCCCCTGAAACTGTCGTTAATTAAAGGGCAAGGAATTTCAAAATCTGATATTGAGGTGTTTATTATATAAAATATGCATGCAATATAATTTCGACTTCTTAGCTATTCCTTTTCTTTGCTAAGTAAAAACATTGACACTATTATTCTTAATAGTCAAATATATTTAAAAATCTGCATTATATATATAAAAATTGTGTGTAGAATGTATATTTGTGTATGTATAGATGTATGTGTATATATGTGTGTATATACCTACACACACACACACACACACACACACACACACACACATCTTTGGAAAACGATTGTGTTAGTGAAAGGTATATAAAATATTTGCTACATTTGTTTCATTTTTTGTGAGTACTAAAATTTCTGTATTTTTGAAATTATTTTCTCATTGCTTAATTTTGCATCTAATAGAAAAAATATAATTTATCATGAATATTTGACTTAGCATTCACACTTTGTATAAGTTTAGAATTAGCTACTGCTTAATTTCTCAAGACTACAGTAGGTATCTTTTGTCCATCAGGTACATAAAAAATGATCCAAGAGCTCCACCACCTTATTAAAAAAACAAACTATTAACACATAATTATTCTTAATCAATGAAGTGTTCCACGAAGCATAATCACTGATTGTAGATAATTTTGGTATCGGGAGATGGAGTGCTTTGGTTCCAGGTCAGAAACTCAGAAACTGTGATTGAACCACATGCAAGAGCTTGAATTCTTCTCATGTCCTTCTAATTTATAACAGAAGAGTTAAAAGCAGCTAAATTTCTCACAGCATTAGCCTCTTTTTATATTGCACTGAACGAGTGAATTATAGCACTTTTTGAAGAATGCTGCTGACCAAATCATTTAACATATTTGTGTTATTACTATAGGATTGAATCTCAAAATTGTATATACGAATTCTCTTGTATCTCAGTGGTTGATTGTCATGTCCCTTTTGAGGACTACTAAGTAGACAATCTGCTTCTATTTCTGATGACAAAGAACAAATTCATTTGTGTAAAGAGCCTTTGTGAGATATGTTGATTACATTTTTCACATAAAGGGTTTCCTTATTTGCAAGTATTCAGGAAAATAAAGGCACTTAAGTGCAACAAAGTATGCTGAAATTAGATAGCTTCTCTCATCTATCCTGTTGGCTAGTTTATCGTTTCTTGAGAAAGGGTATATTGATAGGAACTTTTTATTAATGGAGATGAGAGAGTTCCACTTAAAAACATTCCTTTTATTTTCTTTATTCCTTATGGCTTGGTGACGCCCTTCAAAGTTGTTTCTAAGGTGTTCAGAATTCACCTCACGTGGCTGCTGGGTGAAGCCTTCTGGCTGAGTGGTTGTATACTAAAAGGATACACGCCAGTGCTTGGCAGGTCTAGACAGAGGCCAATGGCCGCTTAGTGCTAGAGTGAAATATTTTCCTGTGCACAAGTTTATAGTGCTTTTATGTGGAGAATTTGGATTCTCTGGCTTAAATAATGTCTTCAACAAATAATCCAATATCTGCTTTATTTCTAAACCTCTTCTGCACTCAGTGAAGCACAGAAATCTTTTCATAACTGTATATCAAATATGTTTTCTTCTGTATTCCCTTTAGCATCAAAACAAAACTTTTAATATTTATACTAACAAGTTGTGTGTGTGTGTGTGTGTTTGTGTGTGTGTGCACACAATTACCTTGCCTTTAAAATATTTTTTTTTTCAATCCAGAGGCTGCCTGATGAGTCACAGAACAGAATTTGAGATTGGGCAGATTTGCATTCAAATCCAACTCCCATGATGGGTGTGAGATATTCGACAAAAGGCTCACCTCTTATGAAATGACTTACTTCTTTTTTTTTATTTAGGCATATTCTTTATTTTCACATCTGTTAATGGGACTAGTAAAGGGCTACTCATGGGCTGTCTTCAATTAATATTAGCTGTCATGAACATGACTCTCCAGTGAAGTTAGAATCACATATTTTTTGAGAATTTTGATCTATGCTGTGTTTAGGCATTTGTTTATTTTGAAGTAGTTATTAGATTTGTAAGACTATCACTTCTCCATTGCGTATAATTTTTTTTTTAATTTTCTCACACTTCACGAAGTGGGGCAGCTGGCATGTTAGGCATTTGTGGCCTTTGGTAGCTTGGCGTTGGTGGCTCTATGCTACAGGGCTTCCCAGCTGAGACCGAATGCATGACTCAAGGTAATCGCCCAGTTTATTCCTTGAATTGCATTGTGGATTCTGGGCATGGGTCGGTCTCTTTCTCTCAATGTGTTCTGCTTTCAAGGATCAGTCCTTCTTCCCTGCTATTTAACACAAGCTGTCTGGTTCTCATGAAAGCCAGTTGTCTTTTTTTTTTTTTTCCTCTCTTTAATTCAAGTGCGATGTGGGTTTCATCTGGAATTTAGCAGAGCCAGTCTTACTGATAGCTTGTGCAGTCTGTTTTCACAGCGTGATCAATGAAGAGTGGTTTCCACTGTACTCAACAGGGCCGCACTTGAGCTCCTCCGACCCTGCTCATGGTTGGAGGTTAGGCATTTCCTTCACGAACTGGACTGGGACATTCCCACAGTAACCTGTGCTACTCAGTTTCCTGTTCTGAGCTTTACTAATCCTCTTAGCTAACCCTTTATTCTTCTCTAAACTTTGATCCTAGTAAAGGAATTGTAAGAACATTTTATTTTTTCCAAGGTTTTGTATTGCCAGTAAAGAAGAGAGAGAGATGCTCTCAGTGCTGAGTGGGGTTCTTGGCTTTCGTCCCCTGGCTTCTTTCCAGGATTGCATTTGGGGAACAATGACAAGGAGCTTATTTTAAGGTTTTCAACAGTGGTTGTAATGAAGGTTGAGTTGGTAGGAGTGGGAGAGTGGGCTGGTCACTTGTCCTCTGGATGCTAGAAAGAATCAACACAAGAATTAAAAAGAACACTTGACCACTTCCTGTTTTCATTCTTCACAAAACTTATTTCCTCCCCTTTTCCCTTCTCCTCATTTTTAAAAATTTCTTCTTCTGAAATATGAAACTATTCTTAAAGAAGAAATATTCTTTTATATGGATCATTTCTTTAAAACTCTTTGGGTCATTAGTTATTGATATTATAAAGGATACTTACAAAAACGGGTGGTGGTTGTAAGAGTGGGTGCTAGGAGAGATGAATATGATAGAAGTATTTGCATCAACCCCCCTCCCAATGTAAGACTAAGAGGAAAAACTGATCTAGGAGATGGTGAGAGTGAAAATGATCCAAGTTTGTGTTGTGCATAAACACATATATCAAAAAGAAAACCATTAATCTCTACAACCAATATGCATTTATGAAATAAAAGATGTAAAAAAAGAAAAGACCCTTTTCATGTGAGTCCTGAATCTTGATATTAAATTCTGAACAAGACAACAAGAGCTATAACTTCTGCCATGGTATGCCCCTGTCTATCTGTCTGTCTGTCTTTCTCCCTGACTGTTTATCTACCCATGTCTATTATGTTTTTTTCTAGTCAGCAGCCTGAAGTAACACACTGTGCAATGCGCTGTAGTGTTGACTAAAGCACACACCTGTGACCGGTGGGTTTAAGTGAAATCAGAGGGGGCATTTCACATTCTTCGCTTATCCACACCTCCATGCTTCCTGAGTGAAGACCACTTAATGAGTGAAGAGATTGTTATCTACTCCCAATCCTGCTGATGTACTTTACCGCTGTAAATATTCAATTAATACTCAATAATCAAACCAGCTCAATGTAGAAACCCCTCATAAACGTTACTCAGCTTGGCCTTGCTTTTTCTGCCCACCCTTCTACTCTATAAATGACAGAGTCTGCTCTATTTGGGACAACATAGTAATAATTGAATAAGGATCAAGTTTCCATTCTGTAAGGATCAAGTTTTGGTGTCTGACACATTTGAGCCTCTCATTATTTAAAGAATTGGGCTCTGAACAATCCTTGCATATTTGTCCATTCACAATATATAATTTATATCTGGCAGTAGTTAAATGACCAGAAAAGTATAATGGAGGCAGTAAATGTTGAGTAGAAGTCAGTGACTATAAAAGAATCTTTGATTTTACTTAAAATATATTAAATTTAATTTAAAATAATTTTACATATACATTCTGTAAATATGAAAGACATTTTTACAGCAGCCTTTTTTGAAACAAAAGAACGAATATGGAGAACAGAAAAAACAGCAACATAAAAATCTAAACTAGTCAAAATAATCCACTAAAGGGTACATTTAGCTGGAGTGATGGACCATGCCTATAATCCCCAAACTCCAGGAAACTGAGGCAGGAAGATTGCAACTTTGAGCAACTTGAGCAACTTGTTGGTTTTGTGAGACCCGTCTCAAAATAAAAGTTAAAGCTGAGGGCTTGGGAATGTAGCTCAGTGCACAGTCATTGGGTTTAGTCACTAGCACTCCTGAAGAATAAATTTGAATTTTCTGGGTTGTAGATAGTAACATAATAACTATATATACATATACACATATATACTTTATTATCATATTAGGATAACACCTATTAGCTTTTTACTTTGAAAAACAAAATAATTTGTCTGCAAACAATTAGTTTAGATAATATTTAACAGTGACAGAAGATACATTTTTAAAGAAATTTGTTGATCTAATCTCAGTGGTTCAGACCTTTGTTTTCTATTTATTCATTTATTTTCTACACGTGTATTATATGGCACCTGACCCAGCCTGTGTGATGCCAGGGCATTGAGTCTGTGGCCCCTCACTTACCAGGAATGTGGTCTCTATTAACCACTGAATTATACCTCCGACCCCAGAAGATGGTTTCTATACTAGTTCTGGGAAAGATTTTTTAAAAAAATCTTTTTTTATATAATAAGAGATGAGTTCAAAGCAAAGCATTTTTTTCAATTATGGAAGTTCCCTATACACATATATATATCTATATTTTGTGTATAAGTATGTATGTATATAAGACATGTAAGCATATGAGTTTTTGTGTCTTCTTCATTATATGTGTGATTTAGATAGTTCAGTGATGCAAGACTCTTCACATTAAAATTTAGAACATAATTTAAATTTCGCATTTTTAATTCAATTTTCAATTTTTAAATTGAAGGTTTGACCTGTGTTTCATTCACTCATATCTATTTGTCAAACCTTTGCTTTTGGAAGCAATTGAGCTCCATGGATAATAAAAATATATAAATAACTTACCATTTCCTCAAGAAGTTTACCACCTAGCACTAGTAATCTCAAAGCAATAATTAAAATAATATGTGATATTTTCATTTAAATGACAACATTTGATAATAGTCTGTAAGTGATGTTAAATTGTCTGGTTGTGGATAAAGGGCTGGAAATATACTTGAAACAACACAGTGAAAGTGAATCTATGACTCAAGAATTCTAGGAAATAAAATCATTTTGCTTTGCTACCTACAGTGTATAGAATCCTTTAAAGTATGACTACGTTGTGGGCAGACATCTTGCTTTTCAACATATGCATTTCTTACCTGAAGTAGAGAAGACTAGTGGAATTTTGTGTTTTCAAAAAAAAAATCATAAAAATTTAAAAAGCAGACTAAACTGAAAAGCTTTTTTAAAATATAAAACTGAGATTCAGAAACTTTTAAATCAATATGTTCATTTTGCAAATGTAACTTTTGAGAAAGTGTTCAAAGGTTAAGTGACTTATTCAATTATTCATAGTCACATTCCTAGGTCCTAAGCCAACTTTTTGACTTAAGTACAATAAACTTAATGCAATTTTCATCTTAATAGGCTCCTGGAGGCTGGACCTGAGGGTGCCCAATGGGTAACTAAAGCAAAACATAGCTTAGCATCTCCATTTTTTAAAAATCTGTTTCCTTTGTTATATTAAAAGCTTTGGGTCAGATGCTTGCTCAGCTTTTTATGTAAACATGTTGATCATGAAGTACCTGTGGAAAAAATTAGTCATGCAAGATCTCAGGATCTACTTAGTCTATCTCATTCTGCTTCGATAGCAAGGACATCTAAATGAGAGTCACCTATTACAAGGACAGTGACCAGCTCCAGAACTCTGAGATAGTGTGGTCTCTAGTCATTGTCTTCACCCTGCAGTCACCTCAAATTCCAAGAAAAGCAGAGCCTTGAATGCCACCTTATGATGAGGCTACCCCTCAAGAAAAACCATTATCCCATGATTAGAACTTATTCTGTCTGTCTAAATAGAGCTATTACCCTATAATGGGAAGAAAATTGGTTCCTTAAGACATGAGGATACTTCCAGAGCCTAGTAGATGCAGTCCTGAAGTATGCATTCATGATTGATCAATCATGATTACTTACTCTTTCAGTTATGCAAACACCCCTGTTTCCTGTGCAAACCTTCAAACTCTGCATTCCTTCCTCCAAGATAGGGCTCTTGCCTTAAAGCTATAACATTGTTATGGAAAAAAAAGATTTTTGACCAAAATTTCATCTGCTTTTACAGTTACCTTAAATATATCATGCTATTATTTCAATTGTTTGATCTAAATGTCTATTATAGTTTTGTGTTCCAGGAAAAACAGTTTTTGAAAATTAGAATTGCAATTTTCTAATTATATTTTTTTGCTCTGGAAATGAAAACTCTTCTGTATATAATAGAAGACCTTTTCAAGATACTGAGTCTTTCATTCTTTCATATTTTATGATTAAGTACAGAAAGTGCCTTTTTATTTTTAAATTCCAATATCAGTTTTGTTAAAGATGAAAGCCTTGAGTATATCTGAAGTATTATTGTTCTAAATCAAAACATTTCATTGTAGTAATGGTTATTTTATCATAAAAGTTAGATATTTTAACAGAAAACATTAGAAATATCAATAACTGCCAGTATCTGTTGGATAAAGAATGAAGTGTTTTGGGCAGGATGGGTGTAATGAGTCGAAGATCCTGGAAGTTTGAGCTGTTGTGTATCACAGTGAGAGGCAGACTGAGAGGGACTGATTTGGGAGGTATTCCCACAGGTATATGTGAAATTGTGGCTGAAATTCTTGAGTAAATTAATAAATGCCTTTAGGTGATTGATGTGAAAATCGAGTTGACTAAGTTCAATGATGGTTGACTTTTTTTTCCCTATTGGGTTGTAAGTTGTATTAGGAGTCAAAAGGCAAATAAGACAGTGACCTTTTCTGTGTAGTCATTTGAAAGATGAAATTGAAGAACTAGATTGATGAGAATGTTGAGAACTTGGGGAGTATTGCTATAACATGGTCTTACTGTAGAGACATGGTAAAATAAAGAGAGGAACACTTGTGGAAAACTAGTGACTTGACCTGATGGCAATAGTTCCTTTGACAAAAGATAGACATAACAGCAGGTATTCTACATTTTGAGTGTAACTACTCAGATTGTAATAGTCACAGATATTTAAGGTCATAATTTAAAAATATTTTTGAAAATTAAAATTAGTGTCTTTGGCGCTCATCATAAGATTTCTCAATTCCTAAGAAATTCTTTCTTCTGGTATAATTTATATGTAGACTTCTACGTACTTGACACTATTGATATATGTGTATTAAAAGTTTGTAAGGTGAATATATATATATCTTTCAAAATTTTTCTAATTTAAGTAGATTTTAGCCATGGTAGATCTCTCATTTTTAGAACTGAGTTCTAATGTTTTAAGTGATTACAGGTATTCCAGCATATTACTTTATATTGTCTATTGCTAAATATGGGGAGATCATTTTATGTATTTATTCATTTTAAGACATCTGTGGAGAATTTACTGTTTACCAGACATTATGATAAGTTCATTGTCAAAATGAAGAGAGCATTGAGCTTATCTCCAAGTAAATTTAAATTTCCTTAAGAGAAGCCATTCAAGCAGGTTGCCTCAAAACAATATTCCAGTTACAAGTAAAATCTCGCATATGGCAATAGTTTGTAATGATGAAGTAATTTGGGCACATCATTTCATCAGATTATTCAACTAACCCAATCACAATTCATTACAATTTCTTTGATTGTGAAATATAACATTATAGTTTAATTCTAAGTTTTTTTTCTTAAAGACCTATGAATAAAAAAATCAAAATATTAGTGTACACAGGAAATTCACATTACTAATATCGACATGAACACATTTTTAGTCTTTGATATATTCTTTTAATTAGAGAACTCACTGTGTATTATATATATATTACTTTTCTAATTATTTTAGTATTTTTAATCAACCAAAGTGATGTCAGACTATGTAATACACAGTTTTGTTGCAATTCCAATGTTCTGAAATTTATTTATATTTCTTGCTTTATTTTCAGACAGGGTCTTACTTTGTGTTTCAGACTCTGGCCCTGAACTCCCTATGTAGCCCAGGCTTGCCTTGAACGCATGGCTATCCTCCTGTCTCAGCCTCCACAAGCCTGAGATTACAGCCATGTGCTAACACACCTGACTAATTTTATGTGGTGCTGGGGAAACAAACCCAGAGACTTACATATGTCAGGCAAGTGGTTTAACCATCCAATTATAAGTGTTTCTTAAGTCTTAAGAATTAATAAGTTTTTTTGCTAAAATATCTCATGCTCAATAGCTTGTTGATTGCTTCACAATTTTGGCATTTTTCACATGTACCGATTTTGTTGTTATTATTCTTACTAGAAGTGATGTAAGTCTTCCAATTGCAATCATCTTGTTATTGAGCAAATAATGTTAAAATCATAATCCAATTCAAAAATTTATGCTGTGTGAAACATATTTACTTATAAGATTCTTTAATGAAGCCTGACCAGCTCTTTTGAGAGGAAAACCAAGCATAATGATTCGCATTTCACAAAGTGATCTTCAGTCTCAATGATTCGGGGTCGGACTTGAGGTCACTTTGTTGTTGTGCTTGTGCTTAATCTTTCCAGCATCTCGTCATTATTGCCAGAAAACTTGGGTGTGCAGGCTGCATGTAATCAGGAACAGACAACTGCAGCAGAGACTTCCTTAACTGAATTAAAATGAGAGAGGGTAATGCAATATGCAGCGTGTACGAGACCAAAATATTAAACTAGTAAACAGAATGCCCACAGAATCTTTTATTTTTTGCAATTCCTAGCATATGTATGATTCATCTGTAATATGCTAATATTGCCACATGGGAATCAATGTTTTCTTATGTGTTTATCTGGTGTATTTAATATTCTAACAGTGCAAAAAGAGAAAACAACAGTACCAGTACAGGGATGTGTCTGATATCAAAATTTTGTGAATTTTGTGTGCTACCATTGTAACAATGTCACCCAGAATTTTTGGAAGTGTCGATGTTTAACATTACTATTGGTTGTCAAATTCAATTGGGCAAAAAGTAATTTTTGAGAATGTTTGTATAAAAATATAGCTGATTTTGGCTACCTTGAAACATGGGCTTTAAACTTTAGTGAGCTTAGTGATGTAATTTAGGTTACCTATTAGAGTTAGGCTATAACTTGTAGGCAAACTCACAAAATCTGATTTTTAAAAATATCTGTTCATTAATAAAATATACACTTGTACACATATTTCGTGTTTGTACTTCTACTTGACATTTTGCAGATGAAATTTGTGACAGTGGTCAAGGTGTACTGTGACTTAATCACTAGTATTTAATGCAGTTCAGAAAACAATAGATTCTTTCTGATGTAAAATTCTTGGTGTCATGTTGCTAGTGTGCTGCTTGTGACTAGAATGCAAAGTAGTTTTAATCCATACATCCTTTTTTCCATGCTGGGATGCCTGCCAAACTTATGTCTGTGATTAACTTTTGAGGATGTCATTTAGAGACAAACTTAGGAATAGGAGAATTTAGGGCAGTGAATTTGTAGTTAATATATATTTAGGAATTAGCATTGGATATTGAAGTTAGAAAACAAATAACTATCTTTATAAATTAAACTTTGCTTCACAGTTTGCTTGCTCCTTTTAACTTTCTAATGCTTTTAAAATAAATAATTCATAAAATTTATATGGAGTTGATGTTCAAATATCTCTTAAGAGCACATTGTATAATTATTCATAATACTTCGGTGTCTAAAACTCCTGACTCCTAGGTGGAGGTGAAAGTGCATCACCTTCAAAAGAGCTTGTTACCTAATGTTCTTTAATTCTTTTTTTTTTTCTTTGATTTACAGGGCAATATTTTTAACCAATATAGTCTGAAAAATCTTTAGGCTTGCAAAGAGAATCCCTGGGTCAAATTTAATATTGACTTAATTTTCTTAACTTTTATAGCTTCTCTATATAAGTGACCTTTACTTTTGTTATGTTTCCTAGGGTATGTGAAATATTAAGGAAGATT
Source organism: Ctenodactylus gundi (assembly GCA_004027205.1). NCBI lineage: Eukaryota > Metazoa > Chordata > Mammalia > Rodentia > Ctenodactylidae > Ctenodactylus > Ctenodactylus gundi. The sequence goes on from PVKB01000530.1 coordinate 232,754, forward strand.
AAGTCAATGAGATAAGAAAATGCACACTTAATGAGTATCACCAGTTGGGTCAGATTATGCTAGACATCTTGAATGAGCCCTGGAGAAAAATCTTGGGAAGGTTTCATTTTATATAAATTACTAATTAAGAAACTAAATTTATTCAGGGATGTCTAGTTGACACATGAAGAATCTCAACTATAAAACCATGTTTATATACTTTCAAAATTCATGTCCAGTGACTCCAGGTAGCCCTAACTCTTTGTAGCTGTGACTACAAAGTTCTCATTTTTCATCAATGATGGGAAGGAAGAAGCAGTATCGGATATTGAGAAGATATTCATGAAATCGCAACTACTTGTCATGGGCATTTATTATACCAGAGTCTGCTCTAAGCATTAGACATCTTATCTCACTTGAGCCTAAGCATTTGGTAAATACTTTTATGGACACATTTTGGAAATGATGAAAGCATTATTCCAAATCTTTAAATAGCTTTTCTTTTTCAAGACAAAGTAGCCTGATTTTAAAGAGCATGTTTTTGATCACTATTGCAGTAATTTTCTATTGCTTCTGAAAAAAAAAAAAAAAAAACTACCACAAATTAAGTGGCATCTTAAGTAACATGTATTTAATATCTTATTCTGTGGAAGTCCCAATCATTTAAAATCAGGTATTTGAGGGTCAATCTTCATTCTTGAAACTCTAGTCAAGACTCCATGTTTCTCGATTGTCCATCTTCTAAAGGCTACTTGCAATTCCTTGGTTCATTGCCTTCTTTGAATTCTCAAAATAAGCACAAGGAATCTTAAAAATCTATCCTTCTACACCGACCCTATCCCTGTTTTTTACTTTTACTGCCATCTCATCTCCATTGGAATCAGCCTCCCTCCTTATTTATAAAGGCCCTTGTTATTAAAAGAAGCCCAACCAGATGATTCAAGAAAATCTTCCCATCTGAAGATTCTTATCTTACCTGTATAGGTTCTAAGAATTTGAAGTAGACATCTCCAGGGTAGACGTGTTTCTGTCTCACAGAAGTGTACTTGACTAAACAATTATTTATGTATTTATTCATTTATTTCTTTAGTGAGGCAAAGTCTTACTTTATAGCCCAACCTGGTCCTGAACTCACTATGCAGCTCAAGCTGCCCTTGGGCTCATGGCAATCCTCCTGCCTCAGCCTCTCAAGTGCTGGGATTGCACACCTGGCTTATGTGGTGCTGGGGAATCGAACTCAGGTACTTACCATTTGATTTAGTGCTTGCTAGGCAAGCACTTTAACCACTGAGCCATTCCTCCAGTCCTGACTAAGCAATTTTTGAGCAGATGCTTCATTTGGAATGGATAGTGTTAAGGGAGATAAAATGGAGCATGTAATACTCCTCTCTGAACAGTTCTAATGAAATAATTCTGTATTAAGTAGTCAAACAAAGAGGAACATCCTCAACACTCAGCAACTAACAGTCACACAAGTTAGATATTGTAGAAATACAAGATATAGTCATCTTTAGGATTTTATAAGTCACAACTGTTTGTTAAATACCTCATTTGAAACTAGGTAAATGAAATCTATTGTTAGTTTGACCATTTATTTTTCTGCTATATTAAATGTCAAATTTGCTATCTTGTATTGGGTTGCTTTTTAACCTGGTGTAATACTTTTGGTAACTAGACATCATAGTAATCCTAATGAGTACGATGTCATCCACTGAGACACAAAAGGCTTTAGTCAATTCCTCAGAGTCCCACAGTTAATTAGTGATATACCTTTGCCAGCTACCTTATCACTAGACTCCAGCACCACTGCTGTGTCCAGTCACATTCCAGATCTAAGACAGATTAATGCGCCCTCAGCCGTCTTGTTTTACTGCCTATGTAGGTGTAAGTTCACTTGTGTCATTTAGGAATTGTCAATAAGTAGGTGTCTGTTGGTGTGATCTGGATCATTTTGGTTTTGTTAGAGGGCCATATGCCTCCAAATCTTTAAAATAGTTCACTAACATGTAGGAAGGTAATGATGGTGTTGAATTTGGCAGGCAAATTAAAGCCATATTTAATGTTCTTATATAAGTTTTAGCAGTTATCTGAAAATTTTGTTACCTTAACCTTTATTAAATCATCCTTCTCTCTCTCTCTCTCTCTCCTCTTTCTCATCTCCATACACAATTTTATTTATTATAAAAATAAAACTGAGTTATTTCTTACACCATTCCTGTTACTCAGGCAGTATTTTATGTGAACACATGTGCTTGTAAGAGAGTAGGAACATGGAGGCAGATGTAATATATTAGATTTCAATGTCAATTAAATATAGTTTAACCTGAGAACCTGACATGGTGGTGCAGATGACTAATCCAATACTCGAGGATGGAGCAGTAGAATTGCTGTAATTTCAAGGCTAGTATAGACTACAGTACAAGATGGTGTCTCCAAAAGTCAATATGTATGTGCATTAATCTCTGTCTATGTCCAAAGATTGATATTCACTGTCTGTGTAACCTTGCCCCTATAATGGTGTGCATACAAATATAAAGAAAATATCTAGCTGTTGTTGATGCTGATGAATTAGTTTATAAAACAAACCAGACAGTGGTCAATTCTGTGGATCCTTTCTTCAGAAGTGAACCCTACCCACAGGCAGTATGCTGTAAGTGGCTGAATATGGAAATGGAGCCAAGCTGCAGCAGTCCAAATGTTCTTTTTATTATTTAGTAAGCAAATCAAATGATAAGTTTTATTTCCTTAAACTCTAATACATGAAATACCTGTTTTGAAAATTTAAAATTTGCCATTAGGTTTCCTTTGTGATGTAGGCTAATAAGTCACCATGATTCCCTTTTCCAGAACACCATTGACATTAATCTATAAATTGCAGGGTAGCTACACATTAGCACCAGTAAATGTTATTGTAATTGCCAGAAACACCATCGGCAAAGAAATACTAATGTCTACATCACTTCAGTTTGAAAAGAAAAATATGTGTTGGCTACAGTGAACCAAAATAAATCTCTTGTTATTACATACCTTCACTTTTTGTCTTGCATCAGTTCTGAAATATGGTTTAGCAGTTAGCGCTTTTTCTTTAAAGCACTAAGAAAGTATAAGGAAATGTTATTTCAAGTACCAATTTTCCCAAACAATAGAATAGTTACTCTTAAAATTGTTACTTTTATTCAAAGGTAATGGTTATTGGTAACTAGAAATGATCTCATCAGTAATTTGATGTAGTTTGAATCTCTTTTATTTTCATAAAATTTATTTAAAAGACTATCCAAAACCTTGGCAAATTCTATTTCATTCCTAGTAGTCAGCTGAATTAGTAGAATTGTGTGTTTTATTGCTTTGTACACAAGATTCATTGTGTATTGTATCACATATGTTTTAGGCCCATGAAAGAGTAAGTTACTACCCTATCTAAAGCCATAGTATAGGAGAAACTGTATTTCTCTGTAACATATTGAATGATATCAGTTATAAATACATAACAACATGCAAATGGTAGCCCATGTTTTCAGTTATAGTATATGTTGCTTTTGTACTAAAATCAGCTGAGCCATCTGAAAGTTTTGAAAAAAAAATGACTTCATGGATGACAACCTCTTCAAAATGAAAGAGTGAAAATAATGTAAATTCTATCATTCAGTAGAGTTGTAACATTTGATACAATTCTCAATAAGAAGAAAGGGCAGGCATTTATTGTCTTTATAGTTAGTATGTTAGGCTTTGTTTGGTAAAAGACTGCAGAAAAACACTGACTTGGTGATTTGATAGCCCACAACCAATTGTTAAGTCTTCATGATGAACAGAAACCAAGCCATAACAGCCAACTGGGGAGACATGATGAAAATTCAGATTTTGTTATTCAAATATGCATATCTGAAACTAAAATAAGGATAGGGTGATGTTGGTTTGAGAGGATTTATTCATTTTGACCCTTTACATACAACATATTTGAAGTTCATATTTCATGTTAATTTAACATGAAAAATTGAACAGTCAGTATTATGAAGATTTTGATATTTTGATTGGAAATATTTTATGTTTGATAATAAAATATTCATATTGAAACTATACAAAAAAGTATTTTCACTTGATTATTCCCCCTAAAACAGACACCTATTTATACAAATATTGTTTCAATAGATTTATGAATAAGAAAATCCATACAGTAATTCACGATGTTAAATATTTCTTTTTATGAAATAAAATCTATATATTATTAATTTCTAAATGTAAATTCTGATTTGCTGCTGCCTTTCCTGAAATGTACTGTTTTTGCCTGATCCTATTTTTGCCATAGAAAAATACACAATAATTTAAATGGCTCTGAGAAGGGGGAGGTGACATGATATGATCTCTTTCTATGGATAAAATCTTTCTCTCTATTTATATCTTCTTGACTCTTAGCTGAACCAATCCACTTCCTATAACATCACCTAAAAGTCTAGTTCCTAGTCAGGTAAAGTAAGGTGTTACAAATATTGTGTATTTAATATTCTCCATAAAGAGATATGTTTCTCTCTTCCTTAACTTTTATGATGCTTTCATTAATCAAGAAGTAGATTAACAGATACAATGTTTTCCTTTGACAATAGTAAATCAAAGGGCGGTTTTTCGAAAGGTAAAAAATATTTTAATTTCAGGTAGAAAAGCAGAGCTATATTTAAATATATGCATATTTTAAATTGATATTTGAATAGCTCAGTTAGGTTTTGGATGTGTGAAAACATTAAAAATTAAAATGAGAACATTTTCCCAGGACTCCTATAACATTTTTTTCCCATGGAAGTATGCAAATCACTGAAGTTGCCAGAGGGTCACTTTATGCAATTCACTCTCAAGTGCAGCACTAAATGTTAGGATTGCTTGTTGATTCCTAATCCTCAGTTAATATCATAAATCAGCACTTGTCAGATCAGGAAAGCATATTAACTAGAGTTATTATATTTCATAACAGTTAGGACTGTTTTTTATTCTGACAGCTTCCCAGAGAGGGGACTCTGTGATGAGTAGCTATACATATTTCATACCAGCGAGGAGGATACACATTGCCAGTTATTGCTGTTAAGGGCAACCTCTGCTAGCATGTCATAATTCTCTCTACAGTCCTTCATTTTAATTCCTGTCATACCGCAAAGTTATTTACTCCTCGTACCAAGCTAACAGCTGCCAGCGTGTACATTTTTATAGAGTTATAGAATTTTAGGAAGAGTGAGAAAAGCTGTAAAGAATATCCTATATGAATGTACTGATACTTTTCCATTATTGAGGGTTTTTGTTTGTTGTCTCAAAAAGATATTTAGCTCACTGGCTTGAGACTACACGAAGGATTTGCTCTTGTCCATTTCAGTGACAGCAATTTATTAATTCCGTCTCTCTGAATGCAATGCTACTGAAGTATATGCATAACTATAAGAGAAAATAGTACAAAGTCACATATATTCATGCTTGACTTTCAGAGGGATTGGTTCCAGACCTCCTTGGGATAAAATACTCCAAAGATGCTTAAGTCTGTTATATAAGTTGGCTTAATATATGTACATAGCGTACCTGTATCTTGTATACCTTAAGCCATCTTTATTTTACACACACACACACACACACACACACACACACATATATATATAGTTTTATTACAATTATGTTAATTGTATATACTAAATATATAATGATATATTTTATTTATAGTATCTACTACTGATGTAAATAAGTTGTTGTGTTGTTTAGGGGACAATGCCAAGAAAAGAAGATTGTGTATGTTTAGTAAAGAAACATTTTTTCTAGAAAATATGCATTTTTACAGGAGTTGGTTGAATCTGTGAATGTAGGAACCAGTGGCAATGGAAGAGTGACCATATACAATATTTACAGACTCATTTTATTGTTTGGCATTAGAATAGTGACCCAATGAAAATGTCCATTTTAGAAATAATACATTATAGAATAAGTATCTCACAAGTGTAACTTTATCAATGTAGTGCATTTATACTTATTTTAACATTTTCATATTTTTCTCATTAAAAGGTCCACAAAGGCAAAGGTAGCCTAATTAAAGAGATTTAAGTATATAATATGTTCTACAACGGGAGGAATGGCACAGCAGTTAAAATGCTCGATTGACAATCTCACGGGCCTGAGATTGACTCCCCAGCACCACATTAGCTGGGCATGGTGGGTAAGCCTGTAATCTCAGCACTAGGGAGGCTGAGGCAGGAGGATAGCTGTGAATTTGAAACCAATCTGGTCTACATAGTGAGATCAGGATCAGTCTGTACTACAGAACAAGATCTTGTCTCAAAAACAGAGTATAGAATATTTTTGAAATGTTTGGAGATGAATGATTGTAGTTGTTTGGTTTTATGGAATTCTATAAATGTCTCTCACTGGTTTCTGAAGTGACTTAATCGTATTTTTAGAAAATAATTTAGCCAGAAAGTAAGAATCATCTTTCCAAATTAAAAAGAAAATGTTAATATGCAAAGATCTCAAAATTTTTGTTTCTTCTGTATATTAAATTATTAAATATGGAATTTTGTCACTTATATATAATGGTGTTGCCAACTAAAAGTAAATTGTAAGTGCACTTTTTCAGTCTTCATTTCTTTTAACATCTGTGTATAAAGGCTTGATGTTAGGCTTTTGTGAAAGAATTAGAGGCTCTAAACTAATGGAGAATTGGGTGTAAATGCAATATATTTGGCATATTTGGGTTAATTATTTTCTTTTTTCTCTAATTCATGCATCTTTATTGAATTAATATCTATGAGAAGAAATTAATATTTGCTGATAGAACATAATATGGTTTCCTGAACATCATTTGAATGGTAGAATATGCCTAAATATTTATAGCTACATTATATCTGTTCTTCAAAAGGGATTTGTAATATTGTTGGGTTTGTAAAGTTAGAGAAATGATATGATTATTATTGTTATTTCTATTATTTGTCACTGAGGACTTAATTCAGGACCTTCACACTAAGGTAGACCCTTAGTCCATTTTTTTATTTTTAATTTTTAATTTTTAATTTTAATTTTAATTTTAATTTTTTTGAGACAGGATCTCACAAATAAACTAAGTTGCCTAGTCTGGGGTTAAACTTAGAATCTTTGGCCTCACCAAATGCTGAGACTATTGGCTTGTGCCTAGACTTGGTGCAATGATTAATGAAATACTTGTATTAGGTTTGCTTCAAATGTGAAAGATTTTACTTAACCATACTTGAGGAAAATTTTTAGTTTTACTGATACATGTAATTCTTCAATGATTTACCAGATATAAGTAAGAGAATTTTGGCTGCCTACATATTTTAAAACAGCAATCATTTCAAAAATAGACATATGCTTTGAACAAATCTAGGTTTGCAAATGGGTTGCCATTTAGATATTGAGTATTCATTAACCAGGAGGTGGCTAATGAGCACAAGTCCTATGAGTGGAAGAAGAATAGACAGGTTTTTGTTTTTCGGTTTTGTTTTGTTTTGTTCTGTGTTTTGTTTTCTTATTTCACACTGACTAAAGATTTAGATGTTGCTGTAGCAAAGACAAAAAAAAAATAAAGAAACCCAAAATTTTAAACACTAGGTAATTTAATGAAAATATATTCTAAGTATATAATGAATATAATGTAGGAATATTTTGGGAAGTATAAAGCAAAATTATTGGGAGAAGTATAAAGGGAAAAGTGAGGTTAAAAAGTAGAAATTCCCATGCTGGCAGGAGAAGAAAGGGTGCTTTATAATGTAGAAATTTATATGAACATTTTAGAGAAGTACTTATCTATTTTAGAAAAAATATCAAAATCACACACAAAAATTCTGAAGTTATTGAACAAAATGTAATTAACATTTAATCTCCATTCTGTGTTTTTTATGTTGAATTGTATCTATTTATCTTTTCAAAGTCAGTTCTTTTTATTTACAGGTTTAGAGAGTCATAGGAATTTTTTTCAAGTTTGTATAATTCATTCATTCTCTTGTAAATTTTATGGAACTGAAATTTTCATACTCTGTGCATCTTTCATGAGAAAAGGACTGTAAACATTAGAAAACTTAATACATTTTCCATTTGCTAATGACATTGTTAACTACATTTACTTAAAAAGTAAACATTTAATAAAACATTTGGAAAATGTTTTAAATCACTTTGCATATATTAAAAGGGAAAATCCCCATGTTCATATGACTTTTTCCATTTGAAATTTCAGTTTATTCTTTTTTCTGACCTATCATTTAAAACTGATTTTCAAGTGCAGAACTCTAAATTTTGGTTTGTTTTGTAGAAAATTTGAAAGAAGTCATTAGGCCTCTTATTATATCTTTTGCTGGTATATGCAAGTGTTTTTATTTGGGGTCCCTAGCACACTATATTTTTAAATGATCACTTTAATTTTAATTGTTTTCCTACAGTTTGCACCAAAGCAAAAATCACAGTTTTTCTCTACATTTTATCACAGACAGGTTGGCTGATGAAATGCAGCTATTTTAACCATGTTCTCTCCTCCAAATGTGAGAAGTATTTTGGAATTTCTTGATCTGAACTAATCATAACTTATCCTTATAGATGTGGAAGAAATTATGTATTATTAGGCTTATATTTTATTTAATTTTAAAAGTTATTTTATATTCTGATATAATTGAACTATACAAATTATATAAACATACAAAATAAAATTCTAATATAATTTTTAATGTTCACTGAATACTACTATCTTAGGCTTCTATATATGTGTTTTTTTGATTCATTCATTACTTGTATCACAGACCATTGTGAACTGTCTGATTGAAAGAGAATTGCACATAAGGAATCGCATAAAGAATTTATAAAATGTCTTATGTTTCCAAATTATATTGCTGTTAATATTATGTATAATTAGATGTAAATTACTACTTAAAATGTAAGTAGTATGCATGCGGAAATTTATTGGAGTAAACATATTTAAAGATCACCTGATTTATTCTTCTGATTCGTTTCCTTATTAGTGATATGAGAATGTTCCCTAGATCGAGCAACTAATTCAGTGTCTCGACAAGTGGACGACCGAGGTCTTGCAACATTGGAATGTTTGATCCAGTTACATTGAGTACTGTCAAATTCAAAACAGATTTATTTCTCTGAATTGATTTCAGTTTGGTACAGTCTTTAATTTGTATTTCACACATTCTCCCAACTGGTGCCAGAGATAGAAAACTGAAAACTCTAAACTTTCTTAAAAGTATAATACAAGAAGAGTCATTTTAGAGTCCACGTAGGATAGAGATACCAAAATCTATTTTTAGCAATAATGAAAACAGAAGTCATGTTCGACTCATGTGATTATATTTTTTGTAGGGGGCAAAAGTTAGTTATGAATATTAGCAGAAATACACTGTCTCAAAGGTCCATGTTTTGATTAAGATAATGAAGGGGAAATGACTTATATTGCTGTCTGTGTTCCTGGCTGGCCCCCTTTGGTTGATATCTTGAATGCTAGCTTTACATTATTTCAGCCTCTGCTTGCTTACTATATCAGTTTTACATGTATTTACAGGTTTTTCCATTCTATTACAGTGAAAGTTCCTAACATCATGGCCTGTGTCTCATTCAATTTGGATTTTCTGTGTGGCCTACCAGTCCTCTGGGAACCATTTTAGTAGCAGGGTTCTTAACTGCCCAGTGCCCTACTCTCTAGATCTGGGAAATTAAAACGAACCCAGTAGCTATATATCTGTGTAGTTGTAAGAGCTAAGTGAGTCAGTGTTTGATACACAGAGGCACAAAAACTGTAAGCTGGTGCTGAGTGCATAGCCCAGTGATTAGAGAGCTTGCCTATGCCCACACTCTGATCCTTCTGCATCACATAATGGCTTGGTGGTGCACACAAGTAATGCTAATACTCAGGAGGCTAATGCAGAAGGATTGCTGTCAATTCTAGGCCAATTCTATGATCTGGCTACATAGCAAGTTGCAGGCCATCCTGGACTACCGAGTGAGACACTTTCTCAAAAATAAGTAAATACATAAAAAATTAAAAGTAGAATAAATAAAAATTTTAACTATTGTTAGTATTTTTTTGCTGGAAATTTAAGAAACTTCATAGCAGTATCCAAATGATTCTGGCTATAAAATTTGCAAACATATTTGGTCACAGCATGAAAATCTTGATTTATTTACAAGAAGATACATTACATTTGCCATTGTTGAGACCTAATAATCAGAACCAAATGATACTTGGAATCACTGTGATGTTTGGTGCACACACCCCTTCAATATAGAGATGCTTGTTCCAGCTTGAGGGGGGCTTGCCAACAGCAAATTTCCAGGAATTTCTTCAGCTCTAGATGTTCCCACCCTGTCCTTGGTTTGTCCACAGCTACTGAGGCAGAGTATCAAAGTTAGACCATCTCTGAAAAAGTCTGACTCATCCTTCCAGTTTCGGAGATCTGAGTGGAAATAATGGAGGTCAATTTAGGCTTTTTCTGAGTTTTCCACTGTAGTTGGAAGATAACTTTTTACTTTTTATACTGAAAATATAAATAAATGATGATAATGTTTGCTGCAGAAAAAAAAATAACAGAGGCATAGGATCTCTGATGCAACTTGACCTTTGCCTCTTCCCAATCTACCTTTTTCTCCCTCTCACCTTTGATTCTGAAGGCCTACTCCTTTTAACATCTAGCAGGCTGGGCCTAGTTGTTTGCTGGACACCAATCTGAGATACTCACATAATACAAACTTTTCACACATGGAAACACTTACTAAATGGGTATAAGCAGACTATATAGATACAAAACAGACTATAAAGTTTCTTATTTGCAGGACTGAAAATGCTTGCAAGTAACATTTCCCTGACTTCCTTGAACTGGGGCTAAAAGCCATAAGAAGCATTTTGGCTGAGGATTTTAGCACCTTGCTCAGTGTCTGTTGCCCTAAACGTCTCATATTAAATACTGTTGTATGAAAGAACAAGCAGACATTTCTGTGATTTTGACAACAGTTGCTACTTCTCAATTTCAAGAAAATGACTAGTTTCTATTTTAACACTCAGCAGCTAGGATGTATAGAATCACTAGCTCAGGATTGACTTCAAAGGCCTTTCTCCATCATTATTACTGTTGATACCAGGCAGTGTTCTGTGATGGAGGACAGAATTCTTTAACACTGTTCTTAGTGAGCTCTGCAATAGGGACTTAAATTCATCTAGTCTTTTTAAATTCAGTGTTTTACAGAGACGTTATTCCACATTCTATTTCAGTTGTAAGTTGTACCATTCTCTCTCTAGCATTCTGTGAAGATTTTACAGGGCGTAGGCTAGACAAGAATCTAAAAAATTGTCCAGAATACAATTTAAAATCATGTCTTTCCACAGACTCATAGGCTCCATCTTCCTTGGAATTAATTATTTCCAAGAAACATATCAGCCCTTAAGCAAAAAGACCTCTGGTGACCCATGACATAGGCCTGCCAAGCAGACAAGTTCAGACGGATTAGAAACTCTGTAGTAAGGCCAATTTGGGCTCCATCTGGGATTTCCACTATAATTAGAAGATAAATCATCCCGTAGTGTCCTGTTTACTCTTTGTCTCAAAACAAAAAGCAAATGTAGATCATGTTAGACAACTTAGCATGGAACTCATGGCTTCTTAATGAAATTAAAAATCAAAAGAAAAGGGTACATATATAAGTGTGTGTATCTTAAATGAACCCTAAATTTCATTATTTTAATACTTTATTTGCTTCAGTCGTGCTTTTAACATTTTTACATATGTGCTTCTATCTCTTTATCATTTTTAATGCTTGCTATTTTTTCTTTCTAATTTCTTCTCATGAGTATATTCACTTTAAAGAATGTGTTTTTGGTTTTAATTATTACTTAATTACAATTATGTGTTTAATTATCTTGTTTTGATAAATACATGTGTGTATGGTATTCTGTTTTGAAACATAAATTCTAGTCATTTTACTTGTTATATATTGGTATATATTTGATATTTCTAGAGAAATTATAAAAGAAGATTTAAAGCAGAGGAGCCATTAAAATTACTTAAATTCTAAATGTGTTCATTGCCTTTATGACCGTACTTTGAAGCTATTCAAATATTTTTTACATGTGTGTATGTTTGTGTGTATGTGTGTGCACAGGTGTGTCTGTGATTATGTCCTCTGAGCACCTCAGAAGGCTGGTTTAAATATCATTTTATTATTTTTCTAGATTAATCAAGTTATTTCCCAGTAGGACATGTACAGTATAGTACAATTTATCTTTTTAAACACTGATGCAATTTAGCATATTAGTAAAATACTTCTTTTAGGTTAAGAGTAATGATGGGGATTCTGATCAATTTTGAGAGTAATTCTTTGCCTCTGTCCTCTCAGTTTCACTGATGATTTTGTTGCATGTATTAATATAATAAACTCTAAGAAGACAATCAGTCCTTCAGTAGTATAGAAAGCAAAAAGATCATGTCACCAGACAACCAGTGCACCAGAAGAAATGTTGTTCAGATTAGGAGAAACTTCAGGGACGCCACATTGGGTTTGGGAATGGGCTAATCACCTCATCACTCACAAGCTGTTATTTCCACTTTCTAACTTTTAATTTCCTCATTTGTAAAATCGTTATATTAATGGAGGCTAACGCATAGACCTGATGCGAGGATTGGAAGAGAGAAATCCATATAAATGCAATAGTGGCAGATCACATGTTCCACAATTAAGTCTTTAGCATAATTATCATACCCATAAATGCCTATTGGATATTCTGCAGGAATAGACATCCATTAGAAAATATAAAGACTAAACAGTACATGTATATATAAAGCACCTCATTTAAGCAATATCTTTATAGGCAAAGAATGCTTTTCCTTTCTGAGGAGAAAAATTCTGGCCCAAACATATTTATTTGGGCTAAATTAATAATTGCTCTACTTACACACAGCAAAGGATAATTAAAAACCCAAACATTATATGTGATATTTATACATTAGATATGATTAGTATATTACCAATGAATATTAGATAATTTTGATTTTAGGATCTAAACATGGAATAGGAATCTTAGTTCTGTAATCAGAACTTCATCTTGTCTTTTTTAATTCAATGTTTTACAGAGATATTATTCAAGCATATAATACTTTATAGCATATATTTTGACCTATGGTGTGTACAGAAAATAATTTGAGTGAAAGTGGCAGAAACACTAAATATCCAGTTGGAATTAATAAGTTAGTAAATATTATTTGACTTTCCCTTTTTGAATAGTGTCATTTTACTTTATGTTTGCAAAGTTGCTTTGCCCCTTCCTCTTGCTTATTTGTCAAGTTGTATAATTCCTGCAGAAACACAATAAAATAAACAAATAATTGCGCTTGGAGCAGAATGACAGGGGTATTTGTTGGTTTGTTCACAAAGGACCTGTTGTTACTTCTCCTAAAGGGAACATGGGAAGTGCAGCCTACTCTCTGGAAGTCACAAAATCACCGGAAAGCCCAAAGGGTCAAAACACTTTGGCACAGGGTTGAGTGAGGGAACTGTTATTGCTTAGAGAATGTCTGATGCTGTTTTGTAATGTTAAACATGTTTAAATGGGGAATGAACAGAGGTGCTGGTGTCAGTGTGAGCATGCTAAGAGCAGCCTGAAGACTTGAGATGGATGCCCTTTGAAAATTTGAGCAGTAACAGTGAAGAAACTAGTTTTGACTCCTTGTACTGATTCATTTCCTTTGTTCTTCTGACATTACACAGCGTTTTTAATAGTGGGCTGAAATTTAGTAGTTTTTGTTTTTATCACATTCAAACCAACTCTTCCAAATGAAACTTTCAAGTGCTAAACACTATAATGGGAGAAAAGACACCAAGTGTTTAAAAATTAGAGATAAGTGCTCATTTCTAGAAAATACTTAAGATCCTCTTTTTGTAAAATAATTCACAACTTATCTTTTAGACATTGATTAAATTATACAAAAATTCACAATACCAGTTACCTGAAGGTAGAAAGAGTACTAAAGAAAAGGTTTGAAATAAGTATAAATAAATTACTGAGATATAATAAAAACATGCAAATATCTGGGATTTGGCGAACCAGCCATGAATTCTTTTTTCACAGCTTGATGCCATTTTTAATTTGAAATGGTTTTCCATGTGTTGAAAATTCCACTTAGAAGATATTATTTTTGTAATGTTGATATTCTCAAGGTTTCCGGACTTCATAGGAGTAATGCTCATTTTTCTCGTACAATATCTAAGTGCTTTCTTCCACAAATATAAGTGACTCCTAGAAAAAAGTCTGTCTCCAATTACAGATTCATTTTGAGTGTATTGTCACCCCTCACTTGACCTCTGTTCATCATCTCCCACTAAACAAATCAGGTCATCTGGGAGCTGACTCTGACATCTTCCTTCATGAACTGATGTGGGAACTTTTGCAGTTGTCATTCTTAAATGTAACAAAACTATTTCTTCGCTGTCATTTAATAGGAGGTGGATTGATGATAAAGTAATACAATTACAATATTTACTAGCTAAACCTGAATAGCACTCACCACGGCTCCGGAAGGCTTCATGCCTTTCATTTCCCTGTCAGACTTTCAGTGTTTTCTTCAAGCTCTGACCTCCATGGATACTTCAGATGTTAACCTTATGCAGTCTGTGTAGACCCTCTAACTTTTGTATCCTCCAGGCCACCAGATACGGGGAATAGAAGAATATGAAATAATTTCTGAAAAATTCCTATTCTGAATCAAGATGATTTTATGTCCAGTTGTTTCCCCTCATCCAGGATTTCATTTATCTACAGTCAACTGCAATTTAAAAATATTAACTGTACAATTCCACACATTTTATATTGCATGTACTTCTGAATAGCATGATAAAATCTCCCGCCATCCTGCCTCATCTAAAACAGGACCTGAGACTCACACGGGAATCACTTAGTGACTTACTTTATTATCATAGTGACCTATGGCATCTTAGTGTTTGTGTTCAGTAACCTTTGTTTTATTTAATAATGACATCAAATAGCAAAACCAGTGATGCTAGTGATCTGACCATGTTAAGGAGAAGCCAGAAAGTGTTTTTACTTTTAAAATCTATAGCAAAATAAATTGCATTGAGGATCAGATCTCACAATCAAAAAACTTTGATTATGGTATGTTATTTTTTCAGTTTTACTGTTAATTATTGATTTCTGATTGCCTTATTTATAAACACGTTTATTATAAGGTATTAGAAAAGACAGGTTATATTGAGTTTGGCAGTATCTGTGGTTTTAGGCGTCCAGTGGATGTCTTAAATATATCTACCCTGAATAAGGAAAAGACTACAGTAATTACATGTAGTGCCTAATTCTTCATCAAGAGCCATCTGCTCCAGTGACCATTAAGGCCCAGGAAATCTGAATTGATTGATTATATATGCTTAACAAGAATAATGTTTCAAACTGTTTCCCAAGTGTTTTCCTTAAATAATCAAACAAATAAATCCACCCTTGTAGGCTTTCATAGTTAAAGTAAAGGGAAGATAAAATTAAAAGATAAAACAGTTTATTTTCACTTTCAACTGTGTAAAGGTCAGAAATACTCATGGAGTTAGATGACACAAGAATTTAATCCCAGCATTTTTTGGAGGCTAATGAAAGAAACTTGCAAGTTTGAGCCTAGATTAGGCAATTTAATCTAATAAAACCCTATTTTAATTAAATAATAAGGGAGCTTGGAATGCAATTTAGAGAAAAGCCCTGTGTTCAATCACCAGTACCACAAAAAGAAAAAAACAGGAAGAAAGAAAGAAAGGAAGAAAGAGAGAGAGAAAGGAAAGAAGGAAGGAAGGAAAGAAAGAAACATGAGACCTATTTGTGTGTGCTATGCACTGTTATTTCATTATAGTATGGATATCTAAAATTATTTCTAATTTAACAAGTTGGAAGCACTTTGGGAACAAAGCTACTTTATAATATAACAAAATTATATTTAGTTAGTATGCATTACTATGAACTCAACACATGAGTGAACACATATTAATATTTTCAAAGAAAGTGAAACACAACCATAGCCAGTGATAACAAAATTATCTTAAGTATATGATTTAAATAGATTTGCACCATTCAAGTTATTTTAGCAAAATTTCAAGTATTTGTGGAAATCCATATATATTCAAATTCACAAAAATATTTTTAAATTTTATTTCTATATTAACATGTTGAATCATATATTTTTATGAAACGACAACAAAAAGGAAATGTGTTCTCTTACAAAAATATTTTTAAAAGTTTTACTTTTTTAATATGCCATTTTTCTGCATTTCTTATAGTTGGTAAACAAATACAAATACTTCATATGCATATGCATTGGATCGTTTCCAGATCATTTATTTAAAGTATGCTGTTTTTTTTTAACCAAGAGCTGTTGAAATATGGTACTCAGGAATGAGTTTAATATTCTAGACATTTCTTGGCAGTAGCATCTCGCTCTTCCTTGATATTAAACACTCTTCTTATATAAAACAACTTTAACTTTGTTATCTGCTATTTCCCAAGCTTGACTTATTATATTTTTTAAACCCTATCTTATATGTCTTGTATATCTCTACTTCTTTGTAGATTTAAGATACAATATTTGAAATATAAGAGAAATATATATGCAATCAGAAGAGGGTCAGATTGTACTGAGGGAAGTAGCCACAGTCTGTGACAGTGTGACACACGAGACAGTATTTACACGCAGAGATTTAAAGGTAAATGGGGAAACTCATGAGGGAAGATAGCAGAAGGAACCAACACAGCATAGAGATTTTCTAAAGTTCATGTGAAGTTATTTAACGTAAGTTATATCAAGTGACTATTTTCATCTAGGAATTTGCTGCTGTTGAGTTGTTTATGCCAAAGGTGTTTCACAAGTGTTTTATGATCAAACACAAGGGACATAATATGTGGTGACATTTTTGATTGTTACAGTGTCCATGGATGTCAGGGAGGCTATGAGTTTTGAATAGATAGAGTGAAAGAGCTGCCCAACGTCCTGTATGCACAATACCCTTGACCTCAACACAGAATTACCCAGTGCAGAATGATAATAATACTGAGTTGGAGAAATTACACTACAGAAATCAGAAGGTGGTCATGTTGGAACAATTATATTTTTCAATTTGTTTGTTCTTATCTAAAAATACCCAATTGTATGGATTTAGAATAATTATAGGTCATTATGTAAACATGCCTTTTATGTGCCTGAACTAGCCCAATAAAAAGTGAAAATTCTGTCGATACAGTTTTAACATAAAATTTATAAACAACTGGCTAGTAGTAGTGGCCAATAAAAGCATATTTAGTAAAATTATTGTTTCTAAATTTAAATTGATTTTTATGCTGAGTGCTCTTTTTAAAACAGTGATATTTTTATGAATATTACTTAGAGCATCATTGAATACAAATGATATGATTATACCGTCTGTGGGAATAGTCACCAACACTCAAACTGCATCCATTCTTTATCTTATATTAAATGATATGTAAATGCATTATGTTATAAAAGCAAAAGCATATTGGTGAATGTATGCTTTTGTATTTTCTTACATTAAATCTTACTTTTTGATACATGTACACGTATACCATCCTATTAAGACAAGGAAACCTTTTTCACAACTTTTAGCTGGTTTATTTTAACATGGAAAAACCTGAGCTTAGAACAAATAGAAGAAGTATGAGAAGTGACATAGAGACCAAGTGGGAGGGGAGGGTGCCCATGGCCAACAGGTGAACCATCCAGGGCCCTGGGATGGGTTAGAGATGACACCTGCACTGTACTCACATAACTAAACCTACTCAAGGAAAAGAGAGAAGCCAAGGAAAGATGTGCCTGTGTTTATGCTTAAGGTATTTGCTCAGACAATAAGTCTTTATCTCTCAGATATAATGGTGCTATGCAGAAAGGATGGAGAGATAGTATATGTGAAGATACTGAGTAGCTATTGACTGCAAACAAGTAAATGATGCCTAGCTATAAAGATTAATTGGAAGTCTGATACTATGAAAACTCTGGCTGTGTACTAAAAATTCATATTACCTGCAATTGCTTTGATATTTTCATTTCAAAATAGAGTTAAACCCTATATTAAATGTTTCCTTTTAAAGTGTTCTTGAAAAGAGGGTCTTATATTATATATTATATAAACGAATATAAACTTATATTATAAACTTCACTTGATGACTAGTTAGCTACTCTGAACACCCTCTGTTATGGATACTAAACATATTAACTTTCTACTGTACCATGTAGGGCTTTGTTTTATTCTGATTTTAATGCATCCTGTTACTTAGATTTAAATGCGTTTATACCATTAGCCATCATGAGCGTTCATCTTTTTCCTACATGAGTTTCAGAGCACAAATCTGTGCTCATGTAAAACAAAGGACACTCCAGATCTGTCGTTTCACAGAAACATGTGGTTACTGTGATCAGTGAAGAGTGAAACAAATACTACTTATGGCTTAGTCATAAACTTTGCTCTTTTTAGCCTCCTTTTACATTTGAAATAAATACTGTGACAAAAATAAATCAAAAGCCTGTTAGAAGTGAAGGAATGTTTAAGGATTTGACTTTTCACATAAACAAGGCTAATCATATGCCTATTAATAACCTAGCTGTGTTTTTCCCATTTTATTGTTATGTAAATGTGCAAAATTTAAGGTTTACAATGTTGTTGAGCATTTTGTGCACATATGTATATTGTCAAGGTGACAAGTACTTTCCCACTCTCTTTCTGCCCCTCCCCCTACCCTGCATGCCCTCCCTCCTCCCCCATCCTACCGCCCTTTTCACTTTATTTTTTCATTTTATTTTACTCAGCTGTTTTAATCCACATTAAATGCAAATGGTGGATTTAAAAACTCACCAATATTTACATTGTTTTAGTTTTCAATCATCATATCAAAAATATCATTAGTGTTTCAGCTTACTAATTTTCTCACCACATTGTGCTTTCTATATTGGAATATAGTTATAATGGACACTGAGCCATAGAGACAGCTTTGAATAACACAGGTTAGGTAGGCTTCTTACATGTGGGTATGTCAGCTCTCCTCATTTGAATGATGAAGAGAAACTTTACTCATATGTTTCCTTATTTTTTGAGGTAATTTAATGTAAACTTTAACTTATAGGGTTGAGGGATTTGATTCAAGTGAAGAAAATAGGATCTGTGCTCATATCAGTGCATATACTAGTATATTAATGAACTTTAGATTTTAGGTATATAGAAAATAACTTTTTCTACAAAAGGATGATTAATCGCAACTTCTTAAAGTATATTTCATCACTTTTTAAAACTGTATATCCAGAAATCATCCAACTACAGAGCATCAAAGGCATAGAATTTCAATTTAATCACACTTTAATAACAAAAACACTTGATTATAAATCATAACTTACAAATATGTCACATGTCTCAGTAAAGCATATATCCAACAGGTCTGGGGGAATGACCTAACAAGCACAAGACTCTGAGTTCAATTACCCTGCACCACATAAACCAGGTGTTGTGGCACCTGCCCATAATCCCAGCACTGAAGAGGCGAAGGTAGAAGAATCGCTGTGAGTCCAAGGTTACCCAGGGCTCCATAGTAAGCTCAGAACCAGCCTGGACTACAGAGCAATACCCTGTCTCAAAAAAAAAAAAAAAAAAAAAAAAGTACCTCACAAACACTATGGACCTACTCAGTGCTGTATGTGTGAAAGTTAGAAAAGCATTCTTAATATTTCAGGATTTGCTAACCAGAGAGGCAACTGGAAAGATATAAAAAAATTATAATAGCATTCATAAAGAACAATGAGATAGATTCTTATGTTATTTACAAGGAAACTGAAAAAAAGAGAAATTAACTTCATTTGAGTTGTTAAGAAAATAAAATTTAGAGGTCAAATCTATGTCGGTTTTGGTTGCATAGCCAGTGTTCTCTTGGAATTTCATTGTTTTAAAATTATTTAACTGTAGCTTTACACATTTCAATGGTAAAGTGACAGGATTTTGTTTTGGTTTGTTATATATGTTCTATTATTTGAGGGTGATGTGTGCTTAACCTAAAGAATTTTTTCTAAAACAACTTTTGGAAAATTATTGGCCTTACATAATTAGATATTAATTTGCGATTTGCTTCAAATATGTCTGTGTTTGTGTATGTGCATATATACATAAATACATATATATGTATATATATATTCATGCATATATACATACATACATACATACATATATATGAGAAAATTCATTAACTTTGAAAGTTTTATAAAAATTGCGTGTTCGTGTTGCATATTGTAAGCTTCATTCATTCAGACTAGTATGTACTGAATTTTGTAATAAGTTTTATTCATAGTTCATTTTAGTCACATTGCTAAGTTCTAGGGACAAAATTATGTAAACTGAAGTTTCTTAGTGGTGTTTTTGATCTTGTTATGAACAGAATATACTCACCTACATAAGTATATTTTGACGATAGCTAAGAAGATAGCAAAATCAAAGGGTATAGAGACAATGGTACTGAAATTTGGGGAGGTTAGAAAGTCTGGAAATGATATGTCTTGTGAGTCCTGACAGTCTCTGTTAGATACGAGTTGATGAAATAGGGGGTGTAAATCTGTAGAGAAGAAGCTAGCCAAGCAAAAGCCCTGAGTTGTGAGATTTTAATACATGTTGAACATAAAGCTGAGTTTTTCTGGCTGCAGCATAGTGAAAACAGCCTGGAGGAATTAAAAAAAAAAAGGTTAAGATTGACCTGGCTTTTAAGAACATGAGAAGAGTTATGATCTTCAAATGCAGATTCTTAATCTAGAGTATAATTGAACGAGACCCAATCTAGCTCTCTTGACCAATAATGTGGATATTTATTTTGTGTATTCCTTAAAGGAACATTGTAGGACTTTTATTGTATGTACTTTGGAGAAAGTGTCATAAATTCTTTTTCTTCCAAGTTTCTGAGCCTCAGAGGTTATGGAAAAGTGTACTCTTCCCTGACACAGACATCTTAGTGTTCTGGCTATGATTTTTTTTTTTTTTTTTTGCCATGTGTTTTTTTTTTTTTTTTTTTTTTTTTTTTTTTTTTTTTTTTTTTTTTTTTCTCTACCCAAAACTTCCTATCTTCAACTTGCAAGTTGTTTCCAGTCGTGCCTTACCTCTCGGAACAGCTGTAGGGCCAAAGTCACTGTCTCTTCATTTCCTGAGATGTGTAGATTTTCTATCAGTACTTTCTTTTTCTTTCTTTTTAACAGCAATTCACATGGAACTTTCTGGTAAGAAAATGCTGCATGATGTTGCACACAACTAACAAACATTAATCTTCAGTGTCAGGAAGTAGTTTTCCGTTGGTTGTAACATTTCGTTGTAAGGTTGCTGTCAAACCTGATAAATATTTTGCCTGT
Source organism: Ctenodactylus gundi (assembly GCA_004027205.1). NCBI lineage: Eukaryota > Metazoa > Chordata > Mammalia > Rodentia > Ctenodactylidae > Ctenodactylus > Ctenodactylus gundi. The sequence goes on from PVKB01000530.1 coordinate 254,116, forward strand.
GGGCAGCTTAATTACTCTGCCATCACTTCTTTCCAAGGGTCACGAATCTTCCGTCCAAATAATGGGAAATTACAGACATCAAAGATGAGCAGTGCTTCAGTGCTTCTTTCCCTTGCATTTTATTTAGTACACAGTTCCCTACATGACCATTGTATGACTCTTCCGTCCATGTAATGAGGCCAGTACTAGTCTTAAAAGAGCTCAAGCTGGGGCTGGAGGAATGGCTCAGCGATTGAAGCGCTTGAGCAAGTGCGAAGACAAGCGCTAAGTACCTGAGTTTGATTCCCCAGCACCACATAAGCCGGGTGTGGTGGTGCACGCCTGTAATCCCAGCACTTGGGAGGCTGAGACAGGAAGATTGCCGTGAGTCCAAGGCCAGCCTGGGCTCTGAAGTGAATTCAGGACCAGCCTGGGTCACACAGCTAGACCCAGCGTCAAACAAACAAACAAACAAACAAACAAACAAAAAAACAAAGAGAGCTAAAGCTTTATTGCTTTTTATGTTCCTAATCTGCGGATCAAAATAACCATCTAAAACAGCAAAAATTACAAATAAATAAATAAATAAACTATAAGTTAAATGGCATTACAAAAACTCTTTTTATGGCCCCCATTTTTAGTAGATACATCTCTACAAAGTATTTCTACTCATGTGAATATGTCTAGTTATTAACAATGACTGTTTGAAAGGTTAGTCACGTAATTAACATGCAGCAGTGTTTTCAGACTCCTACATCATTGAGGATGGTCATTGCTAGGCGACTCAACGTCCATAGTTTAAAATCTGGTGAGTTCTAATTACTTTTCAAGGTTAGCGAAGTGCTTGATTATTTAGATGGGACCTTATGCTATGAGTAATGTATTTATCCTCAAGCATTTATAAAATGGTTTATGTGTAAGTTCATGTTAATAAATTTGCACAAATCAGACAAAGGAGTATTCTATTTCAATTCAAATATCATTTAAGCTCACTAACTCTTGAGTAGATTAATATTCCTACTAAAAATTAAGTGCTCCCCAACGCAAGTTTTGTGTATTAAATGACCACATTAAAGAGGTGTATGGAGAACAGATGCCTCCATGACCTGTCTCCAGTTTTACTGATCAGGGAGTGTCCTTGTTTTAGTGTCCCAGTGATCAGCGGATGAATTTCAAATTAGGGACGCAAGGACAGTATTTCCTGATGGAATATTATTGTTGTAAAATTTGGATGTGGTTCTTTTTGCAGTTCTCTATACAGTCTATCAGAATACAAAAATGTTAAACAATATTCATTTTTCCCATTTTATTGATATGTGTAAGTGCAAAATTTAAGGTTTACAATGAAGTTGAGCATTTTGTGCACATTCGTATCTTGTCAAGGTGACAAGGACTTTCCCACTCTCCTTTTGTCCTTTCCCCTACCCACCGTTTCATTCCTCCTCAGCTTTTGTTTTGCTGATAAATTTCTTCTTCCGAAATGTGAATTCGCATTCATACTCATAAAAATACAAATATAGCCTCTTTTTAATGAGTCAATAAATATTCAATTTTATAATCAGATTTGAGTTTTTTAATGCACATTGTATTAGCATATCTTTACTAGGTTAGTTTTTGTAAGTAATAGTAAATTTTAAAGTGATACTTGTATTGAATAATTGGCTATATGGTGTTCACGTCCATGGTTAAGCATGCATTGTATTTCATGACAAATCTGTAACACTAGGACACTCAAAGTAAGCCATTATTTATTTGCTTCTTCTGTGACCTTCAATTTTGCTGTTGTTATTGGTTTTATGAGATAATGTCAACTAGAAAATATGTATTCATGAAGACAATGATTTTTTATCATAATGCTTGTGGTGGATATGTGTACTAAAATTCATTATAGATAGAAAATACGATTGTGAAATTAATTTTAGGTTATTGGGTTTTCTCAGTTTTTAACTTTAAAATTTAAAGCAAATGAAAGGATTTTCAAATGAGAGTTAAATTTTGAATCTATTTTAATTATATTGTACAGTTTAGAACTATAATAAATATATGAAATATAATTTAGAATTTGATGTTAATGTACTGACAGCCTTATTAAGTCATTTGAGAAATGCTTTCTTAATATTTTGGGGGAAAATAACAAATTACTCTCTTACTGACTATAACTACTCAATAATTTTAGCAATTAGAGAGAACCACAATGTTAAGTATGGCTCCTCTAATTATAGATCATCTCTCATAGATATTTCTTGTTTCCAAATGTTAGCTTACTACTGGAGATCTGTAAAAATATGTGCATCTAGTTAAATAGGTTTGGGCACACCTGGAGTATGAATTATTAGGAAAGAACCCATCTGCATAAACAAGTTGTTAAGTTTTGAATAATATATTTATCATCTCAAAATTAAATATGTCCAAATTTTACTAAGCAGGGTATGTAAATATAAAACTAATTATCAACTTTATAGTTGTCATGAGAGGAAGAATAGTACTCAATTAAAATGCATTACTGAAATATGCTCGCTTATAGGAAAAGATAAGCTTCTTTTAATCATATATGAAGAAAGGAACTATGTACAATGTTTACATATGGAATATGAATCTATTTTTACTACATTAGTAGATACTAAGATTACTTTAAATACACTGTGCTTTATGTAGACAAATAGATGTAGATCTTAATATAGAGCTATCTTTTTATTTTTGAGCATTTCACTCAGTATTATCAATATGTGCGGAAACCTTGGGGAAATCTTTACTCACAATTTGAGGTCCCTTTCCATTCTTTGTGGTATTTCTCAAACACAAATAAGCTCTTCTTTGTTCAAATCATTTTTGATTTTGCTATTGAAGTCAATTATATTTAATTAACTTAAATTTTTATGAAGAAGAAAAAAGTAAAGAAATAAATTATCTCCAAATTGTGAAGATTACATAGGAAAAATTCAAGACAGCATTATATCTCCATAGTAGATTTTGTTATAAATAGAATATCAGAAAATGTGTTTGCCAATGTGCTCTGTCTCTTCATATACATACATGTATATACAAATATGTAATATACATATATAATGATGACAATTGTACTCTATAAATAATATACATGTAATCAAAAAGTGTGAAATATTAAAAATTTGTTAATAGCTACAACACAGAAGTAGTATTGTGTATAAAAGGAGAAAAGATGAAGAATTAGGTAAAAGACACATTAGAGACAATTTTTATATTCAAAGCATGTTATCGTTTTGAATCTCAATTTCTTGATCAAATGAACAACTTTAAAATACACATATAATATATAGTCTGCCTTTAACACAAAAATAGAAATATAAAGATTCTTTGAATCTGTCATTTTCTATACCTGTCTATGCATTTTCCTATTTTCATTGTGAGCATGATTATAAGTTCTCATTTTCTTTTAGTGGTTTAATCAGAAATAGAGCCAATCTAATAAAACCGGAGGGTTAAAAAGTATTATAAGTATTCAGCAGTTAATTTAACTTCTGACAAACACAGTAATGAATTTGTCCTAAAAGTTAAGGGAAATAATTAATGGATATAATTATTCTTTAAACCTAGTTTTCCAAAATATTTTGAGTGTTTTCAAAACACTTTCCCTGGATTAAATTAAAATTGGTTTATTGCTTTTATTTTTCATTCAGCAGTCACAGAAAAGTAAGTGTGTCATGACCTGATATGGGTATAAAAATACAAAGAAGACGTAGTTAATCTCACAAAAGCACCTGAGCTAGGAAAGATATGCATCACCAAGGAAAGGGTAAATGATTATTTCCTTCCAAAATAAATGAATTGAAAAGAATCTTGGAATACTCATTGCATTGCATTCTTCTGCAATGAACTTCAACTTGTTTTCATTGCTCTTTTATTTTTAAATCACTATCTGAATAAAGAATGCTAGGAAAAGGTATATTAATGTTCCACTTTGTGAAATAAATTCATGAATTTCTAAACCGGTTTCTTTTTAATATGCTCATCAGTGCTTGCTTCTTATGCGCATAGCACTATAGACATAAGAAAATTCAAAAGTACTTTTATGTTCCATTGCCAAATGTTGTTCCTGAATCACGCTGCTAAACTGATATGTTGTCATTTTAAAATGAATGTATTGCTTCTGACTTCACTGGGTGACCCATATTGTAAATAAGTTATGTGTAATAGAAATAAAAATCCATAGTGGATGTGGGGACACTCTGTTGTAATCCCTGCACTATGAAAGGCTGAGGCACGAAGATCAAATTTTCAAGCTAATCTGTATAATTTAGGATGTTAGTGAGTCTCATTCTCAAAATAAAAATAAAAGGCTGGATTATAATATGAAGAATTTGGGTTTAATTCTTGATATCGCAAAATGTGTATGAAGTATAATTGTAAGTATATACACTATGGACAATTTTCAAAACTCATTGAAAATCAACAGAGATTTTCATTAATTTTGTGACAGGCTCCCATGTACAGGTTCAAATCTGAAGTAGGCTGAAATCACTCTTTCATATGCATGAAAAATTTGTATGATTTACTAATACTTAATCAATACTGATGTATCTTTTTGTGTGTTGTTTCAGGTCAATTTGTAGATGCTGGTAGAATCTAAATTATGTATGACTAAGGTATTTATTCAACCTTGAAAATTATAGAAAGACATTGAAAGACAAATACTTCCAATGATCTCTGTCTTTCTCTCTCTCACTCTCTCTTTTCTTTCTCTATTTCTTTCTCTCTCTCTCTCTCTCTCTCTCTCTCTCTCTCTTTGTTGCTGGGAGAGCGTCCAGGTACTCAAACATACTAACCAAGTATTCAACTACTGAGCTGCATTTCAAGCCCAGAAATACTTCTCCCCTTTCAAAATTAAGACATTTACTGACAGTAAAGCTTATAAACAAAATAGGTATTATTCTCTTCCTTATAGGAAAGAGAATGTTTCATTTTTTACTGAGCCACAGTGTATTAGCACAACTGTTCTAGAGTTACACTCTGTTACCTGGGGATGGTTCTCCAGCTGTCCCAACTGAACAGTTTTCCATGTACTCTTCATTATAAAGACTGTTGAGAAATTTTTAGAATGAAATGTAGGAAAAAGAAATGACAGAGAGCAGAGAAATAAGTGAATTTATGCAGAAGGAGAAGGGAAGTGTGGAGGGGTGTTATGCAGGAGATGGAGAGGGGATGTGAATGTTAAGTTGATGTGATATGCATGTGTACTGATCTCTCAAATTCAATGTAACTATTGTATATCACAAGTACATACTAATGAATGAAATAACTGTTGAAGGAGAGTGAAATATAGTAACAAAATAAGGGACTGATATTACAATGCCAAGCTATTATTGTTGAACATAGATAATTAATAGGTGATAAGTAAATTCTTTAAGAATAGAGATAAAATATTTTTTAAAATAGAAAACCGATATTAAACTATATTCCTACCTCTTTCTTCTTCATGTATAACTGGAAAATATTCTGCATTTAAAATCCAGCTACAAAAGTTGTGTCTTGTAGGGATATTTGTGGACATCACAAGAACCAGAACACCACACTCTTTTAAAAAATATCTTCTAACTTTATTTTTCTATGTTTTCTCATAAAAATGTTATTCTGTTTGCCTTAACAAAATTGTCAACTCTGGATTTAGAGGGAGAGTGTATGTATGTAATAAAGAAAAAAGTACATGCCCATTAAGAGCAAGAATAGATGGTTTGCATGCTGAAAACATTGCAAAGCACAATGGCGAAGATAAAGATAATGTTACTATCTGGTGCAAAACCATATAGTGATGTCAAATTTCATACAGTATGGAAGGATTTACACATTTCATACCCCACACATATTCCATAAATTTTAAATATCAAATGAAATACAAAGGCACTATAATAAAGTTATGAGAATATTGCAATATATATAATTCAGCTATGTTATATATGTATATGCATATTCATGTATATACAGATGCATTATATATGTATAAATATGTAAATTTGAAGGAATATATGATGGTAATGCATTTAATATTATATATATATTTCATATATATATATATGAAAAGCTTACATTCTGAAATGAAATACTTTGGTCATAATTCAAAATATAAGCTACTAAATTACTAAACAGCAATAGATATTTCTTTTCAATAGTTTTTAAAACACAATATCACCGATGTAACAAATAAATGTGAGAAATTCTATCATTTTAAAAAACCAATGGTTGGTAGTGATAAGTGAGAAAGAGCAGTGTGTTGGTGTTAAGAATGTGTGGTCTAAAATGCTATATAAAGCTTATGGCTTTTATTGTATTGATAATAAAGCCATGACATGTTTTTAAATACAGTGTCAGATTTGTTTTGCATTCCTGGAAGAGTACAATCCAGCAATACTCCCAATAATCTAAAAATTGAAGGCCTGAAATAACGGTGGCAGATCCAGTAGCACTCCCACCTCCTTTGACTGGCCAGTAGAAACCTAAAGCAGGTTGAAGTAACAAGTCCAGTCAGAAATGGGGCATACAATACATATTTTATGGCGATAATGGAAAATGGTCATTTATTAAATGGACACATCTAAAGAATCTGTAATGCTTCTGAAATTTTGAGCTTGGGAAATTATAAGTTTCATAGGAGCATGGACCACACAGAAAAAAGTGAGAAGTGAGATATTGATAGTTCATTTCTAAATATAGTGGAATAACTTGAGGATTATTAAAATGGAGGCCCGTTTGTTAAAATGCACAATCAAAGTTTTGAGCAATCACTAATTGAAATGAAAGTTTCTGCCTTTTTACCTAAAAGAAAGAAGAGCTTCAAGAAATAGAACGTAAATGGTCCATCCGTAGGGAGCGCACATTTAAGGGAAACGGAAGAATCTGAAGAGGGAAGGAAGGAAAGGAGGGACTGAGACGCCATGACAGTTATTAGTATAGAGCAAATGGAGCAGATGAATTTTGTATTACATTAGTGAACTAATCTGTAAAACTCTGTGCAAAATGAGAATTAAAATAAAACGTTTTCGCCAATTGGGAAACAAATATAGAACTATTGAAAAATCAGAGTTCAGAGTTTAATGTGATTGCAAAAATAATTTGGTTTTGTGTTTGAGAAGATGTTAATTGACATTTAAATTTTGCATGTTTTAATATGGAAGTTCCATTCAACAGGTTATGCAGATATAGTTTATGAAGTACCTAATAAGTTTTGTAGCTAAAATGCAACTACTGTTTCAAACCATCACTTATTTTGATATTTTAATTTTCTTTTTCAAATTTATAAAAACCTTGAGAAAATTGACCATAAGATTAGTCTATGATGGAATGATTATAATAACATTTTGATTAATAGAAATGCTGGATGGATAATGATGAAAAGTATTTGTTTTCCAATTACTTGTCATATTTTTGAAACCAAGAATTTGAAGATATGTACTACTAGAGGTTAAAACCAGGGAGGAGTTAACAGAATTCACACAGCCATTCTGGCTTCTTTCGCAGTAAAATGTTGTAAAGGAAGCAGCATGAATATAAATCTTTAATGTTTCTCAAGTGTATTTTGTGTCAAAAATGCATCAGCTCTCATGAACTAATTTAGTATTTTTATTTAGAAAGAATTCAAGAAGTGGTGTGGAAACTTCACAAAATTATGAGTTAAAATCACACTATGTCTCCACTATAATAGGGAATAATGCAAGTGGGAATATTCATTGACACATGTGATAAGCTAAAATGTTATGAAAAAATCTTATGGAGGATTACATCAAGGAAGAGGTCATCTAATTGTATTTAAATTACTAGCTTCAAGATTAAAGTACTTTAAACGATTGCACAGAAACTGCCCAAAGTGAAAGTTTTGTTATTATTAGCGAATTACAAACTTTTGAATGCTACTCCTGCTGTCAGTTATATAAAATTCACTGCCATCCTGTTTATTTTAGTATTCTCAAATTTTTTATTTATAGATTTAGTTACTTTTAAACATAATTTTTTTCTTGTGGTTAAATATACATGACATAAATTTAGCCTTTTATACAGATTTGAATGTATTGAATAGTCTTTGACAACTCCATGTACCTCATGAAATTAGAATCAAGTGGTGTTTGTCCTTGTTATTTCAATTACCCTTATAACTTCAAAGTTTATCCCTGCTGCAAGACATCTTCAAATTTTCTTGCTATGGCAATCAGGTACATCACTTTTGTTTCTCCATTTTTCTTCTAATGGTCACCTTTATCATTGTAATAACAAGCTAAGCTTTCCTTTTTAAATTCCATTATTTTACTTCTACTATCATAAACACTATTGATATACAGATTTGAAGTTAATTATATTTTATTGTTTATTCCTTACTGCTACAGCTTTATATTTTAAAAATTGCAGGATACAGATTTGAATATTTAATAAAATTTTGCATATTACTTTGTGGAAGTCATTGATGAAGTCAAAGGTGACCATGAAGTCACAGGTGACCATGAAACTTTAAGCTCATTGAGATCAGATTCTGCAGACTGTATCCAATGTGTTGTTCCTCAATCATAATGCATAATTCAATATGCCCTACAAAATTTGCAGTCAGTGTGTCATTAACTCAGCCAGCACTGCATAAGAATCTCTGCATACTGTGTCAAGTGTTACAGAAGAAATTTTTCTTTGATTTTCACTATACCTTTATGAAGTTTATATGTGGAATGAATAAATAGATGTATTATTTGTGTGTTATTTAAAATTTGTTTTACTGAGGATTGAAGCCAGGGCTCAGCACATTCTTGACAAGTCCTCTACCACTGAACTACATCTCCAAACTTCTTATATGGATTCTTGAGGCCCTCACCATACAAACATATTGGCTCATTCATTCTTAGGTCAGTCAGCATTCCTCATACTGCTGCAGCATACAGGCAGAAAGCAGCACTTTGTTGAGACTTTGTCCTAATCTCTCACAAGTAGAAGTCCAAGTGTTTGTGAATCACTTAACATGGTCAAAAATTCAAAGTTATCCATGTTTCCAGTCATTATAACCACAATATCTTTTGGGCAAGTTTATCTCTCTTCTTTCACAGCAGAGGAATTTAAGAATTAATTAAGAATTTACATGGATAACAGATGGTCATGATATAACTATACCTCCATAATTTTGTATTGAAATTGGCACAATGAAAATCACATTTTATCTTACTTCTTTAGGAAAATGTCCAAATATGCCTTGTTTTTGTCCTTGATGTAAGTTAGGTAAACATGTTAATTGTCATCAGCTTAATAATGTTTAGCAAGATGTCACATATAGTTTACTTTACTGCAGTTAATTTAAAAGAAAAATTAATTGTATTAAAAGAATTTGTGTAATAAACAGTAATAATAGAGTCCATGATATTCACTTTAACATCTAATAAGATGTGAACAGTGCTCTCTCTCTCTCTCTCTCTCTCTCTCTCTCTCTCTCTCTCTCTCTCTCTCTCTCTCTCTCTCTCTGTTTTGAGACAGGGTCTCACTCTAGTCCAGGCTGGTTCTCAGCCCACTGTGTAGCCTAGACTGGCCTCGAACTCACAGCTATCCTCCTGAGTGTTAGGATTAGAGGTGTGCACCGCCACACCCAGCATTGAATGGTGGTCTTTTTTGACTGAATCTGAGAATCCAGGTGAGTGTAGTGAAATGCTACAGATGGACCAAGAGCTGAAATTCATCAGGTACCCAGGACCCCAGAAGTTTGGAGATGCCAGAAACAAGGATATCTGCTGAGGAAGTCTAAGATCTGTGGGTGGGGGCAACCTAGAGAAGAAGCTATAAAGGTTACAACAGCAGGAGGCAGTGCTCTGGGGATAGGATATTGACACAGCTTTCATCAAATGCTGAACACATTTTTAATAGAATTATAGAACTTAACAGAACTGCAGAATTAGGTTATTAACCTGCTGGTTTACATTTTGCTTTGATACAGTTGTTTTCTATCCTCTTATTCCTCCCTTTTGGAACGGGAACACTTAAACTGCACCATTTTAAGTTGGAATGGTGTTAACCTTTCTTTGATTTTCATAGAAGCTCACAACTGAGAGTTTAGTTTGGCTTGTGCCTCAGAAGAGACTTTGGAGTTAAATTTTTAACAGTGCTAAACTGTTAAGACTTTGCCAGCTTTTAGAGAAGGGCTAAATATGTATCTCATAAGGCAGTAGATGAGAGTCTTTTTGGCCAAGAACCGACTGTTATAGTTTGGATCTGAGGTGTACCCCACAAGCAACATGTATCTGGATGCTGCAAAATATTCATGTGTTATTGATAGGTGTGGTCTTGTCAGGCACAGAGGCTTGAGCTAGAAGGGGTAGATCGCTGGCACAGGACCTGAAGGAAGCTCCAGACTTCCTCTCTTACTTGGCGTTGCATCGGCCATTTTGTGAACAGCCTTTCTCCTACTCTCCCTTGTGACACATGCTTCTACCATTTCTAGCCACTGTGACCTTCTGAAAGTAAACTAAATAAGTCTTTCTTCCATTAAGTTGTGGACATTGTGTATCCTGTTCCTGCAATGAGAAAATAACTTAGATACCAGGGTACTTGGATCTGATCCTAAGTTGAAAGAAAGCACACATAGAAGCTGGAGTTAAAGTTGAAGTTTACTTGTGACTCTTTGCTGATGTAGTTATATTTTCACACTATCTTTATTAATATGCATATATAAAACATAGTGTTTACAATGAATTTGGGTATTTTGTGCACATATGTATCATATCAACTTTACAATCTCCTCCCATTTTGACCCACCCCAAGTGTTGCACCACAGTAGCTCAGTGTCAAGCAGTCAGAAGCAATGGTATCATGTCTTACATAGGGCAACTAGGAAAACTCTAATTTGATTTTAGTCTCAAAATTAAAACCAAAAAAAAAAAAACGAACTGGAATTTAATTTAGCAGAAAGGCCTTACTACTGATCCCCAGTACCATTAAATAAGTAAATTAATTGAGTAATGAAACATAAATCTCATGTGAATGTTGTCTTAATTTTAACTACTATAGGGAAAACCACAGACACGACTAGAAACAAACATATTATTCCTAGTTCTGTGGTGTGGAAATGCGAGGTCAGGTGACGGCTTAGTTTGGCTCTGATGAAGGTCCTCTTACTCTCTTGTAGATGGTCACTTAAGTCTTCCAAAATAGCATAAAGGAAAAGCAAGCTCTCTGATAAGGCACTAATCCCATTCATGAATGGTCCATCGTCTTCACCTTCTTCATTCCCACGGTTTCCACTTCCTGATACCATCAAACTTGTTCTTAAGAGTTTAAATATATGAAATCCTGACATATTTTAGGACACAAAACCTACTCCTTAGCTACTGTGGTTCCATACAGCAATATACCATGAGAGGAGGAATTTATTTCTTTTAAACAAAAAGCTCTCTATGATACAATGAAAAATCCTAGTTAACAAGTAAAAATATCTTTATTTTCTGTGGTGTTGTACTTAAAGAATATGATCTTAAGATCAGCATTTTAAAAAGAAATTCAATGAAAGTACATTTTGTATTACAAAGGAAATTAACTCAAACCATTCTTCTATAGTACGTTATAGGATTTGTTTAAGCTGACTGTGCATTTAATACAGAATACAATGAAAATGGACCCTTGTAATTTAGTAAAAAAAAAAAAAGCCTGTATTTTCTTTTGTCATCCTTTCGAATAAGTAATTATTTCAAGCTTTAATTTACAAAAATTGTTAGAAAATTAGAACCATTTAGTTTTTATTTTGCTTTGTATAGTTTTATCTTTTAAAAATTGTTAGAAAATTAGAACCATTTAGTATTTATTTTGCTTTGTATAGTTTTATCTTTTAAAAATCCTTTCAGTTCTGTCAGTTAAGCTTGAAACATCATTCCCTTCTCTTTATTTCTTCTCTAAACACTATTTGTTTTAACATTAGGTCAGTCTACTTTGTTTCACTTTTTCTTGCTTTATGAAAGTTACTGATTCCAAAATGAAGAAGTATCTGATATTCAGTAGCACAAATCATTCATAAAGTACACTATAGCTAAATATATGGAAATAGAAAACCATAATGTTTTCTAATTGTCTAGTTTTTTTTTCCATCCTCAGCCTAAACAACATGACTGTATGATTGTGCTTTAGCCCTTTTTGTTCATTTTTGAATAACAATGGGCAGAATCTTTAGCCCTTTTTATTCATTTTTGAATAACAATGGGCAGAATCTCATGAGACATTTGGGTGTATACTTGCTTTCTCAGGTTTTTTTTTTTTTTTTTCCTGTTAATGAGCCTAGAAAATTCTAGAATTAAAGGAACTTCTCTTTTGAAGAGTAAGTATAATAATGTAGAGTATGAATGACTGCACTTTTGGTGACATTCAAGATGATTTTTTCTATTACCAAATTTTTTTTTATTAAAAAAGGTAGAATGTGGAAAAAACCTGAAATATATTTGGGGAAGAAAAAGGCAGAATGTGGAGCAGAGAAATCAAAAAACAAGCTTTTAAATTATTTTCTGTCGCATATAATGTCTTTGATCTTGAGCAAGTTACTTGTCTCGTCTGTGTCTTCTATTTTTCAATAAAATAGTATAAAATATATTAGTTTTTTTGAAGTACATCACACAGATTCTTTTTTATTCTAAAACTGCTGGAAATACAGTGATTATTTAATGCAAATTACATGCAGCATTGGAATTGATTTAAAATTTCATTTTTGTAGCTCCACTTCATGTGATTTAGACATAAAGGAAAAACATTCTATTTTAAATTGTAAGTTTATATTTCTTGATTAATGACAGAGATGCTGAATGTATTTTCAAAAGTTATTGAACTTGTGAGAATCATGTAATGATCAATACACAAAAATTGAAGGAATGGACCTCTGTGTTTGCATATTTCCTTAATATTTAGATAATGAAGGCTAAGGCATAAAATTTTGTAAAGGAGCTGGGAAGCGCATGTGGTGATATGGTGAAACTGGACAACTGACATGAGAAGGAACAGTATGATGACAGCGTGCTGTGCACCGATTTCCCAAGTTCAGTACATTTATTATATACCATATGTATATATTGGAACAAATATAATTATGGAAAAAATATGAATGTTCATATGTAGCCAATTTTATTCACATGAGCAGGGAACCCTGTATCTTTGTATTCATGTTTACAATGCAGATTTTATAAGTGAAAACCGAAGAAATAAAGTGCAAATATTTTATTTCTCCTAAATAAACAAATAAAATACTCCAAACAAACACAAAGAACAACTACCCAAAACATTACTGTGTTTAAAATGAGCTTGTACTGACTTCATGACAAACAGTTTCAGACATATATTAATAATAGGCCTTTCTACTATCCTTACCTATAAGGCCTTTTCACATTTTCAGGACTGATAAGCAATTTTCAGGACAGAGGGCAACCTTTCCCCAAGATCTTGAATTTGACAAAGCTTCCTAGCACTTCCTCCTAGAAATCTGTATTAGGGACCTAGAGATTACTCACTCCCATAGGAGACTTAGTTTCTGCTAAGTCTTCTCTTACCTGAGTAATTGTAATAGTAACACTAGAGGAAATAATAGTAATAGCGACTTTAATAGCAGTGATGATGTCAAAAGCAATGACATTTGTATTCTCTTCTTTTTACCATGAATAATGGAATACATTTCATGCCTGATGTTTGAAATGATGAATGAATGAGTGAAAGAATGAATATTGCAGTAACTTTGTGGTCACTTTGTTTTCTCCAATTACATGGACAGGAAATTGAACTTCAGGTAAATAAAGATATGTCTTCACTGCTGTGTAAGCTAAATTTAAAATCTATCCACCAAATTGTACTCTAAAACCTTTATCTTTTCATCTTAAATATATTTTTTCATTCAAGAAATTGTAGATTGGCATGCAGTTATTAGAAATTCAAGAATTCGCTGTCTCTGTCTCTGTCTCTGTCTCTCTCTCTCTCTCTCTGTCTCTCTCTCTCTCTCTCTCCCTCTCTCTCTCCCTTTCTCTCTACCTGTGTTTAAATGTGGGTGTGTGATACTATCAATGGGACACAGGCATCTGCAATGCCCTTCCCCCTTTCTTTTAACTGAGATAAAAAGTCTTGCTAAGTTTCTGGGTTTTCCATGCTGGGCTGGAAGTCACATTCTTCCTGCCCCTGCTGTGCATTTCAGAGTGCTGACATGACATTACAGTCTTGGCCTGGGCCCTGCTAACAGGTACTGCTTATACACTTTGCCCACTGCCCCTAGTAAAACTGTAACATAACATTAGAATTAGAATATTTGCATTGACACATTGAATGGATTCATATTTCTCAGTTTTACTTAAACTTGTTTCCATATCTGTAGAAGGGGTGAATGGTATCTGAGCCAACTCGGGATGATAAAAAATATTATAGGATAGATGTTTAAACAATTGAAATTTGTGTTGCACAATTCTAGAGATGATGAGGTATAGATAAAGCAGCAGCCAGGATTTACTTCTAGGGAGGGGCTGCTTCCTTTGTCATAGCAGACACGTTTTTGTCTGATAGCAGAACTGGGGAAAGAATTCTCTGGAGTCTTTTTCACAGGAATAATAACCACTTTCTGATATATGTACATTCTAATATCACATACAGATTTTCAAGAGGCACAAACATTCAGGCCACAACTGTTGTCAAATGCTATACAAGTGAATCATTTAAGTTCTTATCTCCTGCCTTAGTCAGGGTCCTGATTTTTTCCTCCATTAATAAAAAATAGTATCTAATAATTTTAATAACTAATAAAAGTATATATGTGATGGACAACGGTTCTGAATTTTCAATACCACAAGAATTCTCATGTTGTGTGTTTGTTTATACTGGTAAAGGTTATGAGCCCATGGCTTTCACAGTGTGGCACATGCCCACCCCATTTTTAAATTTTAATTTTGAGACAAGGTCTCACTAAATTCTTACATTACCCAGGTTGGTCTTGTACTTGCAGTCCTCCAGTGGGTTAGGCTTACAGGTGTGTGCCATTGGACCTGGATTCTGTTGTTGTCTTTAGCCACACCCACTTTCCTGCTTCCAGCTCCTTCTTATAACCCTAACTTCTTGCAACTGCTAAGCTGCCCTTTATTTCTAAAAATTTGCCAAGCAAATGTATAATTAGGATCACAGACCATGTGATCTTTTTACTAATTTTAAATACTGTGCTAAATATTGTAGTTAATTGAAACAATCATAACGTGGTTTGTGTTTGTGTGTGTCATACATATCATTGATTAAGAGATCATAACATCTTCATGCTTTCTTTCTAGGCCTTCAAGTTAGAGATGATATTACTGTCTTTCATTCTGCTTCCAAACTGTCCTTTATGGCAATTAATATACTTGGTCATCAATAGATATTTGTGTATTAATGAATAAATTAAAATATAGTAGTTAAATTAGCAATGCTTCATGTTTATAAAAATAGTACATTTATAATTGATAATCACTGCTCATACAGAATAAGTATCTTATATTTAATTTTAATAGTTTGTATGTTGGCAGCTCCTACAGGAACTTATGTATCTTTCCTTAAAACCTTATTTCTAATCTGCAGTTGCAGTCCTCGTCAGTTGATTAAAAGTCTTCAATGAACACGAGGTTCTGAAAAACTAAACATTAGTCTCACATAAAAGTATTATTTTCAAATAATTAAAACATCTTTGTAATTGTTAGTATTGCTGACTGTAATTGTTAATTATGCAACTTTTAGTTAGAAATCTTATTTATCTTACAAAGATGACAAATTTCTTTAACATTTCAACTTAATGCCAGCAGGGTTCTTGAAAGGGTATATGGGCCCAGAAACCTAGTTAGGAATAAAGGGGTCATTTCCTGGTCCTCTGAGGATCGATAATTCTTTTCTCTCTGCCTTTTCAGTCATGGAGTCTCTCTTCTCCCTTCTGTTCCACTTATTCCTTGACTTTCTGGATTCTTGAGCTTGCTTTCTTTTAATATGTAAATTCCAGCACCGTTTATTATTCAGGTTTCTTCATCCTACCCACCTGCAGCCATGTGGTAAAGTATGTGAATGGTTTGCTACAGTCCTAGAGCAGTGCCTAAAAGTTGCCTTACAGCAGCATATTGCTCTTTCTTAAAAGTTAATATCCCTGCATTTCTTTGAATGAAGGAACGAATTTTTGTTTAGAAAATGTAGTTCACAATAGAAAAGCACAGTAGGAAATTGATTTTGTTATGCACTTTAGGGGAACCACATAAGAATTTCTGATTTAACTTAATTCACCTAGATATATCTAAAGAATAATATCAGAGGAGGTTTTGTTTGTTTGTGTGTTTTGAGACAGACTAGTCCTGAACACACCATACAGCCCAGGCTAGTCTTGAACTGAACACAATCCTCCCACCTCAGCCTTCCAAGGCTAACTGGTGGGCTCACAGGTGTGCACCACGGCTGGCTTTAATCGAATTTTAACGTTTCATTTTGCAATATTTTTATTGTGGGATTGCATTAGAAGTTTTCTAGTATGACCAAGGTGTAACACATAATTTTTTAAAAAAAATTTAGAATACTTTTGTAATCTGTCAACACATTTGCTTTAAAAGCAATTAAAACTCAATAAAAACATGTGGGATGTAATAAAGGTAAGCTCATAGAAATAGAGAGTCACATGGTGGTTCCTGGAGCCAGGGGAGAAGTGGCATTTAAGTAGGAGAAATAGTGCTGTTGTTGTATTGCACAGTAGAATCAGTTTTTGTAAGGATTTTGTAATTTACAGCTCAAAAGGCATGAAGAGATTTTTATAAATGCTTCTACCATGAAGAACTGGCACGTGAGTGAAGGGAAAACTGTGTTTAACCAGATAATATTATATAATGTACACACATATTGAAAGAACACATGCTACTCCTTGAATATGGGATGATATATATATATATATATATATATATATATATATATATATATATATATATATCCAAAATCCATGATATGAAATATTCAAGTTCTTAATAGGTTAGTTAAAAATGTTTAATTTAAATTAGAAACCATTTTAAGGAGTAAATGAGAAAAGCTAAAGTGGACCCTGGTATTATTGATCTAGAGATATCATGATCATGCATAAAAATGAATCTCAAAACAGGAGGGATTTAGTGACATAGAATTAAAATACAAGGCAGTGTGTTGGAAATGTGTGCTATTATTTGCTTCAGCAGCTTATTTTGCAAGCATGAGGATTTATTCATATTTAAACCATTTATATATTTTTCATTCCAGTTGTAAGTGAATCTATAATTTTAGAATGTTTGCATGGGGTACATAGTCCTCAAAGGATATGAAAGAGCTCTTGCTTGGCCTAAGCCCATTTATTTAATTCCCTACACTGCTTCATTTTTATATCACAAGGCTTGGGAGGAAGGCATTTAGTGTTGACTTTGAGATCATTTTCATCAAGATAAATGAAGCGTGCTTCCTTCAGTGTAGCAAAATGTGAAAACATCAGAAACTGTAATTAGCCACTTTGAAAAAAATTAATAACAGTGATAGTGGCTGTACTAAAATGTTCATTCTAAATTAAGCAGAAAATTTAACTAGAGCTTGTGAAGAGAACAGTTCTATTTGTTTTAAGAAACTACACACTTTATATTTCAACAAGTTCCCAGTTTTTGTGATTTTCTTTCTCTGCTTAGTCTTTATAGTTTTACGCAGAGTATCTAAGTCCTGATGGGTTTTTAATCAAATTGTGATGAAATAGTTTTATTCTTGATTTCCAAAGGGAAATCATTAATACTTTTCTAATGACATTTATCTATTTGGATTTGTACATATTATTCCAACATGACATCCAAGGAGGGAGACAGGAATTACATGAGGAATGATATGTTGCCTAATTTTACACCTCTGTGTTCTTGCTTGAGTCCTTTCTTGTTGCTATTAATAAAAAAGAAATGACAGCCTGTGAAAAGAACTGAACAGAGTTTTTACATTTTGCTGTGGATTTATGTTGTTTACTGTCATTTGCTCTTGTGAATCTGGGCTGGATTTTGTACCTTGCTCCTCTTACGGTAGGCCATCCCCTACATTAGACAACCAGGTTTAGCCAACGAGCAACCATATTACAACACTGAAGGAAAGAAAGAACTCTGGTGATCCTTTCTGCTGAGGTGGTGTTTTTCGCCTAATGATAGAACTCCCCCAACGTAATTCAGTTGACATTGCTTTCTTTCCTCCTGGGTTGCAATAACTTTTTCTCCTAGTGATTCTTTGGACCATGGAGAGCCACAGCTCTTCTGCAGCTTGCTCTGGTGTAGGTCCTGTCCCTCATGAATGCCCTATGCTTTGCCAATGTCTTTATAATTAGTCCCTTTGTAAGTAAAGTGTTATCCTAATTTGAGCGCACCATCTGTTTCCTGTTGGGACCATGGTGAGATAGGAGCACTGTGAGTCACAAGCAAGACTAGGCATGCAGTGAGACAAAGAAATCCTAAAATGGTTGCATAAGGTACTAAGGATGTGCCCCACATCCTTGGATCATGTGCTTGGAATTATTTTAATTGGCATTACCTTTCCACTTTGGAAGGCTGCAATGATGAAGGTTTGATATAATCTCTGGATTGCCTGATATTATATCTTACTGGTAATTGTGTTACCACACAGAGAATTAGTCTACGCTATATGCCAGTCACTCCATTGAGTTTATGCATAGTAACTGAACATCAGCCTTGAAGAGCACATTAGTTGCATGAATTTATCTTGAATAAATATTTTCTTTTGTCTTGCATGTTTACAATTTCTAGAGTACTGTGAAACTACAACTGAATATGGCAAGTGCAAGTTGAAAATTTTTATAAAGTGTTTTAATTATGTGTAAAACAAATGGCTTTCTTATAGTTAGATATGATTCATATTAACATACAACACAAATAAGAATTAATTACCTTACCTGGGTCACGTTGGAGAAACTGCATTCATTTTCAGGCAAAGTTCAGGTTAATAAAATCATATAATACAAGGCCAAAATAAGGGTTGTTAGTTTATGCCATAGTTATAATTCATGTGAAATTGTTTGATGAACTACTACTTGTGGCATCCCATGTAATAATCAATAGGTGAATTAATGGTTTATGTAATTACATTTAGGATCTTCATATTTTTAAGAAAAGGTTCTCTGTTGGAATAATTCATATCTTTTGAAAATGAAACAGAAAAAGAATGTCATTATTTTATCTCAAATTATTACATGAGTGGAAAACTCTGAGTCACATGTGACAACTGACATGATCAAACATGATGCTTACAGAGAACCGGTTGACTTTGAATCCCACAGATTCATTTTGTACTTTTTTCCCTGTGGGATCAACGTTTGGGGTCTCTCATTTGGATATACAGTTTTTAGCACAGTCAGTTGAGCACACTGTGTCATAATGATTTAAAACTTCATTGGTTGTTTTAAGTTTCAGGGTTTACAATATTAAAAATTTTAGTGCATAGCTAATCTTAAGCTGTTCTTTATTTGTTTTGTTTTGTTTAAAAAAAAGAAAAAGAAAAACAAAGGCCGTTTTCAGCCTTTGACTCAGTACAAGGATTTTTTTATAACTAGGAAAAGTTATGACATTATGAAAATTGATTTTTATTAAAAAGTTATAAAATCCATCCAATAGTAGTATTCAGGATGAATGATTACTAATCTACCCTTTAAAAATGATTTTCATTTCTGAAACGCTCCCTCCAAAATAATTGTTGCTATTCTCAAAGTTAAAATGTCATTTATAGTAACTGTTTAATTTGTCCAGAGAAGTTTTATGTACCTTTTCTCCTCCTGATATGTTTATCCCATGTGCAAGCTGTGCATTTTGAGCTATCTAATAGATAATACACATGTAATTAGAAAGTCTAGTGTTATGTAATTTTCTGAACTCTTTTCCGTTACAGGCATTGGTATAGAAAGGCTGAATATTTCTCTTCATATTCATTTCTAGCTAAAGCTCAGTACTGTGCTCTAATGACTGTGTGAAGTGGTTTGAGCATGAACCCACCTGGCAGCTAAGTAAACTGCCCTCTGTTCCTTTGTTTTCTGTGCTGTGACATCGTTCGGTGATTTCTCCATTTTCTCTGCCTTTCCACCCTCCTCCAAGATCCACCACTGTTTATTACGGTCTGTATTTAACCTTTCTGAACGTGATTTTTTGTAAGTTACCTGCCTGTTTTTGAATGAGAGAACTTATTATCACTTTATCTGAGTTCACTTTGTGTGCATCGGTAGGATATCCAATTTTTATTTTTTATTTATTTATTTTTTATTTTTATTTATTTATTTATTTATTTTTTGAGACAGGGTCTCGCTGTGTGACCCAGGCTGGTCCTGAATTGACTTCAGAGCCCAGTCTGGCCTTGAACTCACAGCAATCCTCCTGTCTCAGCCTCCTGAGTGCTGGGATTACAGGCATGCGCCACCATGCCCAGCTTATGTGGTGCTTGGGAATGGAACTCCGGTACTTAGCACTTGGCTTAGCGCTTGGTAAAGCGTTTTAACCGCTGAACCATTCCTCCAGCTCGATATCCTATTTTAAAAATGGCCATCCAGTTTACTTATTTTGTCCAAGCGACTGCAGTCTAAAATGGAATGTAAAGTCAAAAGTCAGTGAACATCAGTGCAACAATATCACCAATATCACTAGCATATGGGTGGGATGTGTGGACGGAGGGAGGGAGATGCAGTCCATCCCTGCCCACCAGAACCTTTCTGGTCAAGGACTTACAGTCACAAGAGTGACTGGTGCTTTATGAGAAGGGGAAACATCTGAGGTCTCACTCAAAAATTCAATAGTTGCCAAATCTATCTGGAGCTCGTAAACTGATTGCTTGTATTCTAAGCAATTAGTTAAAATAAATAACAGAAGAGCACCACAGTGAGAAAAATATTCTACTTTTTTTCAGTTTATCCGAGTGCTGTGTGTGCATATTACCCACGAGTCCCTTCATCCTGTCTCTCTGGCTAGTGTCACACACATGCTGCTTTTGTTAATAGCAGAGATACGTTGCTTATTGTTTAATTCAGGTTTTGTCTTCTTCTTGTCTTTATGGGACAAAGAAAATACACTTAAAATATAACTGAGGCCTCATAGATTTTACAATACCATTTGACAAAAGAATATAGATAACTTTATACATATGTTATCTAGAAATAATGACATCTATCTAAGCCAGAATATTGATAGTGCAAAAAACAAGTACTACAATTAGCAGGCATACTAGGCTTTATTTAGATCTTGATAAATTCCTCTGGCCTCTAATATCTTGAATACTACCTATGTTATCACCACTCCAACTCTCATATGGTCATTTAAAACATAATTCAAAACTATTTTGTTCACCAAACAACGTGGCTTCTGTTTTAGTCAGGTATAGAAGTCTGTACCTTGGGAGCTTTCTGAACACATCTCAATGTCAATATTCTTCCTTCCTTCCTTCCTTCCTTTTTTCCTTCCTTCCTTCCTTCCTTCCTTCCTTCCTTCCTTCCTTCCTTTCTTTCTTTCTTTGTCTTTCTTTCTTTCTTTAATTCATGTGTACCCACCCTACAAATCTTGCTCTTCCTTTGACCTCCTTGACAAAGTGCCATAGTATTCTTTTGCCTCAGATATTTTTGAGGCAGGCTCTGTCACGTAAATCAGGTCAAATATAACTTTTATAACTTTTGGTATGAAAGGCTTTTTATATTTCCAGTAAAAATTTTAAATCTGTTGCTATTAACCCTTTCTGGTACATCTATCTCTTTAATGTTTTTATTCAGAAGTTTCATAACCATTGAGTATCTGCAGTTTTCTTGATTTATCTAGTTATTTTTTAATTCTCTATCTCAACACCTTAATGTTATTTTTTTAAGAAAGAACCTTGAATCTTTGAGTAAGTTGTATTCCATTATTCTTGGTAAAAATGCTTGGCAAATACACAGTAGGACCTTAATTATATATCTTAATTATAGACTCGTGAATGAATTATACCCTTGCATAAAAATTTCATGACACTACTTCATTGTATGTAGAGGGTTTTTTTTTGTTACGTTTTGTTTTTTTAATTTGTTCTGTTTGGCTTATATGATTAGTATAAAGTGGAAGTTAATTTTATACAACTATACACATTAGTTATAAATTATGCTCAAATGTTATTTTCTAGATGTTCGAGTGTAATATATCTTCACATCTATTTTGTGTGTGTGTGTGTGTGTGTGTGTGTGTGTGTGTCTGTGTGTGTGTGTGTGTGTTGTTTACATTTTCTGCAATCCTGGGAAATTAAAAGCCATGCTAACCTACATCCAAGAGTGCTTATGTACTAGATGTACACAGGTGCATATAACACAGTCAATAACAGTCTATAGTTTTACCTTGAAATTGTTCACGATTAATTATCAAGTCCTTTCAAAAACAAATACTTCAACTTTAGTTTTTTTTTTTTTACTTAGTTAAACCACAATAGAACTCAAATAAAATTAAAATGATGTATGATGAAAATAATACATTGGTCTTTAGAATATTTCTGTTGTTTAGAATGATAATGAAATGATTTAACATTTTACTAAGAATAATGAATATAATTCCAGCTGCTCCTTGGTTTTCCTTCTGAGATTTGCAGTCCTTCTACTGTCTTCATGTGTACTACTTAATCCTGTATTTACATGACACTAAAATAGCTCTATATGGATACAATATAAAAGGGATAATGGTGTTCATCGTTGTAACTAAGTCTTAATTTTGAGAAATATAAAGAAAAAAAAAGATTCTTCCTTTTAATTCTTTAAGTATTCTTACTAAATATTGTAAAATTTTTCACAAACTCATTTTGAAAGGTAATATTTGAGTGTAGTGCACATTAATAAGGTAATTGGTTTTAGATAACTCTATTCATTTATAGTACTGTCCCGATAGATTAGGTACTTATTAAAGAGTTGATATTTAATGAATGGATGGATTTATTAATTAATTGAGATATGTTAGCTCTGGTTTATGTACAGACTGGGTAAGTCCTTGCACTGATTTGTCAGGGACAAGTGAGAAAAGTGTGGTGGTGGTGCCTTTTGAGATGTTTTATCTATGAAATGTAATAGGTAAGTAGGGTTTCAGAACACCTGCCTGAGATTACTTAAGCATACTGTCTGCAACATCATTAAATGAGTCCATTGTGATGGACACATTCAGTAAAGGGGAAAAATTCTAAAATATTTCCTCTGAATGATGTGGAAGATTTTACAATTTTTATTTTATTAATAACATGTTTTGAGTTTTGGGTTGAATATTTAAATATAATTACACATATTGCATCTTGATTTACTATAAATTATATTAGAAGGTAAGAGATTTATATCACAACATAAATAATTTCATTTCTCCTAAATTGTGGAAATATATAAAATGATTTCTATTTTACATGTAATGATGATTCATAGTATATGCCTGCTTAAATGCTATATAAGAAATATAAATGAATAATATTGTCAAGATAATGATAGAGATATTATGTCCAATGAATATTAAGTAAAATTAACATCTCAACTTTAAAATGAAAATTAAAACATGTGCAAAAAGCAATAGAATAAATTAGAAAATCTTGACTCAGAACTTGAGTCTTGTTTTCTAACTTATAAAGTTGTGTGTGTGTGTGTGTGTGCGTGTGCGTGTGCGTGTGTGTGTGTGTATGTGTGTGTGTGTGCACCTGCATACGCATGAATGCGCTGGAGCTTATCCTTATCCACATACATGCATGTGGGTATATAATTACATATTTGTACTTATCCCAAAGGTATTAAACCCATACTTGATCCAGTTAGGTATTAGTAAGCTTTATTGTTGCTGGAACCAAATACCTAAAATCTGCAACTTAAATTGGGAAATTATTTTGCTGACAATTTCAGAGGAATTAGTCCTTAAATCCTCTTTGCTGGCTTGAATACTGGAACTTCCAAAGAAAGTATATGGTAGAGGAAAGCGGCTAATTTCATGGTGGATGGAAACAGAGCTCACCACAGCATTAGAAAGGATGAGCGTAGAGACCAACTATGGCTGCCAGGTAGTGTTTCCTCACAGACATAACCAGAAGTATGCTTTGTTAATCCCATAGGCAGTTCCCTAGCCAATCAAATTAGCAATTAACTTTAACTTCAAAAAATGGCATTATTTATGTCCGTCTTTAGGCACATATTGATGGTAGTGACATAATCAGTCAAATGTCGGTAATATTTATACAAAATTGTAAAATAAAAACAAAAATTCAGATTATCAAATTTTTCAGTTTGTATGCACATCAATGATTCACTACCCATTTTGGCTTTGTGAGATTCTTGAAGCTCCAAGATTGATAAATGCATAGATCAGACAGAGATCAGTGACCTGATGTGTCATTTCCAGCAAAGCCAATCCAAAGGAATAAGAAATTGAATTAAGGATTAAAGGACCTCAGACTTTCAAGTGGCTAATATATTAGATACATCTTAAATGATCCTTCATCCTCTTCTTCCTCCTTTGGGGTGTGGAAGTTTCTCTCTCTCTGTGTAGTGAGTTCCATAGTAAAGGTGATAGTATATTGCGATCCATCCATAAACTGACATGCATTGTAAACTCAATGGATGAATATTAAGGGCATTCCAAGGTTATGATGTCAGAAAAGCCTGTTTTTATTTGGATCATAGACTTCTAGCTGGTGAATCTGAACATTGTATGAATAGAAAGAGGAATGGAACTTCAAAAGAGACTTAAGAACAGAGGCAGTGGCATTCCAGAGAGGAAGCATTTAGCATCAGTTTCTCCTCAGTGTCATGTCACTTTTCCCATAATGTGGTTGCATGAGCTACTAACTCTTGTTAGAAACTAGTGTTCCTCGGTTCTCAGCTAGTTGCGAGTAGTGCATTTTCTGAGGTTAGACAAAATTTTGTCTCTGTTATTTGAGGCCAGTGGATATATTATAATGGGCTTCACAAAATACACAGATTGAGGTTCTGAGAAAGCAGAAAGAAAAGGAGGTAGGATATTTAAAATTAAAACAATCTGAAGGACAGCCTAACATCACCAAGTTCTATGTTACATATAATGATATAAGAATTCCCACATTATTTTATTTTGAATGAAATAGTCCAACTTAAATCATCATACTGGGTCTCAAACTTCAGATTTCTACAATTTTTTATGGAGAGCACATCCAAACAAAGCATACTCTTATTCTAGTAGAAACCTGTAAGCAAATTAAAGAAATCATATGTAGTCAGAATTGGTCTTCTTGACCTCAAAACATAAAGTTCTGCCATAATCATTTTAAAGATATGTTTGCTTACCCATTAACATGATCCAAAAGTCATTGATCTGCATTCTAGGGTTCAGAGATGCCTCCTTTCCACCTTAGTCATCAAGCTTTCTTAACAATAATCTCTTTATTTTGGGGTTTTTATGTGATCTATTTGTAAATCTATTTCTTGATTGTGGACTCTCCAGTGATATTGCCTACAGGACCAGCTGGCACTTGGTGGGTGAGGAGACAAAGGAAGACACTGTCAAATATTCTTAAGTGCTCTATGTGAACAAATCATCACATCTGTAGAATTTTGGTAAAATTATCTAATATTATTAGAAAACAAAGAAGTCCCACATTAGTTGGCAAGAATTATGTGCACAACTAGGAAAAATTCCTGAACCAGCTTAATAAGCTAAAAGCATCCATGAGTATAAATTTCAGAGATCTTTCATGGCATCTCACTGATCATTCACACAAGAGGATAGTTCCAGGAAGCAGAGAATCATGGGAATTATATGTATA
This sequence comes from Ctenodactylus gundi, assembly GCA_004027205.1. Lineage (NCBI taxonomy): Eukaryota > Metazoa > Chordata > Mammalia > Rodentia > Ctenodactylidae > Ctenodactylus > Ctenodactylus gundi. Next base: position 279,832 of record PVKB01000530.1, read on the forward strand.
TAAGTGCTAGCACTAGATCTCGGAACCCAATGCAATTAATACTCTGTGTCTTGTCACTCTGAAGTTTCAGAATTGATAATATATATATATATATGAATGACACTATTATGAAAAGGAACACAACCAGAGATGCCTAATTTTCTGGTCTAAGTATGTATTTATGTGTTTGTATTTTGACCTGTTTTGTTCTTTGACTTCAGTCATAGCATTTCTTAGTCAAATTGCTCTCTTTGAATACAGAAGTCATCATGTTCCCATCTCACATGCCATCATCTAAAATTTATTGATGTCTGCAAATCGCATCACCATCCACCTCTTTCCACACAGACATTTTCGTATTATCTTTGACATTACCCACTCATAAACAACCCATTAACACATCATACAGATTTGACCTCTTAAGTAAAATTATCATTGTTATCATCCACTCCAATTTTTAAAACTTTCTGCTGCTGCACTATGATAATGTTGTGACGTGGACCAGCTTGGACTAGAGAGTGAAACTATGTCATTAAAACAAAGGACTTTATTCTCAAATGGTAGATTACTTCTAAAGACTTAATAAAATTCAAATTAAATAATTCTAATTGAAATAATTTCCAAAGGGTATTAAGCACAATGACTTCATAGTAAGAGCCCAAATTGGTGCATCATTGTTGACTTTCAAGAGTTTATTTTTCTGCAAAATTAATGTTTATCATTGGCATTAACTTACTTTTCATTGCTTACATTTATCAATTAATAATCTACTGAAGATACTCACTTTTCCAGAAGTAGTAATGCTTTATTGCAATTTCTTGAGAAATATAAACTTCATCCAGATTATGTTTTGTGTTTTAAATACTAAAGTACCATGAAAAAAGACAAGGCAATTTACTTGGTACAGTGTAAATCAACAAACTGATTTATTCAAATTACATATACTTCATTGTTATCTTCTTATTGAGGGAAACCTTTTCTATTCAGATCACAAAGATGACATTAATCAAAGGGAAAAATTAAGCAGATATACACAGAACATCATTGGCAATAAGAAAGAAACAATAGCTCAAGATTTTTAAGCTCAATGTAACCATAGTGTATTGTGTATATATATGTGTGTGTATGAAAAATTACTTTTGTTAAATGTACAAAATAATAATTTTTAAGTCACTTCTTGATGTGTCATCCATCTGTTTATCTGTCATTTGTCAATATAGATGTGGATAATTTTACAGGAAGAAACGGAAAAGAGAATATGAGGAATTCAGCTAAGTGATGCATATATGAAAATGAAAATGTAGAGCAAATAAACGAAAATAAATACATTATTCAGAATAGAAAAACACTCTAAAAATACTTAAGACACTTTAAATATACTTCATTCTAATTATTGAAGTTCCTTCTTAAAAATAACTAAAATGACATATGAATATTATAGATAAAATTTTGTGAATCAGAAGCATAATATTTAATTATCATATGCAACAGTAAACCGTTGCATGTGATACTGTTGCATCTTATACAAAAATATTTTTTTTTTCAAATATTGCCTCTTCTAAACTCTCTTAGAAAAAGCCGTGATGTTATTGTTCACTATATATTTGTCTTCTAGCCTGATTTCTGATTTTCAGGAGAACTCATTAAAGATTGGATATTACACTTTTCCATCAAAAACTGACAAATGTAACCTTTGCAATGAATTGGAAGCCAGAGATGAGAGAGAAGACACTAGTAAGACAGGCATGTATCAAAGGGAATAAGAGCAGAACATCTGTTTATGAGAAACAGAAAAGTCCTTAATTATCCACAAGTGCTTTCAGGGAGTCTTTATTTCTTTGAATTTTGTCTTTGTTTTCCAGAAAACCCTTTAATTCTTACTTTTAATTTTACTTAATGTATTAGATGCTAGCACAGAAGACCTTGATAGACTGTTTTTAGTTTTATCTCAGGCAGAATAGATAAGATATTAAATTAAATGTTTCAACTAATTTCCTTTAAAATTCTCAAGTCCTTAAGGTGAATTCCTTCTTCTTTTTCTACTTCTTCTTACTTCTTCTTTTTCTTTCTTCTTCCTCCTCTTCCTCCTCTTCCTCCTCCTCCTCTTCCTCCTCCTCCTCCTCCTCCTCCTCTTCTTCTTCTTCTTCTTCTTCTTCTTCAATTATTACTACTGGATCCATTATCAGTTATCTCTTAAGATGAATACAAATAACATTAACTTTGCATGGTAATGAAAGATCATTAAAATGACAGTGTAAGTGGAAACTGCACACAGAGAGTGGTTAAATGATTGTTCTGTGACATTTAATTTTCATCAAAAATAGTAACTTTTTCTTGGTTATAAATATAAAAGGAAAGAAAATCTTGTCGACTATTTTTTATATAATATGTTATCGTCTAAAGTATCCGCCAATTTAAAGACTTATGCTTTTTGGTGACATTTTTATCAAAATTCTTTGAATAGTGCCATTTTGCCTCTGATAGTTTATTAGTCATATAATATATGTATGTTTCTTCTCTGTGTCTGTTTAGTAATCCTATTTCTTTGTAAGTTTGGGTAAACTTCAATATTATTTCTCTTGCAAAGCTATGAAATAGCTCCAAAAGTTTTACTGATACAATGTTTTTGTTGCTTTATTTTATTGGTGCCACTTCCCCTGGAGTAAGTTCAGCCTTTTTTATTGCCTCTGGTTACCTTATGTATGTCAGTCTGTCTTGTCTACGTTTCTCTGGATTTTTATGTAAAGCCTCTTTAATAGGAATCCTGTTAGTACACCCCAAGGACTTATGCTTCCATAACTCCCCTTATCTCTGATTTGAATTTCACTTAGATGGTTATCACTTAGTTTCTTTCTTGAAGTTTATTTTTTGTCAGCTTGCTGTTGAAAAAAAAATTTTTTTTGTTATACCCTCTCTCCTTATTCTGTTTTGTTTATGTTCATGTTGACTTACAGCAGGGAGACAGAATAAGTGCAGGATTCACTTTATGTTTATGGATTGACTGCGTTTTACTGTGGCCAATAACCAACAGACTGTGGATTATAGACAGGATGGGCTGTGATTGATAATTAGGCATAATAAGCATTTCACTATTTATATAATAATTTATGCACTAAAGGGCTAGCAACAACTTGTTTTACCTCATGTAATTAAGATAAATATTATATAACACATTTTAATATTTTTATGATATATTTGGAACTAAGATTCATTTTGAATTTGTAAAGGTGAGGATGATTTCTAGATTTAGTACTAGGTGTGAGTATTGAACATTTTATTATGGATATGAACTTAAGTAAACATTTTTTTTTTATTTTTCAACAGTGAGATATGATTTACCTAGATTATATATTTACTCTTTTCAAAGTTATCTTTTGCGTTTTATAATTGCATATAGATTTCAATAGAATACCCTATTTAAATTGCATTTTCCTGGATACCTAATAGATATCTACTTAGCAAAAAGGTTGGGAAAAATGCCTATTGTGGTATCTGGAAACACTGTCACGGGGTAGTATTCATTGTTTCTGGATCTTCTGTGATAGCTTCATTCCAAACACAAGAGCTAAAACACAAAAACTGATACGTCAAACAATTTGAATTGATAGTCACGTATATAAACACCCATTCACTGGAAATTGTTGTGGTGGGTTTATAGTACATTGTTTTGCCAGCTAGAAATCCTACCTTTACCATCAGTTTGATTATGCAGTGGCCTTGGACGAAGAGCAGGTACACACTGCAAGGTAAGTTGCTACAAGACAGCATGTCTACTGCTGTAAAGCATGTATTCTAAAGCTGCATTCCTGTTAGGGTACGTATGATCCACATACCGAGTAATTTAAATACATATTGTCCAAATCAAAATGTAAAGCTAAAGGAAATACTGTTATTTCAAACTTTTTTTGGAAATCTCATGTAACAAATGTGAATGGCATGAATTTCAACACTTGTTGAAATTATGTTATTTGGATATTGGTACAAAGAAATACAATTATTAAAATACTTTCATTTTTCTCTTTGCTTTGTAGAGTACAGTTAAAAAAACGTTAAGTCATGCACATTTTGAGGCAGGGCAGGTTTATGATCGTAATATTTTCATTCAAATATGAATTCTATTTAAAATATTTGCTTTTTTTCAATTTCCTTTTGTATGAAATGGACAAAATGGTTTAGGTTAATAATAAATATCGAACACTTCAATATTGACTGACATTTAATTGAATGCTGTTAGTGATTATTGCTGAAAATTGAGCAACACCAAAACTGCACTGAACATACACTTTCTCTCCAACTTTTTTTCTGAACTTTTGTTTTCTTAATCCAGAATCATCTGTTTTGTCTAGACATATTGCTTTATAATTAGAGCAGGTTACAGTTTCTTTACATCAGCCAAATCTAAGCCTGTTTTTCTAAGAATACACATAGGACTCTTGTCAGATCCTTGAAACACAGCCCATTTTCATCAGCAGCTTGTTTATAGTGCATCATATACCAATGTGCACACTATTTCTTTGTTTGGTTTATTTCGCGAGAAGCTGATGTTATTGTATGTGTGCATGTTTCTCTGTGGGCATGCACATGTTTGTGCATGGATTTTTAATTATAACTATATTTGTTATTAAAAGATGCTTTGATTATGGCCAAATAAAGGGCAATTTTTCTTATCCAGTTATGAAATGATTAAATAGTATTAATTTTAATAATATAAAATAGTATAGATTTTTTATAAACATAAATTAATATATGATTATGAAATGGAATTTCCTATATGAGAATACTGTTTAATACAAGTGTATGTTCTAAAATATTTATTTCAGTGCTGAATATATGATAGGTATTTAAAAACAATTATGAGATAATTGAGAAAGTTTAATTTTAGATGTTTTGAAATACATTTTCAGATGATATATGATTAATAAATATACCTAAATTAACTAAACTTGCTAGCAAGTTTTATTAATTTTTGTTCTTTCACAACTTTCCTATTTTTAAAAATATCCTGAGAAAACTATTTAGGATAGCTGTAGTGCAATTTTTTGGGGGGGAGAAGTAATATTCTTGTTGTCTAGCAGTATTTGTTATTTGAGTTTTACTTACTGTATATTTTTCTATCACTTCAAATATCATTATGCAAATACCTTCAAAATATAAATGATAAGGCTGGACGCCATGGTGAAAGCCTGTAATCTTATCACTTTGGGAGGCTGAGGCAGGAAGATCTTGAGTTCAAGCTCAGCCTGGGCAATTTTTGTGAGACCCTGTCTGGATAAACAAAAAGACACTGGGACGGTGTTTGATTCCAATTACCAAAAACTAAAAGTAAAACAACACTAAATTATATAGGGATTCAATTACATAGCTGTAGTATTTTAATATTTTTATATATTCTTCAATATCATATCTTTAAAACATATCAATACATTATAGCAGTTGTTTCACCATGTCAAATAGCAGTTGTTTGATGACTTATATGAATATTTGAAAATATTTTTATTATGTTTTTGCTTTCTTCTAAAACATATTGTACATGAATCTTTATATTGTATCTCATCACATGGAGTTTATTTAATAATAATATATGATAATCTTCAGGCAGAGCTGTCCTAGACTCCAATCATGCTTTTTCAAATGTGTTTCAATGCAATCTGGCAGAAATAACTTCAAAGTATTATAGTAGCTTTGGTAGCCATGCCCACCCATGCTTAAGTATATTCTGACTATAATTAATTAAATTGTATTTTATTGATGTTGCTTTTAATATACTTCCAAAGTACATTCCAGTAAATATGATTTATTGTAGATGTTATCCTTTGTCTTTCTTGATTCCTCTTTTGTTCTATTTTACAGCACATTCTGTGGTTTAAGTTTCCATTTGATTTATTAATAATGTTCTATTGAGTAATAGAAAAAAACATTATTTATTTCAAATGAAGTTACTAGTACCTGATGCTGAAATATACCAAATGATTTAAACTTTTCTTATCCTCAAACTTTAATTGTTATAATTTAAAATATGGGAAATAATTATGATAAGATGTATTTTCAAGGTTGCAAAGGCCATTGTGTTTTCCTTCATCAGCTTTCTTTTAATTTTTAATTTGTTGAACAAAACAAAATGAATCTCTGTAGTCGCATTTTCCACATAGAGAACCCAGAATGAGCAAACACAGAAGTCAGGGATTCATCCCAGAAGTTTGTCCTGGTGACTGCAGTAATAGAAATTAAAGCAATTTTGGCAAATCTTAAGGAGTGCTTAATGTAAAAATTAAGAAAGTAATTTTCAGTCGTCTATAATATGGTACGGAAATTATACTGTGATATATAGGCATTTACTTTTTAATATTGTCAGATATAAAAAATAGCTCTTCAGATGGAAACAGTTTAAAGTGCAGAAAACATACTCTTTTACTATTAATTTCAAGTAGAATTAAGAGTTTACTACTGAAAATCATTATTTTTCAGATGTAAGTGACAGAATGTAAAATGTGTATCATTAGATATCAAAGAACTAAGTACAAATACATTTCTGAGAATAATTTTATGAATACTGGAAATATAATTAAAACATATACATATTCATATAAGTTAAATGACACGTATTTATATAATTAACTTACACTTTTTAAATATTGACTTAAGAGTGTTTCTGGATGAACACAGCATTGGCAATGTTAACATTGTCATGACTAAAGTTTTCAGCTTTCCTGTTTTTCTACCTACTTGCAGATGGAACAAATATTTATACCACATATGATTTTACACATAATTACCTACATTCATAAGAATAAAACATGTTTCTCAACAATGAAATCATAGATGTTAAGCTTTTTGACGCAAAATACAAAATATTGTGTTGATATTTGGCATAAGTAAACACGATATCATTTAAACAAGAAGATAATGATATTTACATTATAATACATACTTACTTTTTTCTCTGAGATTGTAGTGGTTGGAATAAGGATGTTCAAGTCTTATTTGTTAAAAATGAGATGAGGGAGTGAGTCTGTCTCATGTTGGCCACTGTGGGTTTCCTTCATATTATGTTAAAGCAAAAGACAATGGAAATCCTGAATTTAATTAATACTTACAGGCTCTTTCACATGGTAAATCTAAGGAGAATGTGGCTAGAGGAGAAATGGTTTGTTTTCTTCAATATAAACCTTGTTTTAACTTCTACAAATTTAAAGGCATACTATGTGATATAGCTATAGGCTACTTTTAATTTGCCTCTATTGTATGATTATACTTTTCTTTTCCTCCTTTTGGTATTTTGAAGTTTCTTAAATTAATTTTTGAGAACCTCTTATTTTTAAAGTTTAGTATTAATTTTATTATGAAAGTTCAGACCTGAAGATGTATAAGGAGCCTATCTGGAATTCCTCCCTAAACCTCACAAACTAAAGGATATGTAATGATGTAAAGTCAATAATTATTTTCACTGTATTTACAAAATATACAAACTTCTATTTATTTTTTGTATGGTCTTCATAATCTACCTCATTAATAAGGTGACACATTTTTCTGTGAATCTTTAGGGAGCCAATCCCCCTGATCTTACTTACATCTGACATTAGTAATGTTCAATTAGGTCCTGTAACAAAAGAGCACAATCCATTTTTAATGCATTGCTGGATGTCAGCTGTTGAAGTGAACAATTACACGTACCAGAGTTGTCATCCATGTGAGCTCTACAGGGAGATGTTTTTATCCCTTTTTAAAGACAAATAAAGCTCAGTGAGTCAGGCTATGACATGGGTTTTGTTTATTTCTCAATCTGCAGTGTGTTCTGTGACATATGTTGAAATACAAAAGGATGTATTTGTGTTAGCTTTCCATCACTGTGAGAAAATACGTGCCGTATTAAAAGAGAAAGACCTGTGTAGGCTCACAGTTTCAGAGGTTTCTATTCATAGGCCGTTGGCTCTGTTGCAGTGGGCCTGTGGTGCGGGAAAACTTAGGTGGCATCGAACAGAGGAGGCTGCTCACTTCCTGACCGCTAAGGAGGAGAGGGGTGGGTGGGCGCTAAGGGGGTGGTGGACTTCAGATTTGCACATATTAGCGATGAATAACTCTCTTGGTATGTTCCTTAACTATACTGGGCTGAGATATAAATAAGTGCCTTTATAAATTCACATCAGTACAGAAATACTTTCTAAAAATCAGTTTAGTACAGAATTCTGAGTTATCATTGAGGATGGGAATTTTAAACAAGCAACTATTAAAAGCTAATTAATAAATTTCTTTTTGTAAGGTGACTCAACATAGGAATAGTACAGGAATGAACTTTGGTGAAGCATTTAAGGATTTTGAGAAGAAAAATTGAAAAACTAAGTCTAGATGATGTCCAAATCTGTCCACTCCCTGATTCATGTCTCAGAGAGAGTGTATGTATTATTGGTGCACTATCTTTCTGACACTATATTAGGTATTATCCTAAGGGCCATGATGAGTGAAATGAATAAAATACTAGAAATGAGAGCGTGTAAATACATAAGCAAGTTAATGTTAGATCAATAATTATACAAAATTATAATTATACATTCTGAGAGAAATCCTGGGTGATTGCTATCTGCTTATCTATGTATTTATATGTCTATATATTTACATATGTTTACATGTATATCCTTTAGTAATCATTATTTTTGGAATACCTGGCTGGAGCAGGCTATACTAAAGACACAAAGAATAGGAATGAGCAAGGCTTAAAGAAAAGGGTGCAAATCATTAACTGGAGCTACTTTCCAAAAGGCAGCATAAGTAGTGGTAATAATTTCCATTTCTCTTTTTTCCATGACATGAACGTTTTGAATAAGCTAGCACTCAGTTCATCCAAGTTCCCTGCCTGCCACGGTCTCTTTATTTCTAATGAGGGGAACTCTAGCTTACCCATGACTCATCTCGCCATGTTTTCAGCTTTTTTTTTTCTTTTTGCTCATGAGAACTGAACAATTGAATTATGTGCTGCTTTTCATAACTTTTAATATCTAATTTTCCTCTTCTCCTTTCTTTTTTTCTTTCTTCAGTTTTTCTTTTCTTTTTCTCCTTTTTTCATTTTTAAATTTCAGATTTTCTAACAGTAAAAGTAAAAATGCTGTTTTCTTCAGAATGGGGCCTAATTAACTAAATGGTAAAAGAAAAAAAAAAAAAACCTCAAATTCCTAGCTTTCAAGATGAAAATAGGATTTTAACAATTCATGAAAGAAACTACCGTTTAATTTTTGGGGGAGGGTTATAAGGCTATGTTCTTGAGGGAAAAAAATAGCTGAGCTTTGAATATTTGAACAACAAAAGAGAGACCTCATAGAAACTTATGTATAATTTGTAAAAGGAATCAGGGTTTTCACAATACATTCAATAAAAGGCACAAGCTATAATGAGCTTAGACATCTCAGGAAGGCACTAAGAACACATGTTGGTGAACTCAGAAGGCAAGCCACAGCTTATCTCAGTGGGTACTGGCCTTGAAGAACAAAGCCAGAAGAACAAGGCAGTTGTGATAAATTACATGACTTTATGTTAAATCAAGAAAATGGAAAATTTTGCTATTGTAGGATTACAGGGACCTACAAGACACTGGGCTTAGCTATATGAAGCTATATTACATCTCCTATTGTTAAGCCTAATGAAATTTTGCAAAAGAGAATATGTTTACTTGTAAATATTTTTAATCTTCTCATATGGAGGCAAGTTCCCTGGAATATGGCCCTTTCATTCTGCATAAATGGATCTCTAGAGTCTCTGGCTTATAACTTTCTTAGTAACTCCATTTTGATCACCTTTCATTCCTATGCAGAGCCTGTACACAAGATCATAATCATTTTCTAGGGAGAACATCATTTTTGTGAATCTTCAGCACAGCCTCATTTGTCATAATGTAAAAAAAAAAAAACCTCAGAATTACTTTCTCTGTGATCCAATTCCCTAGACTCTTAAGATTTTAAAGAATTTACCTGTTAAATTCATGTAGACTGTGCTGTGCAGAATCCCTGTGGGATCCCTCGATGATCTAAATAATACTGTTCTTTGAGGATACACTTGGTACCTAAGGTATCATATGTATCACAAAGAGAACAATAGCTGTTATTGTATTGGAATCTATTATATACATATATATTTATGTGTGTACTTTATGTATTATTTCATTTTAATCTTACAATTATGCAAATAAATCTTAAGTGACATTAATTGCATGGTCTTAATTGTAATATCCAGAAACAATACAGCAGTCTTCATGCAATGCAGAATGTGTTGCTAGAATATGAAGTGTATAACACATACGTAATCTTAGCCAATTATACTATAGAAATATGTCCATTTCTTTGTACCTTTAAGTTTGATTATTTCTTAAATACTTCATTTAATTTTTGAAAGCATAAGCAATGCGTACTATCCCATCTAAAGTCAGATATTGATTCTCTCTCATGAATTAAGGTACATTCAAATAATTAACTAGTCTTACAACTATGAAGTCAGATGTCTCATTTATTTCATTGATGTACGACTCTGGGGGCGAGTCACCCAACAGCTCTCTGTGTGCCTCTGTTTTCTAATGAACAAAAAAGTATCTATACGGTTGAGAGTTTTAAATAAAATCCTAGGAAGATTTGCTGCTCTGATTTTATTCTTACTATAGATCATCATTGTACCTTTAGAGATTTCTTTAGTTTCGAATCTATAATTCTGGGCTAGCAGAATTCACATGACGCTGTTGTTGAACAAAAAAAAGGCCTAAAGTTGCCTATGATTTACTACTATTGTCATGTTCAAAAAATCACAGCAGCATGTTTTTTTTCTGTTATGTAAAAAGAAAAACAAAGAAAATGTGCTTAGGCTTATGAACAAAGAATAAAAAATACATCAAATCAACAGAATACATCAAATCAACAAAATATTTTTTCATAGTCTTTATTTTACATTATTTAGCTTTAAAAATCTTCTGCCCTAAACCATAGTTGTATAATTATAATGACATCTACCAAACATTTTCAGCTATCACTGAATTTGAATATATGCTAGGATTTTATTTACTTGGTTTTGAAATGAGTCGTGGCCAGTGATAAGCTTTAGCCAATGCAATGTGAGCGTGAGTGTCTGGGTTCATTAGTTCACTAACAGCCAAAGCACAACTCAGGACTGTGGACAGAAGCATGAGGTGAGGTGAAGTTTCTTCCTCCTCAGTCTGTGAGTCACCATAACTCGGGAGCCCCCTGCTGACCTTAAGATGACATGAATCAAGAGACAAACTTGTCTTATGTCTAACTTGACAAGCCACAATTGCAGGTATCTTTAACATATTCCAAACTCTTCTACCATAACATTCATTTACAGTTCGAACTATAGCTTTTTTTTTTAGTTTTTGCAAATGATAAAATATACTTTGCAATATAATTTTTAGTTAAAACACTACTTGTTATCTTCAAATTAAACAAATGTCCAGAACATAATTCAAAATATAATACTTCAAAATATAGTACTTCTCGTGTGATAGTTCATGGATGTTATAGCCTTTATTGAGTTTCAAGGACCATATAAAGCTTGAAATATGAGTATATTTGAAAGGTCTAAATTAGACCACAAGTGAGAACATTTGGCACTCAACTTGTGGCCTGTGGACATGTCCAAACAATAGCAACAAAAATCAGTGAACTTCAGGAATGTTCTCAAGTTCTAGTTGATTAAAAGCACCAAGATGAGCTTTTAGAGCCTGATCAATACATTAGAATATTTTTAAATGAATTTACTTGATTTTGAAACAATAGTCAGTTGTAAAAAAAAAAAATCCCTATGAAAATATCTGTAATGCGTTTTTAAGCAAATCGAAAAGGCTGTTGTGTGAATCCACCAGTCTTGGGTGGTGCAACTAATAAAATTACCAATTAATGTGTAAAAAATTTACAAGAAGAAGAGCAAGGAAACAGATACCATTTTCTTTATGCTGTTCTTTTCCTGAACAGTTTTGATTAACAAGATGAAAACATTTTCATTTATAATTATGTGAGCTATCTTAGGATGTTACCATGCATTTGTGACGTTAGGATCCTACATAGAGTCTGTCATAAATAGTTCCTAGTCCCGTCATCTACTGCCTGCATTCTTGTCTGTTTTTTTTTTAATCAAAGGATTCATTCTTGTGAATCAACAAGGCTTAGACACCAGCTAAAGAGACCTTTCATCGTTTTTAAGAAAGTGACTCTAGCTTACAGTCTCCTAGGAAACTCAGAAATTCAGCAGCTGTAGAAGTCCAAGTTTTACAAAACAGCTATTATTGGGGGTAAAATCTTCTGAGGAATGAACTATGTCCTGCAAGCTCACCTCTCACATTTAATTTTAGTCTAAGAAATATTTTTTCTCAGTATTATGGGAATTTTTGTTGCAAGCAGAAAAAGTAAACAAAACTCAGATTTCGATGCTTCCATTTTTTGATCTCTGTTGAACTGGAATTAAATAAAGAAATCTAAGCAACAAAAGGCTGTTTATTTTGAGGGAACGGTCATCAAACTAACTCCCATAAAGCTACAAATCAGGAAAGTACAAGCAGAATAATTAATGAGAACATATAACGGTGATTGATCAGAACAGTAGACACATACCTAAAAGGAAGACACAAAACGTAAAAATTACAAATGCAAAAGACAGCCAGTTTCTTTCTATGAAATTAAGAGCTTCAGAAAGTAAGTTTGAAATTGAGATTAAGTGAAAAGATGCTAAATACTCCACACTTTTGTAAAAGTCAAGTATACTCAGATTGTTGGCTTTGTTCCATTTTAGATGCTACCAGCAGTATAATGAAATATTGCTCTGAGGTAGATATACATGTATTTTACACTAGATGGCTGCTATGGAAATAGTTTGTTAGTATTTTGGGTTATTTGGGAAAATAATACTACTCTAGTCATTTTTTAAATATCAAAGCCTTTGCTTTCAGTGAATCTTGTTGAGAAACATGTTGTCTTTAACAAAGAAAATTAGAGTGCTCCCAATAGTGTCTATTTGATGACAAAATGACAATTGAGGAAATGAATATGCTTGAGAAAATTTTATCATGATAACTCAGGATTTTCTGTATGACTATGAATTAGAACAACAAACGAGAATGTCTTCAATATCTAGCCGATGTAAGCCAGACAGTCTTGGTTTTCCGGTACAGTTTCTGTAACATCTAGTAAGTTAATAAACTTTGATGAAACTCAGTAGATTTATCTGTGTGTGTGTGTGTTTGTGTGTGTGTGTGTGTATAGATATAGATATAGATAGATATATAGATATATAATATATAGATGTGCATATATATAGAGCGAGAGAATGTCGAGAATGTCTTATGAGATATTAATACTTAAATTTTGTAAGAAATATCAGCATCCTTCTTTCTTTTAATAAATACATACATACATATGTCTTTTTTAAAACAATAGTTACAGTTTGACCCCAATTACATATACACGCAGGAGTATTTGAGTGCATTAGTGTATTATGCACATCTGCATGTGAAAATGCAAAATAAATATGATATAAAATACAAACAAGGAATATTTGATACAGATATTGCATTCATATTTTTACATAATATATTTAGTTCATTTTTGTATAGAATTATTTTTTGACTGGGCAATAGGATACAACAAGTTTGTTAGTACTTTACTTCTGAGTTTAAATGATAAAGGGCATTAGGGCCCTCTTTGGCTGATTTTTTCTTTCCTTTGCACTATTTGCTGTATGGAAACGTGTTTTGTGAAGACATGAGGAAGACCCATGAGAGAACAGAAGACACACAGCAGCAGCCTTGGCAGCAACGTAGCTGGCTGTGGGTCTTCCAGCCCCGGTCTATTCTTCACAACTCCAAACTTGGCCAATAGGACTAGAACATTATTAAGGTTTTGAAGCAAAACCTAAGTGCCTTAGCAAATCTAAGCCTCTTATCTTAGCAATAGTATGGATTAATAAATGTGAATTACACTATGCACTTAAATTTTCTAATAATTTTCAGGCACCAATACACAACAAATATACAAGAAAGTGGTAAGAAATAAAATTATATTCTTGTCGAACTGCATAAACCATATCAAAGTTTTAAATTCTGTGTGCTATTAGAAATTTTTAAATTATGAAACATCCATGTAACATGCAGAATGATTTTATTTTATATAAAATGTTTTTAGAACATTGGACATTCTAGGTGTTTTGGAGATATTGATTAAAATCAAACAATTAAATAGTAAGAAGTAGAAAATTCTGGGATATAGGAGGAGATAACTGGCAAGGATTGCTACAGAAGAGGATATCCTTGCTCTACATGAGTACTTATGATCTATGGAACATAAGGCAAAAAACTATTGCTTTTGCATGCAGAAAAATACACTTTAAAATGGTCAATCTTGGTATTGACAAGAAATCGATAATAATGACATTTTCATCTTGAAGAAGTAGAAAGATCAACAAGCCATCCGTTTGAAAAGACTGGAAAATTATTGTAGAAATTGCATATACTAACTCAAAAGTTCTGGCTATGAAATTAAGTATTGTAATTTTATCAAGCATACATATGGCCTCTAAAACACAACATTTTAGGTGAATTGAATTATCAAGGTGTAGCACTGATCCACAGATTAAAACATCTGCAGTAGCACATATGTATTTTAACGTGTTATGAATAATAATATTTGAGAAAATAGACTATACTTATCATATTTCTTACTTTACCACTCTGGAATAAAGACAATTCTACTTGGGTCTCAAATCATTTCCTAGCGTAGCTCACAAATTCTCTTCTTTGTTTTGTTATATTGGAATAACTATAGAGCACACCGATTGTTACAGTTAGAAGGACTTTTTATCTAGGCCACGTGGAACAGGAGTGTAATCTCAGCACTCTAGAAAGCTGGCGCAGGAGGGTCACAGTGATTTAGAGAGCCTTTCTCAAAAATCAGATATAAAAATGGCCTGGAGATAAGCTCAGTGTGAAAGTCATAGACTCTTCTACTTCTAGTTCCAACTGAAACAACAAAAATGAATTTGCAATCCAATTTATAAATTACATACATGTTCCTAATAAAATATCCTACGTAGTAAGCCAAATTACTTGTTACAACTACTGCTTTCTGAATCGCAAGTATCTAAGAAAGTTGCTCTATTTCCAAGAACCTATATATTTTTCTACCATAGTCATGATAAAGGTTTCTAGTTGTATAATAACTTTTTGTTGTTCAAGCCAATGAAGACCTATGGCACATGAAAAACAATTGTTTATTTGCTAAGATTAATGCAACTATGAAAATTAATAATGTTTCTGCTGGTTGAAATACACTTTTAGAGTTCATTTGAAGAGAGCATCTTGCCATAAAAACACTAAAGACAGGCTTGAGATATAACTCTATTGATTACATAGAAATTATCAACAAAAAACAGCTCAAATATGTGAGTTTTGTATTCTTACACATATTATAGAAATGTAAGTATAAATTTTACTAAAAGCACGGACGTGTTCATAGGATCTGATTATAAACATGACAAATTTTTTCACTTGTAGTAAATTACAGGATGTGTAATTTTTACCACTGTTTCTTAAGATTGTATTCCATGCTCTTTTTCCTATTATATTTCATTATTAATTGAAATTAAAATGATTTTTGTTGGCTACATAGTAAATTTAAGACCAACCTTCACTGTGGAGTGAACCCCAGTCTCAATTAAACAAACAAACAAACAAGCAATGTTTGTTTAAATTAAGTGAATTCTTCTTTCATTCTCTTCGTTGCTGTTAGATCTTGAAAACGTATTGATCCCCTTAGCTGTATGTTAAGCTTGCTCTTTTGTAAATATACAGTAAAACTGTCAGTTCACTCAAATTACTATTTTACCTTTCTATTACCTTTTCACGATAAAGCAGCATCTAATTCAGTACTTTATTCCCCTGTTAGACATGTTTGACATATAGTAACCATTTACTCTTTAAATAGAAGATCATTAAACATAAAATGCCAGTCAGGTTATACAAATGAAATATAAGCTGTATGTTTTATATTTATAATTCAAATTATAGGACTTTCAGTATCTTCATGACACTTTCATGTAGGTGTGTTCTCAACAAGCCTGTCAAGATAGGGAGTAGATATGATTATTTTCTCAAAATCCTGGATATCTCCTCTGTGTTTATAAACACACTTGATCTTTCAAGGTTTGGGTCAATAACTTAAACAATTTCCAAATCTTTGGAATGTTCCTTTCAGGCCCTGGCTTGTGTCCAAAGCTGTGGAGGAAAGCATGCAGCTGAACACAGTGTGGTCAAGGCACTATGAGTCTCTCAGCCAGAAAACACAGGGAAAATGGAACCGTTGGGAGCAGGCATTCTCTTCATGAAGATACATGTTTTTCTGTATATTTATAAACTCTGTGTGTGATGCATCACACATATATTAACATTAGGAGTATGAGTTTTGCATTGAAATAACAGAAAATACCTTATATGATTTAAGTATGGCATCTCATGAGTTTGTTAAAATGTAACAAAAATTATGATTAGGCATTGCCTCATGAGGGGACAAAGGACATGTGACTGAACAGTGGCTTTCCCATTTTCAAATGGAGCAAACTTGGATCTTTACATGAGTAGCTTGTTCTAAGGGCTTGAGGCTTAACTCAGTGGTAGGACTAGTTCAATTTCTCTGCTTAATACAAGTAATAATCACAGTGTTGATGAGATTATCCAAAAGTAATACAAAAGAAAGAAGTACCTAATATGATTGAGTATAGGACTACATCAAACTACATCCCAGGAAGATGATTATTCAAAGATTATCTCAGGAAACCTGTATTTGTTTTTATTTTTTGCATTTGTTTTGTGAGTAAACAATCCTTTATTTAAAAGACAGCAAAATTAATTCTTCATAGAATACAGCTGCAGGCAAAAGTGTACTCTCCAAACAGGAGTATGTTCAATTATATTTGAAAAAGAATCATATAAATCTATCATGTTTTTTTCTTATGAATCTTTTAGCATTTCTGAGAAACTTCACATAATAAATTGCAATGACCATATGTTTACTTTGTTTTCTATTTTGTTTCACTCAGCGTACACGGTGGCTCTTTACATAAATTTGTAGCTCAACAAAGAGCTCCAGACTTGAGTTATGCATTAAGAATTAGGAGCAGAATCATTATTTAATGCTGTAACACTGAACATGATTTCCGAGGGAGAAAAAATAACTGACTATAGGGATCTAAGGCGAAACTCTGGATCATGTCCCATTTGTGGTTTGGAAATGAGGTTAATCTCACAAGAAAACTGACATGGACTAAACGTGCTCCAGAAGCCGAGTATAGAGAGTGCAATGTGGACAGGTCCACTGTGCTACGTGTTACAGGCCCGGAAAAATTAAACATGGGATAAGGATTGTTGGGGTCTCCAGTGTCCCTGGTTGTGTTTGCCACCAGCAGTAAGTAATCAGGGAAGTCTGGGTGATCAGAGTCTCAAGCGGCCATGAGTAGGACGGAAGAAAGAACTCCCTGGATAACAGTGGTTTATTGTCCCCAGGGGCCAGACTTATGAGAAGTTGGATAGATGAGGGTCAGCCAGGGTTATAAGATGAGGGTCATTCTCTGATTGGGGGAAGTTTGGGGTCTGAAAGTCGACTTCTAGTAAAGGTCTTGGTGCAGGGGGAAATTGGAAATTTGAGTACAGTGGAACCTGAGCTGCAGCCCCATTCTGGACCTGTGGCAGGAGGGAGTAGCACCACTCCTGTTGGTCTCAAGATCAGATTATTGTGGTCTGATGTGCCTTCTACCTTCTGTTGTCCCCAGTAGTCAGGGTCCCAAAAAGGATAACCCATCCCCTCAGACAAGGTGAAAGCAAGTTGATGGTTCCAGAAATGTGGTACCTGGTACACCTACTAAGAAGCTTTCCTTTCTTTTCCTATTTCTCTTATCAACACATCTAAAAACAGATTTATCTGATTAATGGAAGAGAATGGGAGAATGTATTTGAGGTTGAAGAACACAGAAAATGTGGAGCCCTAGAAGTCTGGGAACAGAAGGTGATAAGGGAATTGTTCTGTGCTTTCATTGGTCAGTAGATTTTTCAAAGCAAAAACAGAATTTTCTGTTCATTCCATACAAAGTACTGTAGAGGACTTTGTCATAGTCAATTGATGGTCATGGTGTAAATTACTGAGCCATTCATTCCATAAATCAGGTAATAGTTAAACTGAAGCCGGCTTTATCATTATTTTGAATAATTGCACAGCTTTAATATAGATAATCTGTTCTCATTTTCTTTATAATTCTGCTTTGTACAAAAGTTTAAATTTCCTCTTTGGTGTTGAAATAGTACCTTTTCATTGCTTGAAATTGTTTTTAATTTCTTTTTGTAAAAGTATAATGTTCTGTCATTTCTTTTTTTTAAAACTTAATTTTAGTTTCTGCTTTTCCCTCTTTCTTTCTAAAATACATTTTCCTCCTTTTTGTGAGATTCTATTCTGAATTTAAATTTTGTTTAGAAATCTATTTATGTGTGAAGAGTATAGAGGCACTTACAGATAATTGCAATTTTTCTAAAGATCTGTCCTCATTTTTTTTCACTTACCTGTTTTTTACCATAACTTCTACCAATAGATTTTATTTCCTATTTGAAAGAGTGTTGAATCATATCTGGTGGGTCAATATAGTTTAAATATACCTCAAAAATGAGTTGAAATATCTTACTTCCTTTTCAAGAATCAAGGGCTACAGTCACTGTTCTCAGAAAATTATTTTATGACACACCGATTGCCTGATGGTATCAGCCCTGATAGTTTCACTTACAAATATGTGAAGAGAAAAACTTATCATGTGTCATCATCAGGCCTTATCACTCACCAACAAGTGGTCAAGCTAAAGAAACAGTATAGCTCATAGCAAGTGTCCCAAATAAGTTTATTAAGAAAGATTGCCCAGGATGATAGAACATGGTGCACAAGATTCCTCTTTTTTCCTCCTCTTGAATCAATAACAGGTATCAGTAAAGATGTATTCTGAGGCTCCTTTAAACTCCTTAACTTTAGAGTTGGCTTCATAGGATTAAATGAATACAGTGCATTCTAATTTTTTAACTTCATATTTTAGATTATGAGGTGCATGTGTTTTTTTTTTTTTCTACACCTTGTTTTGCATGAAACTTCATCCTTCCCAGATGTTATCTTAGGTTTACTTTGTATTGGAAGTTCTGAAACTTTTCAAATTTAAGACTTATTCTAGTTGTTACCAAAGAAAATAGCCTGCAGATATATAGAGAGTAACTTTTAGTCAATCTACCAGGTTAAAAAATAATATAAAACCTAAAACCTTTTCAGAATAGTACCAATATAATCATTAGGATTTTTCAGCATATTGATATTTTTATTATTATTACTGCAAAGGCAGTTTCATCTATGAAGTAAATATAATAATTCTCTTTGTCTCAACACTTACATACACATTTTTCTCATTATTCAGTGAGCTAAGAGTCAGACTACTATGGAACATGTAGGCTGAGACTAAGATACAATAATTTCATCAAGGAAATGGAGTTTATTTTAATGAATGCAAAACTGTGTTTGGTTTTTTTCAAACATTGGGTGATTATTATCACTGGGGAAAAAACTGACAAACTGTGATTGTTTAGATTTGGATATTTAGCAGATTTGCTTTTAATGCACAAAGTGGACTCACCATTCAAACAAATGCTGACATTATGAATTGTCATGAATAAAGTGTGTGTTTTCAGCCATGAAAATTGAACTATTCTGACTGATAAAGGTTCTGCATGCTCTTTTTCAGTTTTTACTTATTTAAGTTCTGATATATATATTTAATTTATTTTTTAAGTTTATTTTGAGACAGTGTCTTGCCAAGTTGTTTAACTTGACCTTGTGATTCTCCTGCCTCAATCTCCGGAGTGCTAGGATTATTGGTGTGAGATCCCACACCGATTAATTATTTTTAATATCTGTAACAGTGTTGTAGGATAGCTTTCAATTTGGGTTTCATCAACTTCATACTAATTGCTTTATTTTAGGGTTAAAATGTTCTAAAACTTGCACATCTTTCTCAGAGCCTATCATTTTCTTACTGAGACTTATGTGTTAGCTAACTTTACTGTGGGGTGTTCGACCTTTGTCTATCTCTTCTTTCCGGTATGTCCCTCTACAGTATGCTGAGAGTGCTGCATAAATGTGGGTGCTCCAAGGAAAGAATCCCTCAAATTTTTTATTTATAACAATTTTAGCAATGATAAATAATTTAGGATGATGTTTAGAATATACTTGATTCTCTAAGATATTGATAATCTTTGATGAAAGAGTGTTGCAAGCTTCCCATGATATTCTTGAAGCAAATACACACTTCCAAGCAACATAAAATCATTGAATGTCATATTTTCCTCATCATATGATTTCCTTAAGTCTTTTACTGTATTACAGAATTTTACTGTTTAAATAGTAATTATGGGCAGTATTATAGGCAATTTTATAGGCTATTATATTTTATTTTTGCATGGTCTGTTTTAAATATTCATAATTGCAACTGGTTTTGCATGATTGTACTTCTAAAATTATTTGGAAATTTAGGTATAACTGTGCACTAATGGGCCATCTGAAATCTCAACCTTAGTTTGCATGGGTCAGTTTCAGTGCTCTCAAAAAAGAAGAGATTAGTGATGAGGGGTAGAATTGTCATCTGTGCCAGAAACTGTTTTTCCAAGGTGCATGGGAAAGCTACCGCAGAGGATATTTTTATAATACCAATAGTACTAAGAAGTAGGTTGGGAAGAGCTGTGACAATGAGCCACTCAGCATTGTCTCAGCGAGCTGAGCTGAGGGATTGAACAGTCAGCTAGTAGACTTAGCATGCTAAATAAAAGTCTTCTATTTATCCAGGGCAGACATGCTCTCTTTCTCTCCTCAATATGTCCAACTTATTTTATTAAAAACCTGTATTTGAAGACAAAGTTTTTCTTCATGGAACAATGCAAAGAAGATATAGGGAGTTCCCATTGAATGAGTTCTGCAGATCCATTCTGCATGTTTGTGTGCGTGGGAGTATGCCTCCTGCAGTTCAGCATCCCAGAAGACAGGAGGCAGTAGTAGATCTTTCTCTTCTTGGTTGCGGCCTAGCTTTACAGTATCTGCTAATGAATTCTCAGTTATTATTCAGCACCCTTCTAGATAATAATGAAATGGAAATTCAAAGTGCAAATTGTTTTGAGATCAGTTTAGTTGAATGAATAAAATACAGTTAAATCTTCAAATTTGTTTCAAATTTTACCCCAAATCTTGTACATGCTAAGCACATACTACTAATAAGATTAGTTCTTATAGACAAAGCTTTCTAAATCCTATTCTACCTCTACAAAGGTCACAGAGGGACTGGAGGAATAGCACAGGAGTTAGAGGGTCTAGCAAGCACAAGGCCCTGGGTTTGATTCCCCAAAACAACATAAGCCAGGTTTGGTGGCACACGACTGTAAGCTCAGCACTCGAGAAGTTGAGATAGGAAGATTGCTGTGAGTTCAATGCCAACTTGGGCTCAGCTCAGAACAGCCTGGCCTGAAGATTGACGCCCTGTTTCAAAAATAAAAAAGATAATAATTTCATAGAATTATCTCTTCATCAGTTGTTTTTGTTTATTTACAGATACTTTTATTAAAATTTTCCCCAAAATGACTTTTCTTTACCCCTATGTTATATAATCTTATATCTTTACTTTAATTTTTTATTGGTTATTAAATTCTAAAATCTTTGCAACAGTTTTACAATATTGTTCTGAATGAGTTTAAGTCATTTAAACTCAGGTTTGAAGCATTTTACATTCAAATGAAAGAAATCATTTTAAAGTGGCTCAAAAATATCAGTATTTAAATTCCACTTTTGTGATATATTCTTTCTGACTGTTTATTTTTCTGTCTGTTTGCTCAATGATGGATCATATGAAGTATCAGATCCAGACACCATAATGTCTGCAGGAAGAGAAGAGTCTGTATTGTCTTGCCTTTCTTATTTTAGAATCAGTTGATTATTTTTCAGATTCTCACAACAAATATCTACGAAGTGAGTCACATGCTGTGTGTGAATGGATTGTTATGATTGCTTGGAAGAAACTCCCATTCTGAATCATGCAGTGTTGAGGGAAATAGTTGTTTATAAGCACTTCCTCTGAGTTTGTGGGTGGAGATATAAAGTAAAAATAAAGTAAAAAAATCTATCCCTAAGTTCATTATAATTTATCAAGTACTTAAGATGTCTATAGTATACATTGTATGTAAAAATATCTATGATCCTATGTATCCATAAGTTTATATATTTAATATTTATCATCTATGTATCTGTCATGTACGTATATATCTGAATATACATGTAAATCCATAAAACATAATCACTAAATGGAGCTGGAAAAGTTCCAATAGAGTCACCTTTATTCAGGTGTATCTTTTTTTTTTGAGAGTAGAAAGTAAACTTTATTGGGGTGAATACAAAGGAGATAATGAAGTTGAAAGTAGGAACTTCTCTGCAACCAGGAGGAGGTGGGAGTGCACCTAGTTCTTTCATTGCTAAGAACTTTGTAAATGTTGAGCCTATCATTGAGCATACTACTTTTCATATTTCTTTTATTTTTTTAACTCACTACTATATAATATGAAGCTTCTCAAATCTCTTCACAAATTAAGCATCCCAGGGTATCCCATAGTTTTTCAGGTCCTGCTGAATCTAGGGATAGTATTTCCAGTCATCATTTCATATTTATATAATCACCTTTTCAGAAAATGTATTTGTTATAAACAATCAAGGCAGAAAAGAATATAACTCAATCACAAAATAAGGAAAGGCAGTCTTATGCATAGATTCAGTTTCTTCTTTTCTTTCAAACTATCATTTAAAAAAAAAGAAAAAGAAATCTTCTAAACAATGTGTTAACAGTAGCCCAGTAATTGGAGAGGTCCTCCTGTCTTTCTGCGAGTTGAATGAAGTACCTCTGAGGCTTGGTTAGTCCAGACAAGTTGGTTTGGGTGACAATGTAGGTAGAGAGGTCAACACAGGAAAATGGTCTTTATTCGGTTGTTGCGTGTGATCCAAATAGGTCAATATATTAGAAAACCTCTAAAACATTTTTTAAAAAATTTCCTTTCTTTCTTTTCATCTTATTTCTTCTTTTTCTCCACCCCATTCCTCACTTTCTACTGGTTACCATTCCCTTTTTTAAATACATCACAAACACATATGTCTATGCACATGGGAGTGTAAGATGTTTGGGATAACATGATGACTATCTTCTTGACGCTCCTCAGTTTATGTGATAAAATAGTTAATCCCTCTTCCTAGATATTAGTTTATAACTTAGTTGGCAAGGAAAATAGCACAGAAAACAATGCTACATTGAATATCAAGGATCTCAAATTTCCTCTACTGCTAATATTTGTGTTAATAAACATTAGCATAAAGGTATCATGTTCTCATCACCCACTTTATTGTTTTTAGTTTTGTTTCTGTTTGCTTTCTTTACATTCTGTTTTGGGCATAATTTGCATTACTTTTTCAAAGTTCAACTTTAACTTTTCATTTGGGAAATGATGATATTGCATTTGAACTTCAGAGTCTAGATAATTGGACATTTTCTTTCAGTTCTAATTCCCTTTTATATGTTCTCCTTAGCATAATGATTGCTTCACAGTAATATTGTAGTCTTTTCCTTAGTTTAATTAATGTCACATCTCAATTCTAATGCTTGTTTTCAGCCCCAGGATACTAATTTCATATCTTGTTTCTTAAATTAGCTAACTATAAGCTCAGGTTTCTGGTAGTTATGATAGTCATACAGCTACTTTGTGAGCCCATCAATAAGAAGAAATTAGTGTTTTAATGAAGGATTTTTTGCTATTCCATTAGGTATTTGATTTCAAAAGGACTATAGCATAGTTTCATGGGCTGAAGTTGCATATTAAGCAATAATTGCCCTGTGGTTAATATATTTTTGTAATTGCTAGAATCATTCATGCTTATAAAATGGCAGAAAATGTACAAAAGCTAATCATATGTATATTAGGATAACTTTTATTATTATCCTCTTTAATAAACTTATAGAAAATAATAATATTTTCTCAGAAGCAAGAAGATTTGTTTATGGATTCAGTTTTTTCCCTTTAACATTATTACTAAAAACAAAAGAAAAAATCCTCTGGAAATATATTAACATTACAGCTAAATTTTTAGAAAAAATAAGAAATTCATAATATAGCTTATAAGTAGATACTATTTTACATAACTCTACAAAGTATTTTAATCTGGAAACATTAATATGGAAGTGAATATCAGTTCAATAATTTATCTAAAGTATATGCTTTCCACTGAAATTTAACTTTTTGTAAAAATTCATTATGAATTTGACTAGGATTGGTCCTCAAACACCTCACTGTTTAACTTGTTGCCCAGCTATCAGATTATATTGAAGATACACTTTATTTGATAATCGCTTTGATCTGCTGACTTGTTAAATCATACTATTTTCTCAACTTCATTTGTTTCTTGTCTTTTCAGAAGACGAAAGACATTTTCTCAAATTTCATTAGTTTATTAGGAAAAATGATAATGCATTTTCCAAATGTAAAGAATTTCAATAGAATGGATACCACCAACTATTATGACACACATTTGAGAATTTTTAGAATCTTACTTAAAAATATAAATGTATTATACATGTACAAAAGTTCAAGGGATATTTAGACAAGAAATAGAAAATTTTAGTGGGGGATAGGCAGTAGATTTTAATGGTAGTATGGTGTGAGTCTATGTGTGTTTTTCTCTATTTAAAAGAATGGTTTTAAATTGTTCTTGGAAATATGAGATACTAGTAGTATTCAGAACAAAGTGGATCTTCACATGGTGTGGTAACTGCTTCTAAGCCACTGCAATAAAAAGGGAACCAGTGTTTACCAGCGTAAAGGCAAGTTAAGCTGAGCTCCTCCTAGACAAAGTAATTCCTACTTTGCTTCATCAAGGCAATGGTAGTTTATTATGAAATTAAAGTTTGTGAGTACAACGTAAAACACGTTACTCAGTTATATTTCTCCTTTATGTCCCCAGTTGGACCTCTCTGTGATTCATTGTTATTTTATCAAGTCATTACTGATTGATTACTTCTTATTGTTGTAAAATTTCTACTAAGAAATTTTATTTTATGAAAGTAGAGGTGAAGCACAGAGATATGTTAATTCCAACAACTATTAGTTAATATACTGAATGACACAGATTCTTCCTTTTTTCATTATTCTTTATTCCTTTTTGCCTTAAGATGTTTATTAAGACTTATTTCTTAAAGTTTGAGTGACATAATCTTCCAAATATATGAGCTAATATCATGGATATATTGAGAGAAATCAGTAATTATATTTAATATTTTATATTAGATATACTGTCAAAAATTAAGGAAATTCCTGTGTGCTATGATTTTACTATCAAATATGTATCAGACCTGAAATTTTGAATATCTTCAAATTGAGCTCTAATTATGAATAAAGAAACTATGGGATTTTATTTACTGTGAAATATGTTTTTAGCAGTCAATGTGTCAAGATGTAAGTATACATGTTCCTTAAATCTGAGTTCTTAATTAAGAGAAGCAAAATTTATTCTTAGTCAGTTTATGCAGGAATGGATACGTTATGAATTACAGCTTTCTCAGTTACATATTTGGAGAGCTGATAGAATTGACTATATATAGACTGTGCCTGCAGGAATTGCTGCCAAAATCCCGATGTTCAAGTGGCCTGCAGTTGGGTCAGCTGCTTGTGCCATGATCAGGTACGTGATAAAGCAGGCAGCTAATATCACAGCTGCTGGCTTCAGATCCACATTATATCAGGAGAGATGAGACATAATGAAGTGAAAAGAAAAATTTACTGGGCTGAGACCTTGGGTTATTCTATATGGTTTCAAGAACAGCTATGAAAATATGAGTTTTACAAGCAGAACCAAAAGTACATTCTGATGAGGATTTGACCCATGTGAGTTTTAGGAAAAGTTAGAGTCAGTTAAGAGCATTAGTGGGTGTCTGATCATGCTTGAAAACCATGAAGGTAGCAAACATTCTTGTCTAGGGAAACAGACCAGTCAATTTTTAAGCAGAAAAAGGTTGTTCCTTGAGTGTCTATGTATAGTTTAATAATAACCTAATAATGTAATGCATGGTGCTACATTTTATTATTTCATTCATTTAACCTTTTAATATGATCTGTTAAGCTGATAACATAGAATGATGTATGATTCAATGTGGCAAAAAACTCCAATTACTCCACATCACACATGTAGCCTGAATCTCATAAATACACTCAATTTAGAGGCATAATTGAGAAACTGGCTGAAAAAGATAGTTATGAGCTGTTATTCATGCTGCCTTATCTGTCTTTATATCAGAATTGAAGTTCCGCAAAAATTCTCTGGAAAAAGTTACCCTAGCAATTATTGGAATGAAGCAAGAACTTCACAACACACTATATTAGTCTTCATAATATCACAGCAATACTCTGTGACTCTTTTGATCTAGGTCCATTAGCTTCACAGGACTTGACTTTCCCAGGTGGCAGAAGTCACTTGGTAGTTTGCCAGGAAGCTGGCTGTTCCATAGCTGACTCTGTACAATTCTCTTTTGTAAAGCTACAAAACTGGCAAGATGCCCCTACACCCCTACTCCAGTTATGTATTCTAAGAGTCCGGAAGTGCATAGACTGATGTCTAAGATTAGAACTGATAATGATTCAGTTTCAATCTATTAGCTGACACAACTAAAAATACTTAATATTAACAGATAAAGGATTAGCTCCATCACTGTTCTGAGACAAAAAAACTTTTGGAGAAGTCTTGAATGAAACTCTTCTATCTGATTCCTTCCTATGGAAGTTGCAACACAGTCTCAAACATACACATCTTAATTGTGTCATGTCTTTGACCAAAAAAAAACAAAAACTGTATAAATTATATTAAATGCAAGAGTGGTTATTGAGCACATATTATTTGAACATTCCAAAATCAGCAGTGCAAACTAAATTTAAAGAAATTATGTCTATATTAGTCATTTTTATATCATTCAACATTGTCTTCTACCTTTCATCAGTCTAAATTACATTCTCAAGCCATGGGATGTAGCATGCTTGGTCTAAAGTCAACCTGCTATGTTGTTGTGAGATTCTACAATGAAATGGTTTGAATTTCCCTAATAACAGCATTTCCCTAAGAAGTAAAGATGTTGAACATTTTTTTCATGTAGTTATTGGGAGCATCACAACTCATAATAACAAAGTCTTGAAAGCAGATGAATAGATAAAGAAAATGTAGTGCATATACACAACTCACACCTGAGTACTGCTCTGTCATAAAGAAAAACAACTTTCAGTTATATATAGGAGAATGCATGCATCTTGAGACCATTATGCTTATGCAAGTAAATCAGACAAGAAGATCAGGTATAGTTTCTCTTATGTGGCTAATGCAAAACATAAGTAATTAATAAAGTAAAACTGAGAGAGGTAAAAGAAAACAGGAAGTTAGAGTCAGTGGAGGTAGAAGTGGGTCTGAAGAAATGGAAGAGTGAAGAAAGGAGAGGGTGCGGGAAATGTGACAAGTACTAGGGACCGATTTCCCGACCAGCGTGTAATTAGTATATATTCAAAGAAAAAAGATGAACTACATGAGTGAAAGTTCAGAGTGATATTTTTTTGTCTCTACAAAAGAAATAAAGCAGAAATAAACCAATGCATTAAAGTTAATTCTTTTAAATGCTTCTTTTCTAAGACTCAGAAATAAGTGACATACAAAAATCTTTACCATGGTATTTCATTGTATTTCCCATTATTTAACATTAAGAAAATCTATTATAAATATGTTGATTTATTATATTTATATGGCTTACAAATAGTTATTAGTTTCCTTTACTAAGCTGTAAAAGTAAAATAAATTGTATGAAATATGTATTGTCCTTCAGTATATATCTAGAAAAAATATAAGAAATCATGATTCCAATGAAAAATGAAAACTGAAATGAAGTATTTGAAAGTAGAATCCAAAAATTGATTATTTTATGTAAGCATTTTTAAATAAGAATATATTAATATATGTGTCTCTCTCAATTTAGATATTCCATATGCTACATTGGCTAGCTCCCTAGAGAGCACACAATGGTGTTAGCAACTAGGAATTTGGTTGGAACCCAGTTCACTGATTAGATTAGTAGTGTGTGATGGCCCCTCCATCTTCCTTTTATCTAAAAATGTACGTGTGCCATGAGGGCAGTACCACACATTACATATGCAATGTGAATTTCTAAGAAGATGAAATTAGACAGAAAATGGACAATGAGTCATGAACGCTATTAAATATGGACTTAGCTTGTTTGTGTCGATTTTTAGTCAGAGGAAGACACCAGCAAATTAGATTTATTTGGCATAAATTATTGACTATATTTTAAGGGCAAAAATGACAAAATGATAAATTTATTTACTCTAATATTAAAATAGATGCATGTCTGCTATTTAGAGAAAATTTGTCTAAAAATTATACATGACACTTTAACTTCTAACCTGACAATTCATAGAAGAGTGTGATTAGCATGCAGATATTGTCATATGTATCAGAGGAAGGAAATACTGTTGATAGTATTATATTAGTGGCCTCAATGAAACGTTTATTGAGATACCTCTTTCCAAGAATTTTATAAAATATTAGCAGCCCGCTGAAGTGTTAAATAATGTATAACTTCATGAGCATGGATGTATTAAAATTTTACTAAACATTTTACTTATATAGAAGCTGCAATATAAAATATTAAATGATATGTGATTATAAGTGATACAGGCATATGAAGTTAATTTGACATATTAGAACATTTTTGCCATTAAACAGCCTATATATCTTTGTAAATCATTTGTCCACTCTGTGGTATAATTTTGTTTCTATATAAGCTATCAAATTATAATAAATCTAAAACTATTAACATACTAACTCAGACCTATTTGATTTAATATTAAAATTTGTAACATATGTTCAAAGTATTAACACTTATGTCCACACCAGTACAATTTTTCCATGCAAAAATTATAGATAGCATGGTTACTTTTAAAGTGAGACAGATATACAGAAGAATAATTTAGAAATCACATTGCACAACTTCTCAGAGGGCCCCAGTTGCTTTAGATATATGTGAAAAAAGATCATTAAGTTGAAGTGAAAAGGAAGATTTATTTGAGTGTGAAATCTTCATGTAACAGTATCAGTTTGGGCTGCAGGGGTCACACACCAATCAGTGCACTTGGCTAGCAAGCTCACAGCACTGGGTTTGAGTCCCTGCACCACATGCTGGGCATGATGAACCTTGCCTGTAATTGCTGCGTATCTGAAACTGAGGCAGGGTAGCTGAGAGTTTGGGGCCGGTTGTGCTACATATCTGGACCAGGATAGACTAGAGAGTGAGACCCTGTCTCAAGAAAATCAGATTGTATTAAAATTTATGAAAGCAGGAGCTATTTTTGAATGTAGACATAAATTGTGCAATCCTGAAATAGACCATTTGCCGCTCAAAATCTGTCTAAAAGTAAGAATGAATGGATAGTTCTATCCCATATTTCATATATCCATATTGGTCTTCTTGCTTCCTCCTTTTACAAAATCTTTTATTATCTTATTTCTCTGCAGAAAACTGGATAAACTTTTACTTACTATAAATGCTTAGACAATACATTTATGACTACCTTTGCGATATAGAACGACAGAGTCAAAATTGTACATCTATTCAATTTTATGCTTACAGTGTATACTAAAATTCTAACATAAAATAATTAAATTACCATTGCATTACATAATTACATAATGCATTATTAAGGGATTAATTTAAATATTACCTCAGATTTCAGTTTCAATCAGCTTTCTGTTTCTTGCCTACATATTTCACTTCTTATCTTTCATTTTTTGGCTTCTGCTTACCTTCTGGACCTTTGCTCTGACATGGATAATAAGCTGGAGTTGCAATAATAGAAGTGAATAATGTAAGACATGAATTTATGTAAACAACGAAGTAAGTGTCTTAATATTATATATATATATATATATATATATATCATAATGGGGATAATATTTACCGCTATGGACCATCAATTAGCAGCTTAAAAATTACACAATTTAGCATTTATGGTTCCAGAAGTCAGAATTTTCGAAATGAACCCCAAAGGACTGAAGTCCACGTGTCGATGTAAGATTGCGGTTCAGTGCAGAGGTGAATATCTCTTCTTCCTCTGCCTTCCTTCCTTCCTCCGCGGGCTGCTATCTTTCCTCCTTTCTGGAGACCCCCCTCCTCCATCTTAGGCCAGTGCTGGGGCCTCCTTCCTCTCTCCTTCCCTGGCTTGTGTTCCTTCTTGCCTTCTCTCTCCCCCCTTTTCCTTTTGGATTTCTCTGTAGTTACTTAGCACTGACTAATTCCCTGAACACTCTTTCCCTTCGTCAGGGCCCTGGTGATTAGGCTGGGTGCAGAATAATATTCTCCTCTCAACTTGGGCTCCCATAGCTTCAATCCCACTTGCTTCTTCCATACAAATCAGCATGTCCACAGACCGCAGTGGCATGATGGCCACTCCTGCTGGGTGCTAGCACCGCCTGCCAGTCAGCGTTCCTGAGTTTCTTCTCATCTGTATTTAATTATATACCTGTTCAGGTTGGCTGAGAGAAAAACCACTTGATATTCAAATTTTAGATTTTATTAACAATAAAGTCTATACACATTAAAACACTTTGCTACTATATTCCAGGAACATTACTAAAGACTTTAAATGTCTTCATGTTCTGATGGCTTTGCACCATCCGTGTACATGAATCTCCACTGATTTTCAAGGTTTTGTTTTATTATGAAGTAAGAAAATAAGTAGGTAGATGTATAATGAATACTTAAAAATATTCATATAGCAACTACACAAGACAGGAATAGAGCTTTTCCGGTAATACCTTTTGTGAGTAGGTTTTCAAAAGTGTTTACAGCAACGTGTAATAGAGATGCTTGTGTGCCCGTGTTTATAGCATCACAGCTCGTGATAGCTAAAACATGGAAGATGCTGAAATACCTATCAACAGACTGATGGATGCAAAAATCGTGGCATATGTACACAATGGAGTATTACTCTTCATAAAGATAGATAGATTTGAGGCTTTAGAAAGTAATTTGACACAACTTTATACCATTATGCTTAGTGAAGTGAGTTAAATTCAGAAGATTCACTATCACATGAATTCTCAAAGATGAAAAACTAAGCAATATATAGAAGCAAATGGGTGTGAGAGTGGGAGTTATGGGGGTAAAGAGGATTCAGGAGGCCAGAAAGGGGGAGGGAAAGGGACTGTAATGTTGACGCAATATGTATGTGTGCAGAATAACCAAGGTCAGTGTAACCCTGCTGTATTATGCATGCATATTAAAAAATGAGGAAAATCATTTTTAGGATGAATAGAATATAAATAAATGAAATGTTATTGTGTTGGCTAAAAAAGATTAGACCTTTCCAATAGTTTACAAAGTTTATATGCCTCTTATAAGAAGTTTTAAACATAACCACCCACCCTGGATTTTGATAATTGTTTTCTCTGTATTTTAATCACTTGAACATGAAACCATAAGCCAATGCTCCTTTTATAATGTAAATCAAATTATATTTGTAAATTATGATAGTTTTTCTTGCTCAAATTATACCTGAAGTTCTATTCATGCGTTGGTGTGTAACCCTGTTCTATTTTCATTTTTGTATAGAATCTACTAAATTAAAATTGATACAATTTTTTGAGAATAATGATTAAAAAGTAAAAACATTTTAATATAATAACAGTTGCATTAAAGAAATAATAAAGGTAGTAGTCAACCCATTCAGAGTTAATTAACATGTGCTATGGTGACAATGTGCCCATTCTTGGACCTGAGGAAGCAGAGGTTGGCCTTCCCATGTCACTGCATATCTCTTAGCATTCTCTTCTGTCTTTGAAATATTGACACTTTCCTTGGCCAAGGGAAAACCACACTGAGTCAGTTGTGTTGTTTTTCTTAAAAGCTTCTGAACAAAATGGGCATGGTTTACTTCCGCTCCTAATTCTTCATGCATTTCAAGACAGAAGCCACACTGGATTTTAAGGAGCAGAGAACAGTAACCACACAGTGTCCATCTTCATGTACCTAGAGGGGCAAGACCTGAAAATTCATATCAAATTATGTCAATCATTCGATGACTGCAGTATTAGTCATCAAATGTTCACTTCACTGTGCTTTCTGCCCACTAAATACACTCAGTCTCCAATAAAGGAGTCCTTCCATCATAGAGACATACACAAAGCCCAGGATGCCACAAAGATAGGCTGTGTTTTCATCATTTGCACAAATAATGAACAATTGTTACTACCTCAATTCAGATCATCTTTTGA
Source organism: Ctenodactylus gundi (assembly GCA_004027205.1). NCBI lineage: Eukaryota > Metazoa > Chordata > Mammalia > Rodentia > Ctenodactylidae > Ctenodactylus > Ctenodactylus gundi. Next base: position 312,252 of record PVKB01000530.1, read on the forward strand.
TCTGGAGTCTATTGAAATTAAAAACACATTAATCCATCTTGTTCAGCATTTGGACAAAGGAAAAAATAATCATAACAAATTATTCTACCAGAAAGAGAAAGATTTGAGTATGTATTGGTACACATTAAATTCAAAATGACTCTGGACAGATGCTGTGAGTGTTCTGATTAATGCAACTTTCTTACTCTCTGTCGTTCTCTTACATTCAGTCTTTGGGGGGGTCCTTCCTCTTCCATTTGTATCATAACTACATATGAGGAAGCTATTTGGGAAGTTGGGGATAGATTTTTTGTGGGTTTCTGGAAATATCTGTCAACTATCTGTCAAAATATGTCAATTTTTTTCTGAAAAAGTTATAAAGCCAAAAGAACAGCCAAGCTTTTAATCTTCCCTGCCTCTTTACACCTGTATACATTCTTGTTTGATACAATAAAATCTAAAGACTTTTTACTGCATTTAATTTAGGCTTTTCCATAAGATAGGAGGAAGTGAAATATCCATACATTAGTGCTTTTGCTTTGCTTTTTGTCTTTCATTCTATCTTCTGCAATTTAACAATAGTTATGGTGCAGTGTATGAATGAGTCACAATTTTAGTTCACTTTCTCTCATGACATTTTATTCCACAATAAAAGTATTTGACAGATACCAAGATAGTATTATAGTTTTTTGTTTGTTTGTTTGTTTGTTTGTTTTGTTTTGTTTTTTTTTAGACAGGTCTCACTCTGTGGCCCAGGTTGATCCTGAACGGCTTGTAGAGCTCAGGCCTTGGACTCAGAGCAATCCTCCTGCTTCAGTCTCCCGAGTGCTGGGATTTCAGGTTTGGGCCACTATGCCTAGTTAATGTGGTGCTGAGGAATTGGACTCTGGGCAGTGTGCTTGCTAGACAAGTGCTTTAACCACTGTGCCATTCCTCAAGCCCTATATTTGTAGTTTCGCATTCAAATACCTCCATAAAATTGCATTTGCTAATAGTGGATATCACGTCTTGTTTCTTGCTCTCCATCCAATCCTTCCTGCGTATCTGAGTTAAATTGACTCACTCCTGAGCCATTTCAGTTTTATATATTATCAGTTGGCATGATAGGCAGCTCCCCTCTCTGCTCAATTTTTGCTGATCGCCTTTATTGTAATAGATTTCCAACTTCAATAGACAGAAACCAAAATATGATTTTTAAAAAATTGTTTCTACTGGTGTATGAGCTCATTAAGTATATACACATGTCTTCTGAGTTATTACAAGAATGATATTGCAAACTATGGAAAATCCTCCCAAGTAATATGTAGGAATTCCATAGTTTGAAATATCATTCTTATCTAAGATTTTTTTGTTTAATATTTTCTAGAGATCAAATATGTTGAGGCAGTTGAATTGGGAAGGAGCCTGACATTACCTACATCGTGAGAGGTTGTGTATATAATTCTGTAGACTAAGAACACCTAAAATGTGTTTAGAACTATCCAGATCCATGCCACTCTACATCATCACCTCTTGTAGGAAATGTGCACCCCGCAGGGCAGCATGGCGGATTGTTACCCTCCTCAGGGATTTTTGTCTTCTAGTTTTACATGATTACCATCTTGTTTAACACTGGTATTGAAAGTAATATCTAAAGGAGCAATATATTGTGTGGTTTTTAGTATTTTCTAAAATATGTTGACGATAGTTAAGGGAGATACTACTTTTCTTATGTAGGGAATTTTTGATGGCCTAAGTGAGAGAAAAACAAACAACACAAAACGGTTACAGTCTTCACACTTCTGTTTGTCTCTTGCTTTCTCAGTACTTAGTTTCTGATGTTAACAGAATATTATGATGAGGTATGTGTGACATATGCGAATTCAGCTCTTTTCATACAGGCATATATATATATATATATATATATATATATATATATATATATATATATATGCAAATAAATGTTTTCAGTAACCATGTACATAATCTGCATTCTGTCTTAAAATATATTAGCATTATTCTTAAATTATTTTAGTTCATAGTCATATAGTATTAAAAGCACATTATTAAATTTTTAATACTATTGGAAAAATGTAATTGCCAATTTTAAAGTATTGTGAGTACATATAAAACATTTGACATATTACATCCAAGAGAGATTTTAAATTAGATTTCATGGTACCCATATAAAAATTTAAAATATGCATTATTAGGATTGTGCTAGTGATGTGATTGTTATGCTAGAGTACTATATAAAAATATCATATTTAAAACAAATTATTTACAAATCATAAATTCAGGAAAGAAGCTGTCAGTTGTGCATTGTGCCACTTAGTGATACAGCACACTCCTTTTAAATGTTAGTAACTTAAAATGCCCTCAAATCATTGTGAATCAGGTGAGATATTTAATGGCTCTCAAGATGATCTGGGAAGTGCTGGCAATGTAAGAGTGAGTTTTTGCTTCTAAGGACTGAGGATACCCTTTGACCACAGTCCTCAGTCCCTTTCCTCATGGCCGTGGTTACTTACTGTGTGTCCTGTGGTGACTTCTGTTTTACTCCTTCATTGGGTTCAGAGCTTTCGTAAGAAAGTGTCACTAGGGATTTGAAGTTGCTGCACTTGGCAAGAACGTTTGTAACAGAGTTTCATTAAATGTTTGTAACAGCATTCCATGAAACAAGGTGTTATTAAATTTCATTTAATTTCTTTCAATGATTTTAAATTTTATTATCTTCTGGTCCACAGTCTTTCTCTCTAGGAGAGAGAAACTCACAATTTTCCACCCAATTTCAAGCCCTTATCTGGACCTTTCAGAAAGCAAGTTCTGTCTTGTTCTGTCTCACTTTAGAAACAACTGTATTACATTAACAAGCACAGATTTTTTTTCATTAATTTTCTGGTTTAAGGTAGAATAAACTCTCTTATTGTGCCTTGAGTGGTCCAGTGACTTCTCTCCACCCTGCTGAGCAAAACTTACCTGCAGCAAATTTCACACTTTGGTGAGTAGAGACACAAATAATGGTGTTTTAGAGCAAAAGAGATATGTTTCACTTGCTTTTTTTTTATACTTTGTTTTCTTATTTATAAATTCAAAATGGCATTGTGGTTTGGATGTGGAATGTCCCCCAAAAATCTCTTGTACTTGGATGTTATGGGTTATCTAGGGAGCCATGTGCTGATAGGAGATGAGGGTTTGGTCTAGGGGGGTGGATTATGGGTATGTGGTGGATTATAGGTGTGTGGATTAAAATATCGGCATTTGTTGGACTAGAGGCTCAAACTTGGAAGGGGTAGAACACTGAGGCTGGAACCAGAAGGAGCAAATCACTGGAACAGGACTTGGAAGGGTAAATGCAAGTTGCTCCCTCCCTTTGGGACTTGACCTCCTGCAATGCTGTGAGGAGCTACCTCCACCTCCACCTCTGCCTTGGGCTCCCACTGTTGCCTACCCGCCATCAATGGACTGTGGCCTTTTGAAATTGTGAGCTAGAATCAGTCTTTCTCCTCCTGATCTGTGAATGTTAGGTATTTAGACACAGAGAAGAAAAAATAACTAAAACAGATAACATGGGTGTACTTTACAAATATTAAGCTTTATGCATTTTTCTTTGATTCCTGCATACTGGGACTCAGTAACATCATTTATGCAGGATAGCACTATGTTTTATCTTCCATTTTGTGAATTTCATGAGAAGAGATTCATCATTTTTTTTCCGTATTGCCAGTATCTTCCCAAACTTCCAGCAATATTATAAACAGAAACTAGGTACCTCCTCAGATGCACTAGCTTCAGAAGAAAAATATTTGGAAAAAATCCATCTGTAATGAATTTATGAGAGATTTCTGTCATTCTCAAACAATAGTATATAGTGACTATTTTGCATAATAAGTGCTTAGTATTTGGTACTTTGGACAATTAAAGCATGATTTAAATAAGTGTATGCAAGGAAAATTAACATCCTAGTATTCTGGTGTTTCTGGGGGTTCTTATGTCAACTTTTCCTGACACTAAATATTATCTTTATTCAACTATTAAATTTAACAGGTAACCCCTTTTAGTAGTGACCAAGTTTAATTCATGTTGAAGAATACCCCCAATTATTAAAGAATGTACAATGTTATACCTAAGAATGTTCATAGCAAAAAGATATTTCTTCTTTAAATATACTTCTGACCATGCATTTGACTTTGTGGTGGCTCACCAAATAGGTAGATAATACACCTATCAACTCTTGGCATTGTAGTAATTATTTTATCTTGTTCACTGCCTTGCACATTCCAAGGTATTTTTAGAATGAAGAATAGCTGTGAAAGGTCTGAGAATGCAGCTTAGTGGAATAACTCTTACTTATCATGTGTGAGACCTTGGTGTCCATCCTCCTAACCACAAAAATAGAAAAACAGATAATTGTGCACTGTAGGGAGATGAATGGTGACCCTCTCAAAGGGTATGTCCAATCCTAAGTATCTGAATTGACTAATGTTGCCTTATGTAGTAAAAGGATTTTCACATATATGATTGAATTAAATAAACTTAGATGAATAAAAAAAAAATTTCTGTTCTCTAATTGACCCTAACATTGATAAGTCTGTTTGTAAGGGGACAGGACAGGGAATTTTAAACGGGATAGAAGAGGAGGCCACCTTAGTTAAGAGACAAAGTGAAAAAATATAACCTCAAATTACAACACCCGGAGAGCCACCAAAAGATAGATTTCTAAATTTATCTTGATTTCCAGTGTCTAAAGAACAAATTATTTCAAAACATGGATGCACAAGAGAAGTCTGCAACACACACACAAAAAAAAAAATGCAAAAGATAATCAAAGACATATGCATTCAGGCACATTTACTTCAAAATATAGTAAATACCAATACATAAATAAATGTCTAGTATTTTGTGTTAAATACTTTCGTGTATGAAGCCAAATCTATCCCAATAATTGATTATTAAAACTTAAACCATCTAATATAAAAAATGCAAAAGATGATCAAATACATATGCATGCAGGCACATTTACTTCAAAATATAGTAAATACCAATACATAAATAAATGTCTAGTTTTCTGTGTTAAATACTTTCGTGTATGAAGCCAAATCTATCCCAATAATTGATTATTAAAACTTAAACCATCTAATATAAATAAAACAAAACTTTCTTTGCAAGTTTGTATATGAGAATGATTTATTCTGTTGGAAGTATATGGATAAATTCTGAGTGAAAAATAATCATCACACATAGTAGTCACTTATGAAGTCAGTTTCTGCAGAAACTTAATGGTATAAAAAAGGAATGATGGTTTCTAAGATTTATCCAGAGTTTCTGTTTTTTTCAGGTTACTCTTCAGAAAGAAAAGAAAAGAAAAAGATTGAAATCTAGTTATACATCAATATAATTGAAATGTGTTGCTTTGTTTTAAATTTAGAAAAAAAAGTAATAAGTATAAGAAACAAGTCTTGAAAGATAAATGATATTAAAATTTAAACACAGTTTTATGGAATGTAAAGACAAATTATTGTATCCCCCTGGGAATTAGAGCTAAATATTTCTATTTCAGTAAAGTTGGTAAAAACATCCAAGAATTCAGCAGGCCCATTGGGCATAGCAGTTCATTCAGCAAGCCATATCATCAATAATGAGCCTTGGTGAAATAAGGTTATTAAGGAAAATATGATAATATTTTCCTTTTGGGGCTTCCATAAGTTGTACTAGTGATGTTAACAAATGAAGTGTATTATAATAAAATATGAAATAAAAATGAATTTTTAAATGTCCCCTGAGGTTTGTAGCTATATTTCAGCCTAAGCCTCATCAACTGTTTTTTTCTTAGTAAAGCTATCTGAGTCCAGAATCTTCAAACATCCTGATTCCTGGGTATTATTTTGATCAAAGATGACTAGAAGGCTTGGGGTATTTTTGTATTCAGTTTTCTCATTTTATTTTCAGGCAATCAAAGAATAGTTTTTGAAAAATTACCCTCTTTTTTCAATCATTTTAACAGATCAAAATTTCTCAATCTATATGTTACTTGTTAAAGAAAGATTCTTGTGGAAAAAAGTAAAGAATGATACTTAATGAAACTTCCAGCATTAAAATTAATTGTTTGAACTCTCCACATTTCAATGAGACAGGGCACCGAGATTATTCTGAGCAAAGTGACAATGAACAGAAATATCAGAAGCAAATTCTTTAAGTGTCCCTGGTTTGAGATGCACATCTCCATGAAGATCTCTGAAAGTGCTTATGTGGACTCCTGGCACTCCAGGAGGTGACAGATCCCTCCCTCAAGGAAGGATCTTATTATACTTGTAATGTACATATCTACTTTGAACATTTTTGTGTTCTTGATTTTTTGAATCCTGATAACATGAGAACAAATAACATTTCATAACCTTAAACCTTAATACGCAATTGTAGAAAGATTTCAAATGTTTATGCTAGAAAATTTTGTAGCATAGTTATAAGCATAAGTGGGTAGCTTAATATGTTGTCAATAAACAGGTTTGTTTCCTATCACATTTGCTTTCACCCAGTCCTAAGCGTAGTGTGATGTCTCTTTTAGTCATGTTGAAAACCATTGGTGATATTAACATAAATCCATTAATTACCAGCTGGCATAAATGGTGCTATTTAAATAATAAATATTATCTTTTTTTACTTCTTAGGTTAAAAACAAAATAAAACAAAACAAACAAACAAACAAACAAACAAAAAAAAAACAATGACCAAGACATCATTTTTCTGCTATATAGTCATAGGTAGCATCAGTGAAATGGGATAAATAATATTTTTCTGTCTATTATTCCTATTCAAAATAAAGTGCATTCAGTGGTGGGCGATTGGTAGGTTATAAATATAACTAAATAAATATAACTAAACAGACATGTATTATTCATGGACTCCATCCTACTCAAGATATTCTCTGTATCAATGCTCTTGGTTTTTCCTCCTTTACTTGTAATGGCTCTTTCAGTTTTATTCTCTTTGAGTGCAGCTTAAGTGGTTTTAGGGAACTGAAAATTAAGAAGCACTTGGCCGAAGTTGTGCCTTTCTGTCCTTAGAAGAAGAGTCTGATATTTCTTCAACATGAACTGATTATTTTTAGTGAGAAATAAAATTTGAATGTTTTCTAACCAAGCTCTAGGAGGACATGGACAAAACATGAATAAGACTTTGCTGTAGTAGATTTTTCTTAACTGAGTCCTCATCCGCATCTAAAACGTTGCTGCCTTCACTCTTATTAGCTTTCTGATCTTCTGAAGATGTACCAGAACTACCTTTCAAGCTTTCCAATTTCTCAAAATGTTTCCAAAAGTCTCCTAAAAAATAAGTTTCTTTGACTTGTAAAGCGTAGTCAAGTTAGTCACAGTAATAACCACATGGTTTTTGTAACAATTTTGTTCTGCTCTCCCATTTTTATTGGTATGCTTGCAATACAAATGATTATTTTGGCTTGAGAATTATGTGCACATGTATATTGTGACTTCATTACAATCTCCTCCCCTCTCCCTTTTGGCCCTCCTCCCCCCTCCCTCACTGCCCACTAAACTTCCACCATCACAACCACTTGATTCTATAAATTGCCTATATTCTGAATTTCTCATATTTGAGAAACCATGTTATTTTCAACACTCTGAATCTGACCTATTCCACTAAGTATGATGGTCTCAAGTTCCATCCATTTACTTACAAAAACCTCAGATACGTCTTTATGGAAGAGTAGTACTCCATTATATACATGTATGGCAGGTTTTGAATCCATTGATTAGTTAATGAATATTTCATCACCTTCCACAGTTTAGCTATTGTTAGTTGTGCTGCTCTAAACTCGGGTCTACATGTGTCTCTGTTATATGTTGCTTTTAAGCCTTTTGGAATGATACACAGAAGAGTTACCACTGGACCGAATGGAACATCTACTTTCAACCTTTGAGGGATCTCTGCATTGCTTTCCTTATTGGTTATACCAGGTTACAGTCCCGCCAGCAATGATAAGGGGCTTTTTTTTTTCCTGCTACCTTATCACCTTCAGCTACTGTTCGAGTTCTCGATATACACCGTTCTAACTAGGGGAAAATACATCTTAGCAATTAACAAATTTAGTCCAATTTTAGGATATAAAATTAATACAAAAGTGTTCCTCTACACTAAAATGAACTCTCTGAGAAAGAATAGAATAATAATCGCGTTCTCTTTATCTCCTCAAAATAATTAAATACCTCTGAGTAAACTTAACTAAGGAAGTGAAGTTCCTCTACAAAGACAATGATATTATGCTTAAAAAAGAAATTGAAGAGAGCATTAGAAAATGGAGAAACATCTCCTATTTCTGGAGAGGCAGAATTAATATTGTCAAAATTTCTGTACTCATAAAAATGATATACAGATTCGACATAATTCCTATCCAAATCCCAAAAACTTCTTTTATTTATTTTTTTTTCACAGAATTTGGCCACAGTGTTCTGTATTAGCTATATGCAAGGCACGAACATCATGGAACAGGGCATGGTGATCAAATATAATTGTCATTATTCTTTATAAAAAATATAACATGCTATGTTCAACTTGGTCTTCAAAGATGGCTAGTTTGAGCTATATGTGGTGTTGGTTTTAGGGGTAACCTCACCCAGATGGAGAGTATTCCATCACATGTAACAGTTTAGCCTTGCAAAGATATCTTTGTCAAAATATTTTTAAAGTTTATCTATTACATACATTTCAAAAACTTTATATGAATGAAGTTAAATAAACATAAATCACATAGGACCGACTAAATTTATTGCCTCTGGTGAAAGTGCCCTTAAAATGAAAGTGTCCTGTACACGAATGAATCTATAGTAGAAGTTAAAATTAATAATCATTATGGGATGCCATGTAAATAATTTTATTTTATAATTTCAGGAGCAAATTTAAGAAAGCCTTTAACGATTTTGAAATAGAAGGAAAATAAAAGTTTTCAAAGTTCATGGTATACTAATTGCACATTTTTATAATGGATTCAGTCAACGTAAGAAAATTTAAAAAAGCAAAATTACTTGTGCTTTTATTTCATTATATGAAATACTTGTTGTATCTAAACCACATTTTAAATATTTTAAAATTGATTTGTTAAATTGAAATTTAGTATAAATTAATAACAACTTACTGAAATTTATCTTTGTAGTCAATATTGGTAGGAAAAGACTCGATGGGTGTTGTTTTCTTCATTGAATTATGCAATGCATTTCATGCAAAATTAAATGTTAATGAAACCATTAGCTGCTCATGATGAATATGCTCACATGTTTTATTGTCTAATATAAATTTTAATCCTTTTCTCCTTCAGAATTCTACATCTTCACAGATGAGTTTAAATTTATATATACTACAAAAACAAAATGAATCCAACATAAATGTATGAGAATTCTTGCAAAAAAGCAAATATACATAGCATAATTCAGCCAACAGAAGTGAATCTATAAATCAAAGCTCTATCCAGTAAAGCTGGGCATGGTGGCATATGCCTGTAATCCCAGCACTCAGGAGGCTGAGGCAAGAGAATTGTCATGAATTCAAGGCTAACCTGAACTACCTAGTAAATTTGGGACCAGACTGGAATACAGAGTAAGATCCTGTCTCAAAAATAAATAAATAAAATTTAAAAATTATCCAGGATAGGATTGTAATTGGCAATATGCAGAGCACATTTTAAATTTAGTAATTCTGCAGCTTTGTTGAAGAAATCAGCAGTGACTTAAGTGGAGTGTGGCATGTTTAATATTAACACAATGAAAAATGGGCAAAATATATTTAAAATGTGGTTTAATTTGCCTGAAGAGTGGAGTGTCAGTACACATTCACACAATTGTAATCATATGACGGCAAAGATGGCAATATTTTTAAATAGTATTTTTTCTGTAAAATTTGTAATAGAGAAGCACATTTTTCTTAGGTTTCTATAGTAATAATGGGAAAGCAGGAACATGAGCACATACTTAGCTGCTCTAAAGTATTTTTAAAATTTAACTTCTGAGATATCTGATTCTATGAAATATACATGGCTATTTATTGAATAATACACAGTTGACTTAAATCTCTAAATATTGGGAGACTGAGGCTGGAGGATCATCAATTCAAGCTAGCCTGTGGAACTTCACAAATTAGCAAGACTGTGCCTCAAAATTAAAATTATAAATTGGCTAAGCATGTAGCTCAGTGTGTAGAGTCTGGGCTTGGTGCCCACTACCACAATAAAGAAAAAAATATAGTTCATACAAATAATAGACTTTAGTAAGACGATCTATATGGACACATCCTTAATTTAGATTTAGTTTATATTTACATTTTTGCTTTGTTTGATTCATGGTTATTAAATATAAGGAATAAAAAATTGTCTTTTTCACATGTGTACTTATTGAGGTTTCTTCCTTATGATGTAGATGTTTTGTGGTAAAAATAATTAAACATATATGGACTAATTACTTGGAGGTTATATTAGTTAGAGTTCTCCAGAGATGAGCAAATGAATATCAAAATAAAATATATGTGTGTAAAATAGGATATACTCATGTGTATATATATATATATATATATATATATATATATATATATATATATGTATGTAAACATATTTGGACAGAAAACAACATACATCCATAAATATATAAAGTGTATACTACAGAATATTTAATGTTTACCTTTCTGTTTTATGAAATAACTAAATGGTTTATTTTGATTTCATGACTCTTGTAATTATACAAGCTGAAAACTCACTTTATCATCTAAGTCTGGGACTTAGGGAAACCTGTTATGTGGTTGAAAGGCTTCAGAGCCAACGGAATAGATTCAATCTGAATTTCAAGAACTAAGGAACCAGTGGAATAGAGGTCAGAGTGTGATCCGTATTCCAGCTCAGATAGATGGAAGGAATGTAAATTGTACCTTCATCAATTTTTTTTTTCTGTTCACTAAATGAATTGGTTAATGCTCAGGTTTAGTGGAGAGGATCAGATCTACTTTTAAACAAGCCACTGGCAGATCTTCTCAGACATACTTAGCTAGTTGACTAGATATCTGAACATCTTGTGTCCAGTCAAGCTGAAGACAGAGCATATTATCACAGCGGGTATATGTTTGTATATTAAAACCTTTGAATGAGGACTTTCTCTTTCAATCATAGCATGCAAGAAGCAATGATGCTCAGCCTGGCATTACAGGAAAGCAGATTTCTGAATTACTTGCACTGAGTATGCTTCACAATATAGTTTCACAACTCTTTAACTGCTATTTAATGAAAGAGATTTTGTAAATACTATAATTTTTCTTGTAAATGAAAGACACAGCAGAAATAGAGATTTTTTTAAAGACATCATAGAGATATTAAATTATCATTGAGACATTAGGACCATACATCTTAGTCTTTAATTTTCTCTTAGAATCTTTAAACTCTGAGTAGAGTTCTGAGCAGGAAGCCTTTTTAGTAACTGCAGTGAGAAGTATTAACCAGTACTGACGTTGACATGGTTATTAGTGATTCTGAAAACTTCTCTCGGATTTCCCACTGTATTTAGTGACTGCTCAAATCTTTGTACATAGTTGACCTGAATTTGTTTTTTAACCTGAAAATAGTTCTTAACATAGAAATAAATAAGTGTATTTCTAAAATTGTATATCTCATACAATATTTATTATAATTATTTATTTTGTTGGTACTGTATGTGTATCTACATTTTTTCCAAAAAGTATATTCAATTTTTAAACAATATTTACTGAAGTTCTAGCTTTTCTAAATGTAAAGGTCTTAGTGTCATTGTTCAACTCAGTTGATCAAATAAATATGATTCATTTTCTTGACTATATATGTTCAGTTAATCTATAATTTTATCTTTATTATAACATGCTCTCTGATATATTATGTATAAATTATATCTCTGTATATATACAGTTATGTAATAAATAGTATAATATTTGATTCTATATTTTAAATATTAAAACACACATTTACCATGCATCACAATATACTATGTTATATTATATATGTGTGTATACACTTGTTTTGTTTAATCGCTGGCACAGGGTCTCACTCTGTACTGCACACTGGCCTTGCACTCACCATGAATTCCTTGTTGGCCTTAAACTTGAGATCCTACTGCCTCGACTTCCATAGTGCTAAAATTACAGATATGCATCAATAGTCCAGGCTATTTATATATAATTTTGGAAAATTTTTGTGAAGTATTTTTATGTCTGATTTTGTCATTTATGAGAATTTGTTTTGGCTTGTTTTTATATATTTATTAAAATTCTGTTGATTCAAAATTTAGTGTATGGAGGTTATGTTAAATTCATGTATCATAATGATTTGAATTAATGTATAAAATCCATATTTCACTTTTCTATAACTCTTTCAGGATTTTTCTACTGTTAAGTAATCAATTCATAAATATTTGTTAAAATTTCCCTAACAATTTCCTGTATTTATATTATTGTAAAAAGTATTCTATTATAGGAAATTTTCTTTCCTGATGAATATATAATACATCTCATTATTTAAACATGTATATGTTTTTTTGTGTATGTGCCAGGAATATGCTTATTTATTCTCAATATTTTAATGTAGTTCCCTGTGTAAGTCACATGTCATCTATGAGTTGTGTTAACCTTTTTGAATCTTTATGGTTAACTTTGTGTTTTTCTACCTGACTTATGATCTAGGAAAACTGGGTCTATTAGAGGAAGTAAAAAAAGACACTCTCTTTGGCCCTGATTATGGGGAGAAAGCCTTTATGGTTTTAACATTAGGTTTAATGCTAAATGTAGTTTGGTAGATAACATTCATCTTCATACTGAAGAAACGTCCCATCTTTAATGATTTGAGATATTTCCATAGTGGATGTTTATTCTAATATCTATACAGATGATGTTATTATTTTATCTTATATTTCATAAATGTTGTGACTTACTTTAATTTTGATTTCTAGGATAAACCCAAGCTTACTGTCACATTAACTACTTCATATATTTTTGAGTTCAACTTACCTGGTTTTTAAGTACCATGTGTGTGATCACAATGGAATTGCGTTCTAGCAATATTTGTGTAGTTTGAAATCAGCATTTAGTGTAAAGGAAATGCGAGTTTCATAAAAATTACTAGGTAATTCTGTTTATATTGTGTTTCTGAGTGTCTGTATAGTTTGGCATTATGTCTTTATATGCTTGGCACATTGATTAACAAAGTTGTCTTTGTTGAAATTTTAAGTGAAGAGATTTTGAGCAATTCATGTTTACTATTTCAAAAGTTGTATGCTTACTTAAGTGACACTATTTTTGTACCTATTTTGTTAAATTTTTCTTTCCAGAGAGAATAAGATTTATCAAACTTCATCTTAAAGTAGAACTAGTTAAAACACATTTTAAAGTCACTTCTACATTTAACAAACATTTACCAAATTTGTGTATAATCTTATCAAGATCAATATACTTCTGATTTGCTTTTTTGGTGAAAAGAATATTCATAGCACATTTTGTTTTCAATTTTTTGAAAGTATTAAATATCTTGTTACTATATTTTGAATTTGATGCTCTTATTTTTAAATACTCTTGTATCTTGTTATTATATTAAATTTACTAAAATTTATTTAAAGCACAAAGTATCATATATCATGAATAATCTGTATTCACTTCAAGAGTATATTTAGTTGTAGGAAGTAATATGAAAGTTCTTTAAATTAGAAATAAAATTATATGTTCAATAATCTCATTACTAGGTATATATCTAAAATGATTAGTATGTTCCAAAGATGTCTACAATCATTTATTCAAGCCAGCATTATTCACAGTAATACAGACATGAAGTCAGCCAAAGGATAAATGCATATTGAAAATGTGGCACACATACATAATAGAGTATTATTCTGCCACAAGGTAATAAAGTTCAACAGTTTGCAACAACATGTATGGATCTAGAAACATTAGTTAACTTTTATTTACTTATTTATTTAGAGGCACAGTCTTGGTCGATAGTCCAGGCTGGTTCCAAACTTACTGTGTAGTCTAAGTTGGCTTTGAACTAACAGCAATCCTCCTTCCTCAGCCTCCCAAGTGCCAAGATTACAGGAGTGCTTAAGGACATCATGCTAAGTGAAACAAACACATTGAGTGAAGACAGACATGACATTTTCACTTATAGGTGGAAGTTACAAAGTTGATGTACGGAAATAATGAACTGAACAATGAGCATCACAGCTTGGGAAGAATGAATGGTGGGTACTGAGAAGATGGTTCAAGGGTCCTGGAGTTCATTGTGTAGTGGAGATAATTTAATTCTTTGCGTAACACATGTGAAAACTACAGATGTTAATCAAGTATTTCAAAACAATTGGAGAATAATTTGAAAAGTAATGGGTGCTATGCATTCCCGTAGCCTTACACTTTGATCTGATCATTGTATATATGTACTGAAGTATCGCATTGTACACTTGTGTAAGTATTATTTTATGGAAATTAAAAATACATATGTAACTTTTTTGAAATAGGATCTCACCTTGTGGTCTAGGCTGGTCCTGAAAGCAATATGAATCACAGCCGGTCCTCATACTCACAAATATCCTCCTGCCTCAGCCTCCCAAATGCTGGAATTACAGGTGTGTGCCACCAAGCTTGGCTTATGTCGTGCTAGGCAATCAAACTCTACTTCTTGTCCTTGCAAGGCTAGTGCTCTAGCCATTGCACTATTCCTCCAGTGCTTAATATATATTTTGAAACTTAGCTATTCATCACTGGATCCCTAATTTGATTTACTTGTTCAGTATTTCAGGTTGGTGACATTTCAGTTGTAATAGTTGATTTCACCTTATTTCAGTAATTTCCATTAATGTTTATTTTGTGTATTTTGACATATACGTGCATAATTTTGACTCTTGTTCCGAGAAATTTCCATTTTATGTTTTTCTAGCTATTTTATTCCTTGTGCTTGTAATTATTATTTCTCTGGGTCGCAATGCCACCTTCCCTGCCACCTCATGTTTAGCACTGGCGCAGTCAGTCGGTTATTCCACGCTTATACAGACCGATCCTTTCCTGTTTCCTGGATCATGTGGATTCTGAGATCTGTTCCATTGTGTAGGAGTGATTCTTTTTCCCATGCTGCTTTCAAGATTTTCCCGTTGATGTGCCCCAACACTGCTGTCCTGTACCCCACTGTGACTGTGTGAGTTTTATATTTGCTCTGATTAGAATTGGTTGAACTATTTGCGTGTTTTTTTTTTTTTTGTGTCACTTAGAATATTTTACTGTATGTTTCTTCATGTACTTTGGGATCCTCATTCAAGGGACTTCAGCTCCACTTTTGTGGGGGATGATCACTGTTGCCTCGGTTCATCACTGGTACTACGTGTATTTATTTCTTTTTTATCTCCGCCATTCCCCTCAGATACATTTTTGTTAACATGTCTTCATATTCACTAGTGTTTTATATTTGGCTTTCAATCTGCTTTCAGGCAAATGAGTGAATATAAAATTTAAATATTATACTTTATACTTTAAAGTTTCTTTTTCCTATGCTTTTTATTTTCTTCGTAATAATACCTCACATTGTCCTTCAAGTTCTTCCTTCAATGTGGATGCTAATTCTGTTTTACATTTCACCTTTATCAAGTTTCATAAATTTCTTCTTCTCTGCCTATGGGGGGATACATTTATGAGGCTCTTAATTACCCTATCGATACTGCTGTGTGCTCATCTTTGTGATTACTACTGTCTGGAACTTCTGAGTGTAAGTGTTTTTCTCTAAGTAGGCTTTTGTGTTGTTGAGCCAGCAATTGATGTTTTGATGGTTAATTTGGTGTATTTAAAATGTTTGTTTGTTTGTTTATTTATTTATGTTTTAATTGCTTTGAATCCTGAAGGAATGGGACAGTCACTCAATAAATAGTGCTGCTTTACCTTAAAGGAACTTGAAAATTTTAGAGATTTATGGGTTCTGGAGGCACTTGAATTGTGATTCTTTAATAGTTCTTTTTCCCACTTTAAGGATATTTTCTAGTCAACACAAGGCTCAATGGGATTTTCCTGCTGACTTCTACAGATGCCTCTTCTTCTCTGTGTGGCCTTAATTTGTTCAATACTTTTACACAGAATTTAACCACCTTGGCACTTCTAAATTTTGCCCTTCATTTAGAGCTCTAGAAACCCCTGTGCTCAAACCCCACTCTGAGCATATGTGCAGAAATGTCACAAGCGAGAGTCAAGAGGGTTTTAGGGCCCATATAAGTTTTCTTTTCTATGAAAGGCATTCTGTACTGCTTCTTCCAGATATGAAAACAGCTTTTCAAACAGAAAATCCTTTCTGTTGTTCAGATGAAAGAGCTAGTCTCAACTAGTTATGTGAAAATACTAGTGAAAATACAAAATCTAGTACCTTTTGTTTATATAAAATATATCTTCACTGTAATATTTTACGAATTCTTGTGTTTTTATATGGTGCATGATTTGTCACTTTATTTAACACCTTATTTTCTTTATTCCTTCACTGTTTTATTTCTTCAAAAACTCTGTTATTTGTCTCTTCAAGACTTTCGTTTTCTAACATAGTGTCTTCTAGCTTCTTGTTTATTGCATCTACTAGTTTCCAACATTATCATTTGTCAAATGGCTTCGCCATGTGTAATATTGCATTATGCTCAAAAGAAATATTCTTTTCTCACAAAAAAATTCTAATGGAATAATATGAAATACTTAGTGCTTTAAACATGCATAATTAAATTAAAATTTGAAAAAGAAAGAAAATGACTTTAATTTAGAAATGTAAAAATCATGACATTTAATACATAAATTAATGCAAAATTTTGGGATTTTAGGGAGGCACAGTACACTCATATGTGTCTCAGAGGTGAAAGAGATAGAATTAACAAATTTGAAATTATACAGGTGTTTGATTA
The DNA here is from genome assembly GCA_004027205.1 of Ctenodactylus gundi. Classification (NCBI taxonomy): domain Eukaryota; kingdom Metazoa; phylum Chordata; class Mammalia; order Rodentia; family Ctenodactylidae; genus Ctenodactylus; species Ctenodactylus gundi. The sequence continues at coordinate 329,129 of PVKB01000530.1, forward strand.
TAAAGATAATTCAGGGATGATGAAGGCATCTTTATTTATTTATTCATTTATTTATTTATATTTGTGGTAATAGAGATTGAACCTCTGGCCTTCACATTGAGATACATCTCCAGCCTATTTTTATTGTTTTAATTTTATTTTTAAATTTTAGGACAGGTTTTTACTATGTTTTCTAGATTGGATTTTGAACTTGTGATCTTTTTGCCTCACTCTCCCCAAGTCCTGGCATTATAAGCCCATGCTACCAGATCCAACATAAATGATGGTATTCAATGACTGAATCATTTTTGGAAAAATTATATTAATCTATTATACATTTTTAGCAAGAGATCTACAGGTCCAGCTAATTTGGATCTTAGCATTAAGCTAGAGGAGATTGACACAATGGGGTACCAAGGTTTGATGGCCAAATAGAGTGTGGTAGGAAGACAAAAAGCATGTTCAAAGTCTTTTCTTGTTTTTTTATTTCTTAGCTGGATGTCTTGATCTGTTTTTTTTTTTTTTCCCTGAGGTAAAGAATTCAATATTGGTTTAAAATCAGTGGAATAGCTATATCATTTTATTATGGAAATTTGGAGATGCAAACTGGAAATTCAAGTATACATGCCTGACTGGCAATTAAACTTTGAATTTCCAATTAACAAAAATTACCAGGGACAGAAGAACTTATTAGGTAACATCCTGAAACCAAAATTATCCCAATTCATGGAGAGAATTACATAAAGAAAATGACTTACTTCATCATACTGATTAATAATATGAGAATAAATTTTATTATTGAATAAAAATATTATATGTTTTGACAATAAATGCTATTGTCAAATGTTGCTTGCTTCTAAACTAAAAAAAAAAAATTTGGATCTATTTACAGAAAGTGGGTGACATGATACTTGACATGGAGGGAGGAATTTTTTTATTTAGTAAGAATTTATTGATGTCTTCACATTTAATATTAAATTAAGACAAAAAATCGATTTTAAATAAAATAGTATGCTGTCTATAATTCTCTTTACAATACTGTGTCAAAAAAGCAAAAGTAAAAGAAATAGAAATTGTTCATTCTAGAAACAAGATTGAATACATAGAAACCCATTATATTTTACTTTTCTACTTCTGCGTATGTTTGATGCTTCTAATATTAAAAATAGAGTTTGTCATTCATAAAAAATGTTTGAGATGCACATTTGAGAGAAATATCCATGGCTAATCACAATATGTGCTTAATCCTTAAATAAGGAAAATCTGTAGACTAAAAGACGTATTGTTCATAACCCCCTTTGCTATGAACACCTTTCTTTCATTATTCTTGCCAATTTTTAAAGCAATGTGGGATTGTCTTTATGAGGTGAGATAAAGCATACAGTGAGTCTGCTGTCAGGTGCCGCCAAAGGGAAGACAGGCTCATAAAATCATTGCTGTGTGGCTCCACTACTCTACCCATTGTGTCTGGCACCATGGAGCTTTTCTTCCCAAAATTAAAATGACCATGAGAGTCAACATTTTGATTCAAGTCTGGACCTTGAGGCAGACACAACAGAATGACTAAACACAATCTTATATGTGTATATACAGATACTTGTGTGTAAGTGTATATGTGTGTGTGTATATACATATATATATATATGTGTGTGTGTGTGTGAATATATGACACTTTTAATACAAGTTGCGTCAAATTTCTACACAATGAGTATATAATCAGAAGGCTAAAATAGACATCTTGGAATTAGCAGTTATTAATGTACTTGAAAAAAATTATGATGTAACAAGCCAAACAGACATGCAGAAAAATAATTGAAGGAGTGAGCATGAAGAAATGTCAGTGATAATGAAAATAAGGTCATGAAATAAAGAAAATGCCAGATATAACATGATTCACTAAATTTCAAATACTGTCAGTTTGCTTGTGTTTAGGAACTAGAGGGAAATCACTCAAATTTTTTGTTTGTTTATTGGGTACTGGTGATGAGTCCAGGGATTTCTCAGTGAGCTTCAGGCCCGTGTCACTTTTCAGGTTTTATCTATTTTGAGACGGGATCTCTTTAAGGCATTAAGTTGGTCAACCTGAACTCGCAGTCCTTCAGCGTCAGCTTCCCAACGCGCTGGGAGTACAGGCCTGTGCCACCAAGATGGCTGTCATTTAATTTTGAAATTAAGGATGTGTATTTTATCAAAAGAAAATGATGGATGTCTACGCCATCGATCAAAATATAGAGAAATAATAATATGACAATAGGAAGAAATGTGGTGAATGTTGGTTTTCATAAGAATGCAGCTGAGTGGGAAGCTTATCGGGAAGGGACCGCGCGTGGGCTCTCACGGCGGGGAGTGGCATCCTGTGAGCTCCTTATACACTGAATTTTCGTTCTGTCTGATGACACTTGGAAAATGCGTTGTCAAAGGATAGTCATAAATTGTATTCATGTAAATTTAATAGAAGCTAATCAAAATGTTTCCATGTCTTGTGGAGTTTTCATTCTTTTCTCTTTTTGTTAAATTCCAATCCGCACCACTCTAGCCCTGTGTTATTTGCTATTGTTCTTTGGATTGCTGTGACTGTCGTAGTGCATTATATTCTCCCTTACCACATTTCAGTGATTGCTTTAAAGTCATTTAAAAATGACTTAGAAATGTATAAAGAGTTAGTGTTAACTTTCATAGATGAAATGAAATTCCCTTTGGAACTAATGCCTTCACCTAATGAAAATAATAGGAAAAAAATACAATATATAAAATTTTCAGAACAATTCCAGATAATTTAAATGTAAGTCTTATAATTGAAAAGTGCTTTAGTTGGACATTATTCCTTTAGAATCAAACCAGGTACTAAATTTATTCTGTCCAAACATGAGACCATTTATTTTTCATGTTTTTCAAATGGCTTTTATTACCCATAAAAATAGAAACAGTTCAAAGAGATGCTTGATATAAAACTCCTTAAAGCAATTCAAAAACAATTACAAGGGGGTTAGTCAAATTTACCTTGATATGTAGGACCACGATTCTATAGCTTTTTCCTCTCTCCACAGAAGGTCCATTCTTATTTAATTATTTATTTACTTATTTCCGATATTGGCTTTAAACTTCACCCTGAGGTACAATCCCAGCATGCTCATATATATATATATATTAATTTCAAACAGGATTTTTCTAAATTTCTAAATTGTCCAGGCTGGGTTCAGCCTTGTCGTGTTCTGGCCTCAGCCTCTGAAAGTACAAAGATCATAGATCTGTGCCACCATATCCGGCTAGTATTGTTTCTATTGGAAGTTAATAGTGAGCCCGCTGTTGGCTTTCTGGCCTTCAATTCATACTTTTAGAATATTCAGAAATGATTCAAACCCACATTTGATCTTCATCAATAAATTCCAACCTCATACAAACATGTCAAAATGAAAAAAAAAGGCTTGCTACTCTGGCACTCATTTTCTTGGATATGTCGATATCTCCTTATAAAGAATAAACATTTTTTCAACTTAACCCCACAGACAAAAGTAACATAAATTCCAAATTATGAATGGTTGAATGCCGAAGAAGAAAATTTATTCTGGACACACCTAAACAATGTTGATTAGGGAGCAGTTTATTCAGCAAGGGAAACAATATTTTGACATTAAATTATCTCATGATAAGTGTTTTCCTCACCTATTTATACTGAAAACATGGAGGATATTTGGCAATGTAAGTGCATCACAGTTTATCAGAGGATAAAAAACACTTCAGAATTTTATGAAAGTGATAAACAGGACTTTGTTTTCTTCTATGTAATATACTTACTATCAATTCACCTTACAAGTTAGGTATGGACAGAGAGATAAATGAATGATCATAGTTCTGACTATCATAGATAGATTTTATAGGTTGTATTCCTAAATTTATATATTATAGGAACAAAATAAATTGAGAATAATTAAACTTATGTCAGAAATGAAAAGATTCTCTGAGAAAATTCAATCACAAATGTATGCTGTCAAGCATGTCAGGTGTTCTTTTCCTAAAAATGGCCCTGGGGTGCCTAGAAAAGTGAATGTGCTCTAGTTCAGACTGAGGTCCCATTTTCTGGTCTCTTGTCCCTTACAGTGGACTAAAACCTCTTCTGTGTGTCAAAACCCAAATTACTCCTGGAAGAAATTTCCTAGTTCCAAAATCAAAGGTTTTCTGTTTCCTCTGGAATAGCAGCTATGCTGCAATGGGATTATTTTTTTTTTTTTTTGCTTTTATTTAATAGGTTGTTTCAAATTGCTGTCACACATCCCTTGCTCCCACAGAATGCTTCCCTAATCATCCGTGGATTCATGGCTTTACCGCTTACTTCTCTGATTGCTTTTGCCCATTGCTGCATTAATAGAGAGAAATTATATCCTGCTCTGGATTTTGGCAGCAAGAGTAATTCAATGCTTGAATCTGAGCAAAAATTAATTCCCAAATCAGGAGAATGTACGTAACCTTTTTAGGTTCTAGGAAATTCCAGAAGACATTTGTCCTGAGCTGCTACAGTTTGATTTCAGCTTTAGTAATTTTCACATGACACTAAGACTTGTGGTAACTCCTCAAAGAGCTGTCATTGTTTTTCTTTATTTTTTTAACTCACAAATTACTTTGGACATAAGAATGTGAGTAGTCTTAAAGGTGTCATGGTTTTTAAATATATTGCATATATAGGTACATATATATATATATATATATATATATATATATATATATATATTTGCATACTGTCAAGAAATTGAAGGTGATAGATTAAGTAAATTACACTTTATAATGTATTCATTGTTACAAAATCTCCAGAGTGAGAAATACTTTTAATGAAATCACCTGTAGTTTTTGAAAGAATCTTTGTAAAACGCGTGTTTGCAGCTGAAAGATGAAAACATTTCAGCACGTCTTCAAACTTTAAATGGACAGTAGGTACTAGTCTAAAAATGGCAGGGAAGCATTTGAATTGTTATCCTTATTTTTTATTTCTAGTCAAACTGAGCCTTTTTGTCACTATTTTCGGTTCCACAAATATAGAATTTGGATATCTTCCTCTCTCTGTGAAAGCTACTCATGCTTAATTCAAGCTGCACAAATAACAATAGCTAAAATATGGAAATCACCAAAGTACCCATCAACAGACCAGTGGATACATGAACTGTGGTATTTATACATAATGGAATACTATGCATCTATAAAGTCCAAAAGTGTGAAGGCTTTTACAGGCAAATGGAAGAAACTTGAGAACATAATGCTTAGTGAAGTGAGTCAGAAGCAGAAGGTGAAACATCAAATGGTCTCTCTGATATGAGAGATCCAGATCACAACTCTTAAGGAACATAAAACAAAAAACAAAGTGAAACAGGGGAGTATGGCGGGGAGGGTGGAAGGGGTGGGTTGGGGAGAGGGACAAAAAGAGAGTGCAAAAGTCCTTGTCACCTTGACAAGATAGGTATGTGTACAAAATGCTAAACTTCATTGTAAACCTTAAATTTTGCACTTATACATACCAATAAAATGGGGAGAAAAAAATCAAGGAGCCCTTACCAGAAGGTTTTTCCCTCTGAACTTGGCCTGATCGGGGCTTGAATTTCAAGTCTGGAATAAAACTAGGTAAATTTTTGAAATGTATCCTCCATTTTATCCACACATATTTTTACTTTCACATGATCAACTTTTCTAGTCATAAAGATAAAATGTTGGCAAACCAAGGGTCTTGCCTTACAAGCTTTTAATATTATTAATTTAGAAATATGGTCAGAATATACACAGCATAATATACCAAAATATAATTTGTCTTTGTCTTCAAAGTGTGTCTATTGAGTTAATATTCATATTTTAAACCAATCAATTCATAATTGTAAGGCAATTCATTAAATGTGTGCATATATGTGCACATATGCATATATATATATATATATATATATATATATATATATATATCCATGTACTCTGTATATGTCTGCTTTTTTTTTCCTGTAGACCAAACCACTGAGGGGTGCTCTACTATAGAACTACATCCCCAGCTACTTGTTTATTTGTTTACTTGTTTGTTTGTTTAGAGACAGGGTCTCACTCTGTAGCCTAAGCAAGTCCTGAACTCACTGGCTCACTATGGTACTTACGCTCTCATTGGACTTACAACAGTCCTCCTGCCCTAGCCACCCGAGTGCTGGGATTGCAGGCACGCGCCACCAAGCCCTGCTTATGTGGTTCTGGGAAATTGAACTCGGGTGCTTGGCACTCAATTTAGCTCTTTCGAGGCAAGTGTTTTAACCGCTAATTCATTCCTCTAGCCCCTGTTTTTCTGTTTTTATCTTGCAAAAGTATGTCCCTAAAATTACCCAAGTGGACCTCAAAACTGCTATCGTTTTGCCTCAGCCTCTCTTAGGCTGGGATTACAGGGGTTCATCTTTTAGCCCATGTATGTGTGCAGACATGTTCTATGCCTTTTTATGAACATTGAACTGGATAAGTGAAACATATCATGAAGAAAAAAGGTTCTGTAATCACAGATATTTCTTCTAATTATTTTTACTTAAATAAGGGCCAACTGTGAAATGTCAATTTATGATTGGTGCTATTTTCAAATGGATTGGGTTGGGTTGTGTCTCAGTGGATCCCCATTAGATAGTTAAATTGCTGAGATTCACATTAAAATTTGATGAGGCCTCTAAATATATTCACAGTGTATATTTTCTGAAAGTTTCAATTATTCTTATATACTTTTCATTGTCATATTTTTGGATCATCTTGTAAAAAAACAAAAAGTGTCTACTGAAATTTTATAATAGAGAAAAACTGACAATTTCATACAAATACATCTGGATTTATATAAAATTTTATTATAAATATTACTTTTACAGCATTAATTATATTCAATACATCATCATCAGAGGTCTGAATCTAGTTAATATTTATATCGTGCAATGGCTAAATTTGATGGGAATCATTATATTATATTTGAGAAATCCATTTCTCAAAAAAATACAGCATTGCAATATTTTTAAAGTCTCTATACTTGAATGAAAAAAATTAAGTTAATTTAAATGCAATGTAATTGTGAAAACCTTAGGAATTATGTTCCAACATAACATTAGTAAAATTGGATGAACTTCATCTATGAAATCATTTCTTTTTTATGATCTTCTTATAATTTACTTCAATATTTTAATCTAATATGTAAAATACTGTATTATGCAATATTTCTAGGGAACTCTAGAAATCATGAAGAAAATAAGTCAATATAACTTTATTATATCTAACACTTCACCTGTTCATTTAATTATTTTTTCCTGAAACAATGAAAATCATTAGAGTGACTTTTCTTGATTTTAGTTTATTGAGAACAAAGGTTTCAAAAAGCGCAGGCTTTAAAAAAAATTTAAGCCAAAAAGAATAAAAGTAATATGTAATTATGTATTTGGGAAATATTATTTTTTTACATGTTAGATACATGATTTTAAATTAAGGCAGCATTCTGTTTCAATTATTATTGCTGTCCTGCTGTATATTTCTAAACCCAACCACCTGGTCTTAGTGTATAATGTGTTAAAGACCCTATGACCCAGAGCAAGTGTCTGCCTCTCTGTAAACACCTGTAGTAAGGAGAAGTCCAAGGCCATTTACATTTCTGACCAGGTAAATTATAATTCAGTTACTCCAAGGACACAGTCAAATTTAATGAATTGCTAAAATAGTACACAGAATTTATGAAAGAACTATTCCTGAGCTCATAGACTTACTATGAAATATTTGACTCTGAAAGAATCTAGCAAAAAAAAAAAGAAAGAAAAGAAAAAAGAAAAAGACCTTTAGGGTGAAGTCTGGGATAATCGCAAATTCAAAGTTTCAATGAATTCTCTGGGAGATATCCAAAGATGTCACCTTCGTGATGCATCAATGTGTTCACCAGGGTGCTTCACTATGTTCAAGGTCAAGAGTTTTTTGGGGAGTTTAATTAAATTATTATACTGACCTAATTATTCACCACAGGACTAAAATTAATCATCAGCAACCTCTTCTTCTGTTATTTGGATTCTGAGTCTAGCTTTCTAACCATTTAGCTGACCCCCCTTCCCCCCTGACATGCCCATCCCCCATCTTGAACCTGTCTAGGGTTGCATCAGATGTCATCTCATGGCCAGAGGTGCCCAGAGGGGTTTATGTAAAGCAACACATTCCTTTTACAGTCCTGTTACTTGAGGAATTTTAAGATGTAAGACCTTTATGTCTGGAAATATAGACAATATCTAGGCAAGTCATTTGTTATAAGGCAGCCAAAGCTGGTGTCATAATATGGTTGAAAGCCGTGAACCGATGAAAGTCTATGAAGCTTAGAGTTACTTTTCAGTATATTGGATGCAAAATTTGGCAATAATTTGATTCACAAGATTTGATGGTCTCTAAAGAAATTTTATGTATTTCAGTATGAGCTTATTGAAATTGAGGGTTTTAATAGGAGGAATTGTAAGTAGAATTTTTTGTGCATTACATAATCATGCAATTTTAATTTTAGTGAAACTTATTGCAGTGTTACTATGTACAAATGCAGATGCATTTTCAACAAAACTGTGATGCCACATCTGTTTGGAGAACCACATTTAAGGAAGGTTTCACTTTACGCAGATACCCATCTGTCATGCATTTGACATGTAACTGTCTGTACATTGACATGGTAAATTGTCAGGTGTGAGGTCAAAATCAGCTCTTAACGTTGCTGACAAATTTACATGTAAAATAAAAGAATATTCTTTCATGTGTCTGATAAGCATGCATAAATATGAATATACATGAATATATATGATAAATATGCATAAAAATTCATTCAGAAATCAATGTTTATTGATACATGGTTTTGTAAATTTTCATGAGCATTTGTGCTTAAAAATTTTTAAGCATCATTTCAAAACATTACTAGCATAAAATACCACAGTCTACACGGGACTATTCATTATTAAGGAAATCAGAGCATATATAGAGCAGCAAAAGAAAAAAATGCTTTTGAAATCCATAGGTCCCGTCATGTTTACACACTTCGTCTCTTCACATTTGGTAGGAAAGTGCACGTTTTGCCTTGTTCTGCATTCATTTGACAGATGTACATATACACTAAAGTGACTACAGCTTTGATAAATATTTTTTTAATGATTGGCATATCTAAGATACAAAGGCTGATAAGACTCAAATTTCCCTAAGCATAAAGTATCAAGTAAACCTTATTTCCAAAAGTTGCCAGCATCAACATGGACCTGAAAGATTTCCTTTATGGGTGAAGAAGCCAAGTTGATGTTTAATCTATCAAAAATACCACAAATTGTAGTTGGCCTCTTGGAATAAATTTAGCAGTTCTTATGAAGAGATTAAACTGCTTTTATGAATAAATAAGAAAAGGAAGTCCCGATTGCTTACTCAGTCCTTGTGCTTAAAATAATGAAGTATCCAATTAGCATATTCTTTCATTCTCTTTCCTAAAAAACTAATGCTGAAGCAAATAGGGATGTTTGTGTCCTCTGGTCCTTCTGTCCTTGGTGCATGACATTGAATAAATGATGCTGGGGATACAGACAAAAAATAAACTCATCAATTTCCTTGAAGAAGCTTACACACCACTTACAATAAAGATAAATGCTTTGCTTTCGGTGGTGACAGCCAGAATAGAGGTCAGTGATTACCTGTAGGAGGGAGCGTGATTGAAGTACTTCAAAGACAGTTTACTAAAAGAGAGTAGACTCCAGAGGGTTATGGGAAGCTGGAGAGGAGATTAAAAAGTCTGCTCTTGTCAGGAGTGCAGCTAGTCTGGCTGCCCCTTTTCCTTCCTGGGAGCCATGCTTTCAGTTAATCAGTGCTCTGTCTCGTGGCAGACATTTTGTTTTGAAAAGTGATATTTTAAAGCGTTGACTACTTTCTCACACATAAGCATTGTTCTCCACAAATACTATTTGCACACAGTTAATATGTAAACTATGTATTTTCCATGCCATTCACGATCACATATTTTTAATGGTTTTGTTTTTCTTCCTTCAGGATAAGAATTCTTGCTAAGTTCAAAGCACATCCTCAGTGTGCTCGTTGTTTGCAGTACACTTGTGTTGCATGATACAATAGATGTGGATTAAACACCTAATTTAATGCACCTAATTTTAGAGTTGATTTATATATAGTTTCCAACGTGATACTAATAGCTTTTTTATTGTCTTTGTTTGTGTTTACATGTTTTGGAAAAATTTTATTTTGATTTTTAAATTGAGGAAATTTCTGAGAATTTACGTTTTACCTACTCATCAAAAGGCAATGAGGAGAAATTTATTATTATTATTTATGATTTTCATCTTTATTATTATTGCCATTTTGCAGATAAATTGAGGCTGGAAAACTGTAAACAAATATAAAGGCTTCAATTTTATTAAGAGGTTGGCCTGTAATATGAAACTTACACTCTGGTCTTACACTCTTGTTCTAGCTTTTAGTTACTGGAGTGAGACCAGAGTAGGTTCTTTTGGCCCCAGCCTTATCCTGGCTCAGTATACCTAGATGAGATCAATGGAATGAATGAAATATGATAATTATTGGAATCATTTCTAATATAAAAAGAAGTCTCAGCCAACAACCCAGGCCCAGAATAGCTCCGCTTACATTTAAGGTGACTGAACAACTACCACCACTAGGTGGCAACAAATGCAATAAAAAAAGTGGATATTTCCAGGATTCTAGATCGCCCTTCCGAACTTCCTTTAATGTATCTCAGCAAAGAGACTAAAAATAATACTTGAAACTTCCTAGTGAGTAATATATCTTTGGAAGACTGCCAGTTCCATCTTGGTCAAATGAAAAAAAAAAAAAAGTACTCGGTCATTGAATAGAGGCAAAATTTCTGAGGTAATTTTTCGTTTTTCCAGGAGTTATTATTTTCATCAGTGTGTACTTGTGATACGTGATTGTTACATTAAACTTGACGAACTGGGGCACATGCGTATTGGCTCAAATTCACAGCAGCTTCCCCTCCCCCTGTTCATCCCCATCCTGTCCTCTCCCATGTTTCCTTTCCCTTTCCCTTAAAAACGTTTTCTACTTCCTGCCATCTGTCTTATTTGGTGAAACCAAAATTTGTATTTTTAAATTTTTTAGTTACTGTTATTCGATCTAAATTTGGGAGCATTATAGATCCAAATGAGATCTTAGCAAACCCCTGTTTAGATTTTTTAAAGTCTTGTTATTAATTTAATCTTCCGAATTCACCTATTATACTTCCATTCATTCAGATTTATACTTACTGTTTTATATATATAAACATATTAATTGAGTGGTTACTCAATACAAGGATATTAGACATTGTCTGTGAGTCAAATAGATAAAAGCGCCTTGGATGTGGAACTTTCTGTGTATCGGGGACAACCCTCAATTTGTACATTAGTGACTGCTGTGATGGCTGATTGTATTTATCCTCTGGATATAACATGTGAGACTTCTGGTAATAGGAGTGACAGCAAAATTTCCGTGTCCATGTCATGAGGAGCCTTCAGGCACCGTTTCATTTTATTTTTATAATAGCTTGGTTAGTTTGAAAAGTACACACTGAGGCTTGATAATTCACTAGAAATACTCAGATGATAAGAAAAGGCCAACACATTTATGGTTATTGTTCTTTATAAGGCGATAATACAGATGAAAATCAGCAAAAGGAAATGGTACAAAGTGACAAGTCCAGACGAAAACATGCATAAGTTAAAAAAAATGTTTCCTACAATTTTAATCAGAGGCAGATACATAGAAGTTTTCCCACATTGGTGTAGGACAATGAGTGCAAGGTGGTACATGTCAAATAGAGACGCTCACCTGAGCACTGGAATGCATTTTGTTGATTGGGGTCAGTTACCTAGCCATTCGCTGCCCTGTGACTCCTTTGAGCTCACTCAGATATCAGCCTCTTTTGAAGGCAAAACAGATGTTCACCATAATTCATATGGTTTGTTCAAACTTGAGCCCTGTTACCAGAGGTTAGAGGCAAAAAGAACAAACAGAAAGAAACCTTCTGTTCACTATATGTGTAGTGTGGCCAAAGGCCTTCAGGATAGCAAAACCTTATCAGGCAGGATATTCTGCATTTAATTTTTCAAGAAGCAACCAAGGTCATTCTTTAGAGTGTACAGATTTGAAGTTGGGTGGGCCTGATGACATGTCATTTTACTTCTCAGTCCACCTGTTTTGCTCTTCGCCTAGTCAGTAAAACAAGTGTTTTATTTTATACATCAGCATTGCATTTATATTTTCATTATAGAGGAAATGAGAATCATTCTACAGGTATTCAATGTCCTTTCTCTAAAATGTTGGCCCTTTCACATAGTCTACAAATTATTATGAATGTAAGTCATTAAAATTATTCTCCTACCAGGTTTATCTGAGTTCTAAGTCAGTTGCAGAGAAAGCCAGTGTCCCTGTCTTGATCACAGATTTGTGCTGAGACTGGTAAATAAGATCCAATCTCCACATAGTTTAGTTTGAAGAGCCATAGCACCTACGTCATCTTTCACATGTAAAGGTTTTTCATTCCCTAAGGGAATTCAGACCTTGTCTATGATGCAAATTGCTTTATTTCTCTAAAAAAAAACTTATTTTTTTCCTAGTTTGATAGCTTTGAATCCACCAAAACATGATTGTAAATATTTGTGTAAAGCACATTTTGTAATTTAAGGCACAAACCTACGTATGTTGACCATTGTAACTATAAACTCCTCTAGATATTTGGTAATCAAGTTTCCCAGGAGTTATATGACACCGTACTGTCTGTTGACTTAATGGAGTACAGCTTCTAAAAATACTGTATTAAAATGGCTTTTGAAGTAGAAATAAGTAGAAGACTAACAGTCAAGAGACACTGATAGAGACATTTTCTTCCAGTCTTTAAAAGTTAGCTGAGGCCAACAGTAGAGGATTCACTGTCACCCACCAAGATTCCTTAAGGTATATGGGCTTTAATTTGACTGCCTCGGGCTGAAAGAAACTGGTCTCCTACAGCTGTACTGATTTCCAAGCCTGAGTCTATTCTTCCCAAATAGAGAATCTTTTTCCTAAATGATCTTCTTGGTCAAATAGGATCTTTCTGCTCACTCACAATAGTCAGACTTGAAATCCATTTGACTTAGTTGTAGTAATAATCTGTGCAAAAACCACTTAATATGCAACTAGACATAGTTTTTTTCAGTATAACTAATTCTCTTGTTTAAATCTTTGACCTAACCTGTTTGCCAGGCTGCTTTTGTATTGCCTCACATTCAACTGTATTTTTTTTTTTGTTTTATTATTTCACTTCCTTTCTTTTATCTGACTTACCACCACATAGATGGACTTTTAAATTCTTGTTACTCTTCTCATTTCTCATATCGAGAGTAAGTTGAGTGGATGAGTGGATGGGAATTAAAGTGAATGTTCTCATCTAGTTTTTGGATAGGCTTGATGATTGTAAGTGAGACAGCAATGCGTTTGTTTGCTCTTCACTTGAAATCTATTACATCTCATATTGGATAATCAAAGCTTTATAAATAGTTAGATTTTGAAAAGAGAAATGGTAAAATCTGATAGAAACAAGATTTAATTTTGTAAAACAATGCATTTTTTTAGTTTGAATAATAAAATTAAAATATTTTAATGATATATTTTCCTTAAAGATGTATAAAATTGAACATTAGAAAACAGGAAAAAGAAGAGGAAATTTATCTAATTAAATATAAGAAGTGAAAAAAATGGAGCATAAGTCAATGAAATTGATAATAACAAGCTTATATCCAGGTTACATTAGAAAAAAGAGATGACACAAATAGGTATTTTCAGAAATAGAGGAAGAGGAGTCTTACAGATGTTGTGGGCATTAAAAGGATAATAAAGGAATATTATAAAATATTTGCTTACAGATTAGATAATCTACATATGAGGAACCAAATTTTAGAAAGACACTGTTTTCTAAATCCCAGAAAATTAGAAATAAAACATCTGAATAAACATATTAAATTAATCAAATTGGTAATATTCTTTCCACGAAATCACAAGTCCCACATTGCCTCACTTGTGCTATATTTAAGATAGAAAATACTCCCGTTTTCAGCAATCTGCCCTGAAAATGGGAGCAGGCAGGATCCTCTTCAGTGTATTTATTGAGGCCAGTATGATCCAGTAGCACAACCAAGTGAAGACGTCATCAGGAAAGCAACCAACTGACCAGTGTGTCTTATGAACATGCGCGTAAAACTGCTCAACAAAATATTACAAACTGAATCACAAAATGTATGAAAATAATTTTGTACCATCATGAAGTTGGATTTATTTTTAGTGGGCAAGGTTTGCTCAACATTTGATAAATCAATGAATACAAATCCATCATATTACCAAACTAGAAAATAAAAATTGCAAGATAATCACATGTATGCAGAAAAATCATTGTATGAAACACATTTCATGATCGGATTTCTCAGCACATAGGAGTAGGAGTTAATTCTACCAAACTGATAAGGAACAATTATAGCGACCTACATCTAGCCCTTGACCTAATAATGAGAAACTTAAAATGTTGCCACTAATAAATATCAGGGACCAAGTAAAGATGCTCCTCCTTCCGTTGCTAATTTTAATTGTCATAACTGAATCCTAGGATAATGCAGTAAGGAAAGAAAAGATTATATACACATAGTGGGAAAGCATAAATAAAATAGTCTGTATTCACAGTTGAGATAATCAAACTTTTAGGAAACCTTAATCAAATATAGCAAAGCTTCAGAATACAAAGTTATGATAAGCATCCATGGTGGACCTATACAGTAACCATCACCATTTGGAATTGGAAATGAAAATCATGTTATAATTTATATTAATATTCTTTAAATAGAAATACACAGACACATGAATTTAACATTAGAACTATATTACATAACACACTTAGACATATATGTAAGCTTAGAATTGTAGGAAAAGAAAAAAGCAAAATTGGGGTGAAAGGTAGCAAAGAAGATCTAAAGAAATTGCAGAAACACTTCCAGTTCATCCTGAAGTTGTCAAGATAACAGTTGTCCCAAAATAATCTATAGACTCAACATTACTCAAATCTGAGCAATGTTTTTGTTGATTTAAGCAAATTAATTCTAATATTTAATCTTTTAAAAATTTAGTATACAGAGGTGAGGGAAAAGGTCTAGAATAGACAAATTAGTATTGAATAAAGAATAAAGTTGGAGGACTAGCATTACCTGACTTGGAGATTAACTAAACTATAGTAAGAAAGACTTTGTGATTCTGGTGAAATAAGGGTCAAAGTTCATGGAACCCAATGGAGAGCCAGGAAATAGGCCCTCCCAGACATATTGAACTTGCATTTGATAAGGAACAAAGGTCAAGCCATGCAAGATAATATCCATCTCAAAAATACCAAATTTAAGTCATGCCTTACACTCTTTAAAAATGTATTCAAAATGTGTCATCAGCACTAATTAATAATGTATCAAATTTCTGGACTATAACAATATAAAAGAAAGATTGAATTTGAATGGGGTAATTGCTTTTGGTTACAAACTTGAAAATGTGGTCTATGGTGTACACTTACAACAATGTTCAGTGCATGGAAGAGTAGGAGCTGTCGTGTGTTGCTCACAAGAAGACAAAATGGTAGAGCCCATTTGGAGCTAGTTTGGCATTTTTGTATATAAGTTAACATAGTCTCATCACATGATTTAGAAATCACACTTCTAGAAATTTGCAAAAATGAATCGAAAATCTGTCGATTCAAAAATGTGCACAAAGGTTATATAGAAACTTTGTTCATAATTGTCAGGATGTTTCAGAAACCAAACCCTCTGTGAGAAAGAGGATAAATTTTGTTGTGTTTTGTTATTTATTTTAATATTTTGTTGACTGAAGAAAATGAGCTATCGGGCAATGAGAAATCATGAAGGAACCTTAAGTACCTACTTCTTTGTCATAAGACATTATGAAAGAGTTGCATGCTATATAATTCAAATTATATGGCATTTTGCATAAGGCAAAATTATGAACACAGACAATATAGGCAGGACTGTGAATAGAGTCCTGTGGTGAAGGATTTTGATTGGTGCAAGAGCTGTGTATGTGTGAGAAAAGGCAGACTTACGGACTTTTATTTTTGCCAATTTTCTAATTTTTCCATGATCCTAGACCTACTTTGAAAATTAAATTTATTGAATTAAATAATCGTAAGAGATGACTTGCAACCTTCTGCTTCTTATTTTCAAGGTATTCGAAGTCCCATTTCAGCTTTAAAATTTTATATTGTAATAGATTACATGGTCAATTAGACAAGGGTGTGGTAATACATGTGTAATGTGACACTTGCAGCCACTGGTGTGATTAATTACCATGCATTAAACGTTGGCTGAGAAACCACACTCAGAAATGATTATGAGATTATTAGTATTTAAACAAGTTTTAAGATGGGGGATGGCAGATATTTGCAGCACATTTGCTTAATGCAATGTTTCAAATGAGAAATACCTGTGCTGTCATGTTCATTAAGAGACAAATCATAGAATTGGTAAAAAAAAAATGGTAACAAAAACTAAGCTCTCATGAATGCTGCCAAGTATTTTGTATTAATAGGAAACGGCATGGATATTTAATCCTTTGATTGTTCTTATTTGACAGGGTATTATTTTGTCTGGTTTTGTCATGGAAAAAGTGGTTAAGTACTCAGAGGTTAAAAAATATTCAGATCACTCAGATAGATGTGTCGAATGACCTTGCCTCGTAGACGTTTCTTGTAATAATTTTACCATACAGTCTCCTACCTTGCTATGCTGTGTATCTTAGCCACTCTACCTTGCTATGCTGTGTATCTTAGCCACTCTTGACTGCCGCTGACTGGAATAACAGGAGTATTGAGTGTTGAAGAAAACATTTGATGTTGTCCTTTTCTAGGTCAGTAAAGGTTTAAGAAGTTTAGCAAAAAAAATTAAAGAATACTTCAGACATTATTTTCTATAGCTTAAAGATTGTGGAATGCAATATAGATTAAAACACGTCATAAATGACATGATTTCAGAATCCACATAAAAAGAGTTATGTGAACTCAGCAGCTTTTTTTTTCCTATGGATATAGAGAAAAATGAAGAACTTATATTACCTAGTATGCGCCCATACCTTGTGCACCGTTTATATTTTTTAACAGTAAGAAATTTGCTCTGTGTGTGTGTGTGTGTGTGTGTGTGTGTGTGTGTGTGTGTTTGTGTGCGCACACTCGCGCATGTGTGTATGGGTAGTATAGTCAACAAAATAAGTGGGTCTTTATGTTTAATTTTTTCCTCTCAGTATTTATAAATCAGCGTAGTAGAAATTGAATATGGTTTTCTTGCACTATATATATATATTTTTTTGTCTCACCGAATATAGACTTTTTTTTGCTACATAGTGACCTACTTAAACTTTTTTAGCGAGCTTGCATTTGTTCCCAATTTTTTTTTCATGACAGAATAGTGACAAAGTCATCAGTTTGGTAAATTAGAAGGAAAAAATAACAAATTTCCACATTCTGATGCCTCGGGCTCTAAATTTAAAAAAATACATAAATACTACACTTATTTAAAAATAAATAAAATATTTACTAATATATTTCATATCAGTTCACAAAATATTTTTTCTTAGACACAACTTTATGTTTTGGTCTTTTATCTTTTTATCTTGGGAAATTTAAAAACCAGTGTGTTAGTATTTTAGCATTTTAGTCTATTAACACCACATCTATGTTTGTGGACAGTTCCCTTTTTTAAAAGACTCATTAACATGATTCCTCCTTAATACTTAGTTTACATGCATGTGGAGTATTGAAAAGTTTAGTTGCATACAAATATAGAAGCACTTCAATGCCATTTACAAAGGTGAGCATAATTATATAGAACCGGTGCATTGACTTAACTGTATTGTAACATTTAAGTAGGTGAAGGGCTTCCTCTCTTGTGCTCAATGACAGCATCCGTTTTATCTTGAGTTGCAAGGAATTCATTAATATTTTAACATATAAATAGATTACAAATAAAATATTTATGCAGGAGAAAAACTAGATATTTATAAACTGTAATCAAACTTCATTTTGTCTAAGTTTTACAGATAGTAAAACTTTCCTTTAATATGTCTTATGACTTGGATTATTTTTCCAAAAATATATTTTACAAAGATTTATGAAAGGAATAAAAAAATATTTACTTAATTCTCTTCCATTATTTAGATTTTTTTGTCTGTCATTATTACTTTATGAAATGATTCATAAAACTCATTATTGTGTATTTGATGGCTTCAGTGTCAGCTGTATCACTTTACATTCTTGAATGGAGATTTGAAGGCATAAATTAGTATAAATAATTAATGGAACACAATATCTGAGTTACAGAGCACATCTCAATGATTTACAAACAAATGATAAAAAATGAATTTTCTATTTAGTAACATACAAAAATATATTTAAGAGAAATGTATTTTGATGGCCCATTAATATTTGTCAATATATCTTTGGTATTCGTAGGACAGCAAGTGAACAGCATGCAATGGAATTAAACATAACACATGATGTAATATAGTAATGTATATTTCATTGTGGCTACATATCTAACCCTAACTTTTTAAAGAGGTACTGATAGATCTTTTCTTTCCTTCAGTTTTGACATTGTCAACCATACAGTTAGAGGTGTGTCACAGCGATGAGTTTAAAATTGTTATGTCTACGTCTCTTAATGAACCTGACAGACACGGTAGAGAATGAGTTTTATTAGATATTTTAAATCAGTTTTTATTACTATTTTTTCAATTTTCCTTAGTGTAAGTTAAGATTATATTCAACTGTGTCCAGAGGCTCACACAAATGAAAATCCTTTTACTATAGTTGACAGAGACAGGAGGATCACAATTTGAGACTAGACCAATAGCAAGACAGTGTCTCAACTTCGAAGGTACAAATGATCCTGTGTTTTGACTCACCATGAAGGCCCTGGTCTCAATTTCTAGTGCGTTTATATAGGTTTGTTTATTTTTTTATTCTTGTTTTTTCCAATGAAAGTGTCCTGGTACCTCTTTTGTGACACAGATAGATAGTTCAACATCAATCTGTTGACACCCTAGCATAATACATTATAAATCTTCTCATACACATGGAGTAATGATTAGAGATTTCACAAGAAATGTGTGCCAGAAACCCTTCTAGCTGATTGCCATATGCATCACACTTAGCCATGAGACTTCTGGTATGTTTATGGTAATGTAACAAAATAATGAAATGAACAAAATGCAAAAATATTTTAAGAGGAAAATCATATAATAAGACAATAGTAACCTTGAATTTTCTCTTGAGAGTAAAAGAATGAACAGGCTCTTGGAGTTTAGGAATATATGTTCAGCACTCTTTACTTTGTGTTTTAATTTGAAAGTTTAGACTGATTAAAGTCACTTATGGTTTTCCAGCCTTTCCTTGTATAGTTTATCAGTTATCACATAAACTTCTGATATAACTTAACAAAATTTCTGTTTACTAGAGAGGCAGATTTCTACCTCTCTAGATATTCAAAATTTCAATTACTATTGAGATTCTATTAGAGAGACAACTTCTATGAAAATGATTTAATGCAATAATATGTATGACATCTATACTATGAGCCAGAAACAAGAATTATCAGAGCCAATTGAACATGTTGATTACCTAATAGTATAGGATTTCAAATTTATATTTTTAGAGGATGTCAAAATCTATAGTCTATGCTCACCTGTGTTATATTGTATAAACTTTATTCTTCTCTGAGATTAATTGACAAAGGGAAGAATCACTTAATAATATCATAATTACTTTTCAGATGATATAGTTTTATTAATTTTTAAAATATAAACCACAGTCAATGACTATGAAATATTCCTCATAGGCTTGTATCTGAAGCTTGAACAAACTACACAGTTTGTTGATCAGTTCAGATATTAGCATAAGACAGAGTGAAATTTTGTCACAAAATAAAGTCTATCTACCCAGTGCTTTGTTTGCCAGTCTGGAAATGCAGAGGGTAACTTCAGAGAATCATAATACTCAGAAGCTTCTCAGGCCATAAACTCCCAGACACAGAATGGGGTAATCACCCATGTTTTCTGTACTGCCTCTGAGTCCTCCTGCCGTATCTTCTGAGAGAAATCCTTGCCAAACTTTCCCTTCTAAGGAGTTTAATAATCTGAGTCACCTTCACTTAAGAAGGCATCATTGTTTCCAGCTTTAACTTGATATTTTTACATGGATACTCAGAACAGGATACTATGTTTAATTTTCAAGTATGTTGATAAGTTTTCTGATTTAAAAATAGTTTGCATTTTAAAAACAGTGAAAAAATACCCACGTGTACCTAGCAACAGCCTGAATTTCTCACTTAAAACCCTCTTTCTCCATTCACCAAATGATTGACCTTTAGAACTTATTTTGTGCCATGAAAATACTAATCAGAAATTCTAGCAAATTTTAAACTGGCATTCTGTCAATGTGACATTGATGTTAACCATAATTAATTTCAACAGCTGCTTTATATTCCATTTTTTTAATGTGTGACAATTGCCAAAGCTCCATCCTTAAACTTCTAGCCAATCATTCTCTACCTGAAAAGCCTCATTCAAGTTTAAAAATAAATTCTTCACTTTTTAATAGAAATAAACACCTATCGAGAGTATATGCTATTTTGATGAGGAATACTTAAGTTGCTCTGCAGCTAATTCTGCCTATTCAGATGTAGAACATCTTGCATTTGCTTCCACATAAACATCAGTTATATACAGACATATGTCTCTGTGAAGCAGCCCATTGTCACTAGAGAGGGAACGCTCATCTATTGTTTCAGTTTTCTACTGACATCTCATAAAACACAACAAACTCCATAGTCTAAAAGAGGATTTGTATTTCCCAAAATTTGGATTGCTAATAATTCTGTTGGTTAGTGAGGGAATTCTTAATCATTAACCAGGGCAGTGGAACACCCAGAATTCCTCAAGTGCCCTCATAGAAATGCTTGATATATCTCGTCACTTGCTGCCTGCTCAGAATTCAGCTGGAGGTTTAGCTCTTTGCACTAGTTTCTGCTGTACTGGGCTTGACTCTCCTCCGTGAATGACAGCTGCCTCTCAGTCAGGATTTCCCCAGTGGTTGATGGGAAATATCTCACCACTCTTAAAACCTAGACCTCAAAGTTGCACATGGCAAACTTAACACATTTGGTTTCTTAAAAGAATCTTTTGGAAGAGATAACAACCAAAGAAGTAAATATAGTTTGCTTCTCTTGGATTACATAGCAATACAACTTACTGGGGGCTGAAGGAATATTTCAGAAGTTAAAATGCTTGTCTAGCAAGCCTAAGGCCCTGAGTTTCATTGGATTGCTATCGGTCTTACTGGAACAGGTGAGGATAACTTCAGAGGTGAAAGGATCAAAAGCTGCTCAGGCCACAAAGTCACAGACACAGAATTGGATGATCACTCTTGCTTTTGGTATTGCCTGTGAGACCTCATGCATATCTTCCTGGAGAAGTCCTTGCCAAACCTTCCCTTCTAGAGAGTTTAATAATCCTAGTCTCTTTCACTTAAGATGGCATCATTATTTCCAGTTTTAACTGGTATTTTGACATGGATACTCAGAATAGTATATTAAATGTAATTTGTAAGTGGATGAAATATTTTCCTGATTTTTAAAAACAAATCAGCACCACATATAACTGGATGTGGTTATTCTAGCACTAGGGGGCTGAGGCAGGAAGATTGCTGTGAGTTCGAGGCCAGCTTGAGCTCCATAGTGAGTTTAGGACCAGCCTGGAATGCAGAGTGAGACCCTGTCTCAAGACAAAATAAACAAGCAAAAAATATAATTTATTTATTCAATAAATGTTAACTAATATCTTTTCATGTTTATATAGATACTGTGTTTAAAGATATTTTCAGTGCATTTAAACTTTCACTTATTAATTCCTTGCCTTTTTAACAAAAGATTTAAAGTGTTTCAAATAGTTATTATCAACAATACCACACAAAAGAAAGTCCTATCCTATGAGAGAAAAAATCGAAATGAGAAGACAGATGAACACATTGCATTGAAATCTTTAGGCCTCAACCTAGAGAGATGCTTTGGAAAATTCAGTAATGAACAATCTCCGTGTAAATTCATCCAAGTGATAATTCTTGGAAGAGGGTAGTATGTGTATGTACAGTCATATTTTAAAAGATGGAAGAATATTTTGCAATTATTCAAAGAAACTAAAAGTTTCATTTTCCTTGCCCAAGTTTTTCTCTGTAGATGAATACTTTAACTTCATTGTTCTCAAGAATGAGCTATATTTTCCCACCCAACTTGCTGATATAACTATATATTTCTTCATAAGAAAAGAGCTTGCTTGAATTACACTTCTAAAAATTCAAACTCAGTTTTTCAAGCTTTCCCCTAGATATTTTTTTTCTAGTTTTGAGTTTCAGTGAAATAAGAGAATTGGCAGAAATAAAGCAGTGTTTCAGTAGGAGGAAAACTACAGTTTTAGTCTCATACAGTCTTTAATTGGATACCAGTATGGTGATCCAGCTCTAAATAGGTAGCATTTGAATGTCTGTTTTCACAGAATTTTCACTTAGTTATTAATTTTAACATTTCTCCAGATCTCCTTTGGTCTCATATTCTGTGTTTTATTTAGAATAAAACAGAAGCAGAATTATATAACTTACAGAAGCCAATTTTAGCAAATTCTCTGAAATCTCACTGGATGTTCTTAATTGGAATAAAGATAAATGCTTTATTTTAAACTATATCTGTCGATCTATCTATCTATTCTATCCTATTCTATTCTAAGTAATACATTGTTTGCAGAACAACTCATAGATTAAGCCCCTTCCCTTTTCACTTTGCAAAACTCATTCTGTGGTGTTTTTCTATGGATGCTTCTAGGGCAGGTTCCTTTCAACCTGGGTCCTCCTGCGTTTCTTTGACTCCTGCTGTTTTTTTAGTCTTGCCCAATATTTATCACCACCAGACTGGTTATGTGTTGTGTTAATTTAGCAATCAACTCTCTCCATGCCACATTAGATGTGATGTGTGTGACTCCAGGGAATTATGCTAACGTATTTTTTTTTCAGTGTTGTATTCCCATACGTAAAATAGCCACAGTTACCTGGTAGTCTGTCAGTATTGTGTCTAAATGAATAGAGATAACATTACTGAGAAAATTATAAATCTGCATTAAATGTTAATAAAATATTGAGTAAATATATTTAACAAGTGTAAATATGTACCTTCTCATGTTGATCATTTTAGAGACTTATTTAGTTTCTTTATGACATTATTACAAATCATAATAGCAATGAGATATTGAATATAATGCAGGGCCATTTCTAGACCACCACAATTAACTCAGACATATTTTGTTTTGTTTCCCAGTGAATACTAATGTGATATCTATACTATATTGCAGTATACTAGGTGTGAAAAGGAATGAATGTTTGAAATGTAGATAAGCCTCTTACAGGTACTGCATTGCTGAAAAATGCCAGTAACTACCCAAGCCTTTGGGAGGTTGAGTCTTTCAGCTGAAAGATTATCTTGGAGAGACAATGATGGCTACCAAGTAACTAGGAGTGTTTGTTGAATGTTGAAGTGCCTTAGAAATTTCTTCAAATTACTTCTTTCCAATAAAATGTCTTAGTTCCAATAGGATAGAGTTTACACTTTAAAATAAAGTTGCTGTATTGATTTGCTCTCTCATGTGAAAGTGCTTTGTAACCTGTAGCCTGCTGCTTGATAGGATTTTGTGCCAAAACATTCAAAATTGAAGTCACTATTCTACTCTGTTGCTTTCTCTTTAGCCATGTTTTTGAAATATACTAAATACTTTGCTGTCATTTCAATAAGATCTATAGCATCTTTTTAATAAGTAAGTTCTATGGCCTGGCCTGGTGGCACAGGCCTGCAATCTCCATCCTCAAGAAAGTGGAGGTAGGAAAACAGCAGATTGGATCCTCTCCTGGCATCCTTCCTTAAACCTCAATTTATTGACACCTTGCCTCGAAATAAAAAAATATATATACATATATACACATATAATATATAAATATTATATATATATATATATATATATATATATATATATATATATATATTTGGCTGGAGATGTAGCTCAGTGTGAAAGCCCTGAATTCCATACTCAGCACAGAAATAAAGGTAAACTTCCTCTCAATAAACAAAAAAAAATTAATTAAAAGCCTCTCTTTGATGCCCCATGACAGGCAACTTTCATCCATTCCAGTTTATTGTTGAAATGCAGGGATTCAGTCCCATCTCCATGCTCCAGTTTCAGTCTTAATTCTCTTGCTGTTTTCATCACGGCTGTGTGGCTTCCTCCAATGAAGCCCACGATCCTCAAGGTCACCCACAAGGACAAAAATCAGCATCTTCCAAATTCCTGTTAGTTTTGAGAATTTGGTCTCTTTTGAATCCCATGTGCTCATAACAGCATCTGGGATGGTAAATCTTTTCCAGATGTTTTCTATTTGTTTTGCCCTGATCCATCAGAAGAATCAGTATCAATTGCAGCTGTAGCATTATGAAATATATTTCTTTAGTAATAAGATTTGACAGTCAAATTATACCTTGATCTAGTGGTTGCAGGATAAATGTTGTGTTATCAGGCATGAAAACAACATTAATCTTATTGCATATCTTGGACAAGGCTCTTGAGTGACCAGGTGCATTGTTAATGACAATAATATTTTGAAGGAAATTTCTTTTTCGGAACAGTTGCTCCCAACAATAGGCATAGTAATTCAGAAAGACATGTTATAAACAAATATTCTGTCATCCAAGCATGATCAATTCACTCTGAGAACACAGGCAATAATAGATTTAATGCGTTCTTAAGAGTCCTGTGATTTGGGGAGTGATAAATGAGTACTGACTTTCAGTGACTATTACGAGCTCCTTTGATGGTATGAAGCCAGGCATTGACCTCTCTCCAGTTTTGAAAATTCTATATGTACTTTCTTCACTGAGCAAAGGTATTTCACTGTAAATGATATTTGATGTAACCACCTTCATCCAGTGCCTTATATCTGGATGACTTACAACTTTTCCTTTACTGCTGTACTTTTTTTTTTTTTTTTTTACTATCATGGAGATATTTTATTTCCTTCAAACGCATTAACCAAACTGCTAGTTTCAGCTTTCCTACTGTAGCTTCCTCATCTCCTTAAACCAGGGAAAGACAACGTTGTGAGTACTAGGTTTTGGTTTCAGAAAATATTATGGACACTTTGGACAGTTCAGAATGCTAACAGTGTTTCCATATCATCCCTAAGCTGCGTTACTTTCTATCAGTTTTGTCTGCACGCTAATAACACTTGGAATTTTCTACAAGAGCATTTCCTTTACAAGTTAGCTGTTTATTAGAGCTGAGAAGAGAGACTTTGCTTTTGCATATGTCTCCCTCACTATGATGAGTCATTTCTACCTTTTGCCTTAGAGTGAGGAACACATGACTTTTCATTTAATTTGAACACTTACAAGGTTATTGTAGATTATTGAATTGCCTATTACAATATCGTTGAGTCTCAGGGACTGGAGATGGGAGCAACTCATCAGCGGAGCTCTGGATGCATGTGACATAGACTAATTAAGTTCACTGCTTCACATGGGCATGATTTACAGTGCTCCCAAAACAATCACGATGGTAAAATTAAAGATCAATCATCACATGAGTGGGCACTATGCACGATAATGGTGACAGTGTTTAATATACTGTGAGAACTACCACAATGTGACACAGGACCATGGCACCTGGGCACTTGCTATTGAGAAAGTGGTGCTGATAGACTTGCTTGAGGCATGCTTACTGCAGCCTTCAGCTGGTTAAGAAAAAGAAATCTGAACAGCACAATACAGCGAAGCAAAATAAAATGTTGTATGCCTGGGTTAGTTTCCACATTAATACCTCTCATCACACGTTAAGTCTCTGTATAGCACTAATGTTTCATATCTTTGTTTAGATTAAGTATGCTTACTCTGTTCCCATAATCTGATGGTTTTACTCTAGTCTTGGGTCACAGAGAGAGTAGCTTCCATTTTGATACTCATCTTTGTATCCTGACTATTCATATGCTTTGTGCTTCTAAATAGCACCTATAAATTATATCATATTTCTGTTTTATCGCTTTCAGTTCTGTTTTGCTCTGGTTCAGTTGACTTTGATAAAATTTATATTAGGCATCTTCACCAACACAATTTTATTTTAACTTTTCCATTTAGACTGTGACTTCACACACAATTCCTATCATATACTGATGCATTAGATAGCCAATATCTTTTCAAAATATACTCTAGTTATTATTTTGACAAAGTTTGCACTTGACAACCTGACATGTTGGCTCGTATTCACAGTAAGAAGGGTGTGTACCTTATCTAAATAATTTAAGCACTTACTGTCTTTCAGAACATTTATTCTTCTGTGAGATAAAAGAAATAGCCAAGGAAAAGTATATGATTTTATAATAATCTTCAAATCAAATTCTGAAAATATATTTTATAGCATATGTAATGTATAATATATTATAGATGAGATGATAAATTATTTCATAATTATAAAATATGTAACCATCTTCTACAGTATACTTGATAGTTTAAAAAAAAGGGCATGATAATAGGTTGAGCTTCTTGCGAGTTATATTTTAGACAGTGTACTAAGTACATTCCATAAATTACTTCATGTAGTCTCAACTATAGAATTATTAAGCACTCATAAATTTATTATTTCCCTTTTGGAAGAGAGGAAACTCAGAGACAGCAAGGTTAAAAAACTTGCCTGGGTCATACACCTGATACATTAGAAAGCCAGAATGAAATGAGTGTGGTTTGCTGTGAGAAACCAGTCTCTCAACCCCAGTGCTGTGATGCCTCCCACATAACTGTGACTAACGGGCACTGCAGTTAATGACTGTGAGACAGGCTAGCAAACGCATCTCTTTCTCCAGCGCTGTGAATTCATGGTAGGAGATGCCATAAGACCGCATTAAAAGGACCAGCTAACTCAGCTTTGTGAACCTTGGAAAGGAGGGGAGAGGGAGAAGAGAGGCCTTGGGTAACTTCGCCCGGGCAGTCGTTGGGAGTATGCTGAGCTAAACCGATACTGTTAACTTGGTTAATTATTTAAGTAAGGCATCTGAGCCAAACCTCAAATTTATTAAAGTGTGGAAACTGTCTTTCAAAAATCTACAGGACTCATATCTAGATGTGTCTAAGAATATTTGTTTTAAAGTATATCAAATTGTTACTGTACTTTCTCTAAGAGAATATGGAACAATTTTACTGGCTGAGAATACATAGATCTCAAAATCTAGTTTTCTCTGAAAAAAATTAAAAACAAAAAATCAACTGTGTAATCCAACATTTTTAATTCAATCATATGGCAGTCTGTGTATGTAGACAGAGTATTTACCAGTGAATTCTAATGAGTTTATAATCATAATAGGAATTTTGAAGTTTATTACCTAAGACATTAAAATGCAATAAAGGAAAATTTTTGCTACCCAATATATAAATGGAGAAGTGTATTTATGCTTTGGAAGACGTTTACTATTATAGTAAAATTTGTTGCTCATGCTACATAATATGAACGCAACAAAATTACACAGCCAAGTATAGAAAACTTGGTGTAGGGGGGAAAAAAGAAAGCAAGGACTTTGGATCATTTTCTGTGAGAACATAGTAGAATGTTAGCATGCTAATGACTGGAATCCTTTAAAGTTAACATTTGTAAAAGCTGAAAATAGAGGAGGAAAAAGGGAGAAAAAGTAACTTGTGATATACTCACTTCAAAGGGTATTTGAACATTATGGACCTTAACTTGCATTACGTATCAGCACTTTAAAGCTTGAAAGCTTTATGTAGATTCCTAAAAGGTGCTGCTTCTTAGAATCGCCACACTAATGCCTACATATCTGGAGCCTGGGCTCCCCCTACTGATTAAGATTTACTTGGTATTGTATCGTCACATTGGCAAGGAAATAACTATTAGGACTTTCCAGGTGATTCTAATGTGCAGTCATTGTTAATAACAACTAACCCGGGTCTTCATATTGAATTAAAATCAGGATGGATATTTTCTGGAAAGTATCAATATTTAAAAAGCAATGTCCCCAGGCCACATCCGAAGATCCTGCCAATTTTCCTTTCTAGGAAATATCTAAAGTAAATACCTATTGGGAGAAATTGCTTTTTGTTTCCAGTGCACCTCTATTAAAATGCATTAACATAGAAAAGCCTGGGTTTTTTTCTAGGAAGAGAAAATGAAATGCATTATTTGAAAACTGCTCACCAAAGACTCATTTTAGCATGTCTGAAGCTTATAACTATTTATTATTATTATTATTATTATTATTATTATTATTATTATTATTGTGATTATTATTATTTAGAAAAGGAGCTCATGAAACAGAGTGAAAGAGACAACAGTAAAGACATCACATTTGACCACACATCGAGTATTGTTAGTAAGACTGATTAGAGGTGTTACCTCCATTTAGTGAATGTGGGCAAATTATTCTATATTCCTAGGAAATGGAGAACAGTGTGTATGTAAGAAATAAGAATGCATTTTCAAGAAATTCCATAGTATCACAAACAAGTTAAATTGGCATATAATCTTTAATGCTATGAAATTAATTATAACATTTAACAAAGTGGTATGCATGTGTCTTAGTTACTTTTTATTTGCTGTGACTCAATACCCGATGCCCACAAACTTAGGAAAGGAAAGGTTTATTTTAGCTTACAGTTTCAGATGGTCACAGTTCATCCAGGGGTGGCCGGTGACAATCAGAGTACAGGACAGAGGCAGAGGTGGAGGCAGCTTCTCCGGACATCACAAACAGGAAGACAAGCTGAGGCTAACTGAGACTAGTCCCAGTTCTCCAGGAAGGCAGGTGCAGCTTATATATCCCTTCAGGTCTCCGCCCAGTAATTAGTCCCTCCTGCATTCAGGTGTGGCCACTACAACACTGTTAATCCTAACTCACACACCTTTTGTCTTAACTGTAATCCACCCCTCCAGAACAGGCCCTAATCCACCAACATCACATGGTTCCCTAGACAATCCATAACATCAAAATGCATGGGACTTTTGGGGGACACTCCAGATCCTAACCACAACAGCATGTATTTAGTAATTGTTTCAACTCAACTGTAATCAGTAATGCTCATCATTTTTGGCCTATGTGTTATAGACATTCTTTGTTCTCTTAGAAATCAGCTGATATTTCTATGTGACTTGTGTTGGAGGGTCTTCAAAATCATGTAGCAGAGTCACTAACCATTTTACACACAGAAACCCATTTTCCTTTCTTCCCTCTCTCACTCTGTTCCTCCCATTTCCCTCCTTCTTTCTCTCTCTTTTTTCTTCTTTTTTTCTTTCTTGTGTAGTGGGGATTTAATTCAGAGCTTTATTACTGAGATAAATCCCTGCCTTCTTCATTTTCATATATGATTTCTCAAGTTGTCTTGAGCTTGGAACCCTTCTGCCTCAGGTTCCCTGAATTTTGGTATTATAGGCCTGCTCCACTGATCTGGCTTCATATTCATGTCTAGCCCCGCTTTTCGTAACACTCAGCTTCAAGCATAACTATCCTTTTTATTAAAATGACAAACTTTTCTTGAATTATCTCTCATTTCCTTAAAAATAACTTTTATATCCATCTGTTTTATATGCCAAGATAATAATTATAATGTATTATTCACTTTTTAAGTTACATTTTTGGCATACAGTCTCTTAGAAACCTTGCTACACTTCTAATGATTTTCTTGTGCTGTGCTGTTATCTCACCTTTCTGCTCTTTCATATAATAGTGACAGAAATGAGGGAAATAATATCTCTCTACCAACTGGTCACAAAGTGGAGGCTTTATAATTGCTAATGTATATTGAAATGATTATTCTCTGAATTAATTGCTGATGAATTATTTTAAACAAATGAAAATTACTATTAGTTATAAGTATAGTAACAGGTGACTTTCAATATATCATATTGAAAAAATATGAGAACTTTAAAAGCAAATGCACAGTTGCTTTGACGATTTAAGAATATAACATTCTTAGGAAACTTGTGTATGTGTGTGTATGTACATAATACTAGTTTAGATAATGTTTTAACATGTATATCTAAGATACAATTCAATATGTTCACTTAATATACACAAAATGAATGCATGAGAATCATTGAAAGTTTTGACAAATATTTCAAGTCATTATGATAAAGTGACAACTGAGTTTCAAAAACTCACATGTCTTTGATACAATCTATTTTTTTTCCCTGTCTTCTATTTAAAATCTTTGGAAGATTTGCAGTTGTATTGAACATTTATTGTAAAATGTATAAATTTGAATCCCAAATATGACAAAAATTATGCCTTTGAGAATATTTTTAGACATTCAGTAGTTTTTAAGTACAAAAGTAGCATTTTTTAAAGTTAGCAAAGCTGTATGGATAATATTAAGATTTTTTACAATATCATCCCTAGTGCTGTCAAATAAATCAGCCTAAGTTCAGTGAGAAAAAAGAATAAAACCTATAATTAATTGTACTGAAAATGAAGAAGCATTTTCATCAGAAATAATCTTTCTAACATAACAAGTGTTGTGAAAATAAGTTGCAACTAATTAAATATTTGTAAAATTATAATATTTAAGAATAATTTGTAAACAATATATGTGTTTTTAATAATTTTCAGTCTGACATAAATTTATCTTTTTTCCTCTTGTTGCATTTAATTGTATTGTTTGTTGAGAGCTTTTAAGAAGTTGGCATACAATTTATTACTAGAGCTGTAATAATGGGAAGTAAATTATGATACAGTTGGGCTGAATGGCTTTCTGAAGATCTTGGATAATACTTACATGAATCTGTACCACAATTTCTAGCTCCCAAATCTATGATTCTTCTTACCCAAAAGAAAAAAAAAATCTCTGCCCACATTGCACCACGAGTTATAAAACATGATAAATTTTTTAAAAACTCAGTTAAGTAATATGAAATTATTTGGCCATAAATTTTCATTAATCTAAGTAAGTGTTGTACTTAACATTTCTATGATTTTCATCTTTTCATATATAGAGTATCAAAAATGGGATAATAAAGAATAAGGATGATGATTTAGTCTAAGTTCCAAAATAACTTAGAATGAAGGGAAAGTTGATTTTTTTTTTTCAAAAATAAATGCCTAGAAGTAAAAATGAGGTGGGTGGGTGAATGGCTGATTTAGTCCTACACATAGAAGTGGATTTTCTTTAAAATATGATGGAAATATAGAATCAGAAAAGGGGAATTACATTGGATATGCATCTCTCTTTTACCAGTTCATGTATAGTAACTGAAATTTGTATATCAAGAATTTACTAAAAGGATATTTTACTAGGTAGTTATATTTTAAAATTATACTTATCTTCCCAAATATTTATCTTGTTCCATGTATGTTAATGTTATTTAGTTTTCTGACAATATTTCATTTGCAATTTGCTGTATTCTTCTGACATTGAAAATTCAGGAAAGCCCTTATTGCTTGATCTAATTACATTTGCCAAGTATTAATCCAATTCACAATAATAATATAAATTGTAAGTAATGGCCTTCCAGGGAAAATTACTTGTTACTTTTATTTAATGACACCATTTTAAATTAAAGGAAATATTAATAAATCATTTTTATTCAAATATATCTAGTAGATAAATCAAGCAACTATAAGCTCATGACACAAGGGGTTCTAGTTACTGCAACTCTGCCCTGTCCTGGGGATTACACCATAGGAGCTTGTATAATGTTTGTGTCTTGTGTATTCATTAAGCCTGACTTACATTTGAATGAGCACACTAATTAGATAACACATCAGATTGTCTTGGGGCTTCAATTCTATAGGGGGATTCAACATCAGGGGCAGGCAGATAGTGCCTCTGAATATCTAGATTACAGTTTTATAAAAATACATATGTGGGCCACCTGAGTGTAAGTGAAATACAATTAAATGCATGACCTAAGAGTTCAAAAGTGGAGATAATTTATTTACTCATCTAGTTGTTATTGTTGTAGATGGCTGAAATGAACTCTTGATAACTTCCCAAAGCCTATTTGTAGGTGATTTTAGAAGCCTGTGTCTTCATTTTTATTTGTTTGATATTTACATCACATGGTTGAAGTGATGGTCATAGATTTCCCACAAGAAAGCAAGAGTAAGAGAATAACTAGTTATGTACCTAATAGTGAAAATGAAACATTTTTTTTTTTTAAACAGGATCTCACTCTGTAGTCTAGGATGGTCCTGAACTCACTTTGGAGCCCAGGCTGACTTTAAAGTCATGGCAATCCTCCTGTCTCAGCCTCCTGAGTTCTGGGATTGCAGGATTGTGCCACCATGCCCAATTTATGTGGTGCTGGGGAATTGAAACCAGGGCCTTTGGATTGGTAGTCAATTGGTTTAACCATTGAACTATTTCTCCAGTCCCAAAAGGTGAATATTTAAAGGGAGTACTTCAACTATGCACTAACAACCAGTAACAACAGTTGGTATAGATCATAAATACTTTTAAGTATTAACAATTATTTAGTAATGTATAAAAATTGAGGTCATGTTTGGGAGACAGTTTCTTCAATTTTGGTGATGACTACATAGTTTAATTACTACTCATGAAAGTTCCTTAAAACATACATTTTAAAAATGAGGGGGCCAAGGGACAGGAAGATTGCCATGCTTATGAGGCCAGCCTAGAGTACATAGTGAGTTCAGGACCACCCTGGACTACAGAGAGTCCCTGTCTCAATAAATAAATACATATATACACACGTACATACATACATGCATACATACATAATATAAAAGGAGGTTATTTAATTTTGAACATTGAAACATTTCTATGAATTGGTAATGATTTAATAATAACCTTAGTGTTCTCTTTTCCTAATATTTGTGTCTAAAAATAAGATCCTATTAAAAATCCAAGTGGAAAATGTCGTGAATGGAGATGCTCCATTAACAGTCACCTGAGCTCTGGATTAAAATAAGTGGTTCGTAATTTCACAAGAGCACTTTGATTTTCATGTTAGGAAGTTAAGTACTAACATCTGCACACCCTGAGACAGCAAAAGTAAATTATAGTGGCAAACTTCAGGGAAGATACAGGAGATTACATCATGTGGTTCTCATCCTTCTCAAGAGACACCAGATAGGTGATATGCCTGGTTTTGTCCACTTAAATTTGAAGCAAATTTGTCTATGCGGCTAGATACACATTCAATTTGTCTTGAATAGCAGTTAAAAACAACAACAAATTCAAACTATACAACTGTTTCTTCAAGTGCAATTTGCTGTAGAGCACCCTCAAACCCAAATTATAAAAGCAGGGCTGATTAAAATGGGGCAGGTGTCTTGGAAACCAGCCCAGAAACTTGTGAGAACCCTCCAGGGATCCAAGACATTCAGCAAGAACACATGTGTATTTTAGATTCTATAATGTTAAGGCCAATAAATTCTCACAATTTATCTTGTTTTACTATTTTATTAAACAAATGAGACAATAAAATTCATCAAGTGTGGGGATTTGCTTTAACATGACAGGATGTATTCAGAGGCATTAACTATTGAAGTCTGATAAAACAATTCATTTTTTTTTTCATTTTCTCTTCTCACTAATGCCAACTGTATTTTTAAGCAGAGCTTCACAGATATGAAAAAATAAGAATAAAAATGGTCCATTTAGTGAATAGAAACTCTGAAGTGAATAACGTATGAACATTTAAAATGATTTATATTTTGGTGAGATTTTTAAAAAAAAATGTGAATGAAAGTTTGAAGGATTGAGTACTAATATTTTGGAATTTGACTTGTAGAAAGTATCTTCATCAAGTGCGGAAGATTAATATGTTAAACACTGTATGGTTTCACTGACTTGGAAAACCCAGAACACAGATATTCTTTGGAACCATGTGAAGTGATAGCCAGAGTCGGGAGAAGGGACAGGGAGAGGGTGGGAGGGTAGAAGATGGGAAGGGACTGTGAAGTTGATATGATGCATAGGTGTACGAAACACCCAAATTCATTGTAGATACTATGCATTTGTATATTAATAAAAACAGTGGGAAAAAGAACTGATTCATATTTTCACAATAGTTACCCTCTTTTGAATTCTGTTTGAACTCATTATCAATATTATTGCCTGTAGGTATAAAACTGATTAATTGTTGAATATTTTGCTATGAAAGGATAATTTTTAAAAGTGCCTTTCTGTGAGAAATCTGCTGGGAATTTGATTGAATTTGATCCAAAAAATGAGGAAGAGGCTCATATTACTGTGTTCTCTGCTCGGCCTTCCTTGATTGAAACCACCTAGAAATCTCTGTGTGGAATCTTCTCAAACGTTGTCCTTTGGTCAGAAAACCATTGAATGGCAGCTACCTAGCCCCTAAGTAAAATGTAGGAAGAAAGATGGGAAATCTTGGTGTAAGAACAAAGGACACCAGATTTTACCCAAGGAGGAGAATGCATAGTCATTCACAGTAACAAATACTAGCGTGCAGAAGAGATGTTCTGGGATCTGGTGAGTTTGTATCAAACATCTTTCAATTCCAGGAATCAATGTGTCACTTTTAAAATTTACTGATTAAATAAGATGTTAGTCACTCTACTTTTGTAATATATGTACCCTTCTCTAGGCTTCAAAGTTTTATCCAAAACAAGTTTCCCTGCTCACCTAGTAGAGCTGAGTGAAGCATTTGGAGAAAATTAAATTCACTTCGTTGAGTTGACCGAGTCCTTGTTCTTCAGTGTTCTTGTCATTGACGGAATTATTTCTAGTTGGTTCTAACAATACGTCTGTAATTATGACTAAGTCTGACCTACACATTCCTGTCTACTGACAGAATGTGGTGACTTTGTTTGAGATAGTATGGTGCAGGATTTTAAGGGAAAGGGACCCTAAAACAAAATATGCCTCGGATCAAGTTCCAGCTCTAATATTTATGACTGGTGTTATGTCAGGTCACCTATGTGTGTAATTTCTTGGTAGAAAGAATACCTGCCCGATTATGTTCCTATGAAGAATTACAGTGTCATAAATTTAGCAGCCTATGTTACATAAAATTGCTTATTACTGCAAACATTAGTATTTAGGAGAGACCTGGAAAGCTGCCTATCTAGTTATTGACAATGTTTCCTGAAAGGTCAATAATGTTTATACATTAATTAGATACTGTCAAAGAATCCTCTAAAAACTTCTGCAAATAATTGTAGATTAAAAAGATAAAGCTCCTTATAAAAATATCAGGTGAAAGAAAAAATTATGAGGTTTCTTTAGCAATGAACAAGAGTTTACAGAAAGTCAGCCAGTTTGAAAGTTATTTGCAGAAAATGCACAGAACAGGTGGACAGCATGACCTGTTTGCCCTGTGAAAATTGGTATTTGAAATGACCTGATTTTCAACCTGAGAATTTTCAAAGTGACAAATTATGCTCATTTGGCTTGTAATGATGTTCTGATTACAGGCTATAAGACCAATGATGGATTTCCTTGACTTCTTAATGTTTTCAAATCCTGTTGTGACCTTTCTATATTCAAGTACATAGCAATATTTCAAAATCTATTAAAATTCCCTAACTATATATTTGAGTTTGTATCTGTTTTCTTGCAACTGTTACATACTTTATTCCAAATATATGCTTTCATGTGTTTGTTGGTTAATTCTTTTGGTATATACTTAATTTACTAATTTATAATATTATTTATGATAAAAGTAGTTTTAAGTTTTATCTGAGTTTTCTCATAGTTCATAGGATTTATGGAGCTCTGCAGCGCAGAGATGCTGTAGACACCTCTGCATAAGGGCTATTGACACAATTTTCATGAATTTCCCTTACTTTTGGGGTATTTATTGAGTTCCTTTGTGCAACCCACAGAAAGCCCGTCATTGTACATGTAAATATGAAGAGACCAGGTTATTGTCACCATGATGTTTATAAGTTACCAGGGGGCATTTACAAAGACAGCTGATATTTTGTAGCTGAGGAGAGCTTTGAAATGAGCCAGTAAGTGTGAGGAGGAGAAGTTTTTGAGGAAGGATGGAAATTACCACAGAATTCTAAACCAAATAGAAGAGACTGTAAACAAGAAGAGGGAGTAGTCAAATCTCTGCACGCTGTAGAACCTTGGTGATTTTTGCAACTCTGACAGAGGCTATTCATTGCAGTGGGAAGGTGGGAATCAAATTGAAGATTTAGGAGTGAATCAGAAAAGAGAAGTAGAGGCAGTGTTCATAAATGTTATGTCAAAATATTTCTCTCAGCTAAACAGAATGAAAAACAGCAGGATGATTGTTTGACACGGATGGTTGCCAAGGGAAAGCTTTTCACAAAGAAAATACTAAAGTGCGGTAGAATGTTCCATAATGAGAGGAAGTTGACGGTGAAGGTAAGAAACTGTAGCAGGCTGAGACAGACATGTGGTAAACACGGGAGGAGTTCCTAAAGAATTCTAAAGTCTGAGATCAGCCATAAAAATCTAATATATTCAAGTATTTTCAATGAGGAGATAATTGAAAGAAAATAGATTTCATGAGCTCAAATACCAGCACCAAGTTGTGATCAGTATACCACAGTCTTGTTGAACCATAGAAGTCATATGCAGATTATACAAAGGTACTCAGCCTACAGAAGTAGTATATATATATATATATATATATATATATATATATATATATATATATATATATATATATATATATATATATATATATATTAGATTTAAATGTTTTATTTTTATTTGAAAATATTTAACAAATATATAATACTTCATCTCACATGAAAGCATGTTTCTTGACCAAAAGTTTGTCATTCCCTCTGCCCTGACCCCTGGTAACTAACATTACTCTCTCTGTTTTTATGATTTTATTTTTTTTTTAATTTTAGATTCCATATATCAGTAAAATCACAAATCACTTGTCTCTCTGTGCCACTATGTTAATGTATCTAACTGATGATACTGAAAGAGACAGATGTTTTACTGTCAGTTTAGGGTAAGGGAATAAGGTTTAGAGCCACTATTGGGATAGCAAAGTAATGTAGAATATTAACAAACTTCATTCATTCATTTACAGAACTATGGGTGAATAGGAAAGCAGGAAGAACTTGAAGAAAATGAGTGAGTTGCTATGCAAAATTTTAAGTAATACAAAATATAACTCTCATTTTAGTTTCCTAAAATACAAAAAGAAAAAAAAAGAATTAAAAACATGCCATTTATGCCCCTTAGTGAAAGTGTTTCATAGGAAGTTTTAATTACTTATCTGATTTTAAAGATCTATGCAGAAGCGCATGCATAAGAACATAAAAAATTCAGTGAGAAAGTAGAATCAAAAAGAAAAGCTGAATAAT
Source organism: Ctenodactylus gundi (assembly GCA_004027205.1). Lineage (NCBI taxonomy): Eukaryota > Metazoa > Chordata > Mammalia > Rodentia > Ctenodactylidae > Ctenodactylus > Ctenodactylus gundi. The sequence continues at coordinate 366,549 of PVKB01000530.1, forward strand.
TAGGTGAATATAGGTTTTTCTGTTTCAGAATCACTATAATTTTGCTTTCATTATGCTCGAGGCCCCATCATATCATCTTAACAGCAGAAGGCTCAACATTTGACATTAACATAGCACCATTAGCAAAATTAGATTTTTTGAATAAAAGAAGTAATAAATAAAATCTAGAGTCTGGCAGACTCTACACAAAATGATGAAAAAGATTTGACTAGAGTTATTCTGATGTGTATTTGATCAACTCACACTTCAACATGTATTTTGACAAATTATGCAATATTGTAGATATTATTGCTGTAGCTGTTATGCACAATTCGAAGTGTGAAGATGCAATGTTAGTCAGACTGCAGGAAAGCTTCCTCAGCTTTGCATCTTCAAGATTACCAGTCTTCGGAGTAAGTGAATGTGAAATGAAACTAAGAGAACTAAATTGAATATATGAACTTGTAAGGATTGGGAGATGGTCTAAAAATTTGGTAAGGTTAAATAATATGTCTAATTTCAGTTAAAATCTGATTTGAAATAATCTTTGAAATATATAGCTCAGTCGTTGAAGTTTGATCTGTATGGGAAGCTATTGTGAGCCTATCTGATTTAAATTCTGAGTAGACACCCTTTGGTGTCAGGTCCTGTGGTGAGTCAGTAGCCTTGGAAAAGAACCCCTCAGTTCTCGCCATAAGAAAAGACTCATGGCTCCTGCTTTGTTTGACTCCTGCTTGAGTTCCTCAGCTGATGGCTTCAAATGTGGGATCACTTTACTAGAAGTTGCATCTTCCCTGCTGTACCCCATATCCTATAACTGACTCTTAGGGTATCAAAAACCCTGACTTTTCCATTCAACACAGGAGAATTTTAAGGAGCCATTTCAATTCCAATGGCTGGGGAAGCCATCAGGCCTTCCTTCTGCACAGCAGTTGAATTCCTTCCTCTTCCCTGACTGCTGTTCTTGTCTCCATTTCCACACTACTCCTCAGAGCTCACTGTCTCCTAGAATCTGCTCCAAAAATAACTCAAATTGTGACATACGATATGTAAACCCCTAACAAATTGATCATCTAGGTAGACACTAATAGCTCAAGATCAAATTGTACAGGAGCCAATCAGTTTATGTATGAAGTACTGCTACTGATGGATTGGTGCTATGAAACTGGGCAGCATAAACCTTCTTTAGGAAACTGAAATTCAGTGAGAGAGAGAGAGAGAGAGAGAGAGAGAGAGAGAGAGAGAAATAAAAATGTTTAAAGGCAAACAAAATATGGCTTATAGCCAAAGGTCAAGATATACCACTGCTAAATCTTAAAAAAACCAACAAAACAAAACAAAACAAAACAAAACAAAAAAAAAAACATGATTACAGAAAAATCTCAGAAAAAGCTCACAATACTAAGATAAAATAAAACTAATTCGTGGTATGTTCCTTTATAAAACTCAAATGTATGTGTATAACATGGGATGAGTCATGATCCCACAATTTTTCAGCGAAGAGAAAAGCTTTGGAAGAGTTTTTCCAATTTCATGACTGAAGATTTTGCAGTATAGAAGTGACTGGGGCCCTAAGGAACTTGCGGTAGGCTGAGCTGATGAATTTGCTTGGAAGCATACTAAGGTGGGCGGAGTCAAACCTCTTGGACTCAGCTGACATGGACTTGGAATACCAGGCACAGTGAACTGGAAAATGTGTCCTGTTTGGGTACAAAAGATTGAGTGTGAATGTTGTTTTCACAGTTACTATGAGCAATGATATAAATATTTTCCACGCCTTGCCTCATCCTTTTTTATTTATGCTTTCTTTTTTTTTCTCTGTTTTAGCCCATTCCTAATTCCCTCTTGAAGGTCATATGAAGTAACATATCTGAAACTGTTAAATGAATATGTGTATTTACATCTTGAGAGTTTTGTAGCTGCTTCTCCTTTTTGCAAAGAGAATAAATAATTTGTCAGTCTCTGCCTTTTGCTCTTTCTATATAGAGATAGATGTTTGCAGGTATAATCTATGAGCATAAATGTACATACATCTATACGTTCTGTGTCAATTCCATATATTTATATTTTGCTGTCTGTCTTTCTCTTTGTTTTTAATATTGCTAACGTTATTCTACACAGTTGCATTATGTAGCTAACTATTCCACATATTTGCATTTTATTGCATCTAAGTTACTATAGCTTTCACTTTTGTATTTGCTGTGAGCTAGACTAATTTTTATTTAGGTTACATGTATGCATATATAGTATATAATATTAAATATGTATATTTCCAGAGTATATTTTACTGAAAAGAAAGTAATACAAAGGTTAGAAGCATGACTCAAAGGTTAGACTGTTTGTCTAGCAAGTGAAGAGCACTGGGTAAGATTCTCCAGCACCACAAGTGCTGGGCTGGGTGGTGTACTTCTGCAATTCCAGCAATTGAGAGTCTAAACCTGGAGGACATTTGTGAGTTTGAAGCCAGCCTGGGCTATTTAGTGAGCTCAGAACCAGTCTAAAATAATTCTAATCTGCTTGTTGTCTTACCATAAATAATAGTTTGTATATTTAAGCCCTGCATTCAGTTTAGTTCAGAAATACTGTGTTGCTACTCTATATGATACTGGTATTCTTTCTTCATTTTTGTCTCATAGAAATAATCAACCCTGTTCTACTACCAAGGGACTTTCAGTATGTCCAGCATTTTCTTGTATATTCCTGATGGCAGTTCTTGGAAGGAGCTTGTCATTCTCTCCTCCATCTGCCTAGACCGCACTTCCAACTCTATTTGAAGAACCACTTCCTTTAGAAATGGCTAAAGTTCAGGATCATCACTTCATTCAGAAGGGAGACCTAACAAACCTTTGGTTGGATTATTGAAATATTTCAAAAGACAACAAAAATAGGATAATCCGTATAAGGTACACATATATACCGTTAAATAGGATATATCTAGATACCTAGTATAACAAGAGAAATCTTTGCCATGGCTTGCAAATGTTTATTGTACATATTTTGTTTTTCTATTCCTAAATCACATGTAATCCTTATGACATGTTGGGATATGTGAGCCACTTCATCGTATCGCTTCTATTCTTTCAGATGAAGTATCTCATGGTTAAAGGTGGCTCTTCACATACACATTTGTGCGGTGACTTATACACTCAAAAATGGCCATTGGCAAAGATAATTCAAAATTGAGAATAACACAACAATAATACTGCTGCCCTATAAATTCAAAATGTTAGCTTCTACTACACTAAGACTACTGCTCCGAATGAAAGGATCTAATGTTTTTATTCATAAAGAATGGCTCCTAAAAAAGTCAAATATGTCTTTTTAATTCGCAAGGAGATAGACCAAAAAACAAAAAAAAAAAAAGAGAGAGAAAAGTGTAAGAATTCAAGATAAATTTGAGAATACACTAGCACTGCTGACAGATCCAATAGCAATCCTAATGAAATCTTGGTTTAACCTGTAATAACAATGCCATGAAAGAATGAATGGAAAGTTCTCTTTGAAAAGGGCACTTTACTTTAAATAACAGTGGAATAGATTTGCATTTATGTCAACACTTACTTCATACCAGGAAAACTGTACACTGGTTCTCAGAAGCTGTATGACTCATGGAGCTGGTTAGCCCTCAGGAGCAGGTTCTGAGAATGACAATTCAGGAAAGAATACCTGAAAGAAAATTGAAATTTCTGTTGTATTTTAACAGTAGTAGCTTTGATTTTTTTGGTAAGTTTTAAGAAATGAAGAAGTTTAAAGTAAATAGATGGCCGGATAAATTCTCAAGTATAATCTGCAAGATCTAACTAAGGTCTAAAAACTTTCTGGTCACTGTGGAATAGGGCATTAGACACATGCAAAGCGAAACCACATATTGAACTATACATTTTATATTTAATATATAATGTTATTATCTATTTATCAAGGAATGATCCTGCTAAATTAGTGACATGAGTTAAGACATGAATTACTAAGCACATCCTCCAAACATATTTACCTATTTATTGAGGAAATATCATTTTTTCTAAAAGTAATTTTATTACGTATTTATGGAAGATGCACACACATCCACCAATAATACCTTTGGAATTGTTCTGTGTTTGTGTGTGCATGTGTGTTTCTTCATGTAACAAAAATGTTGGTTCTCTAATAATATGTCTTTGGATCTTCTCTAAGCATATATATATCTCAGAGTGCATGTAAACTCTAAATAATGCATTTTTTTTTGTGATTCTTACACATTCTCAGTGGTTTGCAGCAGAATGCCATGATGACAGTAAGGCACAATGAGAGAGCTTCTTTAGTATGGAGCTAATACTGTGTGTGTGCAGGTAGTGAAATGGACCTCCCCAGAAAGAACTTTTTCAATTGTATCCCTTTTATTCCATTTATTTACCATTTATGTTTATGTATGACAGCTACTAGGGATATGAGAAGTGAGATTATGAACGTGATTTCCATCTCTGTTTCAGAGAAATTTATCTTTGGATTGGCAGAAAACAGTTGCTACATAAGACAAGCTAACCTTCAAGACGATCATTTTAAATTATTCTTTTTGTTGTTGTAGTTAACGGTGCCTTTTAATGGCATAAGAATCATTCTCTATGATCAGTAGGTTATTGCCAGAATTACGAAACAGCTAATTTCTGTCCTAAGAATTCCAGCTCAGACAAACAACATCTGGTTCCAAGGCAACACAAGAGTGTAAAGTTCTGGCAAATACATGACTGAAAAGGAACATTTGTAGAATGAATTGATGAAGAAAATCTTTCTAATGCAGGCAGGCAAGTAGAAACCTCTGGAATGTTAAATATCCAAAATGCAAATTTCTATGATACATAATCTGATTACAAAGCATAGTTTATTCAACTATTTTAGTGCATTTTTATTATTCATGATATATTTAATAAAGTCAAAACATTGCTCACATAAATCATTTGGTTTCCTACAAATATCTGCAAATATTCTGTTTCCGTTGATCTTGAGAAGCCATTCTCAAAGTACTATTTCTAGACCAGCAGCTTCAGCATAACCTTGGACTGTGTTGAAAATTCAGACTCACATCCAGGCACTGTGCACAGACCTGTAATTGATAGGCTGATGTGGGAGGATAGCAAGTAGAAGATCAATATGGGTAATTTAACATCTCTGTGAGACTACATCTCAAAATCAAAAATAAAAATTGGACTGAGGATTTAGTCCACTGTGTGTGTCCAGGGCTCAATCCCTTGTAGCACATAAACAAAAGAAAGAAATTCAGGTACTCTGATGCCTCTCTAGACGTAGAGGAGCAGAGCATAGCGGGATCCCCCAAATATGATTTAAATGAACAAAACAAAACAAACAAAAAACTGCTCATATGATTAACCTAAAGCATACTGAATTTGATAATAAAAAAATGTTAGACGAGGCTTGGACATTCCTTTAAAAGTTCTTTGAGATTCTCATGGAAACTATAGTTGAAATACAAATCTTGCAGAAGTGTTTTTAATAAAGAGAAGCAGAATGACCTAGTTGTTCTATAGTCCAAGGACACTAGACAATTTGGGTAAAATTCATTCCGGTCCACTGACCTGGTTCGTGAATGTGTGTAAATACTTTATTTCCCTGTGCCTAACTCAATTATGTGTATTTCCTAGTACAGTTGTGGGGATTATATGGTGATTATATGGACCGAGTTTTGTAACTCTCAAAAAAGTGAATAACATATAATAAATGGTCAATGAAATTGAGCTACTGTTATTTAGGTGAAATATTTAACATGTATCCATTGATTATAAAGAGCACATCTATGCTTAATTTTAGAGGAGAAATTAGGTTTTAAAAAAATTTCAGCTTTTGAACCTTCATGAAAATTCGTCTAAATAGATTGTTCCAATTAACTCCATATGCAATTTTATCAATATAAAAGCTGTGATTTTCTAAAACTTACTAGCATGTGTACTTTCTAAAACTTGTCATCCAACATACATATTTGCTTCTCTGGTCGAATTAAGGGCATTAGCTATCTCCTTTGAGAGATTACCGAAATCTGCAACCTTTAACTTGAAGTGTAAAAATAAAGGTAACTCGATGGAATGAATTTAATGATTAATAGCAATATAAATGAACATAATCTATAGATTATAAGTTTATTTTATCCACTTCGATTGTAATTCACAGTCACAGTAGTCAAGCTATCAAGTCCTTTGCATATTTTTGGAATTAAAACTTTGGAACTTTATAGAGGCCATGTAAGAGGAATTAGACTGAGCTAACAGCTCCTCATACTGTCTACAGATGTTCTGTATTTTTTTCTCTCTCTTGCTTTAACAGCTAACTTGTTATTGCTTCTTACTGACGTGTGCTTGCTTATTTTATCTAGAAAGTCGACAAAAACACCCTATCATCTGTACTGTAAAGAATACTGTGTAAATTCTGAGAAATTGTAATAATAAGGCCTGTTGTGGTAGAGTACACCTGTGATCCCATAACTTTGGAGGCTGAGGCAGCCTGGCTCCACAGTCAGTTGAGAATCAACCTGGATTACTGAAAACAGGTCTTTAAAAAAATCAGAAGAATACATTGCACATATTTCCACTCATGGATTTTAAATTATTTATTTTTGCCTCTCAAAGAGTTTTTGGAATATAATTTCAATATATAGTAACATTCTCAAATTATGTGAAATTAGAATTGCTCAAAAATCACCTAGTAGTTTTACTTTTTATAATTTAAAATGTTGCATCACTCATTCCTGAATCTCTAGGGTCTGTATTTTTGGTAACATATTTTATCAATATTAGGTAAGCAAAAAATACAGGGCAAACTCCGAATTGCTGTTTTGCTGTAGAGTCCTTTGAATAATCAACAGTGCAACTAATTGTTGGTGATGATTTTCAAGATTTCAAACAAATCATATTTAAGAGTTTTTCTGATTGCTTTTAAAAGTGTGTAAGTATTGAGAGACACAAATTTTATATTCTGTTTCTGTGGTTTAAGTTGATTCATATTTGACTACAGAAGCCTACTTAAAACAGACGACACTAGGCATTTATTGTGTTTTTACTTGGGGCTATGCCAGGTTAAAATTAATTTATACCTATTCCTTTTATTTATATTCCTTTTAATGGACAAAAATTTGATACATCAATACCATAATTTTCATTTTCTGTTTAACAATGATTGTCATTTATTCCTTAACGAAACATCTAAGATTTAATCTCTAAAAGTATCTCTTAACATATCAGCTTAGTATGACCCCAAGAAACTGTGCAGTCTCTGCCATTTTTTTTGAAAGTTTTCGTACTTAGTGACTGAGAAACGCCACTACTAAATGAATCTACCGTTGTCTTCCTCAGTTCTTACAGTTTTACTACATGACTCTGAATGTTACTTCTACTACTATCAACATCTTGACCTAAACTATTTATAGAAGTCTGTATTCTAAAAACATATATAGGATGTATTTATGATTCCCAAGATATTTACTACTGAAATTATTTATAGAATTATGCTTTATCTTAAAGTTTTAGTAGCTTTGTTATATTTGATATTAAACACATACTTTAAAAATTGAATAATTTGTTTAAGGTGATTGGGACAAAAGAATTTATTTGGGAAAAAAAAAAAACCTGGTTTAGTGTTTCTCAAGATGTCTTTTTAAGGCTGGAGAGGAGACAAAGTGGAAATCAGATATGGATTCTGGCCAGTACTCTGACAAAGAGTCATCTAAACTTGGCTTCCAGATTAACACAGACATCTTGAGGTCTGTCATGAATATTTACACGGACTCAACTGTAAGTGTCCACTTTATTTGATGGTATTTTAACAGACTGGTGACACTTCTGCTCTTTAATATAGAGTAAAATGTTTTGAAAAATTGGATTCTAGCCAATTTATTCTTATCCTTGCTACAGCCATCTGGCAAATATTTTTCTTAATTGCCTTTTGGGGTGTTAGGCACAGCAAGAATCTGCTGTAGAGTACTGGCCAAAATTCCAACATTATTGTGGGGTTTATCCTTTATTAAAAGTCCTTTCCTCTATTCCAAGTTGTAACATCTTTGATTAAGGTATTGCCTTCTCTAAACATGCATCATCTTTAGTGATAGATATGTGAGGTACTTTATGGAAATGAATACAAATTGTACACATATAAAATAATTTATACATAACATCCATATGTATGTGTACAAAGGTAACATATAATACAGTCTTTATTAAAGCACATCCATTGCTTATTCCCGTACTTCACCATAGATAACGTGGATTTATTTTTCTAGTACAGACAAAAATATATTTTACATGAAAAAAATGTAGCTCATTTCTATGTATACCAGATGATATAATTTTCTCATAAACTTGTACTCAATATTTATATTAAACATATGTCAGGATGCCAGAATGAATAGAGGAGCTTCTATATTTAATTTAATTTATGTTGCTGCCTGCACACCTGTAAATAAATAACTGGACTAGTATGTACTGGAATATATCTTCCACTTCTAATTCTTTTGTTTTCAAAATAATTGTAATCATTTTAATATCTTCGCAATCTTCTATTTGGTATGCATATCATTTATGTTTTAAATATCATTTTAAATTTAGAATTTTTTTAAAAAAGTAGCCATGAGTAATGGAGTGTATACTTTTCCCATTTAAAATAGAAAAAGATATAATCCACTCAAGATTTTTCATATTTAGTCATGTTTATTTGGTATGAAATGCAGCTAATTATGACTTATCATCTACATGTAATCTACATAACACACACATTTAAAATTTAAAAACACATTAAGAGTGGTGCTTTATTTCATCTGGGCAGAGTTAATAAAGTACTATACATAGTATGTAGCTTATAAGGAGCAGTGTACAGACATTATTTCACACAAATCTAGAAACAGGAGGATGAATCTGAACGTGTCAACACATTCTGTTCCCACAGAGAACTGGTTTCTTGACTTAAGGTGTCACCATCTAGCTGTGTTCATCCATGATCACGTGAGATGGGCAAGATTATTCTTTGTATCCCCTTTGGGAAGGCACTAATCCGAATCCCAAGAGTTGGGACCCCATAACTAAATCAGCTACCAAAAGCTCTGTCACCTAAAGTCATCACATTTATATTTGTTGTTCAACACTTAAATTGAAGAAGGAAAAGGTAGTAAGACCTTCAGTTTTCATTATCTTTAATATTATGTCTCCTAAAATAATTATTATGCTTCTTACACATTGTAAGAATTGTCCCATGTTTGGCTGAACAAGTGAATGGAGTGTACTTACAATGGTATGTGGGTAGTGGGAAAGTCCTTGTCACCTTGACAAGATACATAGATGCACTAAATGCTCAACTTTATTGTAAATCTTAAATTTTGCACTTACACAAATCAACAAAATGGGGAAAAAGAAAGGTATGTGGGTGTATATAATGACAAATTTCATTTTATGATGTTTTAATTAGTGGTTTCATATTCCAGACCAAGGTATATTTTCATTTACATACTAACAGACATTATTACATATAGATTTATCATTATAAATATATGAAAAACATTTACTAACTTGTATTATTGTAGAATAAAACAACACACCAAATCTTTTTTAAAATAATAGTTACATATACAACAATGTAAAAATGGGTTCGCCCAGCTGTAATTATTCAACTATGTATACTAAGCAAGCTATGCTCTGTAACCCAGCTACAATATGCAGACTGTCTCCGTAGCATAATGAAATACCACTAAGTACTTTGGTCATTCGATAGGAATGGAAATGTAACCCCTAGTAGAATCTTTGATACCAAAAAGTGCTTTTTTCTAAACAATAGATTTTTTATGAAGTTGTAGGTGCTATAATTAAATTATGCAACATAAAATAGCATGCTTGATAACATTTTTCACTTTGTTACAGTTTTGGATATCATAAAATTGGATTTCAGTTTCTCCATACACAAGCTAAGAAAAAATTCAATATCTTTTTATGTATATTAAACAAAAGAATGAACACATTGATTCCTTCAATAGAAAATTGATGGGTCATATGTGTTATTGCTTTGTTAGTATAACCTTTAAGCCTGGTAATTATAGTTATTTAATAATAATTTACTAAAATTTCATGGAAATTATTTGTATGCAATGAAGAGATTATATCATTTTCTTTAGAATATATATATATATATATATATATATATATATGGGATTTATTAATAAGTCATAAATATGGTTAACTCAGAATCTTAACAATTTAGAAAATTTAAAAAGAAGCATGATTATTTCTAGGTATTAAAATAAATTGAGGCACAGAACTTGGTATATCATAAATCACTAATTTTGTTTTCATATCTCCTAGTACATATGTGAGTGAAACCTTTGTTCTCTTAAAACAGAAATTCACTTATTAATCGTGGTATATGTCATTATTTTTCATATATGTACATATATGATGCATATATGACACATAATGGTTACAGTGAGCTTGGGTATTTTGTACACATATGTTTGTTGTCAACATTACAATCCCTTCCTCGTCCCGTGTTCGGCCCTCCTGCACTCTCCCCATCATGCCTAATTCCCACTACCACACCCATTTAACTCTATAAAATGCCTGTATTCTGTCGTATGTTGTGTCTAATATGAAAAGTTTTTTGCCCTACTGTGTGCTGGACAAGCTGTCCACACCTAGTGTATACATCCTGCCTCCTCTGATTTAAATAGGAGACATGAATGTACGTAGTTGTGAGTACCAGCTCTCAGTGAAAAGCAGAATGTCATTTCTTTTAAACATTTGTTGTGTAAACCCTTCCACAATTTCCCTAGGATCAGCCACTTGGGCAAAATGCAGAGCAGGAATCAAAATGTTTAATGAAAATTAAATTTATTCTGTGGAATCTTCCATGTCAACTAGAGGATCAAGACTAGGCGTGTAGCATAAAACAGCAGAATGAGAGTCTGATTACTTAAACCAAATTGATAATGAGGAGTTCCTCCACAGAATATGAAACAGGAACATGAGTATTAGAAACAGAACATGTAGCCGTGGAGAGTCCATGAGAGATCTAACCTGCAGATTTTCAACTGCAGGTTGTGCACATGTCTGCAGGTGCCCCTTCCTTGTGTGTATTCCAGTTATATGTGAAGACTTTTCAGCACGAGGACGTTGAAACAATGTGAGAAGAGGAATGTAGACCTAAAAACAAAACCAGGACCCCGAGATAGTAACAAATGAAATCGCGTTTGTAACAATTGCACGATAACTACAGTCAAAAGTAAAAGGCATAATCAAGAAAATGCAAATGCTTTAACCTCTTTCATATATGCGTTGTCAAGAGAAATTAAGCAGAAATGTAAGATATCGTGCAGATTGTTCTACTTAATGTGTTATTTAAGAAAGGTATGATTGCCATTCTTCCAAGCTAAATCAGAAAAACTATGTCTATGAATTATTAAATAACTTTTTCATGCATTATTAAAATTTTGACTGTAAGCTTGAATAATCAAATGAATGGAAATGCTTTAAGATCATAAGTCCCACTGAAGTTAATTACAATGAGTTGCTAGGAATGATTTTCCAAGATATATTACAAATATCCCTAGCTCTTTTTCCAAAGTATAAATTAGAGTAGGAAAATGTTTAAGATGTGAAATATAATACCAGACAATGGTGCATGACCTTGAATAATTGGTAATGAATAAAATAGAACATATTAAAGGAACATTTTAATTATTACTTCAAACCATTTAAATGTCTTCAGGCTAATAAAGTACAGTCTGTACAAGGCAGTGGGGAAGGACAGTGTTGACATCCCTGTTGTAATATTCATACCAACTAGAAGACTTTGTAATATGAAGAGCCTGAGTGACAAGTACTAAATATAATTTTACTTCTAGCGCATCCTTGAAATGTTAGAATGACCTTTGGCAAAATACTTAGTGTCTCTTTATTTTAGTTCTTTTAAGAGGAAAATGCAGTTGATTAAAAAAAAATCAGCTCTTATTTAGAGGATGTCCTAGATGATAGATAAGATTCTGATAGTAAAAGATCAGGAATGCTGTAAAGTGGTATAGCTAGATGGAAGTTGTGCATAAGAGACATGTTTGTAGTACCAGAACCATTTAGCATCGTGTCCTTGTTTATGGTGGTTGATATGTGACAGTAGGGGTTATTAAACTGAAAGACACGGTCCTAAACGACATGCTTCATGTTTTAATCCTGTAACGCTAAAATTTCTAACAGTTAAAATTCTCCAAATCACATTCCCAAATGTTGAAATTTTGAGAGTTAAAATGGGCAAAGGCACAACTCCCATTCAGACTTTAAGATGCTCCATACTAGAGGTAAAATTCTGGGGAAGGGATTGGTGTGTTTTTGTTTGCACACAGGATAATGCATAGAATTAGGGAAACAAAAAACCTAGATATGAAGGAAAATGTTTTAATGGCTATTTAAGGATTGTTTTACAGGTCAGAGTGTGTGAACCTAAAAAAAAAAAAACAGATCTGGAATGGAAACATGAATTTTAAAGTATTATTTGAAAAAAAGATTCCCTACAAACAAAAGAAATCACATATTCAATGTCATGCAGTACTTTAAAATATGACTAATGGTCAAGAAACTTATTCAGCTAGTTCTTACAGAATACTTTCATACAGGTGCCTAGAATGTATTCTTGTATTGTACCTGTTTATGGGTCAATATTTATTTTTAGTGTTATATTTCTTTATATTTCCATTTTTCATTATTTTAATAAGATTTTTAAAATAAATTATGCTATGTTTTATTTTTGCATTATTTCCAATATTGAAAGATAAATTAAATGTATTGTTTCTGGAGACTTAGGATTCAATATATCATCCTGCAAATTCAGATTGACAAAAGTAAATTCTAATAGTGCTGATTTTGTACATAAAACATTGTATGTGCATAAAAACATCAAAACTTTTTTCAAAAATGAAAATATTATTCTGTTCATATGCATGTGTGAAAGATAACCTTTCTCAACATTTTGACTATTTAAATGACAGCATATGACTTATCCTGAATTTTGATAAATCTCATTATAGGACAGGTATTTCAGACAACTGTGGTTATTAATCTGGTGTGCACCAAATTACCAGTCATAGCAATGATCATTTATGCAAAATGCTTTATAAATGAAGTTTTTGTTCTCGTAACTGTTATACCTTGGTATAAGGTCCTTGGTATACTTGAGTGTTTCTGTATGTAAAGGTGGCACGTTACTATTACTTATTTTACATGTGAAGTGTTCTAGGGTATTCCTCTGTATTTCATTGTTTCACAAAAATCTTTTTTCCTAAAATTTTAAAATATGTTTTTCCTAGAATTATATTTCTGGTATCTTTCTACACTTTGTATAATTTCATCATTCAGCATTTCTACATTTGTGATAATGACTTAGAATTCTGGCTTTTTGGATTATGGTCTGAACTATTATGTATATTAAGTATATTTAAAAATACAAAGCTTAATGCACACATACCTGCATGACTATAAATGAGCTTATAATAGCTGAATAATATAGGGAGATCATATCAATGACAGTATTCTTGCAGTTCTGTATAATAAGTTTGCAAAATGTTTTCACAGTGGGGTTTGATATAATACAACACGGGATATTGTCTAAATTACTTTTTTGATGTGTGATAAAATTACTCCGTTCCCAGAGGAAAGGAGAAAATATCATATACCCCTGCAGGTCCTGTCCCATTGATCTGCCCATTCTGGGTCCAACTTCAGCATTTCACCCCTTCCAGGTTTAAGTCCCTAATCCATCACACACCTGTGATCTACAAAGTACCACATACTTGTCTTCCATTACACAGCTAAAATCCACTTCGTGCTTATGATCCAACTTTCCAGACCAGGCCCTCATCTCCTAATAGCATGTTCCATAGATGATCCACAACATCCAGCTACATGAGGCTTTGGGAGGACATCCAGATCCAAAATACAATAGGTATCTTTATATTATTTCTTACTTCTACTTGTGAATCTGTAAAGATGTCAATTAGAATCTCAATTAAAATATACATAACTAATAAATAGTTTTCCTAGGAATGAGCAAACTAATGAATACAAGATTCAGTTAGAAATTTCTGCAACTCTCTCTAATAAATTGTGATTCATCTTTTGTTTATAAGAGACCTAAGCTCACTGTTTATACACATTGTAGCTGTTACAGAAAATACAAAAACAAGCATCCTTCTCAGTGACAAAGATCTGCTCTGCCTCAAGCTTCTTCAGTCCTCTGCTTCAGCCTCTTTTTCTTCATCTTCAATGCCAAAAACTGTGTTCATGTTTTCTGCACATCCGGTCTCTCTGAGCTTGATTCACCTCCTCCCTCCTCCAACTGTTATGGTATGAGACGTCTCTCTCACTTGTGTAAGATGCTTCATCATGTTGGACCCACAAAGATAATCCAGTGTAATCCATATTTACACTCAGTTGATGACCGGCCTGAATTCTACCTTCAATGGCCTTTCCCCGCAGTCCTTAGATCTGGGTCTGATTAAATAACCACAGGATGGGAATAAGATGGGATCGCTGTGAGAATTAACCTGACCACATGAAGGAACTTCAATAAAATATTGTTCATTTGAGCAGAGTTTTAAAAACTCTCAGTTTTGCAACAGAGTTGTGAGAAAGTAAGGAAATAAATAAATAATCAAATACAGATTATCTCCCAGTAACACATAATCAGGAATTCTTATTTCTATATAAGGCCAGATGGGTTGCCTTCTACGTTACTAATACTTTGTTCCAGAATTTGTATACAAAATCGGATAGGCATACAAAATTTACCTCATCCTGACTGTCTACCCCTAAGTGTGTACTGAGCTGTCTCAATGCTCCGGAGGCATGCTTCACTATGTTGACTGTCCCTGGATGTCAGCCTTCTTTTCTACTCTGTTCATTCTTCTCAGACTGTACTCACATCTCCTGAGAGCAAAAGCTAAATTCTCTACCAAAAGGAAGTGGCCTGGTGACCCTTTCCCTTTCCCTGGTGCTGTAGACTTTTTCCACAGCTCCAATCTCCATGATAGTAGTCTTCCTAGGTTTAAATTGACAGCGTTTTTTATTCAAAACTTTCTGGTAGCAAATAATTATCATTTGCCATATCCCTTTATATAAAACGTAAGCGAACATTTCTAAATTACATGTTCATACCAATAGATGCTGCTAAAGGTTTTTAGGATGTTTTATTTGCTTTCAATTTAGCTCATATTATTTTGGTTATTTTCTCCTGAGTTTTATTAAATGTGCCTGATAGAGAGGAGCTTGATGCAAAACCTCTGCATATTCCTAGAAATTCTCATTCCGATTCACAGCAAGGCCAGTGTATTGAAACTTATTTATTAAACTATATGCAGTTTTTCCATCAAACCCGTGGTTTATATATGTAATGAGATGTTTCTGTATTGGCAACTTAATTCTATAATTCATATATTAGTGGTGTTTGATGGTTATGTTTTGGGAAGGCAAATCGTATTAAATGAGGATATGAGGATAGGACTTCAGGATAGCATTGGTAGCCCCCCCCCCCCCCCCCAAAAAAAAAAAAAAGGACCAGAGCTATCATGCTTGCTGTGTTTCTTTCTGTCCATTTGCTGGCAAGTTATGAAACATGAAGGTCCTCAGGAGATGCTGTCCAGATTCTACTGCCATGTTGTTGGGCTTCCAAGACTTCAGCACTGGCACTAAGCTTCACTCGTTTTATTTTAATATAGTACATATTCGGTTGCATTTAGTTATAACAACAGAAAATGGACTGAGATATCTCTAATTCACTATTACCTAAGAAAAATAGTGGACTGATATAATGGATGAGTGAGAGAAAGCAATTGGGTTCGTTTGCTTTAACCTATAGCAACACCGAGTAGTGCTCACAGCTGTTTTTCCTAATTTCACAGGATGCTGCTTCATCAGGCCTGTAGTTCTGGATGAGCAAGTTGATCTTGGAGGAAAAAAGTATTAGAATACCAGAGTGTAACTTCATACTTAGGTCTTGCCTTTCAAAACAATTTTAGCAGGAGTAAAGCTAAAGTTTTGTTCTCCATCTTCCCAAACCCATCTTTCTTTCTCAGTGGATTTATAACTCAGAGGAAGAAAAACATGATTAATTATATCCTCTCAAAAACCAGCAGTATAACCCATCTGTTCCGAGTTTTAACTACTCTCTTCTACATGCTCCATTTGTTCAAGTTTTGCTTCTTTATCTCTCTTTTTCTTTTTCTTTTTCTTTTTTTATGACTTGTCATAGAATCCTGATGCCTGATAATGACATGTCTGACTTTTTGACTATCCTTATTCTTGCTGATCCCTAGTATGACATTTGAGACAGTCAAAACCTCTCTGATCACTTACTGACTACTTCTGTTATAATTACAAGCAAAATACTGTCTTGGGTATGGTAGACCTGGTATCAAGGAGAAAGGAAATGAACATTACCTCTTATAGAAAGCAAAATAATTATTTTACCAACATCTGCTTCAATCATTTTAAATTTTAGCTCTCTTTTTGCCATATTTTATTTATTTTCCCAAAGAAATGAAAAGGGAAAAGCAAAAGTAATGATACATTCTGTTTTTTCATGAAAATATTGTATATCTCATAAACTCTGAAATGCTTACACACACAAATGTACACACTACACATAAACACTCATGAAGAGT
This sequence comes from Ctenodactylus gundi, assembly GCA_004027205.1. Taxonomy (NCBI): domain Eukaryota; kingdom Metazoa; phylum Chordata; class Mammalia; order Rodentia; family Ctenodactylidae; genus Ctenodactylus; species Ctenodactylus gundi. Next base: position 383,191 of record PVKB01000530.1, read on the forward strand.
CTGAATATATATGTATTAGCTTTCTTTAATATTTTATTTGTACATGGTTTATGATGTAATAATGTAGACAAATGAATATCTGTATTTAAAAAATGCTCAGATTGTCTTTCTACCATCTCTTAACAGTGTGTTGCTAAACTGTGACAATATATCTGAGTTTCTCCCACTTTGCCAGTTTATCCTGAAAATGTGATACATAACGAATTACCCTTTGCATGAATTTGAATTCAAATATCTGTATAGACTATTAAGTATATAACTTCCTTATATTCATGAAGTTTCTAGGTTGGTTCTACAAAAGTTTCCTTTACTAGACATATTGCCATCATCACAGCATTTTTTTAAGGCTTTGATCATCACAGATATAATGATCAATGAAACTTCAACAGTGTTTTACCTTCAAGGATTCATATCCCAGAATGCATTCAAAAGATTTTTGAAATCAGCACACTTTCAGCACTGCATCAATCCTTTTCTGAGTTTTTTTAATGCTTTTTCAAGCTAAAGTTAAGTCATTCTAATCAACTAAACTTAAGTTTATTTTTCTCCTGCTTTATACAACTTCCAAGCTCTATTTGACGCAATGAGTTTGGTTCCTCTCCTACATGTCTATTCATGAAATACTCATGTAGATTAGTGAAATATAAGGTTAAAATTGATCCTCAAATGTATTTTTTAAAGTCTATATGGCCTAAAATTTGATTGCAAATATTTCTCCTTCTCATGCCTTAGTTAATACTAGGCCTTGTGTTCCTGAAGAAGCATACATTTCTAAATTTTTGAAGGAATTAAAAATTATTTGAGTTGTTGAGAAAAAAGTCTCAAATACTAAAGCATATTATCTAGCTATTCAGTCCTTTTGGTATCCATATTAAATATGTGACCTTACTATTATATTAACTTTCACTAAATTTTGCATAATTTATTTAGAAACTCAGAAAAATAACACATAAAATAAAGCTGAGGTTGGCTATTTAGAAAGACTGAATTAATAACACAAAGTATTGGTAATTATCTTACTTATCTCAATAATCCAGGCCCAAACATATCTCACAAAATGCTTTAGTTGGATTACTATAGTTTATAAAAACTACACAAAAATAGTCGGAAAACACCACAACCACCACCAAACAAATGAAAAAACTAAAACAAAAAAAAAAAAAAACACCCATAGAAACCAATGAACTCTACTAGCTGTGTATCTTTGGAGTAAGTGAAATTCATTCAGAGGAGCATGAAAATAGAACACTTAGAATTTAGATTTAATGATTTTACTAGGTTGAAATGAGCTAAAAATTCATTTTTGGAAGTTTTTTTTTTCTCTAAGAAAATCACAAAGAGTTGAAGGAGATATGTGTGTTTCATAGTCGCTATAAAAATGTAGTTACCGGTTGGTTGATATCTGTCAATCAAGAGACGTACTTGTTGAGTATCTGACATATAATTTTCAGTCACCTTCAAAAATTATGTTCATCTTTGCATTTGCCAACCTCTTTACTTTTTTAATTTGTATTTTATTTATTTATTTTGAGAAAAGATCTGACTCTGTAGTCCAGGGTGGTCCAGAACTCAGTAAGTAGCTCAGGCTGGGCTCCAATTTCTTTTTTTCCCCACATTTTATTGATATGTATATGTGCAAAATTCAAGGTTTACAATGAAGTTGAGCATTTTGTGCACATACGTATCTTGTCAAGGTGACAAGGACTTTCCCACTCTGCTTTTGTCGCTCCCCCTACCCACCCCACCCTCCCTCCTCCCCAACTCTACACCCCTCTTTCACTTTGTCTTTCATCTTAAGTTCCATAGGAGTTGTGATCTGGGTCTCTCATATCAGAGAGACCATTCGATGTTTCACCTTCTGCTTCTGACTTACTTCACTAAGCCTAATGTTCTCTAGTTTCTTCCATTTGCCTGCAAAAGCCTCCACGCTATTGGACTTTATTGATGCATAGAATTCCATCATGTGTAAATGCCACAAATTGTGTATCCACTGATCTGTTGATGGGTATTTTGGTGCCTTCCATATTTTTGCTATTGTTAGTTGTGCTGCTATGAACATGGGTATACATGTATCTCTGTTGCATGTTGTTTTGGCCTCTTTTGAATATATTCCCAGGAGGGGTGTCGCTGCATCTAAGGGGATATTTATATCTAGTCTTTTGAGAGATCTCCATACTGCTTTCCAAAGTGGTTGTAAGAATTTACATTCCCACCAGCAGTGCAGGAGGGTTCCTTTCTCCCCACAGCCAAGCCAGCACTGATTGCTATTTGACTTGTTGATGTAGGCCATTCTCTCTGGGGTGTGATGATATCTTAGGGTTGTTTTGATTTTCATCTCTCTTATCACTAGAGATGTTGAACATCTTTTCATGTATCTATTGGCCTTTTGCATTTCTTCGTGAGTGAACTGTCTCTTCATTTCATTTGCCCAATTTTCAATAGGATCCTTTATTTTGATAGGCTTACTTTTCTTCAGCTCCTTGTATATTCTAGTTATAAGCTTCTTATCTGAGATGTTGGTGGTAAATATATTTTCCCAGTCTGTTGGATCTCTTTTTACAATATTGATAGTTTCCTTTGCTGTGAAGAAGCTTTTTAATTTGACGAGATCCCATTTGCTAATAACGGGGATAATGTCTTTTGCTTTTGGTGTCTTGTCAAGAAAGTCTTTGCCTACTGCTTTGTCTTTTAGAAATTTGCCTACTTTGTCTTCTAGAAGGTTTAATGTTTCCTTATTTGCAGATGATATGATTATCTACGTGGAAGACCCTAAAAACTCCACTATGAAACTCCTAGAAATAATAATAATAAAAAAGCCAAGTCGCAGGCTACAAAATTAACACTAAAAAATCGATAGCTTTTCTCTACACTAACAATGAACTTATTGAGCAAGAGCTCAGAAAAACAATTTCATTCTCAATAGCTCAGCAAAAGATTAAATACTTAGGAGTATACCTAACCGAGGATATGAAGGGCCTGTATAAAGAAAATTACATTACATTGAAGAAAGAAATTATAGGAGACACTAGAAAATGGAAAGGCATCCCCTGCTCCTGGATAGGCAACATAAATATAGTCAAAATGACTATACTACTGAAACTGATATATAGATTCAATGCAATTCCTATCAAAATACCTGCAAGTTTCTTCAATGAACTTGAAACGACAATTCTTAAATTCATATGGAACCAAAAGAGATCAAGAATAGCCAAAGCAATCCTGAGCGACAAGATTAAAGCAGGAGACATTACAGTTCCAGACATCAGGCTAAACTATAAAGCAATAGTTGTAAAAAACAATTTGATACTGGCACAAAAATAGGCAGATAGACCAGTGGAACAGAATTGAGGATGCAGAGACAAACCCAAATACCCTCAATTACTTAATCTTCGACAAAGGGGCCAAATGCATACAATGGAAAAAGGACAGCCTGTTCAACAAATGGTGCTGGGAAAACTGGACATCCATATGCACAAGAATGAATCTAGCCACATACATATCACCATGCACCAAAATCAAATTAAAATGGATCAAAGACCTAAACATTAAAAAAAAAAAAAAAAGGGCTCCGATTTCAAAGGAATCCTGCCTCAGCATTTGAATACTGGGACTACAGGCACATGCCTCCATACTCAGTTTATGTGGCACTGGATATTCGAACTCAGGGTCTTGAGCTTACTATGTAAGTGATTTAACTATTATGCTCTTCCTCTTGTCCTAGTCAGGCTTTAAAATAAATATGATACATCAAAGTACAGAATAGGTAATTTTAAGCGATCATTTGGAATATTGGTACTTTAGGATTTCAGTTGATATTATGTCAGTCTGTTGACTTTTCCCCTAAGGTCTGCTGTGTTATGACAATGGGATCCTTAGAGGATGCTTTTCAAAAGAGAATGAGCCTGCAGACTGCTGGGGGCAGAAGAGTAAGAATCTCTTACTAAAGGTTATAACTATGTTGTCATGACAGTGTATCTCAAGAACTCTCACAATTCCTAATGGCTTATGATCGATGACTTTATTTTCAAAATTCTTAATCATACATTAACAAGAGCATAAGAAATATGGCTTCCTATTATATATTCTGAGAAATTGCAACATACATTGACATCATATTTTAAATAATTTTAATTCATAGATATTATTTACATATAAATTGAAGACAGGAAGATATTTGTCAAAAGTGGTAATTTTTAACATTAAAAACATCTCTATTTCACACTAATTTTTGACCAATATATGGCAAATTTAAAATTAATACAGAAGTTTGAGGCCAAATATGCCAGATCCCTGCAATTCATATTAGAATAATGCTTGCCTTTGTATTTGGAAGATAAAAACCCAAAACCAAAATCCCAAACCCTCCTGTATTTGAACTTAGTGGGATATCGTGGGTCTATGTGCTGTTAATAGGTGGGGACTGGTTGGAAAGGGCAGGACACTCAGGTTTGACTCAAAAGGGGTAGATTACTGCGACAGGAGATGAAACGTTAGCTCCATCGTTCTTCTTTTGTTTGGGTTATGTTTGCCATAAGCTTTTCTCTAACTAGATCTCTCCTTCATGTTTCCTCTATTGCAAGCCACATGTAAATAGACTATTTGAGACTTTCTGGACCTGTGAGCCAAAATAATCTATCATTCTATGGAAGGATGCTGTCGATAAAATGACGGCTCTCCAAAATGTCAATGTCCCTAGACTGTGGTATATTTCATGGAAAAGGGGAATGAAAGCAGAGAGAAGATTATGACTCCTAATCAGCTGGCATTAAGATAGGAGGTCATGGGTGAGAATTTGGTGGAATCAGTGTAGGAAGAAGTTTGATTGTCCTTCAGTAGGAAGGGCATATTACTATAAGATAAAGAAATGGGATGACATAACATTACTGACTTCATGATTGTATCAAAGAGAGTTCTAGAAGTTGGAGAAGGTAAACGTGAATTCTCTTTTAAAGACTAAGGAAAGGATCACAACTCCACTGACAAGTTACTTTTAGCATCATATGAACAGTGTCAGACTTCAAATCTATAAATTATACATTTATATATTTTAAGCCACCAAATATTTGATAATTCATTTAAAAAGCAAAAAGAGAATGAGTGATGCTAATGTGCATCGTGGAAAGTATGCATGCTCAGAAGGAAAACCATTTTATTGGATTAGAATGTGTGCTGTGAGTCACATTGTGGTGGGCATTTGGAGTCTGTGTTTTTCAGAAGTCACGGAGCAACACGTCATGTTTTACAAACTTGATTCTCAATAGATTGTCCCAGATGAGTCTACCTAATATCTTTCAGCTGAGGCCTCCATCAAATGTCTTCATAAAAAAATAAAAAGAACAGTCAATAAAATTTTGCAAAAATATATAGAGATTCTAAATCTCTTACTTTCATTTTGATGTAATAGACATGCTTCAGAATTTGAAACATATTGACAAAATTAGAGTTCCTCATGGAAATCTCCAAAACTTTGTGATAAAAATTATCCACAGTGCTAGGAGAAATTTTTCAGTACTTTGCCGAGCTGCTTATAAAATAACTTTATGATATTTAGTGATCACACTCTGGTCAAAAGTAATAGGATGAGATCACATCCACTCTATTCCACTATTTTTTATTTCTGCGATCTCCATAAGTTAATAGAGTACAATTATCAAATGAGCTTGTTCAATATTATAACTAAAGCTAAGATTACTGCTTCCTTTGAAAATCAACATAGAGTTTTCATACATATTATTATTCTAAAGAAAAGCTATAGTTGGATGATGTTGAAAGAAATATTAACTTGGGGACAACTCACTTGTGATATCCTTTATTTTAAAATAAAGATGTATTATTCTATAATTTGAAGAAAAGGTAATGAGGTCTTGTCAATAATTTCAAGAGATGATCTGTATAGGCCAGTGAACATCACGACCTTCTCTGTTCCTTTTCCTTCTTCCCAGTACTCACTGGGTCTCAGTTTAAGGATTCAATGGTTTGCAGGCAAGAGATTTTTAATCAACAATGGTTAAGACTTGCCCAGACCACTTAAAATTAAATTTCTTGTGATAGGCATAAGATGTGATTTATTTGTTCTATTTTTATTTTTAAAGCTTTATTTTGATTCTAACTCATAAACTTGAAGTTCATTTGTCTGAAATCCACCTTCTAAGGGAAGAAACAATAGTATGACATTGAATATTGACATATACATAGTTTGAAGGAAAATATTCTGTAGATATGAAAGTGCAGTATATTTTAAAAGTTTAAAATGAAATAAGAATGTATAAAAGATTAATAATTTTATGCTGGTGATATTTTAAGTTAATCTGGATATAAAGTGTTAAATAAAAGTTATTAAAATTAATTTCAATTATAAATGAAGTTACAAAAATTTAAAGATCATATATGTGACCAATACTTGAGACTCATTTAATATTTTCATTTAGTGTTGGAATAGAAAGGCCTATATTGTTTCCTAACTCAAAGAGCCTTATTTTTCTGCTGTTTTTTATTATTCTTCTTAATGTACCTCAAAGTGTTAGATGATTAAACTCTTCCTGCTACTTTAATGTAGTAAAGTAAGTCAGGTATCACAGACATCCCCAGGGATTTCTCTGCATTTCCTTTATTTCATTTCTTCTTCTGTAAAGAGTGAATTCATCAAACACTCGATTTAGTTTTATATTACCATTCAGAAATCAAATTACATGTAGATTTTTATTATAGACACACACACACACACACACACACACACACACACACACACACGGAAACACATGCACTCTAGTATACTTTAGGCACAGATGGAGAGATACATAGATATTCATAAGCATTTGCCATCTGACCACCCAATCTGTATGTTCATACTTGCATGTACAGATACATCGATTGATTTTAGGGTTGAATTTTTGTGATTACTGGGGTCAGCAATGTGGAAAGCTATAGAGTGAACCACCAGGTTGCAAGCAGAATTTGTTGCAATTTCAATTTTATTTTGTTTATTTTATTTTCCCTCTCACATTCTAGTCAGGTGTCCCTACATCCACAGCCCTCACAACCCTCATATATGATTTTGGTGTACAACAGAATTGTTTTCAGGGTCATCTTAATTTCACTCCTAACATTTTTCACTGGTTAGATGGGGTTCACTCAAATGATTCAGAGTGATTTGCTTACTTAAAAATAAGTAATTTTAGATGTTGATTTCATCTTCAAAATATCTTCACTGTGATGCCTAGACTTGTGGGTTGTGGTGAGACTGCTGACAGCATGCCCTCAGATAGGGTATGCATAATATTTAACTATATAAATATATCCACATACATGGGTGAAAGTTTGGATTCAATATGAAACATTTGTAGCCCTGTGACTATATAAAGAAGTAATTAGGACACCTATGTGGTGAAGGTAGTAGATTCTTCAAGAATTTAAAAAATCTCTGGAGCTCATAAATATAAACATGCCATATACACAGGAGAATGCATAGGACGATATTCTCATTCCCTAAACCATGAAGACTAAATATTGACAAAATTTAACTCAATCATGATTTCTGCTTGTATTAACAATGCTAACATAATAATCTTGGAAAGATGTTCACTATTTGGAAAATAGAAATATGAGCCAATTATGAAAAATACTTTGTTAACACAAAACTTCAATTACATGTTAGCAGATTTAATATGCTGGTCAAATCACACATTTTTGATAATTTAATATTTAAAATATATAGAATAATAAAACATAAAAAATAAGTCACCTTGAAATACTCCATATTTTCAAAAGGTGAACATCCCTCAAGTGAGAGACATCTTACCAGTGTGAGAGAAAAACCACACACTTGTGAAGTCATCTGATTTAATCTGAAAATAGCTTCTATTCAGTTGATTTTTCATTTAAAAATCGTGAATGCATTAGGTAGTATTCATTAAACTATATCATAACTGTAACTAATTAATTTTATGTAGTCATACCCTAATGAAATATCAAAGAACTTCATTTATTTGGTCACTTTTAATGTATTTACATTTTCTAGTTCCAAATTCCATATTTCTCTCCTGTGACACATGTCTAGTTATACTCATTTAGTTATTATTATTATTATTATTATTATTATTCACATTTTGTCTCTTTGGAATTACTGTAGTCACATTTTATAATTATGAAAAAGTTAATATCCAGTTATGGGCACATATGTAATTTGAGTCATTAACGTACTAAAATTCTTTACATCCTAGCAGTGACTATTAAAAGAGATAATATAATCTGTTTCTGTTAAAGCAATTGTATAAAAACTAATTGAGTGAACACGGTGGAAAATATGTAATGAATTCATATGCAAATCATTAAGAAAATGAAGATAAAAGACTTGAATTTGGAATAGATTCACAATTCTTTTAAAGGAAAATTCTGTATTATACACAGTCGGAATTTTATGTATTTTCTATATTATCAAGAAAAATAGGACAAATGGTGTTAGGCTTTTAAAATTATGGATACGCTGAATATCTCTTCCTGGTGTATTTTGACTGCAATCTGACTGCATTTAGCAATAGGCTCTTTTTCATTGATTAAGCTGTAATTGTTTTAATGCTGATTAGGCAGGAAAACAAATGGAGCCTACTAAATGTGCATTAAGTCTTTTGATACTAAGTACAAGGTTCCAGGTGGGTCACTTAACCCCTTCACATTGAGAAGACAATTTTGTAAAATTAATAGAATAAATAATATTTCACACATGGTTGTGATTTGCACGGCAATTGCCATGAGGGAAGGTATTCTCTCCTTATCAATAAAGTAACTAATATTCAAAGTTACTAAGCAAGTCCAGTTTCTTCAAGTGGAAATGTGGATATTCAGGCTGAAAGTGTCTCTTCCCGAGCAGTAGAATGCCTAGGTCTGCGACACTTTTGGAATGATCCACTCATATGGTGCTAAGATCTGAAATATAACTAAACCCAACACTTATACCCATGTTTATAGCAGCATAATTCACAATAGGTAACGTTGCCTATAATCTCATCAACGGAAGTATTCATATAAGAAATTTTATTCTAAACACCGTGTAGTAGTAATCAGCCATGAACAAAGATCACCTGGAGTTATTTGTAGGAAAGTGTATGCACCTTAGAATCACAATGATAAGCAAAATAAATCAGAATGTGAAAATTAAATGTTGCATGACTTCTCTTTTTTAGTAACCTCAAAAGGTGAGGTACCTGACATCCACATTGTAAGGGAATAAAGATTTATTTACCTCACAATTTCAGAAGATCTCACCCATTCATAGGCAGCCAGCAATAGTGAGAGCACACGGCAGAGCCTGGAGATAAGCGGGGTGAAGCAGGAGCAAAGTGAGTCTGTGTCTGGGGTCTCACACAAGGCTCGGGTTTTCTTTCCCAGAAGAAGCTGCAACAATGTTTCTTCTTTCTTTCGTCAAGTTCAAGCTGCCCTTTGGGTACTGCACACCAATATTTGGAGGCCCTCTCACTTTCTGGCCTGCAAGTCAATAACACATTACTGAAAGCTCTGCCCTGGGCACCCCTCCCACACCAGTCTCAAAAAATTAACACAATCCTTTTAGGTCAAGTCCCAAGCATCCATCCCTTCCATGCAGACCCTTCCTCCCACCAGCTCGCAGTTTTACAGTTCACCCACTACATCAGATACGTGAGGCTTTGGGGGCCACTCCAAGACCGAACCATAGAAGATGCAGTATGTACATGTACCGATTTCCCAAGATGAATATTTTATGTATTATGTATCAATAATATATACTTGCAGTTTTAATTAAAACGTATATTGTCAGCTAAAATGTTACGGAATATTCTTGAACTTTGTGTCCTTTTTCTTTTTATCACTTTCTTCTCTTCTGCAGTGCCTTGAGTTTCCATCTTTCTCATAGAAAGTTTCATCAACTTCTAGGGTTCTACCGAAGCTGAGTAATATTTTGGATGCAGATTTTTATTTGAATCTGTGATCTTGGGCATGACACAATCTCCTGAACTTTGGATATAATTACATGAGGATGATGTATGTTTTTCATATAAATTATGAAACTTAAATGAATAACATTATAAACTGTCTAATAGAGATCATATCACAAGTCCAACTTCTGTGACATTATATAGCACATTTCTTTTTGAGATTATGGCCATATCGGCTTGTAGATTTTCTAGAGTTCTGCCATAGACACTCCTATATATTTTTTCAAAATAACTTTTACCCATATTTATGTTCATAAATATTATTATATTTGACTGAAGGTAATTATTCCATTTTAATGATATATTATTACATTATTATTACTGTTTTTGTCATTGGAACTTACTGTAGCATTAACATTTTGTTTTAACAAATGCTTCAAGTATGTCTCTACTTTGCCACTGCTTACTTGACTTTTGGCTTAGTCTCATCCGTTCTCTCTGTTTTATATTAACTTTCCTCTCTGATCTCAAAATAACTTTCTAATGCATATCTTTTAATCTTATCACATTGATTACAAAATGGTTACAGACTACACTTTTTTGTTCCCCAAAATATAATTTATTTATTTGGAATTAACTTGAGAATTTTTCTAAAAGCCACCTTCTTAATTTATCATCCAAAATATATCTACTGAAGAGGAATTCCATTATTTATTTACAAAAATGCATAGTGCTGGAGGAGTAGCACAGTGTTTAGGGTGTTACTTAGCAGGTGCAAGGCCCTGAGTTCAATCCTCCAGATGACATAAGCCTGGCATGGTGGGGAAAGCATGAATTCCCAGCTCTTAGAAGGCTGAGGCAGAAGGATTGCTGTAGGTTCTAGGATAGCCGTGGCTGCAAGTGAATTTGGGGCCAAACTGGATCACAGAACAAAACCCTGTCTCAAAAACAACAACAACAAAAATACATAATACATCACTAATATTTATTTTAATGCACTTTTTCTGATTGTTTTAATATAATATCGCTAGGATCTGTGAGACATGATTAATAGTATGCTTTTAAAATTACCATCACCCAGCTGATTTCCGTGTTTATAAATTACTTTTCTAATCTGCCAGTAAGTTCCAATAAGTTTATAATTTTAGGTATATAAAGGAAATTATGAGGAACATTGACTAACATATTTCCTTTTTTCTTTCCAACCAAATATATATGTCTTCATGTCAGTAGTAGCTATCCTAGAGTGTAACAGTATTCGTGTTTGCTAGCCATGCAGTGCCCTTAAAAATTTATAAAATGGGAAACCATAAAGCTAAATGAATGTCCCAAGTGATGTTACATAAAAACAGAATATGGTATTAGTATTAGGAAACCAGGCTCACGTTGAGAGTTTCTTTCCTCTTGAGTCTGAGTGAGGTAAACAATTGAAAAAGAAAACAGTTATATTAATGAGATTCAAAAACCAACATTTGATATCTCAAAACACTGCCACACTAAATGAAACATACACACAGAAAAAGTGGCATGCCTAACAAGAATACTGCGTCATCTAGAAACAGAAAATGAGCAGAGCAAGCAGCTGCAATCATCATATTTCAAACACAATCTGAGAGATATGTTCCATATGAAGAAAAAAGAAACGAGGGAACGCGCTACCTGACCGGATGAGCAAGGGGGAGACCCAGAACTCTCCAGAACATTCTTCACCATGCCCGGGCTCTGGAACTCTGTTCTTAAAAAGCTACTGATGCTCAGTTTTCAATTCAGTACAAATGTCCAGCAATATGAGGGTCAATACAGAGGTTAAAGACAGAATACTCCCCAAGGATGTTCTCAAATACTACAAAGTCTTTTTTTTTCTCCCCATTTTATTGATATGTACAACTGCAGAATTTAAGGTTTACAATGGAGCTGAGCATTTTGTGCACATACATGTCAAAGTGACAAGGGCTTCTCCGCTCTCCTTTTGTCCCTCCCCCTAACCACCCTTCCCTCCCTTCACCCACCTCCCCGTCCCCCTCTTTCGCTTTTTCTTTCGTTGCAAAGTCTTTTTAAGATTTGAAAAAATTTCACGTTTGTCCGTGAGGAGTCGTACTTACTGTGAAAGTCTAAGAATGGCCCTTTATATCTGGTTTCATATGCTACTGTATCTCTATTGTGCTTACAATGTCCTTGTTATGTTCGAAGTTTGGAGGATAGTTCATTATAACCCAGCTTGAACATGTAGCTACATAATGGAACTGCTCTTATTCCATAGCTGATATTTTATTAGTGTGTATGTTTGATACACTATAGGTACATTCAACTTGACGGAGCGGTGCACATACACGTGGCAACTTCACCCCCTTTGCTTCCCCCTTCCTTCTCCTACCCTCTCCTTCCTCTCCTCCCGCTTCCTCTCCACAGTTGTATCTTCTTGTTTCCTATCACATATTTTCTGTGGTTCTCTTACTTGTTTATATTGTTTTTCATGTCAAATTCAAGGTAGGCAGCACAAAGAAAAACTGATAAACGAATATCTGTGCAATACACATAACCCCAAACTTAATTTTTGAGTTACTGCGATGAGATAAAACACTTAGAACTTTCTGATATGCTTTTATTTGCAAAGATCAAAACAAGATTGTAAATGAAAAGTAAGGGAGACAGGTCTGTTGGTCTTAATGCTACTGTGGCTATTGTGCAAGTCTGAAGATAAAGATGTGTAGAGCATCACTTAACCTTAAGAATAGTTAAGAAATTCTACAATTCCTTGATATTTCTCTGTTTATTTGTCCAGGACCATAATGAGGTATTTATATCTATGATTGTTATTCATAAAGAAAACCTTCTTTAAAAAAACCCTAAAGTCTCATCAATATATTAATGCAATAAAGAGAAAAGCATATGAATTTTATAAGAGTATAGTTTAAATACAATATAGAAGCAGAATTTTTATAATAGACCATCCCATGCATTTAAATATGAATGAGTTTACAAAGAATAATGCAATGAACTCTTTTAATGGATAAAGGAAAAAACAAAAATATATCCACATAAGTTGATTTAAAAAAGAAAGGTGTAAAAAGTATTGTTGGATATTTTCTCAAAGAACTGAAAATCCCATTCTATCTAATTATTCCCCTTCTTGCTATATTCGCTAAAGTATTGGAAGATATTTATTATGATTATACATGCCTCCCAATGTTTAGCTGCTGCATCATTCACAATAGCTAAGCTCTGCACATAGCCTAAGTGTCCTATCAACAGCAAGCCTGTGGAAAAGCAATTAGCTGTAAAGAAGAATTAAATCATGTCAGTAGCAGGAGGATGGAGGGATGGTGAGATCATAAATTTAAGTGAGATACGTCAGACAGAAATATCAAATGACATGTTCTTATATGAGAATTATGAAACATAAATTAATGGCAAGATTAAAACCCTTATAACAAGGAGTATTAGCAAGCAGGAAATAAAGTAATATTCTTGTGCATGCGTGTGTGGAGGGGAGGGAGGGTTGCGGTCCTAGGCTTGAAACCAAGAAATGATCCCTTCTAGGCAAGAGAACTACTACTGATCTTCTCCCATCACCATCAATTTAAGAAAAGTGTTTTTTTTAGACAGGTTCTTCCAGTGTTGCCCAGTTTGGCTAAGAACTTCAGTCTTCCTCCCTGATGAATCACATGAAAAACATTAACACACCATGGCATTGAAAGTAAATACTGACACTTCTAAATAACTGAGATTACAATTACACACAGCCATACACAGCATAGGTAACATTCTTAATTTGTTAAAGTTGATCTGTCAGTAATTTATGGCAAATAAATTATTTTTAAAAATTAGGTCATATTGTCTTTAAATAGCAAAATGTAAGGTCTTGCCAATAATATTTTTACTGAACAGAATAGAAAGGATCAGTCAGCAGAACAACTGAATAAACATAAGATAAATAAACAGGTTGCAGATGATATAACTAAGCGAATCCACTCGCAAACTGCTGCAACTGTCAAAGGTCTTTCCCATCCTGCTGAAAATACATGTTACATTTCAAAGAAACACATTTTCTATGCACTTTAAAAAATAGTCTCAAAGAAAAAGCCACCAAGAAATAAAAATAAAAATAACATAAAATTGCTTTTTAGTGATATATATATAAAATGTCATTGAAGCCCTGAAGATCTAAGAAACAGAAAGATATGTTCGCTGATGGAAATAGATTTTAATATAAGATGAAAATTTCAAAAAAAAAGAAACCCAATTCCATTCTTATAAAATCTCAAAATGTTCTCAATGAGTATGAATGTTTGACAATAAAATTACTCTTGAAATACAAACTTTCCTGAACAGCAAATATTATTTTGGTGAATAAAATAAGTGTTAAACCAAGTAGGAAGTCTAATGACTGTAGTAGGTGTGACATTGTAAGTAAATAATTAATTCTGTCACTATGTTAATTGACTATCTGAATGTTCATGAAAAAGGCCTCTGCAACCTGTTTATTTTTTCTAAACCTTTTAAATCTTGTGTTTATTCAGTTGTTCTGCTGACTAATCCTTTCTATTCTGTTCAGTAAAAATATTGTTGGCAAGACCTTAAATTTTCATAAAAGTTTGTTGCTTGCATATATACACTGAAGCATAATTAGTTTATAAAATACATTCAAATAATGATTCAATGTCTGTATTTCTGATATGCCTGTGAAGTTCAGAAGATGAATTTCTGTGTCTTTATACTCACAGTTATAAGTCAGAGGAGTCTCTTAAACATCAAAAGGTCTGAGAGATTTGCAGTAAAACTTGGTGCAATTATAAAATATTTTAAGTCACTACTTGAACGTGTTCTGGATGCTAAAGATTTGATATCCCCGACAAAGTTCCTAGCAATTAAGAATGATGACAAGACTAGAAATTGGAAATTAATCATTGCTAAAAAGCTAGAAGTGGTATATTGATTTGTGCCAAGAAAAATTTAAAAGTGCAATGACAAAAGTACCCACTTGCCTAACTTTTGAGGCTATAGAGCTGATTTAGGAGAAGAGATGGCAGTAAATTTAACAGAACTTTTCATAAAACAGAGATGTGCAAGGAACATCCAAAATATTACCTAATAAATTGAACTACCATAGAATTTATATGGCAGTTCCCCCCTTATATAATGCAATGCGTAAAGTTCTGACAAAGTAAAAAAATAAATAAATAACCTTCCAGGAATACATGTATCATTATCATATACTTCTTGGGAAATTACTAAGAGATATGCACTTTTGGAGACAGTAACACACCTTAAAATTAACTATAGGTGTCGAAAGACTTGACTGATTTTAAGTATAATTTTTAGTTTAACATTAATTCATATTATTGTGAACTTTTGGTAGTGAAGGACTGTGTATTTCATTATGTTTCAGAGATAGTTTCCATGAGTTAATCATAGATGCAAATATTAAAGAAACAACATTTAGGAAGAAGTGTGTTGAATTTACTCCCCTGTCTTTGAGCATTAAAGTATAAAAAATATATTCCCTGATGTAAACATATGCAATATATTTGATATATTTGATAATAACAGGAGGATAGTAAGAACATTAAATAGTTTGTACTGTTTCTCTTCAAACATATCTTACCTTAATGCTGCAATTACCCACCTTTTAAGGAGCAAGTTTTTCATACAACTAATACCCTTCTCTGTCAAACTATTTGTGTGTATACTTACCATTTTATATTAATAGTTTTAATACATTACTTTGTAGTTCCATTACTGTCTAAATGCACATGTTTCAGATAGTTATTTTTCCCAATCATATTTTTCATTAGGAATAACACCTTTGTTCATTTTATTAAATGTAACTTCTTACTCTTTAATCTGTTTCCTCAGAGATTTCACATTTTATCTTCAAGCTCAGCAATACCCCATAAATCTCCATCTTAATCTTTTTTTATGCATTCTTCTGAAGACTTTTGTTTATGGTGTTTTCAAGCAGCATCTCACTATACAGTACATGATATGCTCTAACCTGGAATCTTCCTGCCTCAGCCTCCTGAGCACTGCTATTTCTGGCATGTACAGACACCACATTCTTTTCCTAAGGATAATTTTAATCCTTTGCTCCTTATTTATCTAAAAACAAAAATAAACTCTCTGACAATTCTTGCTTCATAAAGACAATTGCTAGATGCTTTCAGACAGAGGTTCGATAATAGTGTCAGCCTACAATTGATTTTACATGAATTTAATTTTTTTGTTGTACTCAAATTATAAAGTGAATGAGTCATAATTCAAATGTGTTTATATACACACACTCACTTTGAATAATCAATGGAAAACAGATGAAAAATATGAAATTTCTCAAGAAATTTCTTGCTATCTATAGCAAGTATATTAAAATAGATTAATGTTAATGTTAGATTAATGTTAACAAATGTAATCATAACTTTGTATTAGTTTGTGTAGTAATCAGTAATGAATGATGCTTGTTTTAAGTCAGTATATGTACAGGACACCTGTGATACCTGTGTTACTTTATTGGAATTGATTTTTTTTTTCTTAGAGGGGCATCATGATTCCTGTTATAAATGAGGTTTTGATGATTTAGGGACATCATTGAATTAAGGAAAAATAAAATTTCATGGTTAAAGTATCCATAGTTAGATTTAGTTTGTGCTATATAGGAAACATGACCAATGGTAAAATTTAAAATAAAAATTAATTAAAATAAAAATTAGAGATTCGAGAGTTGAATTTCTATGGTAGGAACATTATGCTTTTCGGTGATTTGACTGTAGAATCCCTTTCAAATTGTGTTATATTTGACCCAGCCCCCCCCCCCCAAAAAAAAAGGTCTAGAGTATTTTTTAGTATCTTGGATGATCAAATTATTTCCATGTTGTGGCTCTTTGAGATATGAAAACTTCTATATTGTTGTGTTTCTTCTGGTCCCTATGTTTCTGCTAAGATAAGAGGAGTGATCGAAATATATGATGAATATTTACATTTGGAATGTTTATTACAGTAAAAGAAAATTGCCTTTACTACCACCCCCCCAAAAAAAAAAAAAGACTTCAAAGACACTTACCAAATCATCCTCCTACATTCTGAAGGAGTTCTAAAAGTATTCCTTTGGGAGTTTCTGTGGAGTTGTGACGTAAATATGCAATTTAAGTGTGATCCAACAAAAAGAAAGTGTCAAAATATTATGATAAGTCTCCATTAACTTTATTCACCAGAGTTGGCACTGAGCTACTTATTATTCTTCCCTAAAGTCAGAATCACCATGAAAGTTACACATTTTGCATTGATTCAGCACATCTAGGCAGCCAGTACAGCACAGCTAATGACACTGAACACAAGACAATTTCCAGAACCAATTCAGAAAGAGGTAAGGACAATGAGAGAAGTGTCCTTGAAGTGGAGTGTTTTGAAAGGGATTAATGGCAATGCATATTTACTGTAATTGTTTTAATAGAAGCATTCACAATATTTTATCATAACTTATATTAACCTACTTCCTTATTTTGTATTTTATTGTTTCTCAGCAAAATTTGAGAAGTGCTTTTTGTTTTCCTTTTTTTTTTTCCTCAAGCTCACCTGTAGAATAAATGTCTATTCACACTCTCTTCTTGGTAGAAAGAACCAAGTAAAAAAGATCTTGCAAGTTTTGTTTTGTTTGTCTTTTAATAATCTCATCTTTACTGTCTCAGGAAATCTTTTACATGGTCAGGATGAAAGTTTTGAAAATGTTTCACAGGTAGTCACACTACAAAGTTTTTTCAGTTTACATTTCTTCCCATAGGCTCCAGCTGCCATTTCTTCTCAACTGAAGTCATTCAGTGTTAACCTCTCTCTCTAATAATATCCTCATAAAATGGTTACAACTTTGTATTTAAGCAGTCCAATATAGTTTTATAAACTCATTATTAATACACTTAATTTGACATTCTATGTTCTTTCTATATAAATTTTAATTCTTGAAAGAATGAATTCGAGTAGAGTACCATAACATCATTCTTTAAATAAAATAAGAAAATTCTTTATTTTTGTAAAGATGGGCCGTGTGCATGCATCTGTCTCTCATCTCTTCCCCTCTCTCTATCCTGTATCTAAGTAACTACTTAATCAATCGACACATGCTGTGTACTTAGGAACTTATGGCTAGCTGAGTCTAGGAACCCTCCTGTAGTACAGTAAGCACATACTTTCTGAATCAGCATTGAAATTTAAAGAATAATTTTTTTTGTTTTGTTGTCATTTGGTGGGTGGTTTATTTATTTGGTGCCTAGGACTGAAGTCAAGGCATTGTACTCTACCCTAACCCCCATCCTCTGCTAAAATAAAGTTTTGGCATCATCAACTTTGGGTAAAAAATTCCATGTAAAACAATGAAATAGATTAGCCAATCCTAAAAATGATAAAATGCACAAATATTATCTTTATGAAAATAGTATTTGGTTTCTAATACACTTATTTTCTAAGATTTAGACATTTTAATATTTGTAATTTTATCAAAATAACAATTGCAATTTTGTTTGACATTAGAATGATATAATAAATTTAGTTCTGGTAATCTTATAAATGCCACTAGCAATATTAATACATGAACTTTACTTAAGGTACTTGTTTTATGTTGTATGTTACGGAGATCCCATTTGTAAGTATATTGTGTATTTATTAGTACATGCGACTTCATAATTTTCACAAAGACATCTGCACACCACCTATCAAAGAAAGAAGGCATTAGAAATACTTATAGAGATTTTACAAATATTAAACTAAATAAAATTTATTAATATTGTCACTGCTTGAATAACAACCAGCTATTTTGGCAGTTGACAGTCTGGGTATTTATTAACAATTTACTGCAAATCAGAACAACGCCTTGCCCTGAAGGTCCTCTAGTGAGTGCAGAGGTAAGAGGGAAGTTGAAAGCTAATTACACACAGAGTCATTCAGGGAAGACAAGGGCTAAGAGTATTTGAATGCCATTCCAGAAAAATATGGGCAGACAAGATGTCAGCACACATGAGATCCTTCTAACTTAGTTTTGACACAAGTCCAGGGAGACTTCTTTTGAGAAAAAAAATATTAGATATTCAGTTGTAAATCTTTTAATGGGAATATGAGTACATATAATTTTAACTTAGAATTTCTTTTCTGCCCTCAAGAATGTCGACATTGGCCTAGTCTCTCTCTTTTTTTTCATTTTTTGTCTTAAAATACTCTTGAAAATCAGACACCGACTTCCATTTTATAATCTAATGTTTAGTGATGACATTTCTCATTTTCACATTATCTGTGCTGTGACTCTTCCTTACACTTCTCTGTCCAGTGTTAATGACCTGGGGGCCCGCTTTCCTAAGAGTTAATGAGTGTCTGGAGTAGTTGAAACTTTTCAAAAGCAGAGTGAGGACCCTTCGTCCACCTGATCACTACCTTAGAGGAAATGCCCAACTAAAAGGTTGTTATTGTTGTTACTGTGCTGTGAGCTTAATGAATGGTGAATAAGTTGCTCAATAGATTCCTTTCAAATCATTTTAATGAGAAAATTGCAGCTAAGCTTATTTTAATTCTATCTTTTAGAGTGTGTGCACTTATCATAGTATAATGTTCTAAATTGTAAAATGAAACTTTGTAGGAAAAATACAATTAATATCTTCCTAGAGCAAGTTAAGTGAGGGCATCAAATTTAATCAGTTAAATATGTTTGTAAATATACGAACTTGCAGAATGTATACAGGTCAAAGAGAAAAACAAATAGAAGAAAAATTTAACTTGATTTTTTTTTTTTTGAGTCACATTTTTGGCTCACTATGTGGTCTATGCTGCATCTGAACTCACTGTGTAGCCCAGGCTGGCGTAGGACTCTCAGTAGTCCTCCTTTTTCTGCCTCCTGAGTGCTGTGATAATACGCTTCACGCTTGTGCCAGCACACCTGGTTTATGTGGTGCTGGCGAATTGAACTCTGGTCCTTGTGCTTGTGAGACAGGCATTTTAACCATGTGCCATTCCTCCAGCCTCTAAACTTAATTTTTAAATACCTTTTGAAGACATAAGAAGAATTTTGACATTTCACTTTTTAAGAAACTTAATTATATAACAAATTGATAAATGCATTTCTGTATTATATAATTGATCCTTCGGCAAGTAAGAAATACTTTGAAATGAAATTTTTCAAAATATCTGCAAGGAAATACAATCCATGCTTCATGTAATTATTCTTTGGTAAATATCACAAGTATTTCTTATAGTTTTAGTAAATTTCCTCAACTACTATTGAGAAATATATCAGTAGAAGGAACTACTCTGTTGTTTCTATTCATTCAATCAAATTTACTCATCATAAAAATACATGAAATTAAGGAAAATGCCTGGGGTTTACGTAGTTGGCTTACTCACTATCCACTTAGGGCCTTCTGCATTGGAAGTGACAGAAAATTCAAATAAATTTGTTTACATAATGAAAAAAAATTAGTCCACTCACCAACTGAAAAGACACAGAGGCTACTAAAGTGGTTGTGTTCAACAACTCAGTGCCGCAGAAAGTTTACCCATCATCAGCTCATTATTATTTGCTTAGTTGTTTTCTATTGTATTTTCTCTTTTCATATATGTCTTCATACTACTTCCTTGACCATCAGGACATAAAAAGATCCCATTTTGGCATTCATCACAGTGATTATGTATATATACATATACATATATATGTATATATATATATATATATATATATATATATATATATATATATATATATCAGTGAATATATTAAGTTAATAAGTGAAATATAGATTCCTTCTTTTATTTGAAGAATTAAAGGTTTGATGTTTAAACTATATGTTGCTCTTACACCTAAAATGCTCCTCAAAAGAGTACATGTAGCAGTAGGGTTGTTAGCAGGTGACTGGATCATATGAATATTTTCTCCCTAATGGATTAATCCATCAGTGAGTTAAGAACTGATTGTGCTGATTCAGGATTGGGCCTGGCTGAAAGGCCTGCTCGCAGGAGGCATGCCGAGAATGGTTGTGCTTTCTCAGGCTGCTCCCTGTCTTTCCCCAGCTGCTCTCTGGCATGAAGGGAGCACCACTTCCTCCAACAGCTTGTTCTGAAAATTGTATTGGCGTTGGAACCAGTCAAAAATGGACTAAGTCTTATGAAAACTGTAGGCCCAAACAAACCTTCCCAGCTTTCTGTTGTGAGTTAGATATTTGGCCTGACAACAAAAAAGTGATTAGTGGAAGATTTAGTATTTCCTTGAAATGTGAAAAGGATTTATAATAAGATCTGTAGATTAAGTGGTGTGAAATTTTGTATATAGTCAAATTAGTATAAATTAGACACCAGCTTTTACTGTTTTAAAAATAGTCTTTAATAAACAAAAACTGATTTATGTTGCACAGTGTTCTACCAAATATCTATTAATATCAAAATGTGAAAATAATTTTAGAGTGACTTTTGTTTCATAAATATGTTGGCAATTATCAACCAACTTCAGATTCTTTCTCCAACAAGGTGACATCTAATTTATTTCCGTAGATATATAAAACTCAAATCATGAATATATATAAAGCTAAAATATTTACAACATAGGTAGATATTAAATCTACTGAGATATTCATATTTTCAAACTTATTTCCTGTATATATATTGTGAGAGGTTTTTCAATATTTCATACTATATACAGTCACAGTAGGTAAGGGGTTATTTCCATGAATGAAAGTAAGCTATTTTCATTATAATCTTCATTATTGTAGATTATTATTAGTAGCTTTAGGATTATGTGTGAATGTTAGTAATATTTTCGTAAATACTACAATGTGAACACCATATTCTAATAAAACACTAATTAATACAAACTTTCTAAGATTTTTTCTGGCTTGTAGAGGCACTTGGAAAATACATTTATTAAACATGAATTTTTACAATGCATTTTATTAACACCTTTGAAATTCTAGGATTTATTAATGTCTCTATTCAAGATGTCTATAAGATATTAAAAGAGATATCACCAAACTTACAATATAATAATATCGGTTGAAGGTAATAGCCACAGTGTGACTGTGTATATGCTTGTGCATTAGAGATATCGACAGAGCACATTTTATAAATAAAATTTAGAGTCATGATTTTTTCTTGTTGTTGCTCACCATATCTTCCAAAGCGACAGAGACTAGGCACTTTGTGCAGAACTGGAGTTGTAGAATAAGAAAGTAGCCTCAATTAGATAATTCTATTTTAACACAATTAACCTATCTCATTTCTTTATTTTCAGTGATTTTTCAATATTTTAGTAAAGCCAAGCCTATTAACCTTAGAGTTCTACTCATTATTTTTGTCTGTATCCCTGATTTCTCTGCTTTCCAGATCATTAATTACTGATTAATATTTAGTCGCATTTCTGAAGACATCTAGTTGGTATTTTCAGAAGAATGAACACAAAGATTCTGGGTGAAACCAGTGATACAACTTAATTCTGAGTCCTGTCATTAGTGTGGCATCCCATTCTGTATGGTATTTAGTCCCAAAGAGACCCCTGAGGTGTCCTCTTCTACTGAGACTGCAGTTCTGAAATATTAAAAGTTTCACATAGATATATCTTCAGAGAAAAAGTGTTACCTACTTATATAATTACCAATGACACTGTGTAAGATGCAGCATAATACTATTGGTGCATTTAAATGTCATATCAAGGGATGCTTTAATTATGGCCACTGTTTTCTGTATCTGGTATTTCAATTCTGAGACCTTTTTTTTCTTATTCCTCTATGGATTAGAAACCTGATTTCATAATTTCTGAAAAAGTTTTCTTGTCTTGATATCTCAAGGTTGCATTTAATTAAAAGATTTCTCTCCTGGATTAAAAATATCTACTTTATGTGTCTTTTACCACCCCCGTCCACGAAAGAAAGTGTTCTATTCAACAGTTGAAGCCTTACTGCTCTTTGTATAAATTTAAAGTCTTTCAAGAAATTTCAATTAAAGATAAATTTCATTTGCTTTAGAGCTGTATTTTTAATAAAGGTCATGAATGCAAAGAGATTTAAAATTTAGTCTTGAAATTATGCAGTATAGGTATAGTTTCAGTGGAGCATCTTAAATAATAATTTTGCTTGGTAGTGTTAGAAAATTCTAGACAATAAAATAGTTGAATATCAGATACAAATTTTGACTTCATTTTTATATATAAATAAAATTCACTGTCAGCACTTCTTATTAGAAGTTTAGCAAAGAGTACTACTTGATATCCTAATTATACATTAGGATGTTTTAATGTAAGTATTAGAGATGATTAAAATAACATATGTGGAATAAAATTCACATAATAGTAAAATCATGTATGCTTTGTAATCATGAACATTTTAGTTATGGATGGTAAATTTAACTTTAACCATGTTCTTGTTTATACTTAAATATACTGATGTGTTTCTGTATTATTTTTCCCATCTAAACAATTGTTTCTCTCAGCTGAGGCCTAAAATAACGTTCTTTCCAAAAGAGTAAAACATGTAAAAATTGTATCTTCACTTATTTTTGAAAGTTTAGAGAAGTATTTTTTATTTGTAAAGAATTATGAAAAGATGGGCATTTTCTGCCGACATAATCACCTGGAGGTGCAAAGAGTTGTTTACCTCAATTTCCTGAGGCTTCAAAGTGGCAGCTCCTCAACTATGTATTAAAGTACAGATAAAGGCTTCAATCACATGGTGTAATCTTCTCAGAGCCTTTCTCCTCCGTGGGTCATCACGGCAGATAATGGAAGCATTTGTAATATGCACATACAATTGGACCAAATGGAATTAGATTCTCAGTTATGAGGATATTTCACAACGTTGTCAGCGTTTATTGAGCAATAAGCTGAGGGCTTGACATTGCACAGAAGGCAAGTGCAGAGAGCTCTCTCTTCTCCTTCAGCGCTGCTTCTAGAATGCGTATTCCTTAAATCAAGCATTTGTGCAAACTGGAAATACACATGTTGGACAAGTGCAATATTAAAAAGATTGGCAAGGAATTTTTCTCTGAGGCATTGGCATCCCATCTTTTTAAAAATGCACAAGCTTCTGTGTAGAAGGAAAGAATGTCTGTCATTGCTGACATCTTCGGACACCACAATTCTTGAACATCCTTAAAATTTCAAGAACTCCATCAAGGAGACCACAAGCAATATATATATATACAAAAGATAAAATTTATGCATATAGATATATATGATATTAATATATGGCATCGTTGCCTATATATTTGGATGGTTATTTCCTTTCCCCATTTTATTGATAGGTATAAATACAAAATTTAAGGTTTACTATAAAGTTTAGTATTTTGTACACATACATATCTTGTCAAAAAGACAAGAACTTTCCCACTCTCCTTTTGTCCCTCCTCCACCCCACCCCTCCATCTCTCCCCGCCCTACCCCCCTGGTTCACTTTGTTTTTCATTTTAAGTTTCATAAGAGTGGATGGTTATTTCATTGGCTCTATCTTCTTTATTTTATTAGGAGATATTGGTGTTACATGAGAAATACTTTTAATCCGGGGAATCGGCGCATGTATCTATTACAACTCCCTCATTTCCTTTCTCCCGTCCCTGCTTTCCTATCTCCATCCCTTCTCTGTGAGATATTTTTTGTCTATGAGAGGTACTAAGACAAATTTCTCTTGGTTGCTTTTTTTGATATTTAAAAAGAAATCTTTTTGAAATCATCTTGAAATAAAAAAGCAAGGAAAAATCAGTGAAACCTGGCTAATCCACAGAGAAATAAAATTATCAGGAGAAATAATTAAACATTTTCTTAGATAATGGTTCCCTGTATAGTTTAGATGCACTTTTTGAAAGAATAAACCAGTGAGCTATCATCTAAGGTATTATAAACATGTAAATTAATGTTTTAATTGAGGGATGAAGCAGAGACTCTTAAGTGTGAGAGAGAAAACCCATAAGACAAGTACTACCATGGGTTTGAAATAAAAAAGACAATCTCCAGGGAATGTAAGCAGAGACTGTATGAACCTCAGTATTCCAGAGATTCAGTATTTCTAGTAATAAAAAGAAAGATTCTTGGAACGACAGGAAGAAATAATAATTCAGTAGGAAAATAAATATTTCAGGGTGTCTGACAAACTTACAACTTGAAAAAATTATAAACTCACCACTTTTGTAAGGAAATATATAGCTCATAAAGTTAAGCAAAATTTAATTATTACTGATTACAATGCATTTGATTCTGTATTTTTCTTTTGAGTCCCTAAAGAGTACAAATATCCTTTGACTAATTAATTGATGATAATGTATGTTAATATTAAGCATATTAAGAAATAACATTTCAAAGCTGATTTCTCTCTTCTTAATAAGAAGAATACTGGCTAAGGAGCCTAGGACCTTTGTACTGAGCTACAAAGCCCCTCTCCATTTTTATTTTTGATTTTGAGACTGAGTTTCACCTGGTCACTGAGTTACCCAGGCTAGGCTCAAGCCTTCTTCCCGATCTTTTCAAATGCTGGGATTGCAGGCCTGCACTACCTGTCCCACCTGTTCTCATTGTTAAGTTAGCTGGCTTTGAGCCATGATCCTGATGCTATAAGTAAGGGTCGATGCTTACAGTGTTTTGGTCTAGTCTTAGTTACAATTTTTTTTTTTTTAATTGCTGGGGCAGAATCCTTGACATTTACAACTAAAGAAAGGAAAAAAAAAGAGAGAGAGATTATCTTAGCTCAGTTTCAGAAGGTCTCAGTTCATTTATGGGTGGCTGGTGGCAATAGAAACACATGTTGGGGCAGGAGCCAATGAAAGAGCTCCCGAGAGCATGGCAGAGCAGAGCCAAGTCCGGGAGGATGGATAGAGCCTACATACACCATCCAGAGACAGTCAGGCCACACATTACAACATTACACAATATTATATGTACTTGAGGCTTTTTCGAGACCCTCCACAATATTGGGAGACAAACCACAATATTTTGTCCCTGATGCCCAAATGACTCCTGTTTACATCCTTATGCAAAATATATTTAATCTTTTTCTAGGAATTGCCAAAGTCTTAACAGTTCCAGCCTGGTTAAAAATCCCAGTCTAAAAACTAATCTAAAACTCATGACAAACTCTCAGATCCACACTCCTGTGAAAACCAAAGAGTTAACACTTCCAATATACAATGGCACAAGGTAAATATTTCCATCTGAAAAGGTAATCAGTTGCACTAAAATAGGTTCCAAACCCAGTAGGGTGAGAGTGAAATCCTGTAGCTCTAATTCTACCAATTAAGATAAGTTATAGCAGGCTATGAACTCTGAAGGCCATAAGTGGCCTCCTATGTAGAGTAATGCTACCTGTAGCTTCCATATTTTCTCCATTGGGCTGGATCCTCATAGCCTACATCTTTTCTCAACCAATCATCCATGATCCTGTCTTTTCCAGTTTTTTAGAGCCTCAGTTTCACATTAGGCTTCTTTTTGTACAACTTCACATGCCATACTCCAAGGGACACTCTGACTGCCCAGATCTTCTTCTGAAATCTGGGTGGAAGCTTCTGTAACTCAATATCTCTTTCACTCCGCAATCCTGTAAAACCAGGACTGTGTGGAAGTAACCACTGTCCAGGGGTCCACCACTTTATTGAGCAGTAGCCTGACTCCCATAGACAAATACTGTAGAAGCTTTTGATATTTTAGGTGGATGAATTCCAGTTGGTACTCACTTTGGCACTACAAGATGAGGAAAGATTTTATCTAGCTCATGGATTTGGAAGTTCTCAGTTCATTCTTGGGTAGCTGGTGGTGATAGCAAAATATGCTGGCGCTGGAGCCAAAGAAAGCACCTCATGGCATGGCAGGATAAAGCTAAGTCTGAAAGGAAGGGAAGAACCAGCACACACCCCTACAGGCCAAGCCCCAAATACCTTCCCCTTTTAGCTAGGCGCTACCTCTCAAGAATACACAGCATCCATAGGTATGTAAAGCTCTAGGGGGACATTCTACATCCAAACCACCACAGGCTCCACAATCACCTAACTTAGGGATCCTCTGAGACCGTTTTACTGAAAGTAAATCTAGGGTATTTCCTAATATTAAAATGTGGCATAGAAGACAGGAATAGAACGGCCCATGTATTTATACCTTTTCTATTTGAATGGGTTCCAAAAGAGCACATGTTATCTGGGAAATTTGTGATTTTAAAACAGTTATAATAATAATGGGATGAACAATGTTTGAAAAAATATGCTAGTGTCTATCTTACACATATTAGCAATGCAGAATGGAGAAAGATAGAAATTAATAGTGACATGTTCAATATGCACATAAGACTCATCCTGAGAACTGCTTTTTGATGTTTATCCCCTCCCTCCCATTAAGACTAATTTGTCTGTGATGAGATAAAGGTGATCATAAATTTGAAAGGCAGTCAGTGAGCTCAGTGAGAATCGATAATGATTGTAAGTAACCATTAAGCTAAATAGGAGGGTCATACTGTTTCTTGGTGATTATCTATTATCCTGTAAAACTAAAAACTTTTTAGTCTTTTCTAATTATATATATATATATATATATATATATATATATATATATATATATATATAATACTTTCTAAATAGTCACACAAAATTAATAGAAACAAAAAATTGAGCAACCAATGTTTATTCCTCAGCAATTACCTAACTCTAAATGTTGGTTTAGGTGCTGAAGGAATGGCTTAGTGGTTAAAAGTGCTTTCCTACCAAGCACAAGGCCCTAGATTTGATTCTCAGCACCACATAAAGCTGAGTGTTGTGATTCATGTCTGTAATGCCAGCACTGTGGAGGCTGGGGCAGAAGGATTGCCAAGTCCAAGGCCACCATAGGCTAAAGAGTGAGGTCAGGACCAGTCTGGGCTACAAGCAAGACCCTGTCTCTAAATAAATGAATAAATAAATAAATGTTTTTTTTTAATGTTTAGTTTCAACTGTGTTTCAAAAGTGAAGAAAAGTGTACAAACAGTATAAACTTTGTCTATTTTTGGAGCACAGTTATTGTAATATTTTTATGAGGATAAGTAAAAGTCAGGATTGGTGTGTGAATAGCTTTCAAATTACTGATCCTTTATTGCAATGTTTATATAAAAGAATTTCACATGCTAAAGAATATTCATTACAGGAAGACTTAGGATAGTTGTGAACTCTATTACATATCATGATAATATCAATTCAAATAAATCTTTGAAATTAATAAAAAAGTTTCAATTTCATTCCTGAATATGAATATTTTGCTATTTTGGGGAATTATTACTGTGAGAATGAATTATATCTGCCCTATAATTTATAAAAATATTTTCATTCTTAAAGAATCTTCTTCTTATTGAATGAAATTAATCATCACATAATCACATTGAACCAGTGTGTAATCTACCTAGATTTATATTGTATAAATACCATATTAAAATACAGAAACACATTCATTTCTATCTGCACCTGCTTTATGTCCACTGTCCTGTCCATAACACTTATGGTATTATTATGCAATGCCCCAATCAATTTGATTATCATGGTGACCACTATGTTTTTACTATAGTCGTCACTGCCAAGATGCCAGCTGATTTGTCTTTTGTCTTCTTCTGTTTTTTTTTTTATCATAAGAGTTTAAATGAATTTATGTTTACGTAGTACACTCTTTGAGGGGAAGGCATAGACAGATGTCATAAGATATGAAAGAATAAGGACTTGTGTTTGTGTGTGCTTGTGTGTGTGCATTCTCATTTCAATTAAATACAAATATATACAGACATATATATGCACACATACACACTCAGTACATATGTTATTTTTCTTCCTGAAATTAAAAGCAGTATCACTTATATGTACAAATGCTGAATAAAAATATTGATTTACTTGTTGGCCAATATGTTTACTTGTCTGAAATTCGTTCTTTAAATCACTTTTATGTACAATAGAAATATGAGTTCTATTTATCTATTTATATATCTATTTTTTAATTTATTCTTTTTCTTGAGACAGGATCTTGTGAACTCTCTATGTTTCAAAGGCAGCTACTGTCTTGCATCAGCCTCCCCAGCACTGGGATTAGAGGCATACGACAGTATGTCGAGCTCTGAATTGCAATATCTAAATCATTCTGTGTACTGTTCATCTGATTAATAATTGTTAGTATTTTGTTGCTAATCTTTGAAAAGATTCAATTGAATTATCATAAATAATTGAATAATCCACAATCTTTCAGTTTGCCTCTGCTAAATGTTCCTTGAGTCACAGGACACGTATAAATAAATCACTTGTTCAATTATGAAAAGATCCTAGTGAGATTTGTGTTTTTCTTTCTTTCTTTATTTTTTTTCTTCTTCTGTTAGGAGAATATGACTGGTTAAGTTTCCTTCGTGTCACATAATAGCATATAGACTTTTGGGATGCGAAAGTTTGGGGGATTTCTGGGTATCTATTGAGTGGGTCCATTGTATGAGTTGGAAAAGTATCTTGAAAATTAGATAATGCTATTTTTGAGTAAATCTTTATTTTCCCTGATCCTTTACTCATTTTTATGATTATAATGTAAAAAATTATAATATTTAAATGGAAATTTTATGAACCAATATTATCTAGATTGTAAGTCTAAAAGAATGTTGAATTTTCCTGACCACAGCCCATCTTTCCTAGTAGTACTGTACTCTAGTCCTTAACAATAGTCCATAAGAGAATTAAATTTATAGTAAATGACTTGTGTAATTACTTTCTCATTTCACTAAAGAACGGAGGCTATAATGACAGTCTTGATAAATATGAGAGAATATGACACATCCGGACAATACCATGGGATCCTGGATAAGCATTGTCACATCGAACTGTGTTTTAGAAGAGCTGCTTTTCTTGCAAGGTATTGGAATAGAGCCCACTTGCTTACTTACCAAACCAGGTAACCGGAGCCCTGTATGAGCAGGTCAGTCTACAGTCATGTCATCAGCAGGTTTTCCTACTTCGAGACTGCCTTCCAGCACTTTTGCACATTCACTAATATTTCTTTTTTCAGTTTTCCTTTTTACTACAATGATGACCAGCTTTCCAGTAAATATTTATTAGGATTAAGAAACTTGAGAACATCATGCTTAGTGAAGTGAGTCAGAAACAGAAAGTGAAACATCGAATGGTCTCTCTGATGTGAGAAATCCAGATCACAACTATCTCATGGAACTTAAAATGAACAAAAGTGAACCAGGGGGTAGGGTGTAGAGGGATAAAGGGGGGTAGGAGGAGGGACAAAAGGCGAGTAGGAAAGCCCTTGTTACCTTGGCGAGATACGTATGTGCACAAAATGTTCAACTTCATTGTAAACATTGAATTTTGCATGTATACATATCAATAAAATGGGGGGGGGGGAAGAGAGTGGGAAAGTCCTTGTCACCTTGACAAGATATGTATGTGCACAAAATGCTCAACTTCATTGTAAACCTTAAACTTTGCGCTTATACATATCAACAAAGTGGGGTGGGGGAGAAATCAAGCCTATTCTTTATCAGGTCATCCAAACCATTTACAGATCTGTGGGTTTTTGAAACCTACACTTTCACACCATATAGTACTAACCTGCACAAAATGATAATTTATATGAATGAAATAGTACAACATTGTTAGTGCTTCAAATAGTTCTATCTATCATTTTTCTATGCAAATTTCTTAAAACTGTGATTTCTTCTAATGTATAAGATTGCAGTATGTGGCGTCATCTGATTTGATACGCCAATATACTGAAATATTTTGAATGTAATGGATTATGATTGCACAATGTTTCACCAAGCAAGCCATACCTCTCTGTGGTGTAGAATTGCCCTTTTGTGCTCATTTGATGATGTGCTGTAGTGGGTTCAGGTAGACTAATCTGTGCTTAAGTGATCGCTAATCTATCTTCCTCCCAGGTAGTATTTAACGTGATTAAAATGGACAGGTCAACATAAGGCATTTAAAGTAAGATTTTCAAGCACCACTGAAAGTTAATTGGGCAAGACAAAGCTTGTAAGGAGAAAGTACACGGGAGTCACCCACATTCTAACCGGATGTTATGAAAAACTGTGGAGTCACCCACATTCTAACCGGATGTTATGAAAAACTGTATTTGCCTTACGTTTGATACAAGCATTTTCATTCAGTTATTGCATACTCTCCAGGGAGTTGCTTGCTCCATTGTAAGATTTCTTCCATTGCTCAGTAACAAAATAGAAAACAAAAACAAAAACAAAAACAAAAACATGCATTTGAATTTTCCCATTAGAGCATTTGTAACCACATGTTTCTGAAGTTTATAGATGACATAAAGACTACTTTAAAATGTATGAAAATAAAATCAGCCATTTATTCTCTAATTATTTTTTTTCTAAAGTAGAAAAATAATTTTATAAAATATTAACCTATGTAACACAATGGCAGTATAAGTTTAATTGTCACATGGGCCCTGGATGTTGGAAACTCTGTTAAGTGAAGAACCTGAAACCAGTGTATATCTGATTGTGAAGGATCTCCAATTTGGCTCTCAAATTCATTTTTTGACAATGTTGTGGAGGAAATAAATATTCCTCCTCACTACATATATCCACAGAATACCAGTTTGCAATATCTGATAGAAAATTAAATATTTTCTCATTTCTAAGTAGATTAAAAAGTTTGTTAAATTTCATACAATACAATTATGACTTTTAGAACACAAATGAGTAACTACTATTCTTGCTCTTTGTTGGATTTATAATACTAATGAACCATATGGTTATAGATTTTCTCTGTAGCTACCCTAATATTATAAGATCATAATTTCTTATTGTTTATGAGATAATGTATCCCCAACTAGTGTGGAACTAAATTAAACATAAGTGCATGAATTTTTAAAAACACCTGGCTCATCTATTCTCTCTCCAGGGGAAATGATTAAATGTGCCACAATTTATTTGGATTATACATCATTAGAGAGTTAAGTGCTCTCTTACCTAGCATATATAAACAAGAATTATTCATGACATGATAGACATCTTCCAATGAACCAGATTTTCTTTACAAAGTATCTAAATATGAAAAACGACTAGGGATGCTGTTCGATGTGAAGGCCCTAGAATGTATTCTCTATGCCATAAAAAAGAATATATCATAGAAAATATTATCTGTAGTATATATTTCAGAAGACACTAAAACACAAGATAGCTGAATGAGAATGTCTTTTAAAATGGAATTCAAAATGAAACAAAAGCAACATGCCTCCAGTTGCTGTGCTATTGAATTAAAGATGCACTTCTACATCAAGCCAATGAACTAGTGAAGTGTTCTCACATTGATACACTGTTATCATATTCTTAAACACCTGGGAAATCACATTGAAAAAGCTTTGGTCATAATCAATTAAAACCAAATCATCTTTTGCCAAATTATAACTCCTTACTCAGATCTGAACCTTCCATTTTGCATACCATGTATAAGTGGATCCTTACCAGTTTTTGGTTTCATTACCATTGCCACAATTTAGCTTCAATATGATAAAAATTGCGAGTAATCTAAACCACTGGTAAAAGGGGCCTTTTTCCTCTTTGTGTTCTAGGATATTTTTCTGTCTCCCGAATCCTAATTTGTCAATAATTGGACAGACACATTAAGGAAGTGTTTCTTCTAAAATCTTTGTGCAGCACATACACAATAATACATAACCTGTCATAGTACTGTCACAGTTTGATTGCGCATTAGTCCCCTATTCTTTTTTCAATATCATTACCAATATCTCATATTCCCTAAAAATATGACTAAGCAATGTGAGCAGAAAGTGGTTCATTTTGATATAGCTAACAGTACCTAGAACATGTATTTACATGGCAGGTCCTCAATAAATAGCATGTGTTATGGTGTGACTGTTCAAAACCTCTCAAATTCATATGTGAAGTCTTGGTTACCAATATTATTCTATTAGATCATATGAGACCTGACTAAATCGTGAAGGTGGAGTCCTTATGAAGAGGATTAGTGGCTTCATGAGAGGATCTAGAAAGTTGTCTTCTCACTTGTATTATGTGAGGGCACAGTGAGAAGTCCTATCAGTTTGCAAATCTGTATATGTCACCAAAATCTGACTCCGTTGGAGCTTTGGTGTAGGATTTTGTCGGGCAGACCTATAAGAAATACCTACTTAATGTTATAATTCACTCAATTTTTTGTGGTTTGCAAATTGAAGCCCAGATACACCTAAGACACTAATTAGTTGCACTATTTGAAAATCAACCAAAATTAATAATGGAATTTCAATACTGAAAAAATGTTCAGACTTGAAATACTTACACTTTTTTTCTAGTACCCAAACTACATCTATTTTAAACTGTGGGCTCTTAGGCCCAATAAGCAAGTGTTTAATAATTCAGAGACAGATAGGTTGGAGGCTTTTGTAGGCAAATGGAAGCAACTTGAGAACATCATGCTTAGTGAAGTGAGTCAGTAACAGAAGGTGAAATATCAAATGGTTTCTCTGATATGAGAGACCCAGATCACAATGGTATCATAGAACTTAATGTGGAAAATA
The DNA here is from genome assembly GCA_004027205.1 of Ctenodactylus gundi. Taxonomy (NCBI): domain Eukaryota; kingdom Metazoa; phylum Chordata; class Mammalia; order Rodentia; family Ctenodactylidae; genus Ctenodactylus; species Ctenodactylus gundi. The sequence goes on from PVKB01000530.1 coordinate 416,587, forward strand.
ATGGGAACTGGGGGTGGGGGTTGAGGGAGGGCCAAAAGGAGAGAGAGGAAGGTCTTGTAACTTTGCCATGACATGTATGTGCACAAAATGTTCAACATCAATGTAAACTTCAAATCTTGCTCTTTTATGTATTAATAAAGTGGTGAAAAATCGTTCAGACACAAAATTACTAGTACTAGTTTAAGTCCTGGCACCAGAAACTGTGTCAGGCTTTCATTTGAGAAAACACGTAATTTAAAAATGCAGATGTATTTTAAAATACATGACCTTTGTAGGATAGAAATGTCCAGGAATACTGTGTATAGATATTTATCAAAAGAGAAATACTGGTCAGGCTAAGTTCCAACATAGGGGATCCATTCCAGGGGTCTGAAAAACACAGATGAAGAATAGTCACACATTTACTTTGTACGTTTGTTTGCTTTTAATGTTTATTTTTCTCAGTATCAGTGCATTTGACTAAGTACAATTACTCATGTCTCATATGAGGAGTATTCAGTATTTTTTCTCTACATCAGAATGGACTTGGCTTCACTTAATATCCTGGAGAGAATTAAGTGTAATCTATCATAATGATATTGAAAACTTTGAAGGACACAGTTGAAATAATATCCTATGGTCATTTGATATTTAGGATCATAATAGCCTATTTGCCTTCTGGGACTAGGCTTTGCCTTATGTTTGGTATCAAAATTATTACTATGCCAAACATGTCATAGATTATAAGCAGCTTCCAGGCTTTCTTGCAAAGAGTGTCCTGTTTATTAAAGAGTCTGAAGTGGATGTCCTGTGTTACACTTCGTTAAAGCCTTTTCCTATCAGGATCTTTCTATGTCTGACTGCTTTACTAAAGCAGCCTTCAATCTCTGATCCCTCCAAGCGGTGTCCACTTCCTATTGCACGTCTAGTGTCATGCCTGGAGGGAGGAATCTGCTGCTCACAACATTATGTTGTATCCTTAGCTTGTGGTGTTTCGGATTTTTAGGATGCCTTTTAGAAATAAAAAAAAAAGTCAAAGTGTTTTGAAAGATTGAATTTTATTATTTATGTTCCATAATTTCAACCATTTTCTCATCTGTAATCTATGTATTTTTATGTGTATCTATTTTCTACCTTCAAAATGAAAATTTCTCAACGGCGGGGGTTCCTATCTTTTGTAGTCACAGAAAAGTTAATTCTTAGATTAATAAGTTACCCATAAATATTTGTTGAATGAATGTGACTCAGTGTCTCTGGCATTGATGAAGACGTCCCATACCCTTGTCAAGATGTGATTTTTTTTTTAGGTCTTAAGAAGTTCAAGGTTCTAAACACTCACACTATTTCATTCTTTCTCTACAGTACTCATTCATAGAAAAACTTTCTATTGAACAAGTCCTCAACTTTGGCCAACAGGGTAAACAAGAGTGTAGTATAAATATTGTTCCTGTGGTGTAAGTACATAGTTACACTCATGTCAATCTTTAAAGATAAATTTTCAATAATGTAATGGGGACTGAGTTATGATGACAGCAGTTGTACGGTGTGATTAGGCTCACTTTGGACTCAAGGAAAACCTCCTGCCTCAGCCCTCTGAGTACTAGGATTACAGGCTTATGTGGTGCTGGGGAATGGAGCTCGGGCACTTAGCGCTTCACTTAGGGCTTGTTAGGCAAGCACTTTAGCCACTGAGCCATTCTTCCAGCCCCCCCCCCCCTTTGTTTTTTACAAGAAGCAAGCAGAACACCTCAGAGGAGATTATTATAGATTTCTTTTTTGTGCTTCCCTGTATGGACGTTTGTGCCATATTTTCTTCAGTCGAGAGACTAATGGAGGATTTATTTCTGCACAGGTTTTGAGTTCCCAGTTGCAGTGGTCAGTATTATAGAGTTCCTTTGTGTAGACAGAAACACGTGCAATATTTTAGCTTTCTGCTAAACACATCAGAAAAAAAGAGCCATTGTCTGTAATTGTCATCAAACTGTGAGCACTTTGGCATGTAAAAAAAAAAATAGATTGAATTTGACTCAATCAAATTTGTTTGGAGTTTATAAACAAACATAGTCACTAGAGTATTCAGAGTTGATAGTCACTCCCTCCCTCCTGTCAGTTAAGTGGGTAATGAAGTAAACCCTTTATCTAAAATTATCCCCCATTTTGGGGCAGAAACAGAAGCTTCAGGAAATATTGAACCCACATAATATGTCCTATGGAGACTTCATTTTTAAAATAGTTTGTCATCTGAGATAATGAAAATCCAAGGTACCCAGTAATATTTTTTAAGATTTTGCTAGAAAAAATAGTACATAAATTAAACTCAAGAATATGGGAACCACAGGTATAGGAGAAAGATCATGTAGTTCTTGATGAGGTAGAAAGCATTGACAGGTGGCTTTGGACCTGTACATCCTTTCTTCTTCTGAGTGTATGGATATGGTCACTTTCCTTACTTTGGAAACACAGTAAAGGGAATAGTTGGAGAAAATTTATGAAGCCAAGGTTGCAACAGCTTCATATATGCTTAGTTATATAGAAAAGCAACAAGTGTGGGTAAATTTAAGTACCGTTTGTTTATCATAAAATGTACATTTTATATTATGAGAATTGTGTTTTAAAGTTTATGTATTTGATATTTGTAACACTAGTACCATTCTTCATTTCCATTAAGATTCTTGATGATCAGAAGAATATAAAATTATAAAATACTTTGATATTTATTCACTAGATCTGTTGTATATTGAAGCAAACAAGGTTAATGACTATGTGAAGGTGTCATTTTGTTCTCAAAGATTAGCCTAAAACTTGCTAATATTTTAGTAATCTCTTTTCCTTGCTGTCAGTCCGATAGTTTATACTCTGATGTGTTTGTTTTCTTCATTAATTACCAACTATTTCAGTAGAGTAATCTGAACCTAGGAACTCAAAAATATATGTAAAATAATTACCTCTATAATCTTTTTGGGAATGTAAGGAATGGAGTTGCACCTTTGCACTGGGAAACTCTGTATTTAAGTACATTAATATTTTTTAATAAGCAAGTATATTTATTTACAATTTAAGAGCTTGAACACATGTCTATAGTGTTCCAAATTCTAAGGAATAGGGATTAATAGATTAGAAAAGATATCATCTTTTCATAAACAATTTGCATTCTAATTGCATATGTAGCCATATAAACAAATCATCACAGTCCAAATATGAAATCAGTCAACATTATGCTCAGACCAGGGTAAACACTCACACTCACACTCACACACACACACACACACACAACTATATACACAGGGAGAAAGAAGGGAAAGGATATTGAAAGAAAAGAAAACATAATTCAAAGAAATACAAAGTAGGGAAATAGGAGGAATATGTTGTAATCAAAACTCTGAGAAATGGCTGGAGGATACACACGGGGACTAGAGCACAGCGCTTGCCTAGCAATGCAGGGCCCTAGGTTTGAGTCCACGCCCTTTTGTGGGGGCTTCTCTCTGTAATACCAGAACTGGACTTGGGAGCCTGAGGCAAGAGGATTGCTGTGAGGTTGATGCCAGTCTGGGCTCCACAGGAAGATCAGGACTACCTTACAGTACAGAGCAACTTCTTGTCTCAAAAAAAAAAGAGTGAGAGAAAGAAAAAGATTTAGTAGAATTCTGATCTATACATAGCAAGGCTTCAGAGAGAACTTTCATGTGAGAGAATGTAAAGCATACATTTTAATATTTAATTTTAAGTTCATCCTCTACAAATTGGAGAAGTTAATCACGTTTGGCAGTACAGGAATTTTTATTAGTGTTGATTTAGGTAGTTGGTTAGTCTAAGTGTGCTTAATACATTATAGTTAAATGTTTACGGTTCCTAATTATCTTTAAAGGCTGACAAAGCAATGACTTTTTGTTAACATTGACATGAAGAGTCAGCCTTCGGTCATTGCACTGTATTCCTAACCCTCACCAAGGTAGTCATGAGTCACAGAGGAGAGTACCAGGAGAATTTTCTGTCATTTATCCAGTGTCAATAAACTCAACAGTTTGTTTACAACTGTGCCAGAGATGGAAATTGTAAGCGTGTCAGTCAAAATTAATGATTTCAGGTGATCTGGTTTTCCTTAAATCTATTTCATTTAAATTTGGATTGAATAAATAACTCCATGGTTAGCTTGAAAAAAATCATAGACAGAATTTTAATTGATAATCTCTACTGAATAGAAGACAAATATAGGTGAGTTATTTTATACAAGAATATCCAAGAATTGGATTACCTTGTGTACTAATTTGTACGGGTTATTACTGCAGCAGTAATATTTATTGAGCATTCATCATGTGCCATTCTCTCAATCAAGTGTTTTATTCTCACTCTCACACATACAAGAAAGTTACTGTTATTATATCCACATTGTACACCAGAAATTGATTTATTGCACTATATATAACCTTAATCAGTATCTTTCGTATTGACTCTGCTTTTAATGTATTCTACCCTGCTTATGTACGATCATGGGAAGCTCTTAGATAACACGTGCAGATTCTGGTACTTGGTTTGGCTCTAGTTTTTGTTTTGTTTTTTATGTATTTTTGTTTGTGGTTTTGTTTGTTGTTTCTCTTTTGGTTATCAAGTAATTCCAGGCTCTTTCAGAAGATATCTTTAGAGAAACTGACGCTGAAAGTGTTGGGTGTACACAGGACTTAACCCGGAACAGGAGACTCCTTAGGCGACTTCAGGTCCATCTTGGTTCCTGCTGGGACTGACTCGGTTTGGTTCCTGATGAAGCTTCTCAAAGTTAAGCTACACTTTTTATCCTGATTGTCAAGTTTCTCAAGCCTGCAGTACAGAGAAAGTTACTTATCTCCCAGCAGGGTTGTGAGTTTTGGTTTTAGGACATTACATTGGCCTTATCACACAAAAATCAAAGAAAATGGCACAGCATGAATATATTTCTTTTTTGGTCAAAATGTGTCACAAAGGAAGTTTAAGCAGTTGCCTTGGATTGATGTAAGACAAGATCATCATCTATGAAGCTGATTAATTCATTCTGTCTGTCTATATGTATGTATGCATGTCTCTCTCTTTTTTTCTCTCTCTCGTCTTGCACACACAAACAGAAGAAATGCGATACTTTCTTTACATTGTTAGCCTTTTTCTCAGCTTAGAGAAAACTCAAACTGGGTCCTTTCAGCTGAAGCGGGGATTCTATGCAATATAGATAATACTGGAAACTTCGTAATTTTCATCATTCTTCTGAATCACTCTACTTCTTGAGAGATGACTAAACTCTGTTTAATGGTTTTTTATTCAGAAAATAATTGCTCCCCTCCCCTTCCAGGCCACCTTGTCTCCTTCCCAAGAAGGTACTAAATTTGCTTTTTGACTCAGATTCTTAAGTAGTGTGAGCAAAATAGTACCATATTGTATGAGATCCAAAATTAGATCAAGGTAAGGGTGTTTCTGGAGCACAGGTAACCATAATCTCTACCCTGAAGCCTTAAGACTAAATAAATAAATAAATAAATAGGTGTAAGTTTCTCAATTCAGTTTCCACCTGCAATCTGAAATCACTAGTTTAGAGATCTTTTAGGTGCCTTCCAGCCAGTCATCTTAGAATTTGAAATGAATGAGGGGCTGTCATTGAAAAACAAATATAGAAATGGTTCTTCTATTATTTAGCCATTGGCACTTTTTTTTTAATTTGGCTAGTTTTCCCTTTCTGTCTGTATGAAAATATTTGAATAAATTTCTTGTAAGAATGCTTTCTCTTTTCTTTTCCTAATACTAAACCTTGATGTTAAACATCAATGCCTCTGGCTATTGCATTAAATTTTCTGACAACTTCTTTAGAGGCCCAGGAAGCAGAACTAATATTTACCTCTTAAATTGTAGAAATCATTTACTATTTTAGCATGATAAAGTATTTTTCCAGCTGAATAAGAAAGAGCAATAACTGTATTGTGAAGTGTAGAGCACCTCACCGATTTTGGCTATGATTGTCAGATCAATGAAGTGATTAATAAGTAAATAATCATACAGCTTTAATAATAAATGTCATTTTTACTTCAGCCATCACTGTTCTCCTGTGTTTTTAAAAATCTGAATAATGTTATGAAACTTGCATCTTTTTTTATAAATTACGTAGTTTCAAAGTTTCCCAAAATTATTTAATTAATATATGTTTATAATACAGAATGATTATATTGAATTGAACTATCAGTCCATGTGCATAGTCTAACTTAAGCATGATCATTTTCCAATAATTATGTTTTAGAATCCATGATATTTGATCAAATCATAGGAATAATATCTAAATTAAAAATCATTGCAGCCAATGTTACATTCCAACTAATCCCCTTGCAAAGACACTTACTCCATCTTTCTTGCCATTCTTGGAAGTGATGCATCCTCTTCCACTTTAATTGCCTGACCTGGTACCAGGCAATGTATAATCTCTTTCCCAAGTTGAAACAAGGACAAGAAGTAAACACTTCACATCAATTCATGACAAGGGAGTAGCCTTGACAGTGTGACTGGATAAACAAGGAAGAACCCTTCCAGAACTGCTTCAGAAGAGTAGCAGGACCTCTGCAATATGTCTGCCCCAAGTAAGGGGGGAGTGCTTTGAAAGATATTATTGTCTCGGACCACAATATGTTTTTTTAACAGTTAAAAATTCACTGTCATTCATACAGTGGTGGCCTCAAATGCTTCTGTTACACTAATCCTATACTTTGCACTGTGTCAAGGACATTACTACCCTCCCACCCCCAATCTGAAATTTTTCATTGATCCCTCTTTTTTAGGACGTCTAATTCAAGACATTTTTGTTCCTGAAGCTGAAGACTGTTCCTTTTTCTTTCAGTAGCATATTGTAGTAGCGTTTGTAATACTCTGACAGGTTTCACGTTTTCTGACAGTGTTATCAAAGCATTCTGGAAAACAGCGTAAGTGTTAAATAGAAAGTTCTATACTATCAGCCAGGAAGAAAAGAAAAATAAAACGTTCTGACTGAATAGGTGAGTTACAGATGTTTGACTTTTGATATGTCAGGCATATAAAGAAGGTTTGTGTTGATTATAAACAGGATAAAATCGACAAGTGTGCAGTAGGTAAAGCACTCACTAAGAGATTTGGAGACTTCAGAGTTAGCTAGTTCTAAAACTCTCCCCTAATTTAATTTATTACTACAGAGTATAAACAGTGATTAAAAACAATATTCAGTTTTCTATGCCTGGCTTCATAACAGAAGCTAATAACTTACATGTCTAAGTGGTGACTGTTGAAATCAGGTTTAGTTGAGTGTGGAACTTAGGCTTAGCTGTCTCTTCAAGATATTTTAGTTTTAATTAAATGTCACACTTAAATTAAGTGATGAGTGATGTGCTTGTGGTCTTCTAATGGACTCAGGGCCTAACTCTTACCTGAGTACAAATTGTTTCAAGTTACAGAGACAGCACTTCACAGCCTACTTGACACATTACTTGCAGACATCGTTTTTGCTTTTATTTATGTTATATCAAAAATATGAGATAACAGTCTTGTTTTTTTTTTCAAGCAGTACAAATATTAAGTTAGCCAATGCAATGATTTTATCCTCATTTGGGAACAATTCTTCAAAGTATTTCTTATAATGAAGTTTATGTAAATTACGTTTATTGTTGATGCAACTTTTACATGTATGTCTCAAACTTGCTGAATGCTCTTTAATGTCAAATAATGCACAGTAGAAAAAACATTCTATCAGGTTTTGAAGAAAAAATATATTCACATCAGTATACCCTGCTTTTCACACCCACTCCTCTATATTGTGATATGTGTGTTCATGTTAGTTACTTAGCCCAGATATTCAAAAGTGTAGCATAAGGCAGGCCCTTAGTGCATATTGTACTTTTTACTACATGCTATGTTTTAGAGCCTAGCGAGGTGCAGTGTATTGTCTCAGCACCATGGCCTTTGCAAGCTTGTTATTCCTTGAATGTTCTTTACAGATTTTTCTATCTTTACTTTTATTACTTCCTTGTCTTTAATCTATTTGCCCTTTGTATTCATCCACATGACCTTTCAAACATTAATTATTTTAGGATATCAATAGTTTGAATGTCATTTTGTAGACATGAAAAATATGCAATTTTTAAAAGCTAGAGGTCTGATTTATCTTACTGAATCTGTTTCCTGACTTCAAAAGTGAGGAGGATAGAGACACGTAGACACACACACGTGCGCGCACACACACACACTCAGACTCTTTCTCTCTGTAGAGACAAAACGTGGAAATGGAGATATTCAGCTCATAAAAACTGGATTTGAATTGCTTACATCTGGGAAAATCACACTGAGAATATTTTTGTATGAGGAGCATTTAGGTAAGAAACGAAATGCATAGATACAGCCCACAAATGACTGAATTCCAATCTAGTTTTACCACATGTTGGCAGAGCAGCCACTATGAAGTCACCACACTATCCTTTTTTTTTTTGACATTCTCATTCACAAAATGGGCATGACAATGATAGCCACTTAATAGGATTTTTTGAAAAATTATTACAGGTAGGCTGCTTAAATCGTCTTCAGTATGTAATAAATATATACACACTTGCAATAAAAGAAGGTGTATAGAACCCCAAGATAAAAAAAAAAATCAAGAGATTGCTGTCTTAGTTACTTTATGTTTGCTGTGGAAAAAAATTATATATATACCCAACATCCATTACTAACGTGAGGAAAGAGTTATTTTCACTCCCAATTGGAGAAGGTTCCACACAGTCCATTCATAGACAAGAAGCAATGGGGAAGCACATGGGAGAGACTGGGGCGCTGCTCAGCCCAACCGGACAGAAGCCAAGTGAAACAGAAGTCAAGCGAGTGCCTGGAGAGAGACAAGGCTAGAATTTCCCCAGGAAGAAACTGCAACAGTGCTTCTTCCCTTCTTTAATTAGTTCCACCTGCCACTTGGACCCCCCCCCCCAGCCCACAGTGGGTGCCCCTCTCTCACTCTTGGATCTGGTGTCTGCCGGGGTACCCACAGTCGCAGCAGTTCCAAAAAAAGCTCTCCCTTGCCGCCAGACCCTCTCTCCCAATAAGACACAGTTCCAAACGCATGCGGCTCTTGGGGTCACTCAGCGTCCAAACCAGAGCAATTGGCACTACAAAAATTTAAGGATAATGTTAAAAAAAATCAAAGGACCATGTATAAAAGAGACTTAATGCAAAGGACTAACAAAGTAATCATAAAAGTGAGCAAAAGCTAAATATGTAGGTGTTAAGAAATAAGATATTTAAATAAAAAGTAGCAGTGAGCCAGGCCTGGATATTCCCAGAAGTGGGAGAGTGAGGCCAAGAGATTACAAGTTTGAGCCCAGTGTGGGCAGCTAGTGACTCAGCAAAACCGTCTCTCAAATTCAAAAATAATAAAAAGCGATAGATGTAGCTCAGTGTGAAGTCAGGGGCTGATGTCCAGCATTAAATAAATAAATAATAAATAATATTTTAGGTAGAAAATCATTATCAGATTTGAAAGTTAGAAGTTTGTGCTTGGTTTTAAGAATATTAATCTTGTTAGAAGAATTAACAAACAATAAGCAAGGAATGGGGACTTATTAGTATCATTTATTGTGTGGGTTGAAGGGGCCTAAAAGATGTTTACTGACTAACAGGAAGGGATCAAGAAGGAGAAAGGAGGGGAAGCATTAGGCTCTGAACTGGCTTGTTTTAACTCCCATGACTTAGCAAGCTGAGACAACTGTTCTTCTGTCCTAGGAGGAAGTCAGAGAACATGGAATAAGAGACAAGTTAATAAATAAATGAATATAACCATGCATGTGGGGAACATAACTGCGCTTTCTTGGTAAAATTAAAAATAAAGAGTTTTGATAAGACATTCGTAGTCCTTTGCCCTAAACTGGTCAATGAGCAAGTGTTTCTCTCTTAAGTTCAACACAATTTCTAAAGTTTCAAGAACGTTGTTGCAATTCTTTTAATGTAATAATTCACATAGGCTGTTTTGATACATTGACATAAATATTCAGTTACATAGAAAAATTTATAATTAAATGATGCAAATCATTATTTTAAAAGAAATACAATTTTAAGGTGTATTTCAAATGATAAAATTTTATTCATTTGTCATAATCAATATTCTATTTTTGAGAAAAATGCTTTGAGAGACGCAATATTTACTAAATAATGCCTCTGTCTTCTAATTTGCTTGCTATGGTCTAAGGGAAAAATTTTTTGAAAGCGTTTTCTTGAAAAATAGTATGAGCCTGATGTACCAAGATAAATGACTTAATGTCTGAAAATCTAGGACAATACAAGTTTGCGTTCTGTTAGACTGATTAAGGTGTCAGTTTGCAAATCTCAGAAAGTGATAAACCGGCCACTTTAAATGTCACTACTTAATGTTGTATCAAATCCTAAGGGATTCCTAAGTCTGGGGTGGAACTTAGAAATGCCATTGACTTCATTATAATTACAATCCAGTGAAATAAGAAGGTATCTTTTAAATATCTGTTGTTTGATCTGTATGCTTACTTAAAATATAAATGTTGCTTTAAGCTTTGTTTTCATATCAGAATTCTTTGTTATAAACAGTATGTGCATTCCATTTTGCGAAATAATCTTTATTTATGAAATAGATTATGCCTTCACTGATTTTTCCCCAAATTGACTAAGTGGGAAAAAATACCCATGTTTCTCTCTTTTCTCAACTGTAAGTATGTGTATTATTATATTTTTTTCCTGAGGCTAGTGTCATAAGTCAGTGATGACAGCTTGTGCAAAAATTCTGGTTTTGATCCTCCAGCAGCACGTACTGCCTGACAGGGTGATGCACTCCTGTAACACATCTCCGAAGAGTCTGAGGCAGGAGGATTGTCGTGAGTTGAGGAACAACCTGGGCTATTAGTGAGTTCATGACCATCCGGGACTATAAAGTGAGATGTCGACTAAACAAACAGCTTCTTACTACTACCGGTGACTATTGTTACCACAAAAGTAGAAAATCATAACTTTTTTTTTCCTTTTCCCAGTATCACTAATGGTACAAATCTTAAGTTTAACTTTCATTTTAACCCAATTACTGTATCCAATCCTACTTTTTCAGACTTTCTTTTGGCATCACTCAACTCCTCACAATATACCCCAAATAATAATTTATGCCCTTAAATTTCATTTGTAACTGATTTTTACCTCCTGACCGTCTTTACAAATGGCAATTTTACTGTTACTTTTTAATCTATAAAAATGCACAAAAATTAAGTCTACCCATTTTATGCCATTTAATGTCTTCCTCCATACATTCCTCTTACAAATCATTTTATAATAATATTTAAACGAGTTGAACCACATTTATAGTGATCTACTAATATCCAAATGGCCTTTGAGTATTTCTGCTTTACTTAATATGAATAGGTCTTGGTTGTTGTTATTGTTTGTTTTTTTCTACAATATGCATCCCATCTTCCTTTTAAATTTTATTGCTGTCTTCAAAATTTCTCAATCATAAAATCGATTAGTTAAAACTGCTATATGGAATTTAATCTATTTTTGTAGTGTATGTAGTTTTATTTTCTGTTAAATGAATAATAAATACCTTTGGTATTGGAAAGGACGGAAGACTCACAGGTGATTGGGGTCATGAATATTTATCATTCTGATAACCCCAAGTTTACTCTGAAGATTGTTATTACACGCTTTTCTGTGAGAATCGTGCACAGACCACATACATTTATTGTGGTGTCAGTTATTGAATCTTTGAAATTAAAGCGACTTCTTAACTAATAAGATTCTGTTGTGAAGATACTTACTAAGAGTTATGAGTCTCCAAACATAATGATAATAAAATGACCTATGGTTTGATTTACTATGAATGCAATCATTATGCTATTGGTGTTAAATATTGCGACTCTTTACATAATTAATTTATACAATGTTTTACCCATTGCCTTTCTTTTCAAAGACATTACATCTTTTTCATGTACATCAGAGGTGAAAAAATTGTAAAACAGATATGACATTTGATTTTTAAATTATGAACTTAAACAAATGTTAGTTTTAAAATTTTAGTTTTTTTTTTTTTAATGAAATGAAAACCGCATGTCTCTCTTTACTGTCCCGCACCTGGGACTCTATTTTGATTATAGAAATAATAAAGCCCCAAGCTAGATAGATGTGTGAAGTGTATCATTTCTTTCTAGTTTTCTCTAAAGAGAACTTTTTGACATTGGAAAGTGACTTAATTATCTTTAGATGTTTGGGTCAAAAATTAGACATTTGGTGTTAGACACAGGTCAACAATGAATAAGAAAAACTCTGGATGTCAAGAGATCAGGACAGCAGTCATAGCCTTACCTCACATTTCAGTGCTGTAGATTTTAACTAGCAACCACATGCCTCTCTGAAACTGGACGTCAGTTAGAGCTAATCTGGCTGTTGGGACTCATAATCACACAAAAAATTGAGGGGTTTTTTCTATATATTTCTAAAAATTTATGGCAATAAAATACAACAATGAATTCGATCAGCCTGTCAATGAACAATATAGTATTGGTTAAAAAGTGAATTTATAATTTTTACTAAGGTAATATTTAACCAAATGATTAAATATATATTGACCAATAAATTTTATAATAAATTTCATTTTAGTAAAACAAGTGTATGGTGTTTATTAAACTCATCAGCAAATCAGTATTAAAGCTATATAAAATTTGATTTTAAATGTCTGTGTCTTTCAAGTTACTTTTTTTCTATGATTCTTCCCTATTAATTAGTATCTGTAACTCTAGCACTCGGGAGACTGAAGCTGGAGGATTGCTGTTTGTTTGAGGTCAGTCTGGCTGCATAGTGAGCTCAGAAGCAGCCTGAATGACAGAGAGAAACCCTGTCTCAAAAAAAGCCAATTTTCTCGAAAGTAGATATTTCTGAACTGCATCCTGCAGAGCTCGTGTTGCCCTGGCACCACTAATAAGGCCCCCACAGAATTAAATATGTTTTAATGTTATTACTTGATAGCAACATTGTCATGAGTCGATTGTGTGGTACTTGGGCTTGAACTGTGTATGTGTAATGGAATCAGACGTTGATGCAGTAGTTTCACGAAACAAAGTCAAATATCTTGTTTCATGTTTACATTACCGAGTTTGGTTTGTTATAATAAATGTCATAAGAGTAAGATGTTTTATAATTCATTAACAGCAACTGTATGATATTTTTCATTTTAAACCCAAAAGAATTTCTCACTCTGGTTGGCTGAGGCAAGCCAGAAGGTTCTGGACACTCATGCTTTGAAATTTAGAGATAAGCAATATTTAAGTAATAATTGACAGATTCTGTTAGTTTATTCAGTTAAAACAATAAAGCCACTATCAATGTCTTATACCTAGCATACAATAATAACCTTTCATTAAGACTTTGGGTGATGAGCCCTGTGTAGTAGAATGCAGTGGAATAAATTTAATTAATAATCTCTGACATCTGTAATTAATATCTAAATAAGGCAGAAAAGCAAGAATAATTATCAAAAAGATTTTGTTAGATTTTTGGAAAAATCCTTGATGCTCAAATATGTTTCTCAATAACAGAACTGGGACTGATGGAAGTTGTTAAGATTTTGGTTCTGCTTGGAAGAGAGGAAGTCGATAGCCTTGGGGAGGTGAGAGGGGGACAAGTGCAGGAAAAGTCGGAGCAAACATAGGGTGGCAGAAAATTGTACAAGAGGACAGAGTGGGAACCAATCTTAGTGTCTAGAGTTGCAGAAAGTTTGAAGAGCTGTAACTGAAAATAAAGCAGTAAAGAAAAGTTTTCTTTTTCTCAAATATATGTTTAGTCATTTATTTATTATGTTGAATAACCTACTTTGAAGTCTTTTGTGTAAGGGAATGGATTGAAAGATAGTTCTAGATGTGTTTTCAGGCAAGCACCAAGATAATTCCTTAAAAAGAAATTAAAGAGATAAGTTAGAAAAAATATGATGGCCCATGAAATAATTTAGATTAAATATGAGTACATCATTTTAAAATAAAAATTAATATAAATGTTTTCGTTTTTCAGAAGTTACACCTCCAAGACATGAACATTGATTCATTGAATAGACCACAAATACAATAGTGAACTAAGAAGACTATTTATTTGTATCAGGGAAATGGGTTTAGTTTCCACATAGAAAGTTGAAATTAAGGCACATCACTCACCTGAACATCAGCTCAGTGCTGGTATTGCAAGATTGGATTTTAGGAAAGTACAGAATACAAACTCAAAGAGAAGACAAAATTGATAGTATGAATAAAATGATAGCTTGAAGTAGAGAGGAAAGGTAGAAAGAGGGAAAAAGAAGAGCAGAATTAAAATTTCCCTTTTTCTTTATAATCCTGTGATATTTTCTCTTTCCTGTCTTTTCATAGTTATAATCAAATCTTTAACTTTCAAAATTCCCACTCCCAAACCTAAATTTGTAGATCTCAAATCCCACCTGTTTCTTGTGATACAAGTGTCTTATGTGAGAAGTCTCACGTCTTAAAGTTTTGCAAATTACCACAATTGATAACTTTCCATTTAAATTTATAAGGTGATTAGCTATTATTGCAACAGAAAAATGTCTATGTATTTTCATTACAGTTGGCATTGTTGTTTACACTTAGGTACTTGCTCATCCCTTATTTTATTAACTCTCTTCCTGTTATTTCTGATTTAGGCTTTTAAAAATCCATTTCTCATATATATATTAGATTTACCTGAACACATGTTGAGAAGTTATAACACAATCTAATTATTGGAAAACTGTGAACATAAATGAGATTAAAGTCAGAGATGTGGGAAAATAGTCATGTGGCCCAGCTTATGTTTCCCACAAAGATTTCTGAAAAGGATGAAGGAATTTATCAATGGATGATTAAGAGTATGAGGAAACGTTTTATAGCATTTTATTTTAAAAAAAGAAATTCAAGAATTATAATAATGTGTTTGACAATTCTTCCTTGAAAAACATTTTGTTCTTTTATCCTTAATCATTTCTTTATTAAAACATGTTAAATTGTTCCTAATAATACTTGCAACGTTTTTGAATTCACAATTGATTTCTTTAAATATAATCAAAATAGTTGTATGGTATTTCCAGTTCATCAAGATGTCTTAAATTTACAGTGTTGAATTTGAAGAGGTTTGTGACTACCAAATTTTAGTTGAATCTTTTCATCATGCCTTATTTCTATATTATTTTTATTGTAAGATCATGAGCACAAACTAAACGTAACTTTATCTATAAATATGTTGGCAAGTTGGGCTACTTTGGGTTTATTTCCACAGGGATTACATTTACTACTGTCTTTTGGCTATGAAGTCATACTTGGAAAACTACATTCTAGACTGAGTTTTCTGCTTGGGTTTTTCCCAAGAAAACGTGGTTTTAAGTTAACTGGATATAGCAGCACTGCAATTAACCTAACAGGGAATGCTCCCCTCTTTCCCAAATCAGGGACATTACATTTCCTTGTCATCTCTCTCTGCCAGGGTTTGATTGGCTTTTACTATCTCTGTCTGTTGAGAGTGGACTTAGTCTGGCCCAGCATGGTTTTCTGCAGCATTATGTTTTACTGAGTACATTTGGATCCTATCCGCCTGTAGTTGGTTCTCAGCTAAATAAGTCTTTTGATTACTTTGAGATACTAATCCCTAGTGCTGGTTTTTACTATATTTCAACTTTTTCTCCATTTTTTCCCTTATGTTTTCTCTCATGAGTAATTGATTTCTGAGAAAAGGAAATGGGTGGAGTTTGTAGGAGTGATCAGATATCATCCATACATCATGCGTTAGAAGAACATCTATTGGTGTAGATTTTAAAAAGTTTTGCGAAATTTGTTCTAAATTCTAGAATATCCAACTACTTTCTTTTCAATAAGACCACAAGTATTTAAGATATTGATCACCTTTTTTATTTTCATTTTCCTGGTTCCTTCATTTAATTTATTTTTCTTGCGAACATCTCTCTTCATTCACATTCCTTGCACAAGTAAGTGCAGGACTCCTTCATTTAAATACTTTATGAGATATTGAAAATGTGGTTAATTTGTGTATTTCTTATTGTTTCAAAGACTGTGAAATTTGCTCTTTCAAACAGCCTCTCAATTGTTTGTTGTACAGATTTTTTTAAAAGTAGTAATCAATGTATTTTTCATGTAAGACCTTGATGTAAATGAAGGATAGCTCTCTGACTGATTTTTTTCTCACATCATCCAATGAATTTTTTGCATATTAACATGAATAAATGATATAACCGCTCTATCATAAAATGCATAATGATGAAGTGCATGATATTCTTGTATTACATATGATAAAAATATTGTTTCTAATGATCGGTAAGAAAACTTGCAAAAAGACTTGCTGTTTGGGCCTCATGACTAGAATACATACATATTTTTAACAACAATTAATTGTCGTTCAAATATTTTTTTCAGCTCTTCTACAAGTGACAATTTCGCTTAGTAAAGTAGAGCTTAGTGTGGGCGAATCTAAGTTCTTCACATGTACAGGTATGTATACTGAATAAAATGCATTTGTTTATTCTTAATTATTGGTAAAATATATTGGCTAAATTTAAGTTGTTAAAAACTCAATTCACTAAAAACAATGACTTCTTATTGGCCTCATAGTGATCTGAAAGATACTAATAGTTATAATTTAAACAAAATATTATGTATTTGTTTTTGCTTTTGTCAAGTTATCAATTGTATTATCAAACTAGATTATTTATTTTAAAGTGATTTCTGATTTATGAGTGGATTATAATGTATGCTTAATTGCTAAATATGCAACTCATATATTCCTAACCCTACACAATTATATTAGAATGCATGTCAAGATTACAGGTGGACTGTCTTTATAAATAAGCAATAAAAATCAGACATGGCACACTGCATTGTATTTATACCTTTATGAAAGTTTTAAGCACAAATAATTCTGTCAAAGGTCAATTTGACATTTACAAAAGTCAATTTTTATTTACAAATTAACTATTCAATCAAGATACAAGAGTTTGTACCTGTATAATGAAGATACCATACATCATGATGAGCATAGAAAAATGATTCAAACCTACTTCAACTTAATGGTGAAGGTTCAGGATTTTTTGAAGGCCATTTTATATCTTGACCTTCAAATTCTAATTCAAAGTATTATGGAACTCAATAATGAAAACACTCAGCAGCATTTTGTATTGGTCGCATTTGTATTTATTTACACATACATTTGCACCTGAAGTACCTGCACTCAGTGCCAAAATTGAGTTTGAGGACATATATAATTTTCTATTTGCCTGTTTAGACTCAAGAGATTTAAAACATAATTAAAGTATGATATGAGTATTTTGAGAATGTTGCTTATCAAATATATTAAAAGTGGAAACACAAAAATAATTCATAAACTGTACTCACAATATAGGTCTAAGTTATTACATAACATAGGATAGAACCTTAGTTTTCATGTGTCTGCCTTCCCAAAGTTCTGAAATGATAGGTCTGTTAATCCATTGCATTTTGAAAAATTAAAAATGGAGAGATGATTATCCTAATAAAAGATACTATGTCACAAGAGTTTTATCATGTAAATATATCAGTGCTTCTAAATTTTATTTATATTTCATTCACACAGAAAAGGGCTTATACATACTAATACAATTATACCACATAATGACAGACTAGCTAAAATTAAATTTCAAAATAAAATGAATTTTTATACATTATCCTATTTTTATGCTATAATGACACAATGATTCTATGTAGGGCATAGGGTCAAATTGAGGTGGTCAGTAGTAATGCGTTTCTGATTTTGTTGTTTTTGTAATTTTAGGGGATTGTATATAGCCACTAGGAATGAAATTCTAGCTCTACAAGATGCTAGGAATGTGCTCTGCCACTGAAATTGACCCCATTCCTTGCGATACTTATTAAGAACGCATACTAAGTAAATATTTTTATACAGAGATATAAAATATATTTGTGCAATACCATTAAAGTTGTCTTATATACGTTCATTATAGCTCTCAAATAAGAAAACCGTACTAAAAATACTTTAGACCATATAAATAGAATGCTTAACATTGTTTTTTCTTATGATGATGACTACGTAGATATGAATGTAAACATTCCAGATTCCATAAAACCACAAATATCTAATACCTAATAAAATATACAAGCAACTCAATGCATTTTCTTTACCTAAGTGAGACTATATCTTGCATAGTAAGAGAAATTCCATAGCAACATATGCAAGGAAACAAAACCCATATAATACTCTGTATTAATATTCTATTCAATTGTCCAATCTTACTAACAATGAAAAATTTTAGTATAAATCATTATTTATTTGAGATTCTTATGATTCATGCGTGAAAACAGATGAAAATTTCATCATGAATTTCCCAACATAATTAGGAAAGTAAATGTCCAAAATATTTCTCAAAATATCCTATTACATTTACAGTATTGTAAGCATTTTGTATGGTTCACAATCAAAGAAATGTTGATTTTTTGTTATTTGGTCCAAGCCTTTGCACAAAGGCAGGGGTTAAAATCAATATTTATTCCTTGAGTGCATTTACTGTAATTATTATGGCTTATGGTCTTGTTTAAAGAACTGAGTATAAAAACACTGTGATATAGTCTACGTACTACTTAAACTTTCCTTCATCATAAAGATAAAGATAATTATTTGAGACTGTTTTACAGAAAAGAGGAATATGTTTGGGGCTAGAAGAATAGAACATTGGCTTGAGAAACTTGCATGGCAAGTGCAAGGCCCTGGACTCAATTTGCCAGCCCTGCATTAACTGGGTGGCATGGCGGAAATTCCAGCACGTGGGAGAGAGTGGCAGGAGAATTGCCCTGTGTTGAAGGCCATTCTGGGCAGATGGAGATCCTGCCCTCCCCCCAAAAGGAATAATTTTCTTCAAAAACTTTCTGCAGATATTAATTGACATTATTCATTTTCCTTTGATAATTTGGAGTCAATAGATTAAGTTGCTCTAACAAATTATTTTCTAAGAAAATTGTTGAAATATATCCGTTTGTCATTAAAGCACACACAAGAATCTGTAGCTTTTACAGAATGGTTACTAACCTAGATTCTGAACTCAAAATATCACATAAGTATTTGTGTTATAATAATTTGGTGGTAATTGCTTGGTGGCATAAGTATAATTTCAAATTAATCTAATTATCCTATGATTAAATGGTTAATTTTAGATGAAAAAGTAAAACTCATTTCAGTCTGAAAAATGAATAAGGATTTAATTTTATCATTGGCTTTTGACCTTATCTGTGAAAGATGACAACTTGAGAAATTATGAAAAATTAGAACTGTCAAAGGTCAATATTTGCTTGCATAAAATTTTCATTTTTGTAAGCTCCGTATTATTAAGAAAATATTTTCATATCTATGCTCTAGCAAATATTATTTACAATGTGAAGTCATGTTTGTATCTGTGCTTTTGTTCAAATACATATGACAGATGGGTTTCATGTCTGGCTCAAACACTTTTACTACTTAAATGTCAAAACAATTAATAAATTACTAATGTAAAATTTCAAAGTTTACCACTTAAATATTGTATGGAAAAGTTACTATGGGACTTTTAAATTTTGCTTATTTGAGCTAGATTGAATACTCAGTTTTAAGCCAAGATAACATTTGTATTAATATTTGCATTTACTTTCAATTTTATAGGATTTTAAAAATTTTCTACCCTCTATCTTTTTTTTTTTTTTACAAAATGTTAAGCTTGTTATATAATTGTAATTGTCACTGCCAAAGTAGATACTTCAACATATTTTAAATGTTTCTTTTCCATGGTTTTTTTTTATTTTATTTTTTTTTATTTATTTTTTTTTTTTTTGCAGCAATTGGTGAACCAGAGAGTATAGATTGGTTTAATCCTCAAGGAGAGAAGATAATTTCAACTCAGAGGGTCGTGGTTCAGAAGGAGAGCGGGAGGTCACGACTGACCATTTACAATGCAAACATAGAGGATGCAGGGATATATCGTTGTCAAGCAGCAGATGCCAAAGGGCAAACGCAGGAAGCCACGGTAGTTTTGGAAATTTACCGTAAGTCATGGTTTAGTCTATCAAAATTGTAGTTTCTTAGAATTTAAACAAAATATATTGTGTCACGAAAACAGACATTTAACTACGCGCTATTTACAATGAAATTTTAAGACACGTGCAGAGGTATCAGCTTGATTTTGTTTTATTTGGGTATATCTTAGAATACATAGTAGGGAAGAGGTAGTTATTGATAATTAAGTGGAGTTGGTTAAATAGGTTAAATAAAATAAACAAAAGATTTTAATATTCTCAGTCCATTAGGCAACCTTTGTTCTAAAAAATATTGGTTATTTTGTGATGTAAATATAGTGTACATTTTTCACTTTAAAACAAAAGTTATTATCAGAACAAATGGCCTTGGCCGTGTCTCAGCACTGCCGTTCTCGTCGATGGACAGGAGTAAACAGTTGATACTATTCTTGAAGTGTAAAAATTTTCTTGCCACCAAAGATCTTCAGTACAAGATTTCTCAAATTTTTATTTTATTTTATACTCGAGATAAATGTTTTTCCACACCTTATTTTCTCTTTTTTATTTTTAGAAACCATAAATCAGTTTAAGATCATCCTTAGGACTTCCTAAACTGAGAAACAGTCTCTATCAATTACCTGGATGACTTTGAACACACTGCTCCATCTCTCTATAAAGTACATACCTCTTTTCTTTAAGACAAAAAAAGTGTAAAAGTAATTTTATAATACAGATTTCTTCTGAGAATTATATAAACTAATATTGTACAAAGTATTGATAATTATCCCTTACAGTTAACCTGTGAATGTTATGTGAATATTCAGAGTATAATCTGATACTTATCTTTTATAATTTAATATTTTAATTCTAGAAATAAAAGAGTGAAAAATAGCCAGTCATTCCTTTAATAAAACCCATGGCTTGACAGTATCTTGCTTTCCTTGTTTAAATGAGCAGCTGTAGTATTTGTTTTCCAAGTAACAAGTAATTAAATTGAAATAGTCATTTCACAGATGTGGTGTACGTAAACACTATTTCATTATCTAAATGAGGCAAGAAAGATCCCTGGTGTTCTATTTGCTAAGAAAAACATATTCAACTTTAGGAGCCGGGACAGTGCTTTGGTGTGAGAAAATCTTCATCAAACACAAACACCTTTTGCTTCATTCATTCACACCACGTTGATTATTTTCTACCAAATTTTAGTCTAAGTCGTAGCCAATAGGTAATGTTAAAAAAATTATACTGCAATGTTTGCTTTGGAATTTTATGAAAAATAAGTTTAATAGAAATAAAAATATAGGAAAGATTAAGTGGGTGGACATAATGTTATTTTCTAGAAAGTGATTAAGCAGAAATATAAAGGAATTTTTTGAAAATAAAACCTCTTGCCTGGGGGAAAAAAAAAAACCCTGAAATTTAGGTGATAATGAAAGTTGCTTCTGAAGCAGAGTGACAGAAGAAAGTAGAAATTGGAATCAGGGTTTTGGCGTGGATGTTAGTTCCAAGCAGTCTGCTACGGTATGGTAATGACCTTGAGATTTACTCTCAGTGAGTTCTGAGGAGATGAATTGTCTCCTCTGGTTTCAAGTTGAAACAGACCTACGTTGACTGAATTATTTTACAGTAGCATCAAAAAAAAAACATAGTTTCTATTCTTTATTGTTGAGAAAAGTGACAATTCCTTTATGACTGTTTTATTTTGGGGCTACAGAAAAACTCACTTTTAGAGAAGTGGTGTCTCCTCAAGAATTCACGCAAGGTGAGGACGCAGAGGTGGTGTGCCGGGTCAGCAGCTCGCCAGCTCCTGCCGTCAGCTGGTTGTACCACAACGAGGAAGTCACCGCTATTGCCGACAGTTAGTATTTTGGTAACTTTCTAAGTTATATGTTCTAAAAATGTTGAAGTTTAAAAACTAGTGAATAAAGATAACTAATGAAATACAATGTATTTTTGACTGAGTATTCAGTAACTAATTTGAGAACCTTGAAACAATGGACTATGTAATTTGGTGAAATATCCATCTCGGCCAAATTCAGAATCTACTGTTTTTCTAAGGTAAGATTGGACCATAGTCATGTCCACCAAGTACATATTGTCTGCACTTTGGTAATAGAATTGAGCAGTTGTGACACATTGATTCGACTATGAAAGTTCTGATAATTACTACCTTTGGATTTGTAGAAAATCTTTGTTTTCCCTGGGTCTACTTTCAAGGAAATATTAAATTATTTTAACAAAAAATAAGGGAAGATGTACATAAGACTCAGCAAATAATTGAAACATGATCCCATGAGCTCCATGAAAGTGAAATTAAAATAATATCTACATAAATTCCATTCATTATTTTGAGACTGCTGTTTCAAAGACATTTACATGTTTAAAGTATTATGGAAAATTGTATATGTATAATTCATATCAAGTACTTCATTCAAATTGTCTCGATGATTCTGATTCAGACTGAGCTAAAACCCCAGAATAATATGACATTTGAAAGTAAAATCATAATTTGCTTACATTCTGTTTCTTTAACATTGTGCATAGGGAGCATTTTCAATTCACAATATTTCTTTTCACACACCTGCATTGCAGAGAGGTACAAAATAATTGAATCTTTTTAAAGTATTTTTCCATCATGGATGATTCTGTTTTGTGTTGTCAAGAGATGAAATTTCTGCAGCATAAGAGACATAAAGTAGAGCATCTATTTTTGAATATGTTAAGAGAATGAACTATAATGACGCTTAAGAGTCATTTCTTTTACATTTTGAGATAATTTATCTGAGCTTGGCATATTTAATGCCTTTCAGTTTTTTGACAAAAAAAATCATTGTTTTCATTATAATAAGCTAATGAAGAATGGAGCTTAATTTCATCTTGTTTTGCTTAATGTATTTTTGATTTTTAAAACAAATCACGTAAGTGCGTGCTATACTTTGAGCTTTTTCTCATAATCATGAGAAATGGAAATTCCATTATAATTCATAAATTAAAATGCCAAAATATTTTTGATCATCTAATCTTTAACCTCATATATCTTGCTTGTTAAATTATGTTTATATGATAAATTTGAAATTGATTACATTAAAATAAGCACCTAGAAGAAACAACTACGTAAAGGCAGAGGTAGTGACCAGGTAATGTTTCTGTCACACAGCACACACTTTTCTCCCTCTTATACCCAAGGTGCAATAATTTAAATATGAAGTCAGTAAAACTTCGTATTGTCCACTTTTAGGACATCATCGTCATTTATCATTCACTCATTTTGTGCCTTATAGTAATGTTGATGCTGTTGATTCATAGTTAATAAGATAGACAAATTCCCTCCAAATATTATTTGTTAAAAAGCTAACATAGATATGTAAGTAATATATAGAAAATGGTAAAATTAAGATATATTCATTTTATGTTAAGGAATGTATAGTAATAAAGTATGGTAAAGCAAGGAAAACTAATCTAATTAGAGTAAAAGAGTTTTAAGTATACCTGACTGGAGAAAAGTGTCATGTCAATATGACTGCAGAATATTCTGGAAAGATGGTGAAGACTTTCCATCAAGAAGGAATGATTGTCAAAGAAGGGCACATGCAAACACAGACTGTGATCAGCAGTGAAAGAATGTGTAGTTAAAGTTCATTGGTCCCAATGACCCTAGTAGCCAACAAGCACAGGTACCAGTCCCCACGTGTGGGGTGAAAGTGTGTTTTTAGTGTGAGTAGCACAGCTAGTAAGATGGGTTGTGATCAGGTTGTTTAGCTATTATGTAGATCAGGGATTGAGAAGAAGAAGAAAAGAAAAGCAGGGTTGCCTAATAAGTTGGGATAGCAGGCAAGTGACCTACAGGCAAATGGCAGGTAAGTTCATGCTGGGTGTTAAATTGTCATGATGTGTTGATCGATTGCCCGGGTCAGAAAGTTTGTTTTATCAAGACTGAGAAAGTTGCTGTGATCAAAAAGGTTGCTACTTCAGGGTCAAGAAAGTGCTCTGGTCCCGCCTAAGAAGAAATAAGGGAGTAGCTGTAGTTAAGGCAAAGCCAAAAACAGAAAACCAAGTTTTGGGTGTGGTAACAGCCCAAAGTTTAATACAGCTTTTACATCTTGGAAATCCCACACGAATGCCACTTGCAATGGCTGGAGATTAATAATGAGTGAGGCAAAACACTCTGAAACCTAGAATAAATTAATTACTTCTAAACATGTTAAATTCTTTCGGCACACTTTTATAGTTGATACATAAAAGCAGGATTTGTTAATCAAAGACAAGTGGGTAGGAACCTAGCAACGAAATGTGGCTTTGAATCCTCTGCTCTGGAGTTTGGAGTTTATCCAGAGGAGACATCATTGAATGGTTTTAATGATGCCAGTGACAAAGTCTAACATGTATTTGAAAAGGATATTAGTGTTTCTGTGATGAGAGTGACTTGGATGGTATTCAAGTCAAATCTACAGGCACTGAGAACTCTTCATATCCTAAGGAAATAGTTGCTGAGAGAGATCAAACTAATTAATTCAAAAAGTAGAAGGGATATGAAATAGGGTTTTGATGGATATGAGTATTCAGTGGGCTGAGTATGTGAAGGAAAATGCAAAATTTGGCTTGTACAAAAATAGTTTCATAACTTATGCAGATTTCCCTGAGCAGGTAGCTCTGTGTAAAGGCATTGGAAGGTCATGAGAATGCAGACGGAAGAAAAGCAGGTGGTGGTGCTGAGCTAAATTTCAGGGAAGATGAGATTGAGCTACTTACGTCACCCCTAAATAGATACATCTGGAAGACTCTTAAATAGATAGTTACAGAAATGGTCCAATCTGAAGTGAACCTGTGATCATCAAAATTAAGATGGTAATTTAAGCAGTAAAGGTAGATGAGACAAACCAGCGAATAAGTATTGAATGAGATAAGAACAGATCGAAGAATAATGTGGCTAAAGAAATTTCAATGAAACAATTAACATGCTACTATCTAACTTATTTTCTAATTTGGTGGTTAGATTCCTTATGCAATTTAATAAAACATATTCTTTGATAGTTGATTATTGGTAAAAAGCCATGGACAGATCGAAGGAGTGTTTTCATCAGATATTTTTCTGGAAACACACCTCAAAGTTCCACTTTATATTAGTGTATATGTATTTGATTTTGACATGCAATTTTCTCATAGCTTGACTTCTTAGTAAAAAATATGCAATAAGCATGTAGACTAATATGTGTTTTGACTTAGCAGGTGATTGTTTTTCTGATGTTATAACAGTTGCAGTAAATACAGTGGATTAAAGAGACTATTCAAAGTGAATTCTTCTAATTGATTCAGGCTTAGTAACACAGGCTTTTAGTTGATATATATCCATTTATTTTCTACAAATATGTTATGCGCCACATAGTACTGGAAATAAGACCCAGGACTCCACACTTGCCAGTCGAGTGCTCTAAATTCCTGAACCCCTAGCCTCTGAAACTAAAAATTTTCAGTTAAGAGAAACATTGATTTATTCTCATCAAGGATGTCAAGGATGTTTATTATGTATTTTAATTCTTTATTTGGCATATTTGGCCTTCTTTATTGTTGTTTCTATATGATTATTTTCTATATTATTTGTTTTTATTTTGGCGTATTTGCCCTTTTTGTTTAAAATAACATTTCTGACTACTTTTTCATAATTCAAATAAAATTCAACTGGAAGTCTCTATAGTTAAATGATAATATATGTATTAAAATTTGGAAATACAGTATTAGAAATATCCAAAAATGATAAGGAATTTCTCTGTTTATTTTATACCTCTAAAAGATTATAATTACTTTTATTCTAACTACAAAATATCACAGAAAAGAAAACTTTTGACTTTGAAACTTCATAAATTTTTAGAAGTTCCGTTATTCCAGATTTGCTTATAAGGTGTACTATAAAAAATTACAGATCACCTTTCATTGTTCTCAGTCTTTCTTTTACAGATAAAAGTCCATATGTACTTTTATTTACTAGATAAAGGGATCTGACTAGATATTTTTGTTTCTGTCCTTAGGGTTAGCCAAAACACATTATGAAATACTTTATATATCTTCTAGTGGAAATGATATGACTGCAGCTTACATAAGTAATCAAGGCTTGATTTTTCTGCAGAAGACTCTGACTGACACAGTCCATTCTCTTACAGCTCTATCTCTGACAACAAGGAACCACTGGCTTGTTTGCCTTTAAGAACTGTCTATTGATTGTATCCCAAACATCTTCCATCCTATTTCTACAGCAAACATCTTTCATCTCTTTAAGGAACTGCTATGACAAGTTAACCACCCAACTGTATCTCCTATCATTATAGTGTTTGTTTTTCATTCATGCAAAAGCCAGGTGACAGCAGGCATAGAAGAATGATGCCACTCTGAACATCCAATCAGAGATCTAGTAAATGGGCATCTACCTTTTTCACATGTGGTTTACAGAGTTCTTTAGAATCTGTTTAAAGACAGAAGACAGTGAAAAGGCAATGAACACTAGTAGGCTTTAAAAAGTCCTTTGATCTGCTCATGTCCTCTACTGTGGTACCCTGTCGTAATGCTAATTCTGCCTAAACGAATGTTCCAAAGATAAAGGTTCCGCGTCTTTTATTAGCCAATGTATTGTTTTATTAGCCAGTGTAGGAAAATCTATGGGTGTATTGATGAAATTTAATCCATTTCCTTCACAACATATTTCAAAATAGGACTGAATATAAGAGCATTTTTGAAATATTAAGGAGAAACAATCTATCAACAATGCAATAAATTATGGGACCAATCTTAGAATATGAGATCATGAAGAGATGTTGGTAAAGCACCTTAGGTTACTCAAGAATAGCACTGTAAGATATACATTAAAAATGCTTGGCCTATGTTCATTTCTGTATGCAAGCTTGTGTACATGCACAAACACAAGCAGGCACACACGGACATATACACATGTTGAAAGATTTTGAATGTAATCTAAAGATTATCTTTCATTTAGTAAAAAAATTAAATGCAAGGAAAAAAACTATCACATTTTATGTGATTTTTAATTCTATAGCATAATTAAGTCATTCTTTAGTGTATACCCATTATTGAATTAATAATCATTGAGGTAAGATGCTCAACATTTCCCAGTCGCTTTCATTCCAATGCCTCTGCGTACCAGCAGTCAGAGTTTCCATATCGGCAATATGTAATCTCTCTGCATTGTTCTTCTGCGTGTCATCTCCACAAACACCAAAGCGAAAATAATAGCCTAACTGTTTTATGTGGATATAAAGTCTTGAATGCATTTTAGGAAAAAAAAGTATAACAAGGCACTGTAGAGTAAAAAGATTGAAGTCATGAAATTACATTTTACTTTCAAATTGGAGTTTGTTGAGGAAAACACTGATAGTGTCAGACAAGTACCATATTTTAACTCTGAGCAATTGGGAGCGCGCCAGACCCAACCTTCGTTTACTGATCCCGTCCCCTCCTCTCCGCTCACTTTCCAGGTCGGTTTGCTATGTTAGCCAACAACAACCTGCAGATTCTCAACATCAATAAAAGTGATGAAGGGATATACAGATGTGAAGGAAGAGTGGAAGCCAGGGGAGAAATCGACTTCCGTGATATTATTGTTATAGTTAATGGTAAGCAGTAAAAATCTGTGTGCACTTTTGATGACACACTTTAGGAATATGTTTATTTCAGGGGTAACTGTGTACTCTGTGCACCCAATACTCCCTTGTGGATGTTTTTACACCTGGGGAAGTTTGCCTGCCTCTGTTGGCACTGTTACATTGTACAACAGTCTTAAGTGCATGATGGATGGCTGTTATCTTTTGCTGTCAGATTTACATCACTTTTCAGTCTGCAAATTATATTCTGTCAGGGTGTGTAGTTGTTGAAAGTGTGCCGAGTCAAGCGTGGTGAAGTATCATAGTGGACACCATTTCAATTATATGACTTTCTATTGTTAAAATTAAATTCACATTTGCATTTTTCAACTTTAGTAATTGAATTCACAAGGTAATTTTGCAAGTGTCAATTAATAATAGTGTATCTTAATGAAGCCAGGAACATATCGTCTACTTTCCACTTCCGTTTCCTACTGCAGTCCTGTCTGTGTTAAATTATTGAATTGTCCCAGTGTCCCTCTCTGAATCCCTGAGTCATACCTTCCTCTCCACTAATCTCCTCAGCCCTAGTAAATCTTCAGTGTTTTTCATTCCTTTCAATACAACATCAAAATGGTTTTGCTTGGAATGGTGAATATTTTGAGATTGGCTCCTTACCTGTATATTCTGCCATAAGCAATGTATTCTTTATCTACAAGAGACTCAGTTCACAGAGCAAATCTATCACATCTGTCACTTCAAAAGCCTTTTTAGGAGCAGACTCCCGTAATTACTAAAGGTGCTGCATTTAGTGGACGATTTGAGTTCATTGCTAGTGAAAGCTATGGTGAAATACAGATACATTGATATAGAGTCTATGTGTACATCTATAACTTCATCTGGAACCCTAAGCATCATCTATGTATTTATTATATATAATAAGCAAATTTAGCATGCAAAATCTGCTTCATTTCTTGCATACTCATTCAGTTATCTACTGTGCTTTGTTTTTTAAAAGATCTATGGAAGCATGTAGAATGTTATTACATCATAGACAGTCTTTGCGCTCCATGTTCTCCTACAACAAGCAGAGTAGAGATAGAAATTGAAACATGCAAAGCTTTTTTAAAAGCCCCAAGCCTGTAGGAAGAGGTATTTAAACATTCAGTATGCATTAGTGGTTATGTCATTCTGTGCCGTTATTTGGAAATGAATATAGAGATAGAGGTATGCTAAGACACTCATGATAGTATAAAATCATAAAGGAAATATTATCTGACGTGCATGGTATGTTAGTTCTTTATGTTCCATTTCATATTAATATTAAAATTTCTATTTTAATATATTATTTAATTCATTTATTGAATGTGGTAGTCTGTTCCAACACTAGAGACGGCATTTATGTACTGTCAAGAACACAAACTTTTGTCCTTATGAGCACTTTTAAATATTTGAGTAGATTCCTTTTGATGGAAGGATTATGTAAAAGTACGTGTGCATCACAATAACCAAATTAGAATCTTCAAGTACAGCATGGTCTGTATTCAAGCTGGAATACTTAGTTCTGTATTTTTATGCTTATTTTATCAGAATCTCTAAGAAGATAAGTACTAGATGTCTCATTTTATGCCAATCAAAGTGGTTATGTAGATAATGTCCTATTTTTTCAGTGTCAGGATGATCAGAGCAAATCATTGTCCTCCCACTACCCTGGCAGAACCAGATGTAGATTCTAGTCTGACTTTCTTTGCTTGAACAAAGCCAATTAGCCACACTTTCCCTTTTGCAGTGTCTCTCAATTTCTCATACCTTAGAATTCCTAGAAACTCTTCATTTTTTTTCCAAATAACTACGTTCACAGAAGGCACATTGATCTTTCTGTCTTTGTTGGATGCAGCTGGGCCTCCCTAAGGGCCTGCATTGCCTCCTGCTGCCAGGCAGCTGTGGCATCCTCTCACATTTTTCCTCATCTTCATCCAGGAAAATCCATGATACTGACTATTGTCCTTCTCACTGAATCTTTCTAAATCTTGAGATACTGAAGAAGTTTTCTCTTATTATTCCTTTTACAAATCCTTTGGAAGACTTCAGTGAAATGTTTGAGCCTGCAAAAGTATAATAATAAGATGAAAACAGTATTGATCTCCTCATAATATTATGCTTATTTAGTTATAAAACTCGGCACTCATTATAGCCCTCACTCACAATTCATAAGTCATGCTTTGTCATCCAGTTGTTGCTAGCCTTTGTCCTTGCAGCTGGCTTTAACCCTGTCCTCTTTCATCATCGCCCTTCCCCCCAATACCACGCTATCCATACTGAAGTCTCGACCAATCATGAAACCAACTCTTTGTTCATAGTCAGTGTGACGTTATGATTTTCTCAAAAGCTTTGCTTTTTGCCCCATTGTTTGCTTGTTTCTGCAACTTTTTCTTCATGTTTCATTCTACTGTTTCATAATCTTTTGTTTCAACTAGTAGTTGAAAGACATTCCTGCTGGATTCCTTTGTAGTATCCACAACACTAATTGCTAGGCACTGATCATTTTTCTAACTTTTGTAATGATTATGTTTTTATATTTAATTCTTTATTATTTCTCAAACACAATCATCCCTTCATTTGAGGAACTTTATATGTCATTGTCACTGTATATTGTCGTGTAACATGAAGTCATTAAAATAAAAACATTATCCACCCCATTTGATTGTCCTGGCCAATGACATATAAGGAAATGTAATATTCATCAAGTCTAAAATCAAACTTCAATAAACATCTACTTTTTCTTATTATCAGCTATGAATTTGTGTGACTAAGGGAGGGTCTTATTTCTAGATACCATGTTGAAAACAGAGTCATAGCTGATCTGTAGAAACAGATTCATAATATGAATATGAAATAAAACATATTTTTGAGCATGAAAATTGTAAGGTTGCTATTACACAGAGGGTACCAACTTAGCAAGTATGAGCTTCTCGGGATATTAAGATGCACAATCAATTGACTAGCATGGACAAAATTCAGAATACAATAATCTAAAATACTAATGTATAAGTTCATTCATCAAAGAATGAATATGCAGGAAGTAAAGGCATTTTAACTCAGGTAGCTAGACTCAACTTTTAAATAGGAAATCCAAGTAAGAAGGACGTGGGTACAAAGTGGATGACCGCTTGGATAAATTCAGTTACTGCTCAACAATAATTGGTGAAAAATCTCGCTACACATACCATCATTCTTTTTCTGTTCCTCTGGCTTTCTTCATCTAGCCAGTGTTTATTTTCTCTTCCTATTTCAAATGTTTTAGTATGTATTTATATTTACCATGTTTTGTATATTCACATAAGCTTTTTAGCCTGCTTTCTTTTTATAACGAGCCACCTAGTGTGTATTTTTCTTTTATTATCAAACATTTCTAATTTTTGATTTCGTGTGAAATCTACATAAAGCACATTAGTAGAAACATTTGATGCTTTTGCTAGTTAGCTTTCCTTTTATTCCTGAATATTTAACTATATAATTGTATGCTTCATCTCTGCAAATACTCCCACATATATACACCTCATCACTATGTTTTTAAAAAGAGGTCAGCATCTTCTCTCTTGGTTAAATCCATGCATATCCTGCTCCAACTGGTTTCTATCCCCCATAACTACTCAGAAAATGTTCATGTGAATGAACGAGATGAAAATAACTTTCTAATTTGAGACGTGATTGAGGATGACTTATAAAATATTCTTCTCAAGTATAACAATCCATTATTTCCTGAACCGGTTTAAGTTCATGAAGAATGATCCACTCAGTGTAGTCCAAATTTGGTGTAATGGAGGCAGGAACAATTGGGAGTGAATGAAAAGCACCTAGTAGTACAATTTTACAGCAATTTAGTCTTTAGCCTTTCTTCAAAATTACAATTTACAGTGAAATATATGGCCAGAGATATTTGTACAGATGGGTGTCTGAATATAAAATGCACTTTGTTATCTCAGTGATACTCAGATAGTGATTTTTGTATTCTTCCCTACCTTTAGCAATTTTTGATGGACAAGAAAATGAAAACTTGTCTTGTTATTATAAATGAAAATTACTTGAAGTATTCTGTTTAATTTGTATACAGTGGTATATGGCATGCAGCTTTTACAAGTGTGAAAGGCTTTGGAAAATAACTGTAGCCTCCTGTATATCAGTAACATCATTAAATCAAACACTGGCTAACTTTAACTATGTTACATGACCATAATATATGATGAAACCTGTAATGATAGTACAACCTTTAATCTACACAAGGGCTAGTAATTAAGGGTTTATCAATGATACAGTGTTTTCTAATTTGAACAATAGTTTTCCCTAATATTCTCACTAATAGTAAAGATTAGTAATCTATATATGCAAGGAAAAATCATTGAAACATTTACAGTTTTTCTTTCTTTTCACTATCAGTCATCTTAGAAATTTTCAGATTACAGAAATTAGAGAGATATGAAGAACAACGTGAGGAACCCTCAGTTACCTGTGGTTGTAAACACAATGTCTTTCCTTTTCTTACACTGTAAAAGGCCAATATGAGGAGTTGCTACAGTTCTTTATCTTTTCTTCAACCTTGATTTTTATTTACTCAGGCATTTCTCAATACACCAAAAGGCACTGTCTCATATTTAAATAATTGTAGGCATATGTGGACTCACTTTGCAACATAATATTTTCAGCCCTCGATGAAAAGAAAAGCCAGAGAGTCCTCACTTTTGAATCAGACCTCCACTTTTAGTTTACCTGTCTTGCAAAAGCTAGAGATGTAGGGGTAGAAATTTGCTGGCTTTTTGTTTGTTTGTTTGTTTGTTTGTTTGTTTGTTTGTTTTGTTTTGTTTTAATGTACTGCATTGTTGAGTAAGGACTTGACTCCTATCTCAATGGGAAAAAAAAGTAAAAACAATGCAAATAAAACTTCAAGAAATCTATCTGGGTCCACACAAAGCAAAGTGTGTACTATTATATAATCAACAAAATAATAGCTACTCTCATGAGATTGTCTGACACAGCGTAGTGGCAGAGGCCTGTTATACCACGTGGTCAAAGGGTGAAGCAGGGTGACCATATATGTAGGGCCAGTACATTATTAATCTGACAAGAAAGATGGAAATGTAGTTTAATGACAGGATACCACTGTGTGTAGGCCCTCATATCATACTGTGTCACCCTGCCAAACATTTGACATTGGGGAGATGACATTCCAGAGAGCCAACATCTATGTTACTCTGGAGGGAGATTCACAAATCGTGTTCCTCAAACTATATTGAACCGAAGGACAATTTAAGCAGCAGGGTCACAGTCATTCCCATGGATCATAGCTCACAGCCAGCACCTCTTGCTTTAATTTTTTGTGGTTTATTTATAGCTTTTAACAAATGTGTATATAGCCATGGTGTGTGTGTTTAAAATAGTAAAAATAGTTTAAAAAGCAAAGTCCACTGAAATAAATATTACACACATTTTCATAATGGTAATATTATGCAAAATAGTTGCAGTTGTACACAGTACTTTTCCTGATACTAGTCTTACCCACATATTTTTTTTTTAATTTTCCCATTATGACATATATAATTAATTTTATTCTATGTGCCTCACTCAGTCTTTCTGTGTCTCTTCTCTCTTATTTCTTTTTTCCCTTGACCAATCCCTGTTTCCCTGTTTTCCACATGAATGAATCAAAAAATAAGTATTCTTCCTAAAAAATATATTTTCTGATTTTTGCATACACATGAGCACGCGGGCACACACACACACACACACACACACACACACACGCACGTGCACAGTACACAGTGGTCACATTGAGCTTGAGTATCTTGCGCACATAAATATTGTGTCAACATCACAGTCCCGTTCTCTCCCCTTTGGTGGCCTTTCCACTCCTTTCTTCATCACCTCCCGACAATTCCCGCTATCATATATTCATTTTGTTCTATAAAATGCCTATATATTAGTGGTCTCATGGTAGAGAAATCATATGATGTTTGACCTTCTGAGGTTGGCTCACTTTGTCTGCTTTATTCATAATTTCCCCCTCTTGAGATCTCATCATAGTAAACCCACTTTTCTAAATGTTTCCAAGGATCAGCTATTTGTAGGACTCACTGGATCCTCTGGAGTATTCTCATTTAGTGGTTTGTTCTTGAAGAAATCAACGCTGCATCTACAGGATAATACTGCTGGCACTCTACAGTTATCCAGGGGATGATCTCATGTATGGTACTACCAAGGGGCCAATTGTCACACAAGATGGTGCTGAACCTTCAGCTTCGACCACTTAGGTTTGATGAAACTCCTCAGGAAACCCCCACTGGGCCTCCTTACATGATCAAGTGAGGCTTTTCACAATGCTAAAGTAGATTTTTTAAAAGAGGTAATAGGTGACGACGCTTCCTATTTCCACACATGCTGAAAGTCTTTGTCTTTGAATTAGAGTGTTTGTGTAGTTTAAATTATGTATGGTATATTTATTATCATGCAGATTTTGTGGGGTTTGGTCCATCAACTTACTATTCATTTTTGAAATAATGCATTCTTTGTCCCTATTTATACAAGAACTCAGTAAGCTTTCTTAGTTTATTGACAAATTTCTATTTTTTTCTAATTAACTGAACTGATTCTTCACTTACCTTAGAACTTGATTTATGTATTCCTCTAGGGGATGTTACATTTCTTTACCCATATTATAAAAATAGCTCCTTCAAGTTCTATACTTACGTTGGTAGACATTTTACATTTTACATCTATATTTTTTATAAATCTATGTTGGTTTTCAATTTCTACTATAACAAAGTACAATAAATTTTATGGCTAAAACATTGCAGATTTTCTCATTCTTATTAGTAAATATATATAATCGTGATTATACAGATTACATATAATATGACCATCATTATTATACATTATGTTATATATACATCATGTTATATTACTTATTTCTCATTTTCATTAGTAAGTATATATATATACATATATATATATATGAAACCATTATTACATATTACATATGATATTACTTTGGTAGTTCATAAATATTTCATTGTGAAATACAAAATGTTTACATTAAACTTAAGAACTTTGTGCACACACACACACACACACACACACACACACATACACACACATATATATGGTATCACCCTCACATTCCTTTTCCCTCCCCCTTTATCACTTTCTCACCCAATCTCTGATCCCCTCTTGACTCTCATAATCTCACCTTATTGACTCTATTTATATTCTGGGTTTCTCATATTAAAGACACTACTCAATATTTGCCTGTCTGAGTTTGACTCACTTCACTAAGCATGATGGTTTGATATTGTATCTTTTTACTCACAAGTGATTCAAAGTGATTCAAATCTACCTGTCTTTATGGCATAGTAATCCTCCACTGTGTGTGTGTGTGTGTGTGTGTGTGTGTGTGTGTGTGTGTGTGTGTATAATACTATATTCTTCATATCCATTAGTCTATTAATGGACAGTTCAGCATCTTCCACAATTTAGATTATAATTTCAGTTTCTTTAGGTCAGAAACCATAGTGGTCTTTGTGGAGATATGCTTAGGTTATTGGGAGGCCATCATCAACTGTTGGCAAATTTTTCCCAGAGGCTCTGATGAAAAATACCTTCTATGTCAATTTCATTTAGGATTTTAACAAAATATAATGTTCTGTGCTGTAGGACAATGCTAGTTAAAATCCAGGCAGGCTTGTGTTATGTACAAATTCTTAGTAAATGTCTTTCTTAGAGTTTAATTCATAGTTATCTTCCACTTTTTGTCTTGATTTGTTGATTTTGAATATATATATATATATATATATATATATATATATATTCTTATTATCTCATTAAATTTTTTCTTACACAGTTAATAGGATAAAATCACAGTAATGATCTTTCACTGTAGTGTCAGTCTTCATCCTTTCCTTTTTCCCCGTGACTTAGCCTTGTTTTAACTACACTGGTATTTTGAGGAACATTTCCTGGTTCTGTTTTTATTTTTCTATAGTCTATGTCACTGCTTTATTCTCTAATTGATGCCTATATTGAATTTTTTCCATCTGCTTAATTTTGGCTTATTTTTCTCTAATTTTTCCAGTTTCTAAGGAATTTGAAAATATTGGATTTTCCAGTTCTTTCATTTCTGTAGCTTTTTTATTAAAATGAATACACATATAAGATTGTCATATATTATTGGTGAGTTGAACTTTTCATTTTACTATACTATCTCCAGTGGATATTGTGATTTTATTTTTATAGAAATCTACATTTTATATTAATGAAGCTGCTCTAGTGTTCATTCTATTTGTGTTTGAATTACACATATTACCTTGTGCATATTTTATTTTTATATTTTAAAATGACATTTTATAAACACCATCTATCTGGGTTATATTTTATCCTCTGTAGAATCATTTACAGTCCTTTACATTTGTGAATTCACCATCTATTTCATCCTCAAAAACTGTATGTTTCAATTCACAAAATATTGCTTCTGTTCAGAGTGAAATTCATGAACACACAGCTGAAGGCTGAGTTCAGAATTTCACAAGTAACGTGACAATTTCTGCCAGCTCTTCGTGCTCTATGATCTTTGTCATATTTCCTCTTTCCGTGGGTGGCCAATTTTGAGTCTTCAAATCACAAATCTTAGACTTGCTTTCATATTCTTCCAGAGCTGTGCTGCAATTCAGGTCCAGATGGTCAGAAGAAATAGAGAAAAGCAATAGAACTTTGCTCTTGGGAGCAATACTCATGCAATCAAAGGAAAAGGGAAAACAGGTTCCCAACTGTGGTTATTATCACTGCTAGGAAATTCTTTTCTTGCTGTTGAGTATGAATCCTAATGCTTCCCCTAGATCTATATCGGCTGTTGCTAATCAACTCTTCTGGATTTGGGTTGTGTTCAATTCAGATAGGCTTTTTGAAGATAAAATTCATAGCTTGTCTTGTGGCATTTCAAATCCCTGTATCTTCCTAATAGCAAAACCCATGTTGCAACCTGTATGTCAAGTTCTCAATGAAATAATCTATGCTTTAAATAAAAAAATAAATTCACAAGTTAGTTGGCATGAAAAAATATCTTGCAAGATGTTCGATTTGTACAGAACTGGGACTGTGTATTCCTAAACTTGTCACATGTGTATAGCAATTTTTTTCTTATATTTTAACTCTAAGAAATTTGTGAGGATATTAGCTCTTTATTTTTCAATGATATTAAACTGATCCTTTCGGTGTAACACTGAAATTTTAACTCATATGTTGGTGTGAATTCAGGGTCTTTATTCTTTTTTGACAGAAATATACATAAGATATTACTTAACTAACTTTGTTAATAGAATAAAAATAAAAGATAAAAAATATATTTTAGATTATAATTCTTCTTTCTTTCTGGAATCTTATCATCAGTAAATCTAATATTGCTCTTGTAAATCTTGTTATCTTTCAAAATTCCTGACAGTAGTTTTCAATAATTAGGAGCTATCAGGTCATTGTATAATTACCCTGTATTAAGACACTACACTAAGTTGTTTAGCATTTTTAGCCAAGGTATGTGTTCTTGTGACCATCTCCACCAAGTTCTTTTTTTAAATTCTATTTATAAAAATAAGTCAAAAATGGCCCCTGCATTCTGATTTCTAGTTTGCTGCCCCCCACCCCCCATTTTATTGATATGTATAAGTGCAAAATTTAAGGTTTACAATGAAGTTGAGATTTTATGCACATATGTGTCTTGTCAGGGTGACAAGGACTTTCCCACTTTCTTTTGTCCCTCCTTCCCCTCTCCCACCCACCCCACTGTTTTACCTTGTTTTTCGTTTTAAGTTCCATGATATAGTTGTGATCTGGGTCTCTCATATCAGAGAGACCATTCGATGTTTCACCTGCTTTTGATTCATTTCACAAAGAAGTTTAAGACAATTAGCTCAAAAGTCTACCAAGTTCAAAATCAGATTTTACTCACCCTGTAGTATTGCTCAAGTTCTGTTTAAATGTTAATTTGAAATGCCATGCTGTGCCAATGTATTTTGCCCTGAAATTTTTACACGTGAAATCACAGAAGAACATGAAAAGTTTGTTCTTGTGGGTCATATACTATGAATAATAGGCAAGGAAACAGACATTTTAATGTATCTCAAGATCTCATTTCAATATATAATTGTTAAATAGTTGATAAAAATCTACTAAAACAGAGCTGGAGGAATAGATTAGTGGTTAAATCACTTTCAGAGGCCCTAAGTACCCGAGTTCAATTCCCTAGTACCACATATGCTAGGAGTGGTAGTGCATACATGTAATGCCAGCACCTGGGATGCTGAGGCAGGCGTATCATCCTGAGTCCAAGAGGAGTGTGGGCTGCATAGTGAGTTCGGAACCAGCCTGGACTACAAAGTGAAACCCAGTCTCTCTCTCTCTCTCTCTCTCTCTCTCTCTCTCTCTCTCTCTATATATATATATATATATATATATACATATATATATATATGTACAGAAAAATACATTTCAAAAATGGGACATCAGTGAAGAGTGAATTTTTCCGTAGTTTTACAAATGTATTGAA
The DNA here is from genome assembly GCA_004027205.1 of Ctenodactylus gundi. Lineage (NCBI taxonomy): Eukaryota > Metazoa > Chordata > Mammalia > Rodentia > Ctenodactylidae > Ctenodactylus > Ctenodactylus gundi. The sequence goes on from PVKB01000530.1 coordinate 454,776, forward strand.
TTTATGGTTTTACAAAGGATAAGTGCCCATTCAGGCGCTTTATATTTTCAACAGGTTGCAATGTAGTTTTGAAACTGAGAAAAACATTATTTCAGAGTAGGGTATCACTGCACTTTTCCTCCATTAGCACAATCCAATAATTGACTTTTGCCTGAGAAAATCCATCTCGTCTCAGATGCATGATTGGGAATGGGAGGACCCCAGAGACTCCTGCTTATGTGCTGGAGACCTCAGATTCCTTCCAACACACTTTGAGAAATTCTGCTATTGAATATTGTGTAGTGCATAATATGGTTTGAAAAAGAATAATACTGAATATAGTTTGGTGAAAAAAATCTTTGTGGAAGTCAAAAACTTGGGTTTATTATATATTTGTTTATTTATACGATATTTTTCATATTTACTTTCACTTTTCTTTATCTCTTTTCCACATGAAAAACTAAGGTAAATTGAAAGAAAAGCAACCCATATCTGCCACTGTAATTTTTCACTTGCATTTTTAAAGAAATAAATATTTGTTTTATATTATGAAAGCCATAGGCATTCATGGCTGAATTAGCTTTAGCAAACTGGATGAGATATTTTATTCTTTTTTTGATTTCTATTTGGTTACATTTTCTGGTAATAAGATGAATCCATTGTTGGTTTTAAAATTACATGACAAAGCTGCAACTCAGATCTAAAATATATGCCTAGGCGTTTTTCTTCTCTGCATTTGACCTTGAGATACAGATATACCTATAGTACTTTGCATACAACTGCTATTAAATTAGCTTTAGTGATTGTAATGAAACATTTTTTTTCATATTATTGGTTTTCATTTGCTCAGTTATATTTTCTGATAATAAAATAAATCTATTTTTACCTCTTGTGGTCTAAGGTTATAACCTAGCACTAAAGCACTTGTGTAGTATTTTGTATGGCTGAGGGTTTAAACTGAAGAAAAAAAAATACTCTGTAGTATTAGAATCAACTTGAAATACTAGATTTATTCTTCAGTCTGTGTTATGTGGTCTTGTGTTTTTGATTTACAGATTTCCCTTTCTGTAATTAAATACAGTATGGATTATAGCAGACAAATCTCCTAACAAAATACATTTGTCTGTATTTGCCCAGGTTATTTTATTTAATATACGCCCAATAATATTTACAAAAGGACTGGATCTTTGTGCAGTTTGGACTAGGCTGTCATCATTGGCCACATAATAAGAGAAATATGTATATAAAGGAATTAGGTTTTATGGGAGAAAATATAGTACAAAAAGATATATTCTGGAAATGAAATGATACATACAGATGTGTGTTAATATTTGTATAAAGAAGTGGAAGCGTGGAACCAGTTCTAGGGGTGCACACCTGTAGTCCCAACGCTTCAGAGCCTGAGACCAGAGGACTGTCCTGTGTTCAAGTCTGGGTACACAGTGAGTTCAGGAAAGCCTGGATTACACAGTGAGGCTTTATTTTAAAAAATAAGGGTTACAAGTATGAATGAAATTAAGGAAGAAAAAGGCATTTAAAAATCTCAGATCATAATTTTTGTTACATGATTTTTGAATCTGTGAGTATGCTTCTGTGTCTACTGAACACAACACTTATTTGTCTAAAATGCGAACACTTCTACTATTAAGGTTCACAAGGAATGGCTTTTAAAAATTCAGGAAAATGTTTTTCCTCCAATTTCTTTTTTTTTAAAATCAGTGTAATAAGTCCGTTTACTCTTTAATATCCTTTAATATGATGATATGGAATACAATCTTTGCTTTTTTTCAGATAGGATTATTTTTAAAATTCAATACACAGCATCTGAGTAGAGTTTAGTCTCTGAATTTCTTTTTTTACACAAATTAACTATAAATATATACAAATTCTCAATATATTTATTATCTTTTCTTAACAAGGTGCTTATGGAAATATTAACTGGGTTTTGTAGCAAGATGGAAATACTTTATATTGGACACAAATAAATTACATTTATTTAAAAGCACTGGGTTTTCTTTCAAAAATATGCAATTAATTAACTTTCTCCCATCCATCATTTGATAATTTGTACGTGTGAAATTTGAGATGCCCATTATTTTCATAAAAACAATTTTCTATTGACTAGCAGTTTATATTGATCATCTTTAAATGATAAGTGTGAAATTATTACAAGTAATAAATGCTCCTAGCAAAGGGCCATCATACTGAGCTACATTCTCAGCTTTTTATCATTATTGGTGTACTTTTTCCCACATTTGAAATAGAGTCTTACAAAGTCACTAACTGTCCCAAGTGGACACTGCCTTTTTACCTTTTTATTCTTCTTTTTTCTTCTTTGTTGTCTCAAATTGATGGGCTTCCAGGCATGAGCCGCCACACTAACTTCTCATATTTTGACATAGTTACTGTTCAATATTTCAGGAATTGCCAGCATCAGAAGATTGTTCAATATCAATACTGTTCCACTATTCGATTGACAACAAAAATACAGAAATTTTGTTAGCAATCTAAATGTTGCATGAAGCATAATGAAGTTTCTTCAATTCTTACAGATAATGTAGACTAGAAAGTTTATTTTATACAATAGAACATAATAATACGATTAAATTTTATCCATTGATAGAAGTACAATGGCTGGAACATTTGTTTCTGTGTTTGGAAATGTTTCTATTAGTAAATACTGAACTTTAGAAAAAAAATTCTGTCTTTATGTTGCAATTTTCTAATGTAGTAGAAATCTGTAATTTTATAACAAAAGATGATAATTCTCTTTTTATTACATTTGCAAAAAAGATATAGCAGTGTATATTGATATGTTGAGCAAAATGTACTTTTCCATAAAGATAAGATAAATAGAACAAGATATGAAAAACCAAATAGCAGTGTCCTTAAAATTGAGTTAGTTTCAATAGGAACAAAAAAAAATAATACTGGGAAAGGTTTATCTTTTGCAATATTAATAAGTATTATGTTTACAGATAACAACATGTCAAATAATGCTCTGGCTAGCAGAATTTATAAAGTCAGGATAGTGATTTATTAAGTTTAATTGCTAAAATACCTAATAGTTTCTATGTCTGCCATCAACAGAGATAAGCCAATATCAATGTAGACACGAAGACCACTATGAAGATATTTGTTTATAATCACACTGCTAAATGCCTGTCTGCTCATATTGTGGCGATATGTAGAAAGTAAATCATTAAAAGCTGTCATTGTATAAATATCATTTTTTTCGTTGTCTGTTTTATATAATGGATGCACGTTGAGTCACACTTTCTGCTTTACTACCAGACTCAGCTTCCACTATGGATGTCAGCGGCTTGTTTATTGCAAACGGTGCGTTTTTTAACAGTCCTGACACATCCACGATGTGCAGCATCCACACTTTTCACAATGTAATTAGTTAGAAATTGGGAAGCTTAATTTTAAAATTGAATTGTTCATGAAAATCTATTTTCATACTCTCCGTGGCTTAAGCGGTTTCTCTTCATAAAATGTTTTATAGTTGTTTGAAGAAATTAAGTGTAGTTAATCACAAAGAATATTACAGTCTGACACCTAATTTGAAAGCCTTGTCTTGAAGCAGTGAGTGATTGCTGAAGGCCTCGCATATGCCAATGAGAACCCAAATAGGAAATCCATTTGGGCTCCAAGTAGATCTTGGTATTGATTAAACTGGTGTGCCATTGTCTTTAGGTTAGACATATTTCATAAAAGTGTATATGTTTGCTAAAATATATAGCGTATTTCTTAGTTCAGTAAAGAGAGTATCATGATGTTACAATGGATTTTTCGAACTGCTACACATAGGAAGGCATATCAGTGACATTCAGGTTTGTTTTTTTTTTTTTTTTTTCCTATGAAGTCGAAAATGCTATCAAGTTTTTAAGGTTAGCACTAAAAAATAAATGGTGGTATAAAAAGTCTTGAAATGTTGTTGGTGAATGTGTTTTTATCTCATTTTTTCTTCAGTGCCACCAGCCATCACGATGCCTCAGAAATCTTTCAATGCCACAGCAGAGAGAGGAGAAGAGATGACATTGTCCTGTAGGGCCTCGGGGTCTCCTGAGCCTGTCATCTCCTGGTACAGGTGAGTTAACTATCCCAATCACTCTACTAAAAAGAATTGGAATCTTATTCCTTGTTTTAGGAAGCAAACCTCTGTTCTTTGTTTTAGGAAAACTGCCATTTTCATTTCATTCAGTTAGCTATAATAGCTAAAAATATCGACAATGTGATCTTGCTCTAACTTCCTGAATTCAAAGCTCTGTTGATTGTCCTTACCATGTACACAAAGGCTGAAAGAATCCAGAAGATCTGTAACTACATCAATTTTGTTTCATATCACTGCATGTTATACATATTACAGTGTTACTCTGTAAATGCATAAAATCACTTCATTACAATGTAAATAATTATGCATCTATATTTGTAGCATATTATAGAAAAAAGCTAATTGTGGTTAAAATTTCATGAGTTTCATTTTTCACTTGTCATCAAAGAACAAAACTTCCATTTTTTCATGGTAGTTTAATAACATGTTTGTTTTTAGAATTATAGTATGTTCTTTGATTTCTATTAACATTAGGCACATTTTAAAATATTCCATTATTTGAATTGTAGATCACATTCTAAACTAGAGAAAATATGGTGTAAAACTTGATAATCTTATAAGGGTGTTATAATGACATTTTGGATATTGGCTACAGATATTTCTACAATCACATGGATACTTTATGGTTCATATAGTGCAAAAAAATCCAAGGAATATGACATTAAAATGTACAAAAATGATTCTGATAGGGATTAAACTTTTTTGAGGAGGGTCACACTGTTGTTTAGGCTTATACCAAACTCATTATGCAGGCTGGTCTCAAACTCATTGCAGTCCTTCTGCCTCCGCCTTGCCTGTGCTGAGATTACAGATGTGCACCTCCACAACTAGCTTGTATGCTTTCTCTGTGCCTTGTGCTTGCTAGGCATGCAGGGTAATCATTGTGCTGTTGCTCCAGCCCAGGGATAACCTTTTTAAAGAATACTTTAAGGAAAGTGATTAAAATACAAACTAATTTTCTATTATTCTCTAAAAAGTTAAAGATACTATCTTAAATTTTCATTTTTTCATGTCTTACTTACCCATTCAATATACAGGTAGCAATAAACAAGAGTCTTCTTTTAAAAGTGCTTTTAGCTGTCCTGGCAGACATGATTTATTGTGTTTATATTTTGTAATGTGATCAAACATCAAGCATTAACATATTAACCCCATGAAATCATCATTTACCACAGAGATTGCTGGTATCAGATGTAATCATGTCCTTAAAAAGCTCCAATCATTTCTAACAATAAAAAATATCCAAGATTCTTATTCTAATCATTTGGTATTTCCAGGGGGACTTAGGTTCTACATGGAAATTTTTGTGTTTCATCTTGGTTCATATTTTTCTTATATTTAATCCAAAATAATTGTCATGTGGACTGGAACAAATTAGATTCAGAGGGTAATATAAGAATAATTTATGTCTATAATTTTTCATCTTCATATTTTCATGTGCTTTCACTCTCATCTCTTGGTTAAGATGGAGTGATAATTCATTTTGTAGCCAAAAGGTTGTTTTAGTTTCTGGATATAAAATGTACATTGGGAAAATGGAAATGTGTGGTTGTGATGTTTCTAGTGGTACAGTTAGTTTAAAAAGGAATTTGTTTTTATTTTGGTTTCATATCTATGTGTATATATATATATATATATATATATATATATATATATATATTTACATATAATTACATATAAAAAAATTATCCTCCTAAGCATTAAAGATTATGGGGCATCAGACCTAAGAAAAACATCTAGGCACCATGTAGTGCAGAGATAGTAACTCCAAGTGAACAAATGACCCCCACTGTCTTGATAACTTTAGGGTGCCATAACAAAACAGCACACACTGGATAGTTATAGCAATACAACGTTGTTGTCCTCAGTTCTGGGGGCTGGCCATCCTAGATCATGGTGCTAATACGGTTGGAGTCCGATGAGGTTTCTCTTGCTTTCAGTCTTTCTGATTCCAATATTCTCACTGCCTTTACATGATCTCCACCTCTGTGCACTGAGATGCAAGGAGATCCCTGGTGTGTCTCTCTGTTCTTCTAAGCACTCTAACTGTATTACAGAAGAGCTTCACCTATATGACTTCATTTAACCTTAACTATCTTTTTTTAATGTTCCTGTCTCTAAACATAATGACTTAGGGAGTTAAGTATACCAAGTTTAATTTTGCACAATTAAGAACAGAGCATGGATGAATAAGATAAAGACCACCATCCCCCAAAAAAGGTTGAGGTAATTATATTGAGAAAACTTTTCAAGAAGAGAATCAGGCAAAGCCATTGTCATGTAAGTTAGAGTGAGAGTAATGCAGTTTCTCCAACACCCCTCTACTCAGCTAAGTTCAATTCTTTTTGAAATACGTCTAGTGAAAGTGCTCTATGGAGTTTTTTAATTCTTAGCCAATTGATTTGGTGAATTCTATAGATTGTCAATACATAAACCGCTCAATCCGCGAATGTTATATTAATATAATATTGTTGGGGATTGATCATATCTACTGGAAAATATTAAGAAATATTGAAAGTATTGAGTGATGGTTTATATCATTTCTGTGATGAAGGCTTTATTTGTATATTAAAATCTGGATAAATATACTGAAATATTGTTAGTTTTTTATAGTCTTGGAAAGTACTTGATTGAGGTAAATATGAAAATAGACACGTAGAACTCCCAGGCACTATACAAGCATAGCTATTACTTGATGATCTCTAACTTTTCGATTCTTATTTTATTAGAAAAATTTTTTATGCTTCATGATATGTTAGGGTATGTTATCAGAACCTAAACAAAAACAGACATTTTGTTGAGTCATAGAAATATATTAATTATCCGAGTTAGTGTATCAGTGTTGTCTAGAGAATATAACAAGAATTTGTTGGTAATTTTTTAACATGTCAGGAAAATGCTCTCTCTCTTACAGGAAAAGATGTTTTTATATAAATGTTAAGAGATTTTTCTGTCAAATGTGAACATATGGAAAAACACATTTATCACTGAATAAAAACAAATCACATAACCTTATTAGTTGATTTTCAGACTGGTTCAGTCATTTCAACTGCAACTATGAAAAAATATAGAAAGATAGAAAAAGATGGAAAAGACTGAAGGGAATAAATAAAAGGAGAAAGAGATTGATATATAGAAATGGAAAGATTATAAAAGAAGATTTCATAAGTGGTGTGGGCAGTGGTAGAAATATTTAATATTTTAAATATATTGAAAATAGTTCTTACTGGTAGGTTTAGAAGAAAGATTTAAGTGACTATTTTAAGGACTACATATTTTACGATTTGAACAAAACTTGGAATAATTTTTCTAAATATCTATCTATATCTCTCTATTTTCCTATCTGTATGGAAACTACTGAATATTATCTTTAAAAAGAAGAAAATACTTTCCTTCTTAATGAATTACATCATATTCATAATGATATTTAACTCATGTTTTACATAATTCTCTCATCTTACACTTTGTTTGGAGTTGTAGTATTACAAATGTATGAGGTTCTTACATATTGAGTTTTAAGCTTCTTTAAAGACTATTTCCAGAGAAATTGTTTTAAACATTTCCCAGGCTACAACATAAATATCTTATAAGTATGTGTTGGCTTGCCAGTATTAGAAATATGAATAAAATTAATGCTAACAAATAAATCTTATTTTTTTCTAAGAATGAAAATTACAAACTGAAACAAAGTAGTTTATTTTACCTGATGATTTTCAAGATTTCAGCAGTTCTCTATTGCTATTTTTGTCTTCAAAATCAAAGTAATTTTGAGCATAGGATTGATACTTGAGCAGTAAGTTCCTGGAATACTAAAATATGCTGTGCAACAAACTTTGTAAATGTCAGTAGCTATAACTATTATGTATAGATCAAAAACTTGAATATGATCTCCTCAATTATAAAGTCAGGTTTTTGATGAACAACCTCCTTTTTCTTTCCCCTTTAGGGATGGCAAAATCATTGAAGAGAATGAAAAGTATATATTGAAAGGAAGCAACACAGAACTTACTGTCAAGCACATAATGAATAGTGATGGCGGTCCTTACATTTGCAGGGCCACGAATAAGGCGGGAGAAGATGAAAAACAGGCATTTCTCCAAGTATTTGGTAAGTGTTACAGTGCAGTGGTTGAGACATCATGTCTAGAGAAAGATGCGTGTCAACTTCTCTGCCACTAATCCAAACTATTTGAAGTTTCCTCATCTAAACCTCACTTTCCTCATTTCTGAAATACACTTTTAAAATTTTAGCTACCAAATAATTTTGTGCTAAGAATCACATGAATCTCACGGGTGAATATTTGTATGATATTGATTTACTCATAACAGAAGATAAAGAAACTCTAAAATTCAGCTAAAGGGATATGAAATATTTTATTCCTACATGATGATTGATCGTCATATATTTTAAAAATAAGGTATTCAGTCGTACTTCAGAAGAATACATATCCAGGTCTAATTTAAATCTTTGTTCTGTAGCTGAAGTAAATATTATATTTTACTAATAAAATATATAGTTATTTATATTCTGTGGAAGGCGCATTATCTATTTTTATTTTTTTCTTTCTTTCTTTTTTTCTTCCTTCCTTCCTTCCTTCCTTCCTTCCTTCCTTCCTTCCTTCCTTCCTTCCTTCCTTCCTTCCTTCCTTCTTTCATGAGACAGAGTCTCACTCTGTAGACCAGGCTGGTCCTGAACTCACTATGGAGCCAAGGCTGGCCTTGGACTCAAGGCAATCCTCCTGTCTTACCCGTGTGCTCCCCCATGCCCAGCTTATCTGCTGCTGGGTAATCAAACTTGGGCGCTTAGTGCATGACTAGCATTTGCCAGGCAAGTGTTTTAACAGCTGAACCATTTTTTTCCAGCCCAACATTGTCTATTTTAAAGAAATTTATAGACCACAAAATTAACACCTTTTTAGAAAATTATTAGAACATCTTCTGTTGAACTAGAGGAATAAAAATTTGGTCATTGGTTTTCATATAATTTTTCTTTAAAATATATATACACCCATACATTATAATATGCACAGGTAACATTTATTATATTCTCTCCATCTATATAAATACCTCCATCAAAATGATTTCATAGTAAAGAGAGGAAAAAGAAAAGAAGGTGAATTCTGTGAAAAGATTTGACTAGTGTGGAACTAGTCCTCACTTCCACCTTAAGATGAGCCGTAGTATTGAGAGGACCCAATGTCTGCTGGTTAAGTTTGTGGGGCTTGTAATGAAATTTTTTTCTGAACCAGAGAGATTTTAATCTCTATACTTTACCACAGTGAGGAAAAATCCTCTACGCAATTTACTAAAATCTTTTAGATATAATTTTAATGGTTCCCTAAGAAGAATATGGAACTGGAAAAATTATTTAAAGTTATAATACAGAACTATTATTTTGCATAGTGTAATGTTGAAAGTTACTGAGGACGGCAATGTTTATGATATACTTACAAAAAAAAGTCTTTAATGAGAAGTTCACAGAGCTAAAATCCTGGAGTTAACTCACAGAAAAGAAAGCCTGAAATATAGAAGTTCCTGATACTTTCATCTTTTCAAATAAGAAACCATGCAAAAATTATTGCATTGTATTTTGTAATCAGTTTTTTTTTTTTTTTGTAGTGATACTGAGCAAATTTTTGGTCCTTTGGACATAAAATCACCTGTTTATACTGAAAAGACAGCTAAATCCATGAATGACAAAGAGTGAACTGTACATTGTTAAAACCTCTATTTCTGATATTAGGAATGTTATTTTCAAAGATTAGGAATTTTTTTTAGACTTTTTGGTGAATTGTGTGAAAAATTTTAAATGTTACTTTTACTGAAATAACAAGTCTTTCCTTTATCCATTGTATATATAAATAAATAAAAATATAAGAAAAACAAATATACAAATGTTCAAGAAAAAAGTGTGTATGTAATTATGGGTGTAGGAATATATTACTTGGGATAGCTTAAATTAGAAAATATATGCAATTTCATAGAATGTTAGGAAAACTTTATCTAAAAAGATACTGAAATAATAAATTAAGGTCAAAATAAATTCAAATAAAATGTGTAAATATTACAGATAAAATTTGCTCACAGATATTTTCAAAATTATATATAATTACACATAGTATGTATTCATGATACACTAATTGTGTAACCCTTTGGTGAAACTGTTATTAAATTTAAATAGCAGACACTGAATAAACAGATGACACATAGATATATATTTGTGAGTATATATGCATTTGTCTATACATATACACAAGTATAGAACCATGTGTGGCTATGAAAATGTTCTTTGTGGCTTTACCATATATATATATATATATATATATATATATATATATATATATATATCTGTGTGTGTTTGCATGTATATATATATACATATATACATATACACATATGTATATATATATGCACATATATACATATATATGAGAATTGCTTTTGAATTGTCAAAATTAAACAGAAATTATAATTACATAATTGTTTTAGCTTTGGTTTAAATTTTTTGTAATAAACATAAAAAGATTTGCAGAACTGCATTATTTCCTACAGTATTTTTCTTCAATTCCTTGCAAGTCTTTGGTCTGTAAAGCAAAGCACAACACTGTGACTGCTACATTGTTCATCATCAGATAATATATGAAAATATATTTAAGTGTATGCCGTGGGTCCTCAGCTTGTATAATAATTATTTTGTCCCAATGCCAATTGAGTAATGCATACATTTTTTACAGTACAGCCTCACATAATACAGCTTAGAAATGAGACTGCGTATGAGAATGGCCATGTCACACTCATCTGCGAGGCCGAAGGAGAGCCAGTTCCGGAAATCACTTGGAAGAGAACTGCGGATGGCGCCACGTTTTCTGAAGGCGATAAGGTAACAGGAGCTCCACCCATGGGGGTTTCCAATATCACTGTGAATCCCGAACTTTGAGTATGAATGAACTTCACATTACATTCTGCAAAGGAACTTGTGAAAATGAAATAATACTTGTTCTTTTCAAGATATTTCCCTACCTTAAAGACAGCACTATATAATTTTAGAGGAAGAAAATGTCAGTGTACAGATGTTGAAAATGGTTTTCATTAAATTGCAAATCTAGATTGTTGGTTCTGGTCTTAAGGTTATTTTCATGAGCTATTCCTTTATTGAATCTATACAATGCTATTGAAATCTTAAATTTCTATTTTTGCTATGAATATCATAGTAATTCAATTTCTAAAAATTCTAGTTATCATTCAACTTTTTATTATTTATAAATGTTTTGAAAAATTTGAAGAGTGGGATTCTGCTGCTATTTAGAATATAATTAAGAAAAATAGGTAAAAATCTGCTATTGTGATATTCTTTAATCAGAAAGCATTCAAGGTACATAGAAATTAATTAAAATATGATATATTTCATTACAACACACAAAATATAAGAGTAAAAAGAGGCAACGATATAAAGACAGAATTGGTGTTGCACATTACACAGATGCTCCTTACGTGATGTCTGTCAATAGTAAGATTTTCCCCTTCAGTTATTTACCATGAAGCCCCTCACTTCTCAGAAATTTGGACACCTCAAAGTAGCTTGATTTATTGGCACTTTTGCATGAATATTTGAAATCATTTTTCTATAATACATTTTTATATCATTCATATATATATATATATATATATATATATATATATATATATATTTCGAGACAGCACCTCACTCTTGAACTCTCTATACTCACTAGCCCAGGCTGGCCTCAAACTCATGGCAATCTTCTTGCCTCAGTCTCTCCCCATCCTCTTTGCTGGGATTTCAGGTGCATACCATTTCCAGTTTATGTGGTACTGGAGAATTGACCTCAGGACCTTGCTCTTGGTAGTTAAATGCCCTAACTGATAGGCTACCCCCCCCCCCCAATTACATCTCTAACAACCTGATATCCCAGCACAACAATGAAAAGGGGATCTCTCTTGAATCTGTTTACTATCTTTGGAAAGTGTTTCCATGACATCAGTTTTTTTTTTTTTTTCTCATTTCTTTCTCCTTGTGTAACAGTTGTACTGCATTTTCTTACTCAGGTTTAACACTGAAATTGTAAAGTAGGAATGACAATCACAGTCTTCTGGAAATGGAAGGGATTGCTTCAAAGTTCACTTTATTATATGTAACAGAAAATGTAGAGAGTACCATGGCACAGCTGCCTTGACTGGAAACAGTTAATTTTCATAGAATTAATAAAAACATGGGTAGATATATAAAACTGTAGAGGATTGTTTTCAAAAATTTAGTAGTACTTTTCTATGGATGAGATCACTCAAGATAATTCTTTTCATGTCCTTAACCCATACTAATCACACAGCTTCTCAAGCACAGCTCATGTTGCTCCCTTCCTCCCCTCCTTTTGTAAATCTGGCTTCTCATTGAGTCCAAAATACCTCAGATCTGAATCATCACCATCACAGATAGGCTAGAATGCCAAGATCATGATTAGTCCTATGGTATTACCAGAGTCATAATGAGATTATAATTTGGGATGCTCATGGGTTTGGTAGAAGTAAGGCGATATCCAGTTCAAATAACAGAAAGGTGATAGCTACTAATACTAAGAAGAATTTTATTGAGAAAGAAAGATGATCAGAATATGTTGGCTCAAATGTGTATTCATAAGGGCTGGACATTTTCTGTGTAAAATTTTGTTGTGGCCATCAGAGTTAATAAGGATAAGTAGTAAAGATAGGGTAAATTGTTACTACAATGACTCAGTTTATTACTTTATTTTGAGGCTTACAAAACTAATTGATTGAAAATCAACTGTATTAATTGGTACTAAGAAAGTAAGGGGCTTATCAGTAAGTTGAGATGGAAAGGAATAGTGAGACCACGTCTATGAAATGTCAGCATCAGGTCGCTGCTTCAAATTTTGATTAGTGTTTTGAGGTAAAGAGGTAATACAGCTGATGGAAAAAGTAGACTGTTAAAAATGTTGACCCAATAGTGACATGAAATCCGTGGAATTATAGAGGTTTGTAAAATGATAGAGTTTCAAAAAATGCAACTCTATGAATAGACAACCGAATTTTCTAATGCTGAGTTCAAGACTAAGTAAATGTACCCACACAGTCACCAATTATATTCGCTACAGGGTTTATGTGTGAGAAGAGAGGGTATTGCCTTCACTCATGACAGTAATAGAGAACAAGTCACCTCTGTGAGTAGATTATTTTCCAATAGAGAAAAAAGGATTAATTAGGAAAAGTGTATCTAATTTTCATCCTCATTGCTTCCAGATATATATTCCTGTTATTCTCATAGGAAGAAATAAGCAAGAATGTTAACAAGCCCAGGAGTGATACAATAAAGCAGCTTTTGCTTATGGAGTGAATGTTAGAAGTCCATGAGAAATAGTAAAGTTCCAACAAATATAACACTGGTAGTATTTCAATGCTCATAAATTGAATTAATTCTCAAATATTGCTTTTGTGTCTTAGGAGACCACTAAATACAGTGGCAGAATGAACTACATTCTTTAGCTCGTGATTTTGCCAATCAAGACTTTGGCAATGTGTTAGCTGAGTGGATTTGCTGACGTGCTTGCTTTTAAACATTGCTTGTAGTCATTATTAAGAAGATTAAAGTCATCTAAAGAGCAAGATGGCTTATTGAAATGTGTGGTTTTCGATGCTGACTAAGGACACTGGGCTCTGTCGGAGCTGCTGTGGGAATATCTATATAGAGCCTTTGGGGCATGACAGGCTTGGGAATAGTTCTCCAAAGACAGTGCTTCAAGACAATCACACCAGGTATACACTACATAGACTTTTGGAAATGACTTTTGGAAAACATATTCCAGGCAAGAATTAGACTCTCTTTCTTAAGGAAAAGGAGTCTTAATCAAGTTGTCCATGAGTATATAAATGCTATTATTAAGGATATCTGTGAAATATGCATCTCTAAATGTTTATCGCTAGATATCTCCCAAAGCTAAATCTAATTATTTCCCTAAGATTTTAATAGGGGAAACTAAGACTTAGAGGTTATTTGTGATTTGCCTAAGATAGGGTAGGGATTATCCGGCCTAGAAATCACTGGTCTAGCAGGGCCAAGGTAACCAGAGGTAAAATTGAAAAGTTAAATCTAGGAGCTTTTTACATATTAACTTAGGATGATTTTTAAATTGATAATTTTTGTGTGGCTTATGAATGATGTCATAAATATTCAAATCTCCTTTGGCAGAAAGCTTCCTTGGTCTAAGGTTAGAGGAGAGTAAGGAACAATATCTGGATTTCAACTAGAGTCTCAGAATATATACAGTATGTGCATGTTAGAGTATTTCAAAGTTCTGTATAACTGTCTAATCTTCTCTTAATGTACATGATATTTCCACACACTCAGACATAAATTAAAAGTGAGAAGAAAGTGCCCTGTTCATACAATTTGTTTGTGATATGGTACTTCTTATTTTGTCTATTTAAGAATGTGAAACTTAAAATCATTTCATAATTGCCTATGAAATATTTACTTGTGAAAGTTATTTATTTTCTGATAGTTATTCTCCACCACCCATTTTTAAAAGTTCATGACTTAATGTTAACACTACTGTGCTTCTCTTAATATTTTCATAGCATTTTTAGAAAGGATGGGTTAAAATTTTAATGATAGGAACTTGCTGACAACTACATTCTCTTAATCGATATTTTATGCTACACACCAGCCAGTTTCAATTAGTGAACTACATTAATTCCACCAAACGGAACTGAGAAAAATGTATCTATTTCATGATTTTTTTATGCTGGATCCTGAAGCTAATAATCCTTGTTTTACTTTGTGAAAGATTTGAACTTTTGCATGTGCATATTTGTATATCATAAAATAGTCTTGCATGTTATTATAGCATCTTTCAGAAAACCCCCCAAATGGTCCGGATAAACAAAATATCTAAGCAGGGCATAATGAAATAAACCTGTAATTCTGTATAATGGAATGCCGAGCAGGAAGATTGCAAGCGTGAGTTCAGGGTGAGCTCAAACTTAATCATCTTATATTGAAATTAAATACAAAAAGCAATTTAAACATATCATGTCTCAAAATAAAAATAGAACAGAAATAAATAAAAATAAAAAGTGAAGACTTTGCATTTAATCTCCAATACCATAAAAAAACAAACAAACAAAAAAGAATAACTCGAGAGATGTTTTAAACTAATTATACTTTTCTTTATTTCTGTGCATTTTATCTATCTTTAATGTAGGCAATTTTAAGAAATCTTCCCATAAACTGCAACTATCTATAAAAGCTTATATTTCAGGATATATTCAATTCTGTATTATTCAGTTAACTGTCAACAACTTGCAATTATCATTTTGGAGTCCCTTTGAGGTATGCCTGTATTTAAAATTTAAAAATATCAACATTTTATTCATTTGATTCTTATATTTAGTTGCAAGTTTTAGCCATGTTCGAGAAACTGAAATAATTGCTACAGAATATGAAGTAGCTGTTAATTAATGTTCTAACTTTTCATGCAATTTTTGAGCAACCTCATTTTTTTCCATTAACAACCTTTATGTATTATATAGAGCCATGGTTGAGTTTTAATGTGAAAAATTGGTGAGTTTATTTTATAGTCCCTGATAGATAATAAAAATAAAATAAGTATACATAATTGAAGTTAATAACTCTCATCTAATTTTAAATTACAGTTTATTGAAATTATTTTCTTTCTAAATTATTATTATTAATCGAGAAGCATTATTATTTGTGAAATAACACATTTTCATTAATTACAACTGGAAGTCACAGACATCAAAGTTTAACCCTGACTTTCTCAAGTTAGTACTTTGTCATATAAATTGTATATCTGATTTCTTTGCATGCAAAAGTACAGATGATAATTTTTTTGAGACAGGGTCTCGCTCTGTGGTCCAGACTGGTCCTGAATTCACTTCAGAGCCCAGGCTGGCCTTGGACTCATGGCAATCCGTCTGTCTCAGCCTCCCGCCTGCTGGGATTACAGGGGTGCGCCACCCCGCCCAGCTTATGTGGCGCTGGGGAATCGAACTTGGGTACTTAGCACTTGGCTTAGCGCTTGCTCAAGCGCTTTAACCGCTGAGCCATTCCTCCAGCCCCCAGATGATAATTTTTTGAACAAAGGTTTTATTCATCAAATATGATGGCACTTGAAAAAATTGATACAAATTCAAAAAATAAAACTATTGTTTTGCAATGTCTTTTGCTGGCCTCCAGTTTTTTAAGTATTATACTTTATTGTTATTTTAAATTGAATTGAGACATTTTAAGAATTTAAGAAAAACATCACTCCGTCAATGGCTGCTTCTACTTTGATGACCTCATAAAACTTCTTTGGACATGTGACCTCTTAGAAGTAATGACATCCACAAGAATCTATCTTCTTTCTTACTGTACTTGTCTTAGAGTGTTCTCCTAATATCACGACAAAGACATTTACTCAGAAACAATCTGTAGCAACATGAATTCAGTGATTCAAATGTGAAGATGTCTTGGTAAACTCTGTAACCTGTGGTTATGTATTATATCTCCTCTTCAGAGTTAACTTTGTCAGAAGTCTGTACTGGGTCGACATATTTAATACCCTTTGCTTCATTTCACCTTGAGCCCATGTAGTGACATGCCAGAATCAGCTCTTACTTGTGGCATAGATACATAGGCAACATTTTTTGTCCTAAACATTGATAGTTTTTTCCACTTTTCTTGTTTTTATTAGTGTATGCGTGCAATATGGAAAGGTGGTATTTGTTGTAGAGAATTAGTATTTTTCTTCAACGTATCTTGATTTTTTCTCCATTCCTTGAAATCACTGCCTTATGGCCCCTCCCAGAATCTTCTCCTGCATCTCCTAAATGTACTTTCTTGTTTCCTGTCCTCTCACCTTTACCTTATTCATTTACTGTAAGATTAATATCTCTCTCTGTAAACTACATAATCAGGATCAAAAATATAGATTCCATGCATTATCAGCTTCTTATATCATTCCACCTACAGTTTCAGCTATACCTTCAAGTTTTTCTATCTCTGCATTAGGTCATTCTTTGCTCTCGTGTTACACCCTTTACACAACTCTTATGTAGTAATGAGTACTGATTCAGGATAGACTACTCCAAATTAGAAAAAAAAGCACCTAAACAAGACGTTAAGGTACAAAGAAAATGAGCGTGCTGTGTCCCACAAACCAAGGTTTCTTAAGAATCCTTTATTCCTCATAAATTTTTCTAACTATAATTTTATATCTATTTACTAAAACTGGTTCAAGCAGTTTTGTGGAAATGTTATGTTTCTGATTTTAGCACTAAGCACTTAGCTGAGGGGATGATTTTTGGCAATAGAATTCTTATAAAATAGTAAATACATCTGTAAGCAATACTATGCACGTGAGTGGAATGGTTTTTTTAATTATAAAGTGCTTATTATGTTGTCTAGTAGATGAAGTCTCACTTGTGTCACTTATCTACCCTTAAGTTACAGAATCTATAATTATTTTACTCTTGTTAAACTTGTCCTACTACTAAATTATAGGCTTATGTACATTAGAAATTAATCCCAGTCTACATTAAATAGCAAATGTTTGATATGTACAGCAATAAGCTCTTTAAGACAGCCTTTCTTACAGATTACTCTTCTGATAACCAGCTCTGTCTTTTTTTTTTCTATATTTCTGGGATGCCTAGATATTTTACACACTCATTTACTTCTTTAAATTGAATGATTGTTTTGCAATTGTTCTTGTGTTTAAAAAATCAATGCAAAGTGTGATGTACCTACTGGTTATGTTTTAAAGCATCCATTAAAATTAATGTAAATCTATAAAATAAAGACGTTATTCAGAGCATTAATTGTATGTCTCTGATGGTAGGCAAGCACATTTTCAGAAAATCTGCTTTGTGTTGAACATTTTGAAATAATGTGATATGTTATTTAGCTGTGAGATTTTGATTGGAACATATTTAAAGATGCTTCAGATGGAACGGAACCCATTTTCCTTTTCCCATTACAGTGCCCAGCACTTCAGTCCAGTAAATAAATTCATTTTGCTTCCCTAATGGATACAGAGTTTATTCACAAATCATTGTGACTGAAACTCATTTAATTTCAATCTTTAACATGAAATGGTCCTTTCAAAATGATACTATTAAACTGAATTAATAAAGTAGAGTAGCTAACATCAAAAGCAATTTCCTGCCTTTTTGCTGAAAAAATAAAGTGAAATGCTGGTCTCAGTATGAGATAATACCTCTTCAAAACTTTAGGACTGAAAGGTCTTTTTCCACATTCATTTGTAAAATGTGGGTTTCTAAACAGAACTACTGATTGAAATCTCAACTTAGTATTGAGTCCATTTTACTTGGTTTCCTTTCAACAAATACATTAGTATTTAAAGTGATAGTTAAGATTTTTTTAATTGGAGTTCACAGTAGGGATAGTGAAAGTTAACACTAAATTCTGAATTTATGTCTAAAATTCATACTTCTGCCAGAGTTTTTATTTTTATAACATAGTTATGGTAAGCATTTTTCTTCAGTTTAGGTAATCTAATCTGGAAAATATGTATTTTAAATACTTCTTTAGACTAAACTGTGAGAGGTTCTAGCACTAATACAACAAGCAGTTTTTCAATAAAATCTATTTGGGCAAAATATGATATTTAAACTTATAAGAATTTAAATATATTAACAAATATAATCTATGTTCAAGGTGACAATTTTTGTGCTAAATATACTATTCTTTATTATACATATACATACATTTCATTGAAATTTAATACAGCCATTCATAGAAGATCATTCTTATTTAGGATTTAAGAAAATTTTATATTTTATTAAATCAACTTTTATGGATATAGATAATAATCCAGTACCATTTGATTTTTATGTCAACATGAAAATTCCCATTGAAATTTCTTACATAATTTTCCATATAAAATATGAGAATTTAAAAATCTATGTTTTGTCACTTATTCTTAATAGAATATAAGTTCTTTAAGATGATTTTCATAAAATGAATGCGGTTTCATTGCTACCAAAACATACTATTGAGAGCTGTTGTTTACACGCAGTATTCTAGCCACAAGGAGAGAGGCTCTGAAAAAGCAAAACATTTTTTTCTTGGTGGATTCAGTTTAGGATGGGCATTGGAATTAATTAAAACATATTAAAAATTACTAATCATTTGTTCATGAACAGGCGATTTTGAATTATGCAAGTTTCATATTAAAATTTTTTGAATATGAATGTTGTTTCTAAAAAGGCCACAGACATAATTTTTACATATTTTTGTACTGTCCTAAATCCAATTCGAATAGTTTGACTAATAGATCTCTGTAGAGATGCATGTTGCAAAGTGTATCAACTTTGACCAGAACATGTCCTATTTCATGCTGTTCAAAATGCCTTACGTATGAAGAAATGAAAGAACTTAAATGTAAAGACAGATAGATAACTGATCGTGGTGTTATGTAATAGTGAGAAATTTAAAGAAATTTAAGTTTTTTTAGATCTTCATTTCCTCCTTAATGCAAAATCAAAAAAAAGAGAAGAGATATCCTCAAATACTGTTATTAAAAAGGCCATAAATTATAGAAGAGCAACACCTACTAAGAAAATTCTTATGAAATGTAAAACTAAAATATGAAAGATAAGACATCCTTTTCTGTCACTGCATTGCAAAATAAAGAACAAAATATAAGTATTTTATATACTACATACTTATGAGCACTTTTTTACAAGTATGTTTTATGTAGAATTTTCCTCAAAAATATTATTTTATTAGTATGTGTTTGTTACAAATGGTAATTACATTCTACCTGAGGAATTGGTGCATATATATATATATATATATATATATATATATATATATATATATATCACTCTGACAGTGTACTCTAGAATGCATAAAATTTTTTCCAGTTATTTAAGATTATATATGCTAGAATTATTAAACCCTAGAGAAGAAAATGCCCATTTCATAAAACGGATCTCAAATAATCTTTGGGATTAAAATCTCTAAAACAAAATCATTTTATTTGCTAAAACATTAATTTAGCTCAGAGAATCTTCAATAATCTTTGTTTTTCATCTATATTTTTCCTTGCTGAGAAATTACATGTATGTTAATAGTCATAATACTGATTCTTTACTAAGTTTGTAGGGAATCATGTAAGGATTTGTGTATTTGTTAACTTGTACGTCCCTCAATCTCTGAGTTCTGACGAAATCTCACTCTCTAGATTTGAGCTATTAAAATGTTTTATATGAAGAAAAGTAGCTGGACTGTATGTCACAATAACCCTTTGTGTACTTTATTGATACAGGATCCAAACAGAAAGGAAAGAATGAAATGTCAATTACCTTGATTTGCATGTAGCTATAAGACACCTTTATTGAAACACTACACTGTAGTTCTGAATACTATTACATGCAAACCTCCAAGAAATTTTAGTTCCTTTTAGAAGAAAAACAAAGTAAGATTTTTAAAAATATTCACTGGTTAATTGTTATTATGATCCCTGTACAGGTTTTCTATTCTTGAAGTTGCAATATCACTTCCATAATGAACACACAAACTCACATTTACACACATACACAATCATGAAATATTTATTTAGGAAAATGATTATGCTCTTGGTATTAAATACAATGATACCTAGAATGTTATATAGAAGGGATTAATTTGTATAACTCATGGCTTCCTAATCGTGTTAGCTTTGACAGTCCACATTTAGGTAATAGAGTTTAATGAACAGTAACTAATTTGTCGACTGTGTGATCTCAGGCTCATTGCCATATTTCTCAGCCTCACCATTTATAATTCTTCTAGGTTCCCTCACATTTCCATACCGATTCAGCCTCTCAGTTTTCTTGGCAAATACATGTTTAAAGGCGTGGGTCTTATTTTGTGCCACTCTCCTTCAATTTAATTTAGATTTTTAAAATTTGTATTTTTCTAAAAACCTGAAATATACTTTCCTCATTTCTTTACTCTATTTAGCTTTTCCATATAACCCAGCAAGTATAAAAAATAAAATAAAATAAAATAAAAAACCTGAGGTTACTTTGCCACTGTATTTAGATTGGCCTAAATAAATAAATAAATAAGTACATAAGAGCATCAATTTTTGATTGTAGAGAAGAGTGCTGAAAAGCATACCACCAATTCTTGGCACCTGTAGCTTTTAATACTAGTTTTTTTTTTTTTTTCTTTCCAGAGATAATGTGATTTCTGAAGGATTTTTTTTATTTGAATGACATTTTTAAGATCTACCTAATGCATTTTTTCATGGTAGTGCTCTCAGAGCAATATTATAGGTCCCTGCTGGGCACTAGGCAAAATGGATACTTCTATTCCCCCTCGGATGTAGGTGGTAGAATATAATTAGCTGAGCTGGAAATCTTCCTTGATGCTTCTGAGCTTGCTGAGAGGTGGGTTTTCAATCATTTACAACTTGCTGAAATCTTTTCTAGCCCGCAGCTTGAATAAAGATTATCAAAGAAGTCTACTCATGTGTTAAACATGCCTTTTTGAAAACTTTTTGAAAAAAAGTAGAAAATATTTTTAAATGAAAATGGACTTAAATCATTTGATAAGATTAATTAGTTTGAAATCTGTCATCAATTTATTTTGGAAAGATATGTGTAACCAGATTTGTAGGACAATGTGATAGCTGATTAGATTACATCTTCACAACTATGGGGTTAGGAAGAGCTGTTTATGAATGCAAAGTAATCTTAATCTTTTTTTTTTCTCAGCAGAAAATGTAATTATTCTTCTCTTATAAGTACAATATTTGACCTACAGTGTATGGTGATGTTCACCACTTGTTAATAACTAATCAATACTACGCCAGAAAACAAAATATTTAATTAGAAGTGAAATGCTATTGAATATTACCAGAATTAACAAAAAAATTCTTGAAAAATAAAACTTACTTTGCAAGCTAATTATGTGTTATCTGTTATTTTAGTGAATAATGTTATCTAATATCAGGCAACAAGATTAAATAAGTTGGAATTTGTGCATTTACACTGTTTTAGACTTTTCAGTATAATTTTTAGAAAACATCTCTAAGATAAATTTTTGAGTAAATCATGATGCAACTACATGCTATATACATATATATGTGAAAATAAGTGAGCATACTCTTTAATAAATTCTTGCTATAATGCAGTGCATTTGATGAATTTCACTGTCAAGTGCATAAGTCTGTTGAGTAAGATTTAATGTGATGATTTATTGAAATATTGAAATTATTACAGTGGATATTAATCTCATATGGAAATTGAAATGCCTTCATTGCTCTTAATCCGTGCCTTATCATATAAAATGTTAAATAAGAGATATTAAGAAATATCTTAAGTTGAAGGAATAGCTCAGCAGTTAAAGTGCTTGCCTGCCAAGCTCAAGTCCTTGATTTTGATTCTCCAGCACCACCTAAACTGGGCGTGGTGGTGTAAACCTGTAATACCTGCAGTTAGGAGGCTGAGGCAGAAGTATTGCTGTGACTTCAAGACTAGAGTGGTCTAAATAGTGATTCAGGTCCACATTGAACTACAGAGCGAGACTCTTGTCTCAAAAAAATCTTAAAATATTATGACTTATCACATAAATGTTCAGTAACATAATTATTCAGGAAAAATAAAAATAAAAATAAAAACCTCTCTGAACAGCCCACTCGTGACTCCCTCCCAGATAGTAGGAGTTTTTCTACCCTTTGTTTCCAAACAAAGACCTGTTATTAAAACTAAACAATACTTTGATCTCTTGGGGTAGATTTATTGCTACTGTGTGGGATCTATCCAATTCTTGCCTGGCTTCCTTCCTCTTTCTTTCTTGGTTGCTAGATGTTTTAGAGGCACGATTGATAGTGCATCTATTTTTAATAAAATATAAATTCTAACAAATGAGAAAGAACTCTTCAAGGCTTCCATTGTCTTGCCTCCGACCCATATTACCTCCCTACTAATTTTTGAAATCCTCTACTTCAACTCCACTCTCCATTATAATTACCATTAACACATAATTTTTCGCTACATGAAATATTTCTAGTACAATATCAGTAATGATTCATCTTAGATTTATGATTATACTAACATACAATAAATGGCATAGTAGAACCTGGCTAGAGCTAAGAGCTAAATTAAACTTAACTAGACCTAAAAGATCAACATCACTCAAAAGTTTTCATTTAAAACTGTCGCCTGTAGCCCATGTGAGTTCTATGCAGTTATTTTACTCTCTCTAGACCTATTTCCGTTATTATTTTTTAAATTTTCTAACATGTATTAACTATATTTATTATTGGAGTACAGTGTGATATTTCACCAAGTGCATAGAAAATGGGCAAATTAGAACAGCTAGAAATTACTTCTCCTAATCATTTACTAATATTTGGAGACTGAGATCCTCACTTGGAGATGTTTGAACTTCAGCAGCCTCACTGTGTTATCAAACATCAGAACGTATTCCTTGTTACTAATTGTGTTTTGGTGCCATTGTCCTAAATGCTTTTTTATTCTCTCTCTTTCATCACTCTTTTTAGTTCCTGAAAATCGCCATTCTAAATTTAAGTTTTCATCTTGCATTTATGAGACTAAGCATGAAATGTTTGTCCTTCTCTGACTTATTTCATGTAAATTAGTGTTGTCCAGTTGTATCCATATGTTTTTAGGGACAATAATTTGTGTTATCTAACTGAAAAATATTACATATATATGTATATGTATGATGTCTTCTTTATTCATCAATAGGGATGTAAGCTTATTCCATTTTTAACTATTTTGAGTAGTTCCTCAGTAAACACAGGAGTTTAGAAATCTTGTTCGTTCAAAAACATAGTTGCTTTTGGATATATGTACAGAATTAGGGTACTTGGATCCTGTGGTAATTTATTTTTTAATTTTTGAGAAACCTCTAAAATATTCTTTACAATGGATTTACATTCATTCTGATATTGTATAGTTACATATTCTATGAAAAGTATATATTAAATTTCTCCACTTTCTTACTACTGTATTTTTTTTCTTTTTAATACTGGTTATTCTAACTGGGTAGGCATATGGTTCCAGAAAGACAGGAACAAAAGTAAAAACAAGCAAATGGTGTCATATAAAACTAAGAAATTTCTATAAAGAAAATAATAAACAGTAAAAACACAGCTTTTAATCTGGATAAAATATTTGCCAATTACTTTTGAATAAAATGCTTGCCAACTATTATTCAGGCACGGTATTATCGTCTAGAATAAATAAGGAATTTTTTTAAAAATTAACAAAAAATTAGCCCGGTTAAAAAATGGGCAAATTATCTGAATAAACTTTTCATAAGTAGTCTGACTAAAATTTTTTCAAAAGAGAAATACAAGTTACCAACAAATGTATGAAAGAATGCTCAATATGTCTGTCATTGGGCAAGTATGTTTGGCCCATGTTTTATGAGCTCAGTTTTAGGTACTGTCTTGGTCATTTATTCTTCGCTGGGAAGAAATACCCTGCATTCACAACTTAAAGAAGGAGATATTTATTTAGTTCACAGTTTCAGGAGGTCTCACACACTCTATGCGCCAGCAGTGGGCCATGGTGGAAGCAGATGGCACAGACTGGAGAGCTGCTGGGCACATGGCTGACGGAAAAGCAATTAAAACAGGAAATAGCTGTTGTCTAGAGACCCAAGAAAGGCTAGAGATCTCCCGAGGGCGGGAAAAAACCTGTAACAATGTTACTTTCTTTCCTTACCTTGTTCCAGTTTTAATTTGGGCCTCTCCATACCCACCATGGGTGCCCCTCCCTCATTTCCTGGCTCACAAATACCCGAAAGTTCTGGCTGGGCAGCCTTCATCTCAACAAGTTGATACAATCTTTCCAGATCAAACCTAAAGCATCCGTCCCTGTAACACAGAGTTACACAATTATCCCATATATCCAAATATATGAGCCTTTGGTGGAATATTTCAGATCCAAACCATAGCAGATAACTACTGTATACATTTTCTTCTATTGTCAGATTTACATGCCCTCTTTCATTTCCAAAATAGCATATCTAATGACGACCCATTTTCTGTTTTATTCTTTAACTAGAAGCAATGATAAGAAAGTGTGACCAAATTTACACATCTTTACGCATAAATGACTGAACTTATATGTTATCACGAGTAAAATATCTCTGATATTTTATAGAGATAAAAGAACTCATCTTCTTTAATATATCACTAGCATCATTCAGTAATCCTACTCTCCCAACACTCTTTATATGAATAACTTTATTGATCATTCTAATCAACATTGACAACTATTCTTAATTTCTTTGATATGCATGTATTTCTTGCATATTTATATATTTATTTGTTCATATAGAAAGATGACAAATATATAGATAATTAGATAATGATATATTTCCACCTCTATTCATTGAAAATGTTTAAATTTGAATTCTCCAAGAATATTATAATCAAGATTTGGCCATGTCATGCTATTGAAACTCTCTGGCAAATTTACTAATAAATTTCACTTTTTAAAGTGTAGTAGGAACCTATCAACATTCATCTTTTTTCCTGCTTATAGCAGGACTTACTTAGTTAAAATAACATTTGTTTGCTTGAAGCATGTCATTCGGTTTCTAAATTTTCTATGGATTTTCTCTTCCTGTATCTTTGATTTTCTCATCTAAAAATGATTAAGGACCCTAGTTCATCATCCATTCTTGGACTTCTCTTCTGGTTATGCTCACTTTCTTAGTTCTTACGAAAAGCTATGGCTTTAATGACCAGGTTAATTCTGCAAACTCTAAATCTCAACCGCAGATCTGTCCAGGCAACTCACCTTCTGTATCTGACCACTTACCTTTGAACAACCCAGCAAATACTCTGGGGTTGAATATTCAAGCCAAACTGAACAATTTCTTATCCACTTGTAATTATGTGTGCCAAATACCTGCTAATAGTATCTGTGACAAATCAGTAAAGGTTATTTATACAAAATGCAGGCTATTGAGGACAGTATGTGTAGTTCAAAATAATTGTAACTTATAGTGATCCATATGTAAAATATTTTTTTGGAAATACAGGTGAAAGCAGAGAGTTTTAAATGACAGAATGAGAGATGTAATCTATTCCAATTTATTTTGAAAATGAGGATATCTATGACAATAGAGTCAAGAGGACATGGCATTTTAAATGAAATTCCCATAGAGAATTTAAAAATAAACTTTTATTTGGAACTAAAAAATAAATACTGTAAATGATATGGCTTTTGTCAGAGAAACAGAATATGCATCAATGGCTTTTACAGAATTTAGTGGGTCTTCTTGGTTCCATTCAGAATGAAAGTGTAATTGTTCTCTTTGAAATCTAGGGACATTTGTCACTATCCTCCAAAGTCACACACTGAAAGTTGAGTAAACAGGTGGCACAAAGAACAGATATGTTGACAAAAATACAGTCACTAAAGTGGAAAATGCCATTCTTCTCTCTAAGAAGAAAAGAGAGAGAGAGAGAGAGAGAGAGAGAAAGAGAAAGAAAGAAAGAAAGAAAGAAAGAAAGAAAGAAAGAAAGAAGTTAATTTATTTCAGAAACCAGTTAAGTTTGAGGAAGTAGTTCATGTCACTCTTGAAAGACAGAGAAGATCATTATGGTTGTGAGTGATGATTTTAGAACCACACTTGCCGACTCAGGACATGCATTAAAAGGCCAAGTCCCAGATGTGACCTGTCTGGTTCTGAGTCTCCAGAGAAAGAGAGATCCTGGCTAGGGAATGCGTGATCAATTGTGTCGGTTTAGATGTGGCCTGGGGTGAGAGTACCTAAGTGAAATATATTGATTGACAAGAGAACATAATCTATTACAGAATCCAGGGGCTTATGCCAGGGTGAGAGGATTTGGTATTAGTAATAATCAGAGCGTGACTGGGAGAAAACCTTCTAGTGTTGTAGCCGTGAAAGCCGAGTAGTGAGTGTCTAAAGAGGGCTCCTTCAACAGCCTCCAACCGTGAAGAGAGATTTGGCAAGGACACATCACAAAATACATAATTTGTACAAAGTTGGTGATTTGGCTCTTGGGTTTATTCTCAGGGATTTTGACTCGTGCTTATTCATACTTTTTTACATGTGTGTCTCTCAATTAACTGAGTTTGACAGCTCATCTAACTAAAAAAAAAAAAATGGCAGAAAAAAGGTCTTCTTTTTTAGAACCTCTCTTTACTGTTATTTCAGCAACACTTGGGAGCCAGCGAATATATTAATCATCTTTTTCTTTACTGGGACCAAATTCTCAAATCCCAGAACCTGAGGAAAAAACGGATTAAATTGGCTGTTGAGTTTAGAGATTCTGTTGGTGATCAGCTGGCTTCAAGGCCTGAACATCATTGTGGAGGGCACATGGCAGAGTGAAGCTTATCAGGTCACGCAGCCTGGAAGCTAAGCAAACCGATGGTGCCCAAGTCTCCATGACCCAGACACAACCACAACTGTATTTTGCTGATCTCCTAGATGACTAACAAGCCGATTAAATTGATAACTAATTGTAACTATCACAGGAAGCATTTTTGGTGTAGAAGTCCTGATCTAAGTTGTTTTTGGTTTTCACTGTGGAATACATTCCTGCAAGCTAGTAAACCACGAGTAATCAGATAAGAGTTAAGATTGTGTAATAAATGTATTATAAATAAAATGAGCAAAATGGTCATAAAGTAACCGTCAACCAAATTCCTCTTTCAAAAACAGCTTTGATATATATATATATATATATATATATATATATATATATATATATATTAATATTGTATATTAATATATACAATAAATGTGAGAAAATTCACAGACTGGGATCTTTACAATCTGCTGTGAAAAAATATACTGAAATATTTTTGAATCTCAGTTACACAGAAAAACAACAACAATGTTATTATTACATAATGATATGCCTCTCAAAGTAGATTGTAGCACACACTATTATATTGAGGCATTAAAATGTCAAAAGTAAAAGTGATTAACTCTAAAATACTAATCACATATATTTAATGAATTATAACATGGCAAGATGTTATTATATTTTCTGTATGTAAGATAAGGGCTACAAAGATGTCTGAGTAATTGAAGAAGTAATCTAAGTATGCTAATTATGTTGCATATAAGAATCCTCATAAGACGTTATTATCTTTACCCTATTGGATCAGAAGCAATTTATTGATTTAAATCAATACTCCTAGAGTAAATGATTAATTATTTCCATATTGTTTTCATTGAATTTCTAGGAGAAAATTTAGATAAGGATCACAATAATTTTAATAATTTTTTTTACTGTGTGTGGTGCAAATTCTGTTTAAGAATAATGCTTTTGAGTTAGAGAAATAGCACAGATGAGAGCACTCTCCTAAGAAGTACAACGTTCTGAGTCAGATTCCCTCAGCACCTCATAAACCAGGTATGGTGGTGCACATCTGTATTCTCAACAATCGGGAGGCTGAGGCAGTATGAATGCTGGGAGTTCAAGACCATACTGGGCTACATGGTGAGTTCAAGACCAGACTGGACTACAAAGCTAGACCTTGGTTAAAAACAAACAAACAAATAAATAAATAAATAAATAAATGATAATGCTAATATATTAGTCCATAAATGGAAATTTAAATTTATTCTTAAAGCCTTAGTTAGTCATATATCTTGATACATTTCTTAAGTGAGATAATGTGAGACCAAAACACAGACATATGATTTTCACTGAGATATTTTA
The DNA here is from genome assembly GCA_004027205.1 of Ctenodactylus gundi. Classification (NCBI taxonomy): domain Eukaryota; kingdom Metazoa; phylum Chordata; class Mammalia; order Rodentia; family Ctenodactylidae; genus Ctenodactylus; species Ctenodactylus gundi. Next base: position 483,605 of record PVKB01000530.1, read on the forward strand.
TTTAGACAACATTGAGTAAGCTGTGTTGTTTCATGCATGTAAGAATATAATTGGAACACACACACACACACACACACACACAATCTTTTCAAGCTGATCTGATTGCTTTTTAAAAGGCAATAATAAAACTATATAAAAAAGTCGATAAAGTATGTGTTGGAAAAAACACACTTACAAGCATTCAGTATATGTCAAATTCCAGTAAGCAGGCAGATAGAAAAAAAAATGGATAGTCAAGTGATGCAGAGAAACTACTCTCTGATTTTTAAATGCTGATAAGTTTATATATATATATATATATATATATATATATATATATATATATATAAACTTTAGAGAGAGAGAGAGAGAGAGAGAGAGCATCATTTTGTACTAGAAAGCATAAAATTTCTCTCTTTCTTTCTGAATCATTGTAAACAGAGCTCAGACGGCCGCATTGATGTCCAGGGGCAGCACGGAAGCTCCTCCCTGCACATTAGAGACGTGACGCTCTCGGACTCGGGGAGGTACGACTGCGAGGCTGCAAGCAGAATTGGAGGCCACCAGAAGAGCATGTACCTTGATATCGAATGTAAGTTCTTTTCGATTTGTTTCATTTGGAATATGTGAATCTTATTTTTAAAGTATATAATGTAGTTCATATTTCAGCTTTAAAAGCAAAGCAAGAGAAAGGATGTAACCATTCAAGGTCAGTTATCAGAGACACCTAGTGGATGCTGAGGGCATTTCACAATACTGTATAGGGACTCCTGAAAATAATTTTTGTAGTATTGCACCCAAGACAAAGCACGAACTGAGCCATATTAGTTATCAGTAAGTGGTTAATACTTCTTACACTTCTGTGTGCCTTCTTTAATGTATTGTAACATAGTCTGTCTCCGACATACAGCGACTCGGATTTTCATTTCTTATTCAAGTTGTTTCTTTGAATCATTTACATCTTCATAACATGAAAAACTATTGTAAGCCTTGTGAAATTCAACTGTATTTATTGTCTGTCTGGGAAGTAGGACTGCCACAAGGGCTGATAAATCTAAATTATGTCACAACTATATGAAATTAGGAAGTAAGAAGCCTAACATGAACTTAAGTCATTTTATTAAATTTTAAAATGACTTGATGCATAGGTTCTTCCAAAAGATTTAACACCATTATTAATAAATATTTATGAATCCACAAAGTTGGGAGCTCCCTGATGCTTGAAAGAACATAGCTGTCTTAGCCAGAATCCATGACACGTTCCTGTTGACAAAATGTTTCCATTGGAGCTTTGCTGTTAATATTGATAGGAAGCAATCGTAACACTGAAGTAGTAACAAGATGAATTTTCTGTTGAGAGTTCCTTTAGAAACAAAATATTTTAGGAAGAGCTGACATAAATAAACTATCATACTTTACATTTTTATAGGCACTACTGTTATAAAATTTACAAGAAAGATATCTTATTACCATCAAGTGCTTTAAAACACAAAGTAAAAATCCAATTATTATTAGAAATAAATATGAGTGTTATTAGTAACTCACTTAAAACGTTTCTCTGTGTATTCAGCTATTTTCCCACTATCATAAATTAATATTTCATGAATCACAAACATTTCTAAACCTTTCAACATACCTGTTTCTGTTTTGTAGCTTGAAAATTTTAGCTTTACACCAAACTTTTCTTTAAGGAATGACCAGTTTTCTCAGGTCCATTTATTTTAAAAGTTGTGTGTCTCCAGTGAAAGTTTTTGGACCTTTTATCCAAGATCAAATAGCTGAAATTTTCTGCTATTTCGCGATATAATTACAAATCTCGAATTTTTTCAGGTTTACCTTATTTTGATCTAGACGAACAAGTCAAGGTGTGAGTACAAGATTTGTATTAGAAAACATCCACATGATTTGGATTAAAAGACATTAGAATGTCCTTGGCCTCTTGCCTCTGTTCAAAAGAAGGACCAGACAACATGGTCTCTTAGTGAAACAATATTTAGAAACTCTTTTCTATACGCATTTTAAATTAATTCTGAAATGTACTTCATATGTCATAAGGTTGTTTCTAAAGTTCTGCTGCAAGTACCAAGAAAAGTGGACTTTGTGGTAAACTAACACTGTTGATGTTTCCAAAACGATAAGGCAGGCCAGTGCATACCAGACAGCATACACTTGATTATTAACAATGGCTTGTGTGTAGTACTAGTATTGGCACCTCAATTCTTTATGAAATAAGAGGATTTAAGTACAGGAAAACACTCAAGCATCATTAGCATGCTCAAGCTTTAAAATGTAATTTTACTCTAGTATGTTCACATCAATCAAAGATGCGCTGGAACTTCTATATTATCCTCAATACATAGGCTATGATGAGTTTTCTGTTAGAAAAACCAAAATCTAAACTAAGATCTATGATTTTTTAAGTTTATAATTAAAAATCCCATTGACAAACACTTTAAAAAGACATAGGGGAGGAGTAGTACCCTATTGGGTACATATAACGCAATTTCTGCATCCATTGGTCTGTTGATGGATGTTTCAGCATATTCCACAATTTGCCTTTTGTCAGTTATACTAAAATAAACATGGGCATACATGTATTGCTATTGTAAGCTGAGCTAATATAAACAGGGGTATGCATGGTTCTCTATTGCACTTTGCTATTAACGTTTTGGGGAAAGACACCAAAAAGTGGTTATCGCTGAATTGAATGAAATATTTATTTTCATTCTTTGGAGGAATTTCCATGCTGCTTTCCATACTGATTGCACCGGTTTACAGTCCCGCCAGCAATGTAAAAGTGTTCCTCTTTCCCTTTAACCTCCATGGATGCAGCTTGAGAACATCACACTAAGTGAAGTCAAATTCTGAAGGTTAAATATAAGGAAGGGTGCAGGGGGCCAAAACGATTGAGGGGAAAGATTGTAATGTTGATGCATTATATGTGCGCACAAATCCTAACGCTATTGTGTGACGCGCGCGCGCGCACGCATGCGCGCGCGCACACGCACACACACACACACACACACACACACACACACACACACAGATTGGGGAAAAATCATGGTGAATCTACCTTAAGATTTCGATTCTGCATGATAACAGATGCAAAGAGCAATGAAACATAGTTTCTGCATTATGAAGATGACAAAGATCGAGAGAATTAAATCAAAGATCTACATATTCAAATTGAAAAAGGATACATGGACGGATAGATGCAAAGTAATAATGTGAGATTTTGGCCATCACTAAATTCAACTATAAGGAAAGCAATAGGATTAACAGGTGATTGCATATTGCAGAGAGAGTTCTTTTCTCTTGTAATTTTAATAACATGAGAAATTTAATAATAAAATTATGTGGAATAGTCTCTTTTAGTGACTGCTTTCTAACAAAATGCAGTGTTATTTATTATATATGCATGCATTTTTCATTATAGGTGAAAATATTGGTCTTTTTTTGCTTAATTATTCCCATATGAATTATTTACTCTAAAATTCCCCCAGAAAATTAGGTAGTTTCTCCTATGTAAATATGGTGAAAGTTCTCATTTTGTAAAAAAAAAAAGAAAAGAAAAAAATGTTCTGAGAAATTTTAAAAGGTTTTGTGTGATTATTGTCATAGTTTTTATTAGTGCCTGAATAGTTATGTATCAAGTAAATTCTGAACTAATAAAGTGTTTTTCCATTTTAAGCCATTGCTTCAAGATCACTATTTTTAGTCTTCAATAAGTATTTTATATTTTTCCACATGTATTTTTGTGGCAGTGCATTATAGACTCCATGGCTGCTTGTCTTTTGCTTTTCATAATAAAATACAGAAATAGATTCTATTTCAATAGTAATAATTGAAAGGACCATATATTTTAACTTTAAATAAAAAAATTCGTCACAGTCAAGGTGATTTTCAAAACTCTCAAGTAATCAAATAATCTCCAGATCCTTTGTATTTCATCCATTTATTTATGTTTGTATGTGTGTATGTATGTATGTATATATGTATGTATGTACTGAGACCATGTCTTGCTCTGTAGCCCCAGCTATTATTTCCTGTGGTGAGATATTTGAAGTTTATTCTTTTAGTTATTTTTTAACGCATGATTATGCACTACGGTACCCTATTATGCAAGAGGTCTATCTAAATCTTGGTGCCCTGTGGTCAACCACTCCCCCAGTGCACCTTTTGCATAACTCCATCCTAGTAACTTCTAAAAAGTAAAATGGATTAAGTTTCATTTACTAGAATGAGCATGGTGTTCTTTTCTTTCTGTGCTTGCCTTAATAACATAATATTTTCTAGATCCATCTATTCTGTGGTCCCCTTGTTAAGGATTGAAACATTTATTGGGTATCCACATTTTTTCTATTAGCCAGTTGATGGATATTCTAATTAATTTCCATGTCTTGGCTACTATGGAGAATACATTTATAAAATGTGGGCCTGGATATTTCTAGGTGTTGCTAATATAATTTACTTTAATAGATACTCCCCAAAATGATTATTGAATTGTATGGTTAATCAACTTTAATTTTTGAGAAATCATATATAGTTTTTTCATAATGGCTGTATTGACACACCACCCAATTCCAGATTATATGAATTTCCTCTTCTATGCATCTTCTCCAAAAATTGTTTCCTCTTCCTGATACGGGCCACTCTTAACTACTGTGAGGTGATATTTTATTGTGATTTTAATTCTCATTCCCTTAATGATTAGTGATACTGAGCTGCTTTCTTGATACTTAATAAGCAGTTGTGTATTTTCTTTTGAGAAATGTTTCCACAAGTCCTTTCTGCAGTGTGTGTGTGTGTGTGTGTGTGTGTGTGTGTGTGTGTGTGTATGTGCGCGTGCGTGCGTGTGTGTGTGTGTGTGTGTGTGTGTGTGTACACGCGCGCGCGCAGTGATCCATTACCGGGTCTTTACACTGATCTACATCTCATCCATTTTTAAATTTCAATTCTGAGACCAGGTCTTCCTAATTCACTGAGTTTCCCAGCCTGGCCTCCAACTTAAAGCCTCCTGTCCGGCCTTCTCACACTGGTATTAGAGGCATGTGCTACTGGACTTGACTGCCTACTTTTAAATCAATTCATTCTTTGCTATTGAATTGAGTTCCATATTCATTTGGATATTAACTTCTTATCAAATGTGGGAATTGCCTGTTTTTCTTCTATTCTATGAGTTGTTTTTCCTTCACTTTATTCTTTGTTTCTTTGTTTCTTTTTTCTTTATTCTTTCATTCATTCTTTCTCTCTCTTTCTTTTCTTCTTTTTTTAATTTTGGTAAAGGAAGCAGGGTATACAATGAGTAAAATGGACCGTCGTTTAGAAACAAAGAATGCAGGTGTCCTCCTGCAGTCAAGGAGAGGTCTTCAGCTGATTTGACTGCTGAATTCTCTCACCCTTTCAATCAACATGCATGGCATAAATATCTATGCATGAGTAATTATAATAGGTGCTCCTTTTTTTCTTTTCTATGAATATGTTGCCATTTGTTTATCTAGTATTTGTTGAAGATCATATTGCTTTAGATATCTGAGAGCATAAAAAATATTCTGTAATTAGTATAAGGTGAATATATAATTCTTTTTTCAGATGTATGTATTTTTGAATTCTTAAAGCAAATTTTGAGAAATAAACATTGTAATTTTAAAATTATATTTAATTTCATTTTGTTGAATACATAAAATCAGGTTTTTCATATTATTCTGCTTATGTTTTGCTAAGAAATTATTATTTAATTAACCTAGTGTTAGATGGCAGCTTTTTATTACCCATTATCACCTGATTTTTTTTATTATTAAAGTTTATATTTCATCTGCATTTATTTACAATATTGTCTGCATTTATGGTGTTCATTTTAAATAGTTAAAAGAAGTTTTAAGTACTGAAAAAAGAATTAATTTATATATAAGTGCTTCTTGGTTGGCTCTTTATCATTCTTGAAAGTATAAATTTTCTTCAGACCAAAGAAACTTTTTTTCACTTCCTGTATAGAAAATTTGACTGGATAAAAACAAATTAGCCTTGCTTTTTAATTTATAATAGCCACAACTTTCTACTTTATTCCCTATTGCTGGAAGTCCACATTACTATATATTTTTTTCTCATTGGCAAATATTGTGGGTTGAAATTTCTTTAATGATATATAACTTCCCTGTCTAGTCTAGTTCTTGCTTTCATATTTATATAATTTGTATCATTGATGTGTATGCTGTGTTTCATCTTTGGGCCTAGTTTCAACTTATTTATTTCATTTTTTGATTCATCAATTTGATGAGACTTTGGTTATGGTTTTCTTCAAATTTTCACATTTGGGTGTGCTGAGCATCAACACGTAGATTTAAATTGTCCACATATTTCAGCATATTTTCTTTATTTTCTATATTTATGTTCATTCTAACATCCTTGGGATTTCACCGACTCATGTCCGACTTGTGAAAACTGTCTTAAAGGCACAAGAGACAAGTTTCAAAATTCTGTCTCATTACTGTTCAGAAAGGATCATTTCTCTTCTTTCCTTTTTTAAGATAACTTGGTCTTTACTCTGTCATTCTTCTTTTTGTTCTTTTGAACCAGCATGATGAGTTTTTAAAATATTATTTTAGACTTTTCAGGTCAAAGTTTCCAATTTTGTTCTGTTTCAAATCTTTGGTCATTGTGCTAGCAATTTCTACATTTTCAATCATCCTGAGGATGTTTTTCTTTACCTTATGATGTAAGCCTATCCTAAAATATCTCTTCTGGGTCTACCGTGTGATAAATTAAACATCTGGATCATTTTAGGACTTGCATCTGTTAATCATCTTTTTCCTTTAGAATTGGTTGTATTCTTTCAGTTAACTATCAAAAAATGTGAGATCACATCTTGGACATGGTAAATATTATGTTGTGCAGGTCCTGGGTCATTTCAAAAACCATCTGGAGAAAATTTTTAAGCAGATAATTGCCTCTAAGTTCGTTTTTGCTTCCTGTGAGCAGAGATTCAAATCTCAAATGAATCCTCAAAGTTCTTGCTATGTTCATTGGGGACGGTCCAGTATTTACAAAGCTCAGAGCTTATGCTGACATTGCTAGGGCTTCATTGACAAAATTCGGACATCCTTTTTCCCTTACTTTCATCTGAGATCACTACAATCTCGTTTCAGATACATGGACTTCTTCCCAAACTCTGATTGTTTGGACACATGCTTTCTGAGAAGATCACTCCAAAAGTTTTCATCTATAATTTATACTCAGTACAAAAACATGACAAATCAAACAAACAAAATATGGGATAATTTTAGACACTTCACAATCACCATGAGTTTAATTCAAAAATTTTCAGAAAGTTGGACTTTTATTTTTTAATTAAGTAGAAATGGATTGTTAAGAGATTACACTACCATAATATAAACAGAAATATCCCCCATATTCTAGTCCATGCAAATTTCAAAGATGAAAGTTTGATTGGCCTACTTCTTTCAATCAAAGTTTGTTTAAATTGCCATGTACCCCTTCACCACCTGAAAAAGTCTTTTATAAAGTATTCAAATCTTCTGCTTGATAAAATCAACATTGCTGGAAGTTTTTTTCTTAAATTTGCACAGTATGCATTGAAAATTTTATTTATAGACACAGTCTTTCTGGAAAGTGTACTAAGTTCACAGGCAAAATATGTACATAATTTAAAATCACATTTAGAAAGATGTTCAAATTTTAGCTTACTATATAGTTAGGACTCTAGAGTTTTTAATACTATCTTTTGGGCACAAATGGTAATTTTTGTGGATACAGGCTGAATTCTGTATAGGGTAAAAGATATTGTGTAATACTTCAATCAACAAATGATGTTCAGACTTTTTCCCCCATTTTATTGATTTGTGTAAGTGCAAAATTTAAGGTTTACAATGGAGTTTAGCATTTTGTGCACCTACGTATCTTGTCAACGTGACAAGGACTTTCCCACTGTCCTTTTGCCCCTCCCTCTACTCACCCCTCCCTCCCTACCCATCCCCTCTCCTGTTTCACTTTGTTTTTCATTTAAGTTCCATGTGATAGTTGTGCTCTAGTATCGCATCACTTTCCTCTTCCAACCTCATCAACCCCTTCCCCTTCCTCCACAAGCATCCTTTCCTTGTCTCCCAGTCTGTCTTCTTGTTGTCTTCCACCTCTCTTATAGTATTTTTGGCTTGTTTCCTCATGTTGGAGAAACCATATAGTTAACCTTCTGTGCCTGATTCATTCCACTAAGTCTAATGGTCGCAGTGTGCATCCATTTTCCTACTAATGACTGAAAATTGTCTTTAGGGTAGAGTAGTATTCCACTGTGTATGTATACCGACCTCCTTTATTCATTCATCTGTTGTTGGATATATATTAGCTTCTTCCAAGATTGGCTAGAATAAGTTGTGCTGCTATAAACATGGGTGTGTGTGTGTATCACTCTTGCACAATGGCTGACTCTTTTGGAAAAATACCCATAAGAGGTATTGCTGGATCAAATGGGATATCTATCACCATTTTTTAAAGGCATGTGCATACAATTTTCCCTAGTGATTGTACCAGTTTACAGTGCCACCACCATAAAAGTTCCTTTTCTCCCAAAGCCATTTTAGCATTTGTTGTTTTTTGAGTTCTCAACGCCAGCCGTTCTTACAGGAATTAAACAAAGCCTCAGTGTTGTATTGACTTGCATTTCTCTGATGGGTAATAATGCTGACCATTTTTTCGTGTATTTATTAGTCTTTCAGGATTCTTCTTTTTAGAACTATTTATTCTTTTCAAATGATCATTTTGATTGACTTTTATTTTAGAAGATCTATCTTTTTGCAGTTCTTTGAATATTCAGCATAAGAGTCCTCTATCTGAGGAGTAGCTGGAATATTTTTTTCAATTCCTTCAGTTCATTCTTCACTGCATTGATTGCTTCCTTGACTGTATAGGTTATTTTTTTTAATTTAATGTCATCACATTTGTTTATTCTTGCTGTTGTCCCATGTGCTTTACTGAGAAACATCCTTGCTTATGCCTATGTCTTCAAGGATTTGACCATTTATTTCTTAAAACAAGTTCAGTGTTCTCATTTTAATGTCTAAGTCTCTTATCCATTTGATTTGCTTTTGGTGCACAGTGAAAGATGCGGGCCTAGTTCCGGTCTTCTGCAAGTGCCCTGACAGTTTTCCACACACCATTTGTTAAAGAGACTACCTGTACTCCGGCATATATTTTTGCTATTGTTAAGGATTGGATGCCCAAAGGTACACAAGGATTTCTTTGTGACCTTAACTTTTGTTCCATTGATCACTGAGTCTGTTTTTGTCCCGATACTATATATATATATATATATATATATATATATATATATATATATAATCACTGTTGCCTCATACTATAATTTGATACCTGGTATTGTGCTTTCTGCTTTTCTTTTGTTGCTTAGGATTGTTTTGACTATTCTGTGTCTCTTGTGCTTCCATATAAAATTTAGCATTTTTTTTTTCTAATTCTGTGAAAAGTACTCTAGCATCTTGATTGGGATTGCATTAAATGTGTATATCACTTTAGGCAGTGTAGCCATTTTGACAATGTTTGCTCTGCCTATCCAGAAAGAGGGGATGTCTTTCCATTTACCAGACTTTCTCTTCAATTTCTTTTTTTTTTTTTTTCAGAGTACTATAGTTCTCAGTATAGAGGTCCAGCAACTTCCCTAGGTTGATCCCTAGGCATTAAATTTTCTTTGAGGTGATGATGAATATGATTGATTTTCTGATCTTTTTATCTGTTTTCATTGTTGCTATAGAGGAATGTTATTGATTTTTGTGTATTGATCTTGTATCCTGAAACTAGGCTGAATTTATTAAAGAAATTTTAGGGGGCATTTGGAGTCCTTTTTGTAAAGGATAATGAGGATAAATAATGACACCTTACATCTTACTTCCCTCTGTACAGTCCCTTTATCCCACTCTCCTGCCTGATTACTCTAGCTAAAATTTCAAGGGATTTATGGACTAGAAGTGGTAAGGGTGGACACCTTTTTCTTCTTCCCAATTTTATGGAAAATGCTTTCAGTTTTCCCTGTTTAGGATGATGTTGGCTGTGAGATTATCATACATTGCTTTTATGAGCTTGAGCTAAGATCTGTCTGTATCTATTTTCATCGGAATTTTTATCCGAAAGGCATATCATACTTTGTCTAAGGCTTTGTCTGCACCTATTGCAATGACCATGTTATTTTTGTTCTGCTTTGTTAATGAGGTATATTACATTAATTGGTTTACGTACATTATATCAACCTTTTTCTGAATCAAGATGATACTTGCTCCCAGGATGGGGTTGTGCAGTATTTCCTCTTTTTTAATACCTTGGAAAAGTTTAAGGAATATTGGAGCTAACTTTTTTTCTAAAATGCTTATAAATCTCTTTATTGAATCCATCAAGACATGGGCTTTATTTTATTTAATTTTTTGGTTGATACTTTATTTCTGCCTCAAGTTCATCCCTGGTTATTGCTCTATCCCAGGTTTTATTTCTTCTTGGTTTAATTTTGGCACATTGTATGTGTCAAAAAATGTATCTACTTCTTCAGAGTTCTAGAATTTATTGGAATATAGGTTTTCAAAAATAGTTTCTTATAATCCTCCAGGTTTGAACATTGTTTGAACATTACTTCACCATTTCCATTTCTGTCTGTATTGATGTGGATTTTTTTTCCTTCTTTTAATGACTTTAGCTAGAGGTATATCAATTTTATTTATTCTTTTGAAGAATCAACTCTTCAATTCCGTAATCCTTTGAATTTATTTTGCTTTAGTTTCATTGATCTCTACTGTTTAATCACCATTGCCTCATACTATAATTTGATATCAGGTATTGTGCTTTCTGCTTTTCTTTTGTTGCTTAGGATTTTTTGGCTATTCTGTTTCTCTTGTGATTCCATATAAAATTTAGAATAATTATTTTTTTTCTAATTCTGTCAAAAATACTCTAGCAGCTTGATTGGGGATGCTGTAATGTTCTTCCTTCTGCTACCTTGGGTGTTGATTTTTTCTTTCTTTTCTCTAGGACTTTAAGCTGCATCATTAGATTGTTTATTTCAGGTTGTTCTGTTTTTCTTATGTGTGCATCCATAACTATAAATTTCCCTCTTACTACTGCTTTTATTGTGTTCCATGGATTCTGATATGATGTGCTTCTGTTGTCCTTTGACTTTAGAAAGATACTGATTTCTTTCTTGGTTTCTCTTTTGTGATCCATTGCTTTTTCAATAATGTATTATTTAATCTTCAAGTATTTGTATGGTTTCTTGTGCTATTGATTTCTAGTTTTATTCCATGATCTGAAAGTATGCAGGGAATCATTTTGATTCTTTTGTATTTATTTAAGCTGTTTTATGTCCAAGAATAAGCTGTATTTTGGAAAAAAAGTTTCATGTGCTGCTGAAAATAATTTGCATTTTATTTATTTTGAATAGAATGACTTGTGGATATCTATTAGATCTATTTGCTCCATGGTTGATTCAACTCTATTGTTTCTTTGCTAATTTTTCTAGGATTGACCTGTATATTTGTGAGAATGTTATTGAAGTCATGTGTAATGTTTGTATTGGAGCTTATTTGACCACTCATGTCCAATAGTTTCTTTTTTATGTGCTTGGATGCCTCTACATTAAGTGCATATATATGTATAGTTGTCAGCTCTTCCTGTTGAATTATTCCTTTTATCAGTATACAATGTCCATGTTTGTCTTTTATAATATGTTTTGTTTTTAACTGTACAGTGTCTGAGAATAATATAGATACTCCTGCTTGTTTCTAGGCTCCAACAGCTTGTGGTATTGTTTTCCACTCTTTTACTTTCAGCCTGTTTGCTTCTTTATGAAATGTGTCTCTTGTGGAAAATAAATGGCTGTATTTTGTTTATTTGACCTACTTTGCCAGTCTGGTTCCTTTGATTGGTGAATTAAAACCATCAGCATTGAAAGTAATTATTATATGATTTTAAAACAATTCTTACCATTGTCCTGTTCTTCTAGTGTTCATTCTTTATTTCTTTTTGTTACAGTTTTCATTTAGATGTTTGCTTTCTTCTGTGTTTTCTGATATTCATCATTTCTCTCTCTAAAATTATTTCCATTTTTTTTGTAATGTTGAGTTAGTGGTCACAAATTTCTTCAGGGTTTCTTGGTATGAAATATTTTTTCTTCTTCAGTTTTAAGGGATAGTTTTGCTGAATTCAACATCCTGTGTTGACACTTGTTTTCCTTTCAAGAATTCACTCTAGGCTCCGCTAGCCTTTAAGGTTTACATTCAAAAAATCTGTAGTAACTCAAATGTATTTGTCTTTGTAGAATACTGTCTGTTTTTCTCTTACTGTTTTTAATGTCCCCTCTTTGTGTTGAATTTCTGAGATGTTGATTATGGTGTTTGGTGGCAAGGGTTTTTTTTTTTTTTTCTGAACAAGTTTACACAGTGTTTTATAAGCTTCTTGTAGTTGGATATTATTTTTCCTAGATTAGGAAAATTCCTACTATGATTTCAGTGAATACATTTTTATATCTTTTGTGCTGTTTTCTACTCTTTCTCCCACACCCACAATTCTATAATTTTCAGCATAGAAGGGCCTGCAAGATTAGCTCCTTGGGGTCTCAGGTGTTTCTGTTCATGTCCTATTGGCTTGTCTTCCTATGATTCTATTGCTGTGGGACTTTAATTTAGTCACCTACTTGAGAGGTTTCTTTGAACTTGTGGAGCCAAAAGTTCACTATGTTCTGTGTTAGGAGTCATCAGTGAAGGTTGATTTAAGAGTATGACTGTCTGGGTTCCTCTGATCAATCTACAGACGTATTTATTCCTCAGCTAGCTTACTCATGAATTATAAGGAATAGTAATTATATAAGAAGACTATTTCATGCTTTCAAACTGTTTTTATATTTCAGAAAAAAATCTTTGCTAATATGTCAAGTTTTTACATATTTCAAAACATCTTCTAATTCTACATATGTAACATTGCAATCTTTTAAAGGATTGTTAGCATTAATTAAAAGATCAAATAATGCAAATAACACTCAAAGAAGGTGAGTATGGTGAATGAAATCCATTTATCATAAGGTGCAAAAATATGTGAAGATTAATTTTTCTCATATATAATTAGAATATGATATGATGATTATTGTTAACATTATTAAATTATTTTTGGAGACAATGTCACTCTATGGTTCAGACTATTCCAGAACTCACTATGTGCCCCAACTTATTCTTGAGCTCAAGGCAATCCTCCTGCTTCAGTCTCCCAGGTACTGAGATTATAGGCCTGCATCTCCAACCCAGTTTATATAATGCTGGACTATCAACACCATGGCCTTTCACTTTCTAGGCAGGTGCTGTAAACACTGAGCATGCTCCCAGCCCTAACATTAATATGAGTTGATAAATTTAGAATTTTATTATTACATTAATAAAAATACTAGAAAGTGTTTGTACATTCATATATTTTCTGGATTTTATATAAATAATAATTTATGGTAAGTAACCATTTAAACAACTTAAGAATTAGTCTACTTTTTAGGCATCTTCCAAAAAAATAAGTCACTGCTATTTTGTTGTGATTTCCAAGTTAAAACATGTGTACCAATTGAAATTTATAGAAATATATAAGTTGGTTTTATAATCAAAAATGAATTGCACAGAACTTATCTAAAAATTTGTTATTTTTGAAGTCTATATTAGACGGTAGTATTATATGTAGTAAAAATGTATAATGCAAACCTGTTTCTTCATACCTTACTCTAAAAGGCTAAAAGGCACCATAATAGGTAAACAATTACATATTAAGAATGCCCAAAATTCTTTTTTTATGCATGTTGTCACTGAGAAGAGTGATGTGACTATGAAAATTTAAGATACATTATGCAGTGTCTTTAAAAGAAAAACATAAATTCTTTACACTGTGAAACAAACACCTAATGTATAACATTGCTTCGGGTGAATAGTTTGATACCAGCTTCTCAGGTACACTGTGGAGTAGACTCTCCCATAGAGCAGATGTGAGTCATTTTAAGGCAAATGGACACAACTTGGCACCATCACGCTTAGTGAAGTGAGTGAGATGCAGGTTAAGTATCACGTGGTCTCTCTGATATGGGAAACCCTGAGTACAATGAATAACAGTCATATGAGTGAGATATGGGGAGTTGGGGTGGGGTGGGTGGGGGCAGGAGAGAGAGAAAGAGGTGGAGGGAAGAGATTGTGAAGTTGACGCAACATATATATGCATAAAAGTCTCAAGTTCAACGTAATCATTGTGTATCTCGTGTGTGTGTGTGTGTGTGTGCATACTAATGACAATGAGGAAAATAATTTGACGCCAGCTTCATTTACTAACATAGAACTAAATTTAAGGTGTTAAAGAAATTAAGCCTCTGTTTTTTATTTTAAAAAAGAAGACTCTTCTGTGCTTCAGTTTAAGAGAAATCCTTGGCAAACTGCCAGTTCCTTTCCTGTGTTTCAAATGTGTTACCTTACGAAGAAGTAAGAGTTGAACTGAAATTGTAACTTAGAAAACAAAAAGAGAGAGCAAGCATAGGATATGCATTTTAATGCAGTAAGTGCTGATTACAAAATATTCTGATTACAAGTAGAGTACCATTAGGTTTGGTGACTAGTCATTACCTATTAACTGTTAATTAAATGTAATTATTTTATGTGACAAGTTTTGCAGTCCCATGGCAAGGCATATTAAGAAATATTCAATTTCTTGTTTGCAATTCTTTTCTAAATCAGCTTGCTGCCCCTAATATTTAATTCATGGAAGACGTACTAACAATTTATCAATGCGGCTTCTCCTATGTTATAAAATATATAGCACGCAATGCCAGATACATTCTAAAACTACAGGAATGCTAGATAATCTTACGAGACAAAATCAAGTCACTTCCCTATTTAAAGATATTTCATGGAAAAAAAGGTGTGTGCTTTATTGACTATTTTTATTTAAATCTGACATTATTTCAACGAAATTGACCCTAGAACTATGAATGTTGGGAAACAGAGGTAGATAAAACATGAACAAGAAAAAATTCCTTCAGTAATAATTTAGAAATTAGAAATATCCCTTGTACATTGCAGAGACACATTTTATATCTGCAATTAAAGATGTGTCTTATGATCCTGACTCTTACACTCACCACAATACATTTATGCTGCTGAAACTTTAAAGAAGATGGCTCATTTGCAGATATAAATTGCTTCTGCTGCCTGTAACTATTTACGTTTTATATCCACTGTCGTAATTTCAAGGACAGAAGCTGAAAAAGTGCAAAGCATCTTTTTTATACACAAGTTAAAAAGAGAACGCTTGAAAAGAAAGGTGAAAGATATGCAGGACTTAGCTGCATTTCTGTAGCCTAAACATTACATGAACTTCCTAGGAAAATGAAATGTCACATTTCTCCATTGCAAAAATGCTATCAATTATTCTATTTTATGGTGATTTTATCTTTTTTGGAAGAGTTTATTTGATTCAGAAGTAAATCTTTTGTTAAAGTGAATTGCATTGATTATGGTAATGAATATTTTAGGAAACAATTACAAAACACAACCCTTGAGACAAACTTAGAAATGAATAAACAATACACCAATATCATTTAAATGAATTCAAATGGGCGCTACATTATTTCTTGACATCTGCTTAATGCTTACAGCCACAAACAGCAAACTAGTTCCACCATGCAGTGTCTTTCTGTTCTCACCTGGGAATGGAGACCTTGCTGTGAAGAAGTCTAGTTTTCACCAGGATAATGACTTTTTTTTTTTTTTTTTTAATTCAGGTTTCCGTCAGAAACTACCATGGAGTAGTGGCTTAAATAATACCAATAAAATATCATTCTCTAGTGGCTGGAAGTGTACAGCCAGAATGTAGGCTGATGGAATTCCTTGAGATGGCTTTCTTTCCTGTTGTATATTCACAGTCTTGCTTTTTTTTATGTCCAAGTATAGAGCTTGTATCCCTTGTATCCCTCTGGGTTTTGTTGTTGTTGTTGTTGTTTGTTTTTTTAATGAGGCATTGATCCCTCCAAGGAACTCCACTCTCATAACCTCGCAAAAGCTTAATTACTTCCCCAAGGCCTCACTTTTCTATGCTATGGAAGCAAAGATTGGAATTCCAAGGCTTGAAAGTTGGGATGACATGAATATTCAGTTTCTACATTTCAGGTATCTGATTTTGTACCTCAGAAACAGAGTGAGCTGACCGATGAGATCATATCATTGTGAAAATTTGTTGACTCCATTCATTTGTAGCATCTTGAAGATTCTCAAAAATACACTGAGAGTTTACAGCAGATGACTTTTTTCCTGTCTACTTCCTCTGTCCAATATGGTGCCCACTTGATGTGCTGTCCTCCTATTTGTGTTGTTGAGTTGATTACTGATGTAAATACATCTTAGACCAGAGTAACGCCTCAGCATACATCGGTTTGATGTTATATTATTACAGCTAAATTGATATATTATTATTTCATGTGGATTTTAGAAAAAATATGTTGTACACATAACTCACATTACAGTTCTATTGTATTGTAATAATGGAAACTTAAAGTCTTAGGAATTTTGAGGAAGGAGAGCGGTTATCAAAGTCTACAGCAGAGAAATAAGGACTCCAGTAGGTTTGCATCAAATGAACCAGGTTACAGTGTTGAGAGTAGGTTGAACAAAATTTTAAGATGAAAGCAAGAGACCAATAAGGAGAACGTTGCAGGAAATCCTAGTGTAGTTGTAATTTAGGACCTTAAAAAAGAACAAACAACATATTCAATATGTGGTAGTAAAAATGTGCTACATTAAAATAAGAAATTTAATTTACTCTCTTTAATTATATCAAACAATTTAACTCACATATACTCAATTTTTATAACCATTTTAGGAAATATATGCCATTATAAAAGGCAAAAAAATTAATCACAAACAGCAGAAAAATTATATTCTTGTGAATAATGTAAAAATAGACACTTTTTCCTTATTGTATGTTCAAAAGGGTAAGGCAGCTTACCTTTGAAATATGGGATAGATTTGTGAGTAAAGCATGTTTATATTTTTTGTAAGCGTTTTCAAATTTGTGTGAACAGTCATCTCATGTTGAATAGTGAAAAAAGATTCTTATTAAGATACATAAAAACATTAAAAGTGGTATTTCTGTATCTTTGTCTTAAACACAATGATAATTATTCAGTTTATTAATACATAATATATAACAATAGAAAAATAAAAATAGGTATTATTAGTGCTTTTCAAATATACAAAGTGATTGAGTGCAAATTTTTCAGCATGTCTAGGGAGCCAGAATATATTTAGGTAGATGAGCATAGATAAAATATTATAAAAATAGCATATAATTTAATTTTTATAATTAAATAAATTGCATAATGAATATAGAAATTAGCATTAACAGGAAAAAAACTCAAGATTAAAATCTTTTAATTGCTTTAAAGTAGAATAAAGTATGAGTCAGATAAAGTAGAATTTAAATAATAAATATAAAACTAACATATTAATGTCTTAGGATATATATTCTATTGATCTCCTATTTTGATATGTATAGTTCACCCAGAATAAATATATATACTACTTAAGCAGCTAGAAAGAACTTGAAGTCTTAATCAGACTAATTTAGTTCCTAAAACAGTTACATTTCACACTCTTGACTTCTCACAAGGCTTCATGTGTAGCACCACTTAAAACATTGTCAACAAGACACTGTTTAAAATAGAAACTTAAAAGAGCTGCAGATGAATCTCAGTTGTTGAGTCACTCTGGGCTTAATTCCCAATACTTCCCCCACAACAAAAGTTACAATATTGCTTATGCGACATAGAATGTAACTCAGTAGCTTGGCATTAAATCAGTGTGTAGCATTTTTGAAGAAATGGGCTCATTATCTAGCCATGCCATGAATAATTAAAAACAAAATTAGTTATTACCAATAGATACTAATTACTTAAAGAGAGTCTTATTTGCTTGAGCATTTTGTTTTTGTTATCTGGGCACATTCGAGAGAGTTTTAAGATTATATATGGAATTATTTATCAGTGTGGTGGTCAGCTCAATATTATAAAATATTTTAGAAAGCTTTTCCTCGTTGTGTTTTTCCCTTCTGTGACCAAGAAGTGGTTGATTGTTCCAAATATCTTAAATCATCAATTCTAAAACAGCTGTGGCAGTGTAAAGGGACATAGCGCAGTGATTAGAGTATTTGTCTGGGAACATATGAGTGAGTCTCCTGGTTAAATCCCACAGCACCACATAATGGCTGGGCTTGTTGGCACATGCCTTTTAATCCCAGAATTTATGAGGCTGAGGCAGAAGGATTACTGTGAGTTCTAGGACAGACTGGGCTACATAGTGAAGTCAGGATCATCCTGCACTGTAGAGCAAGACCCTGTCTCAAAATCAAAAAGAAACAAAAAATAAAATAAAATAAAAAAATAAAATAAAACAGCTGCTATGTGCATCTTATTTATTTAATAAATATTTAATTTATATAATTATAGATAATATGCTAATAAACTAAGATTATAACTCCTTTTGACTGTCTGTCCAATTATTTTAAAATTCATTTACTTAATAAACTGGCATTTTGGTATTTAAGTAGACTATTTCAGATAGAGTCTGACCAAGTTGTCTGTTCTGGTCTTAACCTCACTGTCATCCTGCGTTAACCTCTGACACTTGTGGTATTTATAAAACAACTTAGCTTTACAACTGGCAGTGAGGGTTTGTGCCTACAATGTCAGCACTAAGAAAGAGGCTGAGTCAGGAAGGTCATAGGAGTTCCAGGTTCGTCTGTCCATATACTGAGTTCAAGATATACCAGAACTACATAAAGAGATATGACTTCAAAAGAAAAAAAAATAATGAATGAATCACTATATAGCTATATTCTAATTGAAACAAGCATCCTTATCTTATAAATGTAATTTTTGAGACACATTCTTGCTCTGTAGCATAAACTGATCCAGGTTGACCTTGATCTCACAGCAATTCTCCTGCCTTAGCCTCCCAAGTTCTGAGACTATAGGCATGTGCCACCATGCCTGGTTTCATAATTCCAATTTTTTAAAGAAACTAAATATATTATTTCTAAGCTCTGTGACATTGTAACTAATAATAATTACTTGTCAAATTAATATAGCTATTAAGGGAAAATTAAAATTATGTAAAACCACACTCTAGGACAAAAGCGACACAAGCAGCAAAGTTATATTTATGCTTCATGCTTAATATGAGCAAGAAAAGGTATTCAGAAAAGGAAATGTTAATATTAGAAAAATGACTTTCATCATACTTGAAATTAATTTTGTCATATGGACAGTAGAGGCTAAATCATTAATAATAGTCAACTTAGAGACAAAAACATGTCTTTACTCAGATGTCACAAATAGACATCTTGCTATATAAGTGATTCAGCATTACTCAAAGGTCATAAAATAGGCTCAGATTTATGTGTATCTGGAAAGTTCAAATTCAGTACAAAAAAAAATGTGCATCTAGTCCTCTGGTTAATTGACAATAAGGACACACAGTCAATGTAGTATTCCACATAGCTATTAGAATTCCCATGGGACATAGACTAAATACAGTTAATTGCTGTAGCTGATTCTGCATAGGACTGAGCATACAGTAGAACTGGATCTATGAATTACCTTCTGAATGTGCCAAAGGATATATTAGTTTTAACTCTCTTGGTGCTTTCCTGCGATGTAAATCAAAAGAAAAAACTTGAATGACTGACAAAATGAGTAAGATTTTCAGACTTTTTAAAATAAAGCTAATGCTTAGATTATTTAAGTTGCTAACTTCTTTATAAAACAGTAATAAAAGTTGAAGAAAGACAATGAATTGCAATAAAAATAACTCATGTGTTGCAGAAAATGTTCCCTGGAGAGAGGTGAACAAACATCTGTTTTCCCCAGATACAGTAAGACCACAGATTACAACAAAGTCCAACTTGGTGGAGCAGTGGGTTTATTGGAATTACTAACAGGAGAGTTATCAAAGGCTGTTGGACCATGGAAACCCTCCCAGAATGGAGGATGACTCCCTGAAACTTCATACTGCTGCGGGTGCCCAGTGACCAGGGCTTCACCTGGCCTCTCCTAGTGTGCACACCTGTGAATTGTTCACCTCCGGTATCTCACCAACCTGCTTCTCTCTCCAGGAAGAAATCTTTCAATTTGGAGGAACTTCCTATATAGTATCAGAGTCAGAATACCAAATGATGTGACTTTAGTACCATCAAGCGAAATTAGATAAATTAGATAGATGTTATACCTTTTTTATTTAACCAAGTGATAAGAACTAGAATCCATACACTGGGTTTTCTATCATTCATTTTATAATGACTTAAAGAGTCAAAATTTAACTCAAGGGATCTATCGTCTGTGAAAAGGAACCAGCCACAACTTTTTTTTCTCAATTTTATAGAAAGTAAGGTTTTAAAGAGATAAAGCACATGACAACCTTTTTTTAATGATAGGATGCTCCTGTTAAACGCATTGTTAGGTGATTCTATCATTTTGTGTTCGTTATAGAGCAGACACAAACAACACAGAATATATAGAGATATGCTAAAAAGGACACTATGTCAGCAGGCATACATTCCCATGGAAATGCTGTTATTTAAAGGTGCCCTCTTAGCTAGAACATCATTATGCAATATGTTATATATTGTACAACACTATATTCCCAATGTAATTTTATCTATTTATTCATTTATTTTCAGTACAGAGGAATCGACTAAGGGTCTTCACATTGAGTTGCATATCCAGCCTGATTTTTAGTTTTGGTTTTGGGACTAGCCGAAATGTTAATTTAGCACTTCACTAAGAGGGCTAAGAGTTGGAAAGTGAGACATTCCTGTAGCTCATGCCATAGCAGTGATGAATGAGCAGCACACTAAAAGAAAGTCTAAATTTTTTTTAAAAAAATAAACACATCTTTTTTTTAGCTTTAATATGAAATGTCTCCCGAAGTCTCTTTGATCAAAATGAAGGATGATCTCTTGTGCAACAGTGTTCCAAAGGTGGCCTAGAAAGGAATGAAATTTTGAGCATACTAACTGGTCCGTCCATTACTTCTTTGCTCAGTGAGCTGTTGGGAGGGGGAGGGGCTGGATCCCCAGGATGTCGCTTGGAAAGGTGCATCTTTTCCCCTGCCTGACTGCTTCTGACAATCTCACTTTCTCTTGGCCACCATGATGTAAGACCTTTACTAAATCATGTCCTTCTCGATTGATATTCTGCCTTGGCTCAGGCCAAAAGTCATGGAACCAGCTAACTATAGACTAAAATCCCTGAAATCCTGATCCAAAATCTTTAATTCATTGTCCTCAGATATATTATCATAGCAAAATGGAGACAAAACTCCTGTTTTAGACCTTCAAAACTTATAACTATTATTCACAATAAAAAAAAAAAAACTTTAAAGTGTGTTCCTTGCTGGCTACGATTGCTGGGAGGAAGGGATTGCACCACAGCATATAAATGCTTTGGAGAAAGAGCAGGACAATTTTTATGTAACTATATGTATTGTTTTGCAAGGGCAATACATACTGTATTATCCTTGTACTTTGAAACACTTATTTTTCATTGAATTTTAAATTGATATCCTAAGAATACCTTTTCAATTTTATTTATTAAATAAATAATGAAAGTTTGATTGATGAGTTCCCTGAAAATGTTATTCATAACCTATTCATAACTTATAAGTAAAAGATATATTTTACTTTCTTGAGCACGTAGCATGCTCTGTTATCAGCACCATTTTGTGCTCCTACTGGCGGAATGCAGGTGCAAGTCACCATTCTGCAGAAGTAAATTTTTTTTAGATCCTCTGTACTGACCACAAATAAACCAGGGTCAAAAAGCAAGACTTCAGAGCCTGCACAGAAATGAAAAGGTTAAGTGAAAAGTGACCATTAAGCAAGCAATCAAGTCAAAAATGTCTCCTACAATTATACAACGTAGTGATGTGTAGAGCTACAGGTCCAGCTGTGCTTCTCAAGAGGAAGGAAACAAGTAAAGAAGGCCATTTGGCAGACCAGGTCCACGTGGGTACCATATATGAAGACAAAAATATGCCTTTCCTTGATGTGAAAACTTTCATATGATCAGGGTTGGATCTGGAGTGAGTTTGTTCTAAACACGATGTTGAGGCACTTGAGAGATGCAAATTTGGGCATGTTCATAGAAAGAAAACATTTTTGTAAGATTTGTAAACAAAAAGAAGAAAACCCTAACCAAGAAGCGAAATATGTATAAAGGCTTTGCTTATTTATTTTGAAGCTTCATTTTGAAAACAGTCAGGTGAATGGATTCTCTAACAAGGCGATGGCAAATTCTGGACAAACACGTGTGCGGTATTCAGTGTATACAAAAACAAAAATATGGCTCTGTGTTCTTATTTTATACTCCCTACAGGACAAGGAATTCTTTCAAATGTTAATTAAGAGACTAATGGATCAGAAGCCCTTTTTTTTTTTTAATCTTTCGCTCTGCATAGATACCTAAGAAGACTTGACTGCAAAATCATGAGTACAAGGTGTATACAAAAATCTTCATCTCTCTGAAGTACTATTCCAATTATATTACTCTGTAACATATTTGACAATACCTACTTCATCAGAATTTCTTTAAATTGTGTTCCCCTTTTTTATTAGTATATATAAGCAATATGCAATGATAACATTGCACTTGAGGATTTTGTGCACATATGTATTGGGCCAATTTTACAACCCTTCTCCCGTCCTCTTTTTTGTCCTCACTTCCCTCTTTTATCCACTTTGACTCCCAACATCTCACCTAGTAGGTTCTGTTAATTGCCTGTGTTACTTTACTAAGCATGATGGGTCTAAAGTCATCTTCCCTTGCCCACAAATGACTCAAACTTGTCTATCTTTATGGAAGCATAATACTCCCCTGTGTACATAAACCACAACATTTGTACCTATTGGTCTGTTTATGGATATTTTGACATCTTGTACAATTAAGCTGTTGTTAGTCATGCTGCTATACTTGTGAGTATACATGAATCTCTGTTATAGTTGATTTTAACTGCTTTGGAAAGATAGGAAAAATACACAGATGAGATACCACTGGGTAGAATGGAATATTTATTTTCAGCTCTTTGATATTCAGAATTTTTCTGGCACTACGTTTTCAAACTTTTTTTCCTGTCTAGGTGGGTATATAACAAATGTTAGGTACAGTAGTCCAGCGATTTGGTACTAGAATGAACTTGACAACACCCCAGAATCCCTCATCCATAAAATGAAAATTACACATTATTTACAAGTTTATTAAAATATTTATTACAGTGAAATTTATATAATTGTTGTCTTACAAAAAGCATTCAATAAACATTCCATGTCTGCACGTGAGATCAACATTCAGAACATAAAATAACCATTTTGGCTTTGGTTTGTATTTCCTTGAGTGATTAGCATTTTTGTGCATGTTTTCACGTACACGTTGGGTTCTTGTATGTCTTTGACAAATGCACAGTTCTACGGAGGACATAAATATCATGATTATTTGGTATTTAATTACTTTGTTTTAGTTCTTCCTTAAATATTGTCTTAAAAATGGCATGAGATTTATTAGGTAACCAATAAGCCCAATCATTAAATTTTACACATGCGTGTGGTATCAAAAGATGTAAAAATTTCAACTATTTTTTCCTACTGGAGGTTGTTTCTTCACACTGTTGCTTTAAAAAAAATTATGCAGAAACTTTTCAATTTGTCATGATTATGTTAGTCTAACTTTACCTTCGTTTTTTGAAGATTTGAATCTTGTTTCAGAAAGCTATATGCCCACATCAGTGCCATGATTTTTTTTTTTGAAACAAGGTCTCATCTCACTCTGATGTCATAGGTTAAATATATAAAATTTTGAATTTATGAAGTTTTTGTAATCATAATTTAAACTAATAGGTGATATTTGTACTACTTAATCATAATTATTTATCTTAAAACATCTATTATATTCTAATATATTATTTTACAGATGCTCCTAAGTTTGTATCAAACCAAACAATTTATTTCTCTTGGGAAGGAAATCCAATAAATATAAGTTGTGATGTGCAGTCAAATCCACCAGCATCAATTCATTGGAGAAGGGACAAATTAGTCTTACCAGCTAAAAATATCACTAACTTAAAGACATATGGTTCAGAAAGAAAAATGATACTAGAGGTAAGTAGCCATTTACATGTCATTAACTTAGGTTACTTGTGCAGTTTTTTTTTCTGTTATAAATATACTTAAATATGTTCACATACAAGTGTATGCTTCGTGTTGATTTACTTAAACGTCAATATTGTACATTTGAATCACCCCCACTTACTACAACTATCTCAGTATTCACTCATATAAAATGCATGTGGTTAGCAGGGATGTTACTTTTCATAGATTGTATTTTTGGAAAAAATCACATTAAGAAAAATATAGAGAACATAAATTACCATAATTAGGAATCTTCTTATAGCTTAAAGTCGCATGAACAACTGCTACAGTCTTCTTAGAAATTCCTTCAACTATTGTCATAATTTTTCATGCCATGATCTTTTTTTGCTAACTTGTAACTGTACTTAGTATACTTCTGCTTGGTGGAAAGTTTTAGATAGACTTTCAGATACTTGGATGGGTGCCTGATGATGATTTCGCTTGTCTTTTTCTATTTCTATCAGGTTTGTTGTGATGCTATTAGAAGTAAGGTTTTGTTGTATTGACCTTATTATCATTGTTTCAAAGATATTTGGATAAGTGTGATTTAAATTTTAGAGATTTTTAAGCTAAATTAAAAACTAATGTCAAATTTAACCTGTTTTGGATAGTAAATTAGTCTCTTCTACTGCCATAATAAAATGTCACAGACAAATGGCTATAGTAATTTATTTTCTCATTACTGAAAGCTGGAATTTTAAGACTAAACATCTAGAAGGGTTGTTTTCTGGAGACATCTTTCTGCTAGACATTTACATCATCATTTTTCTAACAGATCTTCCCATGGTCTTTTCTCAGTACCTACACGTGGAATGATATGCCAAAATGTTAGTAGAGGCTGGCAATGGGGAGGAAAAGAGAGAATGCAAGAACTCTCCATGTGTGTTCCTCTTACATTGGAATAACACTACTAGATTAATCCTCACCTTGATGACCGCATTTAACTAAATTACCTCATTAGAGGTCCTGTGTCCAAGTATATTCACTATAGTGATTAAGGTTTCAATACATAAATTTGAAGGGTGCACATTGCCGAGTGTAGAGTACAAAGATAACCTCGACTTCCCTTTATTTTTTATGTGGGATCTTTGGATGGTTCTAGAAAGACAATTCATGTAGCAGTGATTGATGAGAGACATAGGCATACAAATTTTAATATAGCTACATGTATAAGGGAGAGCATGAGAAATTAGTTCATGGAAATGACTAAGCATGATGATTATATATATATTTTTGTTACAGAATCATATATTCTTTAAAAATCGGTATTATATAGAATATATAATGTTTGTTGAATATATTATATAATATAGATTAAGAACCAGATATTGTTTATATATATATATATATATATATATATATATATATATATATATATATGTGTGTGTGTGTGTGTGTGTGTGTGTGTGTGTGTGTGTGTGTATAATTTTCATATGTAATATGGAGGTATGGTTTTGATCTATATTGTTTCTCAGAAGCCTCCTGTTTAGATATAGTACATGGTGTGGTGTCTCTGGAAGTGTGTGCTATTGAGGTGTGTGGTCTAGTTGGAAGAAAGGGATGCTTGCTATTTGACCTGAGAATTGTGTCAACTTGTTGAGATTGGAGACTAGGGCAGAGATTTCACGTGCGCTTTAGTGACTTGTAAGCTAAGAAACGAGGGAAGGGAATACACCTTGAGTAGTGCCTGACTGCTTGAACCAAGTAAAGAAAGGAAGGAGAAATAGTGTTACTGCTTCTTCCTGGGAAAATTCTGCCCTTTGCCTTAGTTCTCCAGATATCACTCATGAGCTTTTCTGTCTGTCTTGCCAAGAGGAGCTTTTCACCAACCCAACCTCTCGGCATGTGCTTCCACCATTGCCTGCCATCAATGAATGGCATGTATGAGACGTTCTGAAACTGTGAGCTAAAATAATTTTTTTCTCAAGTTATGTAAATGAGTTATTCTGTCCAAAAAAGTAAGTAGCTGAGACAGAAATAGGTACCAGAAATGGGGTTATTGCTATGATTTTTTCTGACCAGGTGGTTTGGGAACTTTGGAATTCGTTCATGGGAGGAGGTTGGAAATGTTTGAAGATGCAGGCTAGAGAAGGCTGACAATGCTGTAATGAAAGATTGATGGGAGATTCAGGTGAGAGCATAAAAGACCAGAATACCGATAGAAGTATGGAATGTAAAGGCCAGTCCCAAGAAGTATCAGAAAGGAAGAACATGATTGGTAATTGGTCTAGAAATCGTGCATGTTACACTCTGGTAATAAATGTGTCAGCATTTTACTCTTGTCGTGAGACTTTGACTGCAATTGAGACTAAGGGTAGTAGACTACTTAATCTGGTGGAGGAAAGTCAAAGCAGACCAATGTGCAGGCTGTTACCTGAGTGCTCATGGCTTTTCACCAGCTCTACACTGAAAAACAGGGGAAAAGAAGGCAGAAGAGCATTTGGATATTAAATAGATTAAGATTAAAAAGTGGTCAGGTACTTAGAATCAAAATTATATAAAAATGCTTTGTACGTGTGTCAGGAATAAGAAAGACCTCATTCTTTGTCAATTGAATAGTGGAACTTTCTCCAAGAACATCCAGTAGGGTCAAAGAGGAATGTGTTTGCCAAAGCTACAAAGAATTCAGAGACCACAGCAGCAGTTTTCCAAGGGAGCCAGACTGCTGCTCAAATCAGTGGCACACCTTGGCACCATCCATTCAGTGCTGGCTTTACAGGCATGCATAGTGCAGAACCTGAGTCATGGAGGCTTCCATCCAGATTTTGGAGGAAGGCGATGGAGACTAATCAGTGTGCCCAGGAAAGGACAATGTTTGCATTTGTGAAGGAGAAGCCTAAGGTACAGTGGAGACTCAGGAAACTTAAAGAGGACAGACACACAAACAGTCTGCAGAAGAAGGACACAGACTATGAGCAGGACTAGCACAAAGGAGAAGCTGCACCCAGGGACAGTGCTGTAGGTGTGAGACCACCAAGCCCTTTGGAACTCACGTATTGCCACAGTTTACTCCTAACTTACCCCCTAATGCTGGACACGGAACTACAGGATTTAACCTTTGCCATGCTGGTTTTAGAGCTTGTTTTGATCAGATTGCTTTCTATCCTTCTATTTCTCCCCATTGAGATGGGAATGGTCACACTGTGCTGTTGTACATTTTGTTTGAATCTTCTTCGATTTTCATGGGCTTTACAGCTAAGTTTGCCTTGGTCTCAGAGGACATAGGGACTTTGAAATTTTAGCAGTTCAGGGACTGCTAAGACATGGACAACTCTTAGAGAGGGACTAAATGCGTTTTGCATAAGAAGGTGGATATGAGTCATTTGGTGGCCAGGGGCAGAATGTTGTGTTTTGGATCTGGAGGTTCCACAGAAACCTTTTGTACTTTGGTATATGGGATACCTGTGGAACTGTGTACTTTTGGGAGGTAAGGACTGGCTAGGAGGGAAAGGTGCTCAGTATTTGCCCTGAAAAGTTTGTTTCAGTTTGTTGAGTTTAAACCTCTGCCTGAGCAGAGCTTCTAGGTGTGTTATTGGCTTGTGGCTAGGCATTGAGGGAAGAACACATGCCCTGGATGCTTGCAGCCCATCATGCAGCTTTGACTAAGTAAAAGAGGGAAGAGAAAACATTGCTTCAGCTTCTTCCTGGGAAAGTGTTGGCCTTTACCTTAGTTCTCTAGGCATCAACTTGCTCGTCACTCACTTGGTTTTCCATCTGCCATGCTCTGTGAAGCTTTTTGTCAACCAGACCTCTTGCCACGTACTCCCACTATTGCTGGCCCGCTATGAATGAACCATGGGAGACATTCTGAAACTGTGAGCCAAAATAAATCTTTCCTCCCTTAAGTTGTGAATTGAAGGTATTCTGCCCCAGCAACAAATGAATAGCAGAAGCTAAAATACACATGCATACACACACACACACACACACACACACACACACACACACACACAAACAAACAAACACACACACACACAATAATAATCTGTATCACATTGTAAAAATCTAGGGCTACTAATGATAATAATAGGGGATATTTGGAAAGTGTAGATGGCAGGAGAAGACAGGGAACATTTAAACAGTTTTTTTAAAATTTATTTATTCAGTTAGTCTGGAGTAATCACAGCTATTTTTCAACATGATATTGAGGGTCCTTGCTTCTAAAAGAATATTTATGACACTACCTTGCAGAAAAATATAGCCCAATAGTAAATTAGTTTTGAGTGATTTGAGATGGAAACTATCAACCTAACAATTTGGAATATTTTGTGATAGGTAGCACATCTACAGTCTTCAGAATTATAAAATGTGGACTTTGGTTCATGTTTACTTGTTTACATGTTTATGTGTAATTTCTCATTTATTATTCACTTTTGTTTTTCAGGGACACCTTATAAATTTCCACTGTTGATGTCATTTATAAATAAAATGGTTAAATATTTTAGTTGCATAAATAAACATGCTAGTTAAATTATAGCCTTGATGGCATTCATTCTTATCTTAAAGTGAAAAATTATATCTGCTTGCACATATCAAGGGTGTGCATTCTTTTGGCTAACACTTCTTTTGAATACATACTTTTAACGTGTATACTGTTTTTCACAAATGAAATGTAAATGTTGAGTTGGAAAAAAAATACAGATATTGAGTTAATACAGGAAAAGGAAATATGATTCTAAACAGATATAGAAATAAGTATTACTATTTTTAATTGTTTGCACATATATTTGCTTAAGAAAATATCTTTTAGATTATCAGAATTCCCATAATTGTTACATTAGTACTTATTTTTAAGACCATACGATAAAAATATAGGTAAAATCAAAGTTATGTTTTATTAATCATTGGCCAATAATCCATTAATGTTGTCAATTGTAAAAAGTATATATTAAATTATTGAATGTGTTAATTTTAATGTACACTATCTTATAAATTCTTTAATTTATACCAAAAATATGCATTAGTGATGATCATGGACACTTCTTTTTTCTTTTGTACTCTGAGCACTTCTTTACAAGGGAACATAAATTTCTCAATGTATGGGTAAAATTTGAGTTAGAACGTTTCTAATATGTTAGTTGGAATAATACATTACTTTTGATCATCTCTATCTTTGTTTCTCATGCTCAGTAAAGGATACTACCAGATGCTTGTCATTTAAAATAAAATTTCAAATATCGATTTATTCAGTCTGCAAATAATAAATAACATTTTATTCATTGTACTCTTATATTTAGATATTCAAAGCTAATTTTGAATCAGTTATTCTGTGTGAAAAGCCTAATATCTCAAATAACTTCCATTTATTTGAACTATATATTGAAAAATGAAAAAGAAAATCTGAGTATATACACCTAATAGTTATTGGATAAATATCAGCTATGGAATGCTTTTTTATATGCAGAAATCATTGTGCTAAGTTAGCATGTCAAATCGAGGTTAGACTTGAGTTTCATAAAATTGTCATCAAAATAAAGGACTAAAGGGGAATAATTGGGCCAGGCTAATTCTTGAGCTGTGCTTTCTTATGAAGAGTTTTTTTTGTTGTTGTTGTTGTTTTTGTTTTTGTTTTTTTGTATTCCTTTAACCATACAACATGACAAAGGAATTACTTATTTTTAATCAGTTGTTCTTCTAACACTTTACTTTGTCCATCTTGGTTCTGCATTGTATTTATTCAATAAACACACTCATCTCAGTGGAATATGTACACAATAAAACTTTCTAGTGTGATATAGAATAAGACATTTATAAAGCATTCTCTCCATGAACTTATTCAAAAGTTTAATTAGGCTGGCTTATTAAAAGTTGCATGTAAAAATGAATATTAATTTCATTAGAAATGCTTATAGAAGAGCTGCTCAAACCTCTCAGCCATGTCACGTGATGGTAGATGCACAGTGGCTTGGGAAAGAATGACACTGCTCTTTTGTACGCATTAGAATTACCATCTGTAACGGAGCTCAAAATTATGCATTTGGTTAATGGCCGCCCATTACCACAAAATCATTTTTTCTATCTTTTGGATAGAACTTAAATTAATAGCATATTCTGTCTTAAAAATAGTTATTGGAATTGAAAATTATATCTACTACAATCATCAATTCTCTTTTCTGAATTGATACTTCAAAATTTCTGTACATTTGAATTACAGGATTGGTCCTACAATTTACCAAAAGATTCCCCAAAGCTTAACTTAACTATGGATTTGAAATATGTAAAGATTGAGGCTAACTATATTTCCACCTAAATGAAAATGGTAATAGTAAGAATTGAATGGAAATGGAGAAAAGACACTAGTCTTAAACAGGAAGAAAAACAGTTTTATAGGAATTTACACAAGAGCATTTTTTTCTTGAAAAATGTTTTACGAAAAAAAAATATTTTGAATTGTAACTTAATTTTTAATGTTTTTTCTTCACAATTTTAAGAAAGTGAGAGAAATCCCACAATATCTTGAACAATAAATCGTCCTGATACAAGGAGAAATTCCAACATTAACCACAACTTTTGGTATAAGCTTCCTAACTATAAGTTTAAATCTGGGGGGTTTTCTTTCAAATTGTATATTATATACTGTGACTTAATTTTCAGACACTCCAGTATATTTGCATTCAATAATTGCATCAATATTGTGACATTGGTGTATTTATTAGATAACAGAAAAATGGTGCCTCTCCTAGTATTCTGGACGACATAGATTTATGGATTTCATCTTTCCAAGATTTATGATATTTATTTATTTTCTTGATAAAGGAAAGAATATTGACAAAGAGTTTTATGACTAATAACTGAGAATGTATGCCAATAGTGGGCACACTAGAGGCTTTTAAATCACCTTCAATATTTTATCATTTTAACATTATACCTTTATTATTATGACTATTTTAGATTGCCCCTACATCTGACAATGACTTTGGACGGTACAACTGCACAGCCACTAATCGTATAGGAACAAGATTTCAAGAATATATTCTTGCCTTAGCTGGTAAGTGTACCACACTAGTTTTTTGAGATATCATAAATTAATGCTATAATCAGTAAAACCAAGTTGGTAAAATAGTCTAATCTAATTTTTCATGTGAACAAAGTACACTTATCATATTATCTTAGGTCAGTGTGCATGATATTTTTGAAAGAATGAAGTTTTTATCATAAAAATCCCAAAATTATGCACTTGATTAATGACATAGGAGGAGGATTTACAATATATTTACTGATTAAGATGAATTTTGAATGCTGAGTCTGTTTTTCTCACATTAGTGAGTATTTATTAAAGTAGATGAAATAAGTTCTAAGAAATTAAATTAAATGTCAAATAAAGTAAGAAATTTAAAAATAAAAGAAGTTAGAAAAATAAATATCTTTACTTTAAACTTCTATAACTTAAAGTACAATTAATAATACTTTACAGGACAATTCAAACTGTAAGGTTATATAATATGTGTTGGTGTGCCACAGTTCTGTAAGGATCCCACAGATTGTTCCAACTCAATTCATTCATGATGGCTAATGCTTTTTTCAGTTACACAAAATATAAATTTGTAAGATAAAACTTTATATTGCATCCATTACTTATTACTTGACTGAAACATTTGTCAATGTAGAAGTTAATATAAGGTAAATTATTATCAGGAGAGAAAGAGCATCAGGATTACTTACAGTTGGTTAATGCTTAGTGCATCTTAGATTCCGTTTTCAGTTATCTCCATTCCTTGATTTTGTAAACAGCGCTAACATGGGGTATACCCCAACCTGCATCTGTGACAGAGAAATACTGACATGGGAAATGATTTAGGGATTTTACTAAGGTTGCAATTGAAAATAGTGGCACGATGAGTTTTAGATCCAGAGCCGCTGAACACAAATCCAGCTTTGTAGTCCACTGCTATACCTGCACTGTGGAGGTAAAAGCTAAGGGCACTTGGGCAGGTGCATTTGCACAACTGCGGCTCTTTCTAAATATTTATTCATTCGTGTATGTGTGAGTGGTTAGTATTCCCATTGAAAAAGGAAAGATGCTGGTAAGTGGCTCAGAAAAAATCATGCTAACAACCTGAGAAGTACTTGTGTGGAATTGAATATGTTTCAATCACAAGGGAAAAAATTAGACAGCAATTGTCTTTCTGGCATGGCCTTCCGCTTGCATTCACTCAGTGTGGTAGATAATCCAGGACATTGAAAGGGAATCTAATGGGCCTAGATCAATGTTCTAAAGAGAGTGCATCTCCTGAATGTCTCCTTCACGAAAGGGAAGCGATGACAGCAGTTCTCCACAAAGATTGATTTTACATTCTTGGGCCATGTGGATTGAAACTTTGTGAGCATCAAAATGAAAAGGAAGCCGATCTCCACTGAAGGCCTTGCTGAGCTCGGCAGGCGGGGCCCAGTTGGGAGGGAATATTGGAGATGAAAAAAGATTAGGCAGGGAAGAATGTTATAATGCAGTAATTACTCAAACGGTGAGGTAATCAAACATGATGTGGACAGGAGGCAAGAAACAGGAGTAAAAACAATCACAGAACCAGGGACAGAGGAAAGTTAGAAACACTGATAACAGTCAGGCGCGTCAGCTATTGTTGGACATTTTCCACTTTAATAATTGCCAAATAGAATTGTACGGATTTACTGTGTACAGCATGATGTTTTGAAATAATGCATATTATGGAATGGTTTTAAATAGCGGATTAAAAATGAATTGATTCATATAGTTTGTCTATTATTTTAAAATTGAAAAACTATGTCTATTATTTGCTGTGTATATAATTTATTCCTTTCAGTTTTCTCAAATATACACACATGTATATGTAAATACAGGTATAAATGTAAGCATAAGTATTTATGTAAAATATATGTAAAAATACTTGTTACATACCTAAAGACATTTAAAGTTCAGGAGTCAGTAACTGATTGTATAGCTTAGTAGTCAGTAAGTAGTTGGATACAAAATATTAGATTATAAAATCAAAAATGTAAAACATGCCAGACCTTGAAGTCCTAATTATACTTTCAATCAGATAATAGAAAAAAAGATGGGGGCTGGAGGAATGGCTCAGTGGTTAAAGCAGTTGAGCAAGCAGTAAGCCAAGTGCTAAGTATCCAAGTTCGATTCCCCAGCACCACATAAGCTGGGCGTGATGTCGCACGCCTGTAATCCCAGCACTCGGGAGGCTGAGACAGGAGGATTGCCGTGAGTCCAAGGCCAGCCTGGGCTCTGAAGTGAATTCAGGACCAGCGTGGACCACAAAGTGAGACCCTAACTCCAAAAAAAAAAAAAGCCAGATAATAGAAACAAGAAACCAAAACATAAAAAAATAAAAATAAAAACCTGAAAAGCTTGAGGAAAAATCAACAGATCTAAAACCAAAGACTACATAGCTCAGAAGGATAGCCCATGCCTGTGTGTAAATGCTGTTAGCAGTTGTGATGCCATGTGCTTGTATGTAAACCCAGCCAGGAGGAGGCTGAGGCAGGGGAGCTGTCATGAGTTCGAGGTCAATCTGAGGTACAGAGTGAGTTTTGATGCAGCCTGGACTACAGAATGCGACCCTGTCTCAAAAATAAACCAAAACGAAAAAGCAAACATAGTGCTATAGAACAAGGTGAGAGTCCCTACTTCTCCTTAGGCACACCACAACGAGATCGCACAGCTTAGCGAGTGACACACATCTCAGCGAAATTAGAGTACAAACAAGAGATCATGTACAAACTGTATCATAGAAATTGAAATGATTGTGATGTGTGTACCTCATCTCCAGATACATTCTATCTTCACTTGTGACCAGTCTCCAAGCTGAGGATTGTAAAAACTCTGTTGTCTGATTTAAGTAGACCTCGTAGACACAAGGCATTCAGGGTTGATTGAAGGATTGTCAGTCGGGTGAGGCAATCCACGCTGATCTGTTTTTGTTCATGACTTTAGATGAAATTGGGTGGAAAACTTATGCATGAAAAAACTTTATGTAGAAAGTAATAAACATGAAAGCTGTAAATAATTTTGCCTGACAGCATAGCACATCATTTAAATAAAATGTGTATTTTTGGGAAAGATTTTATTAGAACTTTACCTTCCAGAAATATCAGTACCAAATACATTTATTTTTGAAGCTCATAGTTGTAATACAACATAATTCATAATGTAGTTATGTAAGTTAGAGTTAATAGAGCTGAAATATACACATAAGCTATCTTTGCATTATTCATAACCAAAAGACCATAAAACTGCTCTTATAACTCTTGTCCTGTGCCTTTTATAACTCATAATTTACATGATTTACATTGAAAGCTTTCATATATATATATATATATATATATATATATATATATATATATATACAATTGCTTTGACTACAAGATTGTTACAGGACAGAATAAAAATACACACACATATGCACGCACACACACACACACACATTGTTTTTGTATCATCCATGATTGACCTAACTTTGAAGCCATATGAAAATATTAAATATGAAATAGAAATCAGAAAGAATTTGAGGAAGAGAAAATTTAATATTCAATGTAATTCTAGGAAGGAAAGTGTCTGGAGTAAAAGTTTTATTGAGATAATTTTCCACTTCTCTAAAGTTTTCTTTTTAACTTTATTTGTCTTGGACATAATTTCTTCTAAAGCAATATTGTTTACTGGAAGATAAAATAGTTTCCCACCTAAAATATCTCCTTGTACTTGAGCTAAGACAGTTAATAGATGTATAATATCATTTTTTCAGTTAACACTCTATAGACCTTTTAAAGGAATTAAAAATTCAGTATTGCAACTAAAAATGTATTTTGATATGATATATAAAATGTTAGAAAATATAAATTTCAGTATGATTTAGTTCACAGTACTAATATTTTGTCTCAATTTAATTAACAGCTCCCCAAAGGTGGTAGTATATGTTTAATAAGCAGAAATAGTTTTACAAACTGTTATATGCCACTGTCTGTGTTACTAGTTAAACAACAGTGATATATATATATATATATATATATATATATATATATATATATATACAATTTAATTATATTCCTCTTATTTGTAGTTATTTCTTACACTTTATCTTTACCACACATGCACAAATACACACACACACACACACACACACACACATGCACACACACGTGCAGAGGGCACATGATCTTGTTTTGTTTGTCTTAACTAAACTGTTTAATTGTATAGAGAATGCAGAAGCAAAATAGTAAAATTAAATGAGTCGGAAGTAAAAGATTTACTCAACACAGAAATACTTCACACCTTTTATACAGAATATCTTACTTTCATTTGCTGTAATAGAAACAGATATTTCATGAACTTTTATTTCAATTGGAAGATCTCCTTTCAATATTTAGTTTGGTGATTGAAACTGATTACTTTTTATTTTTCTTCCTTCATTTCATTTCTTTCTTTCTCTTTCTTTCTTTCTTTCTTTCTTTCTTTTTTTCTTTCTTTCTTTCTCTTCCTTTCTTATTGAGACAGGTTCTTGCTCTAGTCTAGGCTGGACCTAAACTCAGAGTACTCACTTATGTAGTCCAAGTTGGCCTAGAACACTGCCGATCTCTCCTATCTCAGCATCCCTAGGGATGGGATTACAGGATAACAGGTGTGTCCCACAGTACCCAGTTTACTTGGTGTTGCAGAATAGAAATCCGGACTCTCTGCTGGGCCTGCTAAGCAAACATTTCTACTTTGACCTGTGCCTTCTAGTCCTAAAGTATCCTTAATTCCTAATTCGTGTAAGAGCATAAGTCTTAATAATGGTCATCCACATTACTTGGGCTGTTCCCTTGTTTCGCTCCTCCGTAGATGTGCCCTCCAGCCCTTACGGAGTGAAGGCTATAGAGCTGTCACAAACCACAGCCAAGATTTCCTTCATCAAACCAGACTCCCACGGAGGTGTGCCTATTCATCACTATCAAGTGGATGTCAAAGAGGCAGCGTCAGAAACCTGGAAAATCGTGCGCTCCCATGGAGTTCAAAGTGAGTCTGCAACTTTAACATGTGTTCATTAATTTGCACTGATACTCTGATTACTTTTATGGTTAGCTTCTTAAAATTTAGTTTGCAGCATATTTTACTGTTTGGTGCAGTGATGCTGTGAAAACTTTGCTACTTTCCTTTAATAATCAGTAGAAATGTCATGCATGTGTGTCTACATTTAGTTACTGATAATTTTTGGGGAGAATCCTGGGGTTCAAGCCCATAAAGTTGTACCCATTAAGCCAATAATCTCCAATTGATTTATTCCTCCATTTCTCCACTGTTAATACAAATGAATGAGACTAAATGACTCATCAAATTCTATTCTGGAGAAAAATTTTACTTTAAAAAGTATTGTTGAAAGAAAATGGATGAATGATTATGATTTGATGGCTAATATATTTACATACGGGTTTATGTTTTAGTATTAATAATCCTGTACCATAAGTATATGTTCCTTTATAGTTATGATCTTTTTTAAATATAGGCAATATATACACATCTGCATACATGGGTATGAGTGTATATATACATATACACACATTCACATATCTGTCTACTAAAATTTAGTTTTTGGAATAATTTAAAATTGCAAATTTTCATTATAAATCCCAACATTCTGTTTAAAAGATTAAGTGATTTGAAAATGTAAAGTTTACCTAAATTTGTTTCACTGACGCGGGATCTGAGATGACATCAAGTTTGGGTGAGTCAGTCTAACATTTAGACATTACTCCACGGAATCTGTACCCTGAGAATCATAAAAGCCGGTGACAGGGTTTCCTTTCAAATCCTGAAAAGCACTTAATCAGTCTTTTCTGTGTTATTAGCATTGGAAAGGAACGAGGCAGGCTAGAGCTTGCTCATTGAGTAGGAAAAAAGCAAACAATACCAACAATTCTATCATAATAAAAAAGTAATAAAAGTTATTAGATATCAATTCAACATTTGAAAATGTTGAATTCAGAGATATGAAAGATTCTGCAATAACCTGCACTGCAGAGCAAGACCCTGTCTCAAAATGAAGTCTTAGTACATACATTTCACAATTCAATGGCTTCTTACTGCGTCATTTTCAATCCAAAGATTGAGGGTTAAAATACTGGTATATTTATCCCACTGACTCTTTAAATTCATCAAATCATGAAAATGACCAATTTCTTCATTGTTGAGGCAAAATACCAGTGATGAAATCATCAATGACAGACAGTAATTTCTAGATAATTTTATATCATATTCATTGTGTTAAATATTGAAAAAAAAACAATAAACCATGACTAATAGATGAAGGGGTCACTTTGATGGAGAAAACAGAAAGTATTATGTTTACCAGCAACTCTGTTGGTCTTGTGTATAAGTAATAATGAAAGAAAAATTGAAAGTCAGGCAGGCAGTCTGCTTCTAAAGCCTATGCCAGTGAATGTCACATATATTATCCTGTACTTAGTTGAAAAATGAGTAGACAGGATATAAGACACTGCCTTGTGTACTATGTCTGTCACACATGCACAAACAGTCCTATTTGAAAGTACTTTGGATGGCTAGTGGAAACCAATATTTAAATAAATGTGTGAGGTGGTTTGCTTACCTGGTTAAATGTAAATTTGAAGTGGAAAGACTATGTTAATATGATATTAGTTTTTATTAGTTCAAAGGAAATTAGGAAGAGAAGATGGGATATGTAACGATAGCTAAAATATGGAAGTCACCAAAATACACATCAACAGGCCAGTGGATACACAAATTGTGGTATTTATACACAATGGAATACCATGCATCTATAAAGTCCAACAGCGTGGAGGCTTTTGCAGGCAAATGGAAGAAACCGGAGAACATCATGCCTGGTGAAGTGAGTCAGAAGCAGAAGGTGAAACATCAAATGGTCTCTCTGATATGAGACCCAGAACACAACTCTTATGGAACTTAAAAAGAAAAACAAAGATAACCAGTTGGGTAGGGTGTGTAGGAAGGGAGGAGTGCGTAGGGGGAGTGCCAAAAGGAGAGTGGGAAAGTTCTTGTCACCTTGACAAGGTACGTATGCGCACAAAATGCTCAGCTTCATTGTAAACCTTAAATTTTGCACGTATACATATCAATAAAATGGGAAAAATGTGTTATGAGACTTTGAAAGTGTACTCTTAACAGCAGGTGGTCTAACAGCCAACCTAGAGATCACAAGAAGAGCAAGATGTGGCTCTCAAAATGTTTTGTATGATGTGTAATTTTGACAAGGAGAGGACAGGACTTTTTCATGGGTTTATACACTGTTTGGTACCTTTGTTTCCTAAATTTTATGTTGTGTTAACCATGAATCAAAATTTAATAGGTGTATATAAACACATTTATATTCATTGACCTTCAGTATTTGCTAGAAGGTAAAGATGAGTTATGAAAGTACAGAAGCATTTTGTGAACATTTTAGCAAAATTAATCGTTAAAAATATGGCGAAATATTGTATTCTGTTATTTTTCCTTATTTGTAAACCTCTGTAATTCATAATATAATATCCATATACCTATTTTTAATTGAAGCAGTCACCACCTAGAAATAAATATCTCTTCCTGCTGGATTTTAGTGTTGGCAGGATGTTTTTACCACAAAAACGGCATTAGTGCATTTTAATCCTAAAATGTTCATGCATTTCACCTGATCACTCTGGATTTGCTCCTAGGTATAATAGATGCCTGATCTGATATGCTTGATTAAAGTTTAGCTAAAACTCTATTGGCCATCTTTACAGCTATTATATACAAATTATCAGCAAAATATAGGGAATTGTGAAAAATTAGGTATCAACAACTTGAATTCTGAGTACAGAATGTTATATTCTAGGCTAAAGGAATGGCTCAGCAGTTAATACTCTTGCCTAGCAACTGCTAAGTACCAGAGTTTGATTCCCCAGCACCACATGAGCCTGGCATGGTGTCACAGAACTATAATCTCAGCACCCAGGAGGCTGAGGCAGGAGTATTGCCGTAAGTCCAGGGCCAGCCTGGGCTCGCTGCTCAGTGAATTCAGAACCAGTCTGAGCTGCAGAGCGACACCTTGTCTCAAAAAATAAATAAATTAATAAAAGTTATATTATGTTACTTAGTATTGAGTGTGAAACACATCTCACAGATATCCAGATGTAAGTAAACGTTATGGTTGAAGGAGATACCTGACACTTTCATTGCTGCATCATTAAAAAAAATATATAAGTGTGTTCTTACACCTCATTGGTCATTTAATGAAGGGAAGATAACAGTTATTTTTAAAATTTGCCTTTAACCACAAAATGTCAATTAGTGAAATGTTTAGCGACTTAGAATTACATATAGAAGTTGTTTCAATCTCACTAACAGATCAATTATACAGTCTTCCTCATTATAAGAAAAGTTTAGGATAGAAATTCTCTTTACTCCTAAATTTAAGAAATCACTTTTCTTTGAAAGTAATACCATTTTATAAATAGAATGTCCATGGGACATTTTAGTTTTCTTTTTGCCCAATACTTAGCATTTTGCCTAATTGAAGGTTATAATAACTGACATCAATTAAAAATAGTGGCAGTTCTTTCATTTCAAAATTTCATTATGATTCTAAGGACTGCAAGATGCAATTTCAGCACGTACATTTTAATTTATGTCTGATAATTTTAATATTATTGTGCTTGTTTTGTAAACTGTTATGGTTATGCACATAAAGATTTTTTTCTTATTTTAATATTAACCAAATTTTATGTTTTAATAAGATCTGGAGGTACACAAAGATATTTTCAGTGTGGTGAAGAAGTAATGTTTTCTCATTTTAAGTGAATACATTTCTAAAATTATTTGGAAGCATCTACTTCAGCTCACATTATGCCTGTGCCTCATGAGTCAGGGAATCTCATTAGTGTAGGAGCTCATAGTAGGAAAAGTAAACATTAGTAGATCATGTAGTGAGATCTTAACTACCAGTTGGGAAGCACCAGCAATAAGGGTGGCTACCTCTGAGGAAACCATTTTTTCCTTCTTCTTTAAATAACAAAGAAAGAAAGGTTTTTAAATTGTCTATAAATGTCAAAATGAATAGCTTTCACTCCCAAGAAAGCTAGGAATGAATAAAATGTATTCATGTATTCAAAAACAGTGCATGCATATGTTAATCAAGTTTCTAAAATCCTTTAACACGGACATGAGAAATATGCGTTACTCTTGCTCTCATAGTTACACAGTCACAATGTTCTACTTCTGTCAAGGAAAGAAAACAGTGGAACATCACTGAGCACATCTGTGTCCATGGAAGGTTTCAGTAACTTCATTTAACAATTTGGACTTAAGTATTTGTAATAGCTTGGTTTAAAATATCAATCGCATATCATTAAAGTGAAATTCATTATTTAGATATAAGTTTAACTTTATAAAATGAGAATTCATGCACACTTCATTCAATTTCCTCTGATACCAGCATTGCAGAGTGCTTTTATTGAAACTACCAAATCATCAAGTGCAAATTAATGACTGTATGATATACTTCATTGAAAAATGTTATTCTGAAAAAAGGTTTTCTACAACGTAGTGTTTTTTCTTTGAAAGCAATTAGGTTACTTGGAAAACAAAAACATTAAATATATGATTTCTACTTGGTAAAGATTTTGGAATAGAGTTCAAAATCTAAAATTCCTCCCATTCATTTAACATCATGATGAAATCAATGAATGCTCTTTAAAAAGATAACCAGCTGTTCACATAAAAATTAAAATTTGAAAAATGTGTTCTTAGCACAGCCAGGAGTATAATGTAGGATTTCAACTAGTTAAACAAAGGAAGACACAAAACGTCCTCATAAGGCCTTCATCTTCTGAACCTAATTACTCTTTAAAACCCCTACATTCTATATTAAAGACTTTATGGATTAGGATTTCAGCAAGTGAAATTCGGGAAAGGGGAGATATTCAATCTATAACACCAATAATAACGCAGCCAATCTGTGTGCCCATAGTTTCTGGATCCTTCACATATAATTGAGAACATACAGCATTATGCTAATTTCTGAATATAAAAAATGAAATAGAGAAAATTTATTTTTATTCAATTATTCACTTACATCTGCAAGACTGTGGGGTTTAAAACTGAATTATACAGCTAAAAATAATGTATACATGGACATTGATCATTGAGTATAATATCTTTCAATTCTTGCTAGTATCTAAAAAGAAATCTAGTGGGTAATAACTGAAAAACAACAAAAAGAGCATTGTTAATATTATTATAAGCCATTATATGTTCTGTTTCATTTAAGTAGAAATACTGGGATGAGTGTTTGTGTATGTCCATGCATGCACATACATTTGCAACGATATGACCTCAGTCCTCCAGGAACTTTCTCTTTTTTGTGTCAGCATGCAGTCGCTCCAAGATGGTGCACCACATGGTGAGTTGCCTAAGCTGTCCTTCCTGAAATCACTGAGGACTTTTTTTCCATTGTGTTATGATGATATTGAGAACAAATTTTAAAAAATGAGTCAACGTGACTTGAATTAAAAAAAAAAAAAAAAAACAAGAAGGGTTGCACCTTAGAAGACATTCTACAAGACATATAACATGATCCAATCTAAAGATTCATGTGGTTTTCCTTCCATTTCTCTGTCACCACAGCCACTACCTTAACAAAAGATCATTTCAGACTGTCAGAAAAAAGTCTTTTTTCCCTATCCCTTATGTTTGTTTTTCTGTTGTGTAGAAAATATATCCCCATGTGCATTCTTTTTGTAAGGTGTACCAGGAATGGAAAAATCATATACTTAATAATGCAGTAAGTAACATGAGCCTAGTTATTATGCAAGTTATTAAGAAGCTTCTTTGGTTACAAATTGTTATGATGATGACGTAAAGATTTATTTCTAAGTAATCAATGAGAAATAACCCTGTTCCATTTAGAGTAGAGGTGGTTGTTATACAAGAAGATCTTTGAATTTCTTGCTACTTTCAACGGCAAAATGTTATTGTCACATCTTTGTAGGTTATGGTGGGATGTGTTTATCCTGAAGCATGTCTTTTAAACTAGACTGTTTACAGTTGCCTGAGTGAAATTGAGTTTTCTTCCCACATACTATTCAATTTCACTATTGTAGAAACAATGTAAAATAATCAGTGTTTACTGTTACCT
This sequence comes from Ctenodactylus gundi, assembly GCA_004027205.1. Taxonomy (NCBI): domain Eukaryota; kingdom Metazoa; phylum Chordata; class Mammalia; order Rodentia; family Ctenodactylidae; genus Ctenodactylus; species Ctenodactylus gundi. Next base: position 525,949 of record PVKB01000530.1, read on the forward strand.
TAAAAGCACTACAATTTTTAAAATCTGAAGGAGCTATAGTGGTAAAAAAAAATCTCTACAAAGAATATTTTCTATGATTACAGTATTTCCAGCATAAATATGCATTAAGAAAAAAAGGCTATCTCTTCTAAATGGTCACATTTCATATGTAAGGACAAATTGAGTGTAAAAATCATCTGCCGATGTAAAATGTTTTGAAATAAACTCTTACAAATTGCAAAAAAATAAGGAAAAAAGTAATCCATACTAATTCCTTATTTTCACTGGAAGAAAATTTGTTCAAATTTGCATTTGGTGGAAAGGTTTCTATATGTTAAAATTAAAACAAGAATATTATACATTGTTTGCATTGCATTTATTAAATGAAGCAACTAGATGAGAATATTTTGTATAATTGCATTCTTAAACTTAATGAACTTAAATGATGAAGATCATAAAATAGAAGAAAAATCAAGTGAAACAACAATTTTAAGTAAAATTACTTAAATTATACAAGATTCTTACACATCTCAGAAAAAAAAATGTACTCTTAGACATAATTCAGTGCTCAGCCTGGTCTCAGATATATAATAAAGTACCTATCAGATGATATTTAATTTAAAAAATAATGAGCTTTTTATGCATATATAATTTAATGAATCTGACAAATGAAGAAATAACACTAATTTATGTAAGGAAGGCCTTTGTGAATAGTGAGAGAAAAATATGAATATTTCATGAGTGTTTTATAGAAATTTAATCTGTAGGAGGATGAAAGTATTCATAGTTCTCAGAACCTTAAAAAAAGAGATCTCACCTCAAGATTCAAATATATGCTATTCTGAAAACTTTAAAATTCAGGACAACTATATTTCTTGGAATGCAGCATGCACTGTGCATAGTGTCTAAAATCCATTGAAGAGTCCGTGTGGGTTGATCACGATGGCTATTTTGACAGTGGATGTTCCTGATAAAGCAGCTTGTAAGACATTTTAATATTACATGCATAAAATTTCTTGAAATCATGGGCAGCCTATTTTAAGCAAGCTTTGACTTAATGGGTATTACAATTATTGTGAATGTTAGTTTTCTATTCTAATATATAAATACACACAGTGATTAGGAAACAAGATAGAGCCTTTTCTTTTTAATGAAAGCCTTATGTTAGAAGACTCTGATGGCTTCTTACATAGAGTAATGAACAAAGCAGATCTCTATGACCGGAAGTGTCAGAAGCTCATAACACTCTGGTTCCTAGCACATGATATGATTTATGTGCATATTTCAATTATTATATTAGAAGCCATCATTTTGGGGAAAATCCAGAAGAAAGGAAAGAAAGGTGTTTTAAAAGAGGGAAGGCTTGCTGTATTTGAATAGGAGCCACAAAGTCACCCGCCACAAGGTCATTGATTATCAGAGGGCCCCAAGAGTTAAAGATTTCATAAAGGGTCCTTTTGGTCAATGAGAGTGAGTTTTTATCACTTTTGTTTCATTTCATTGCACTACCAAGCTAATACTCATTTTATTCCTACTGCCACCTTCTGCATTCTTTATTTTTATGAGTATTGATATCTGTTAATCTTACCATTAACTTTTTGAACAAATGCATTGCTTTAATGCTTTATTGTTTATTATATTTTTTAGCAAAAACACAGTAACATTGATGCATGGAACAGTTTCATATAAAATAGAATGCACTTATTCCATGATGTGTGAGAAAGCAAATTACCACATTGAATAAAGAAACCAGAAAATATTTTCTATTTCTATATTAATAAAAATTTCATTCAAATAATAAAATTGAAAAAAAATGCTTAAGTGCTATGTAAATACATGCATATTTTGGGTCTATGAACATGCATTTTTTGTGCTTCTAAAAAACATTAGACTTTCTTTTCTGTCTGATATTACTTTCTCTGCGTCAATATTTGGCATCTCTAGTCTGGTCAACTCATGATTCCAAGCTATTTTCTTTTTCATTTACTTTTCCTCTTCCTATTCTGTTCCCTTCTTCATCCCTCTTCTTCCTGTCATTCCTCTCCTCTCTTTCTTTCCCTTCCCTTCTCTTTCTCTCTCTTCCTATCTCTCTTTATCTCCTCTAATCTACTCTCCTCTTATTTCCTTTCATTTTTTCTATCCTTCTTTTCTTTCTTCCTTTTGTTGTGCTCTAAATCAAACCCAGGATTGCCTTCTGCTTCTGAACTAAGTCCTTCATGCCACAATTTTCTTACCTATAACTATACTTATGTTTTCTTTATTCTTTTTCATACAACTTTTTACCACATCCTTCAAGACTCAAAATATAAAGTCATGCTTAAATAAATACAAAGAAATAGAAAAAAATTCCTTGTATACTTTCAGATCATTGGGGATTAAAACTGGAACTTAACAGAAAATAAACTGAAGAAAATACACAAATACCTGGAGACTAAGCAACTTACTACTGACCGAACAGTGGGTCACAGAAGAAATCAGAGAAGAAATTAAAAACTTCATAGAGTTAAATGATGAAGGATGTATATATTATGTTAGAATCTGTAGGACACAATGAAAGCAGTATTTGAGGGAAATGTATAACCATAAATGAACACATAGAAAGTACAGAACAATCACAAGTAAACATGTTAATGGTTTGCTTTAAGGACCTAGAGAAATAAGAGTAATCCAAACCAAAAAGCTGTAGAAGAAAGGAAATTATAAAGATCAGATCAGAAATTAATGAAACTGAAATTTAAGAAAATGATTAATGAGACAAAGAACTGGTTCTTTAAAAGAATAAACAAGACTGACAAACCTCTAGCCAACCTCACCAAAAGAAGAAAAGAAAAAGGACAGATTAACACACTTAGAAATGAAAAGGGTGAAATTACAAGAGACTCTACAGAAATTCAGACTATTATGAGAAATTATTTTGAATATTTATATTCTGAAAAAGTTAGAGAATTAAGAAGAAATGGATGACTACCTAGAAAAATGCAAAATAACACAATTGTATGAAGAAGACTTAAAAATCCTGAATAACTGCATTCCATACACAGAAATAAAAGCAGTGATAAAAGCTCTACCTACACATGAAAGCCTAGGACAAGATGAATTCACAACAGATTTTTTTCATTATTTCTGGGAAAAACTAGCTCCAATTCTTCTTAAACTGTCACATGAAGTTGAAAGAGAAGGACTACTTCCAAACCATTTTTTGGGAGCTAGCATCACCTTAATCCCAAAACCAGACAAAGATATAACCAGGAAGGAAAATTATAGACCAATATCATTAATGAATATAGATGTAAAAATTCATAATATTCTGGCATGTAGAATCCAATAAATAATCAGAAATACCACACATGATCAAGTGGGTTCCATTCCTGGGATGCAAGGCTGGATCAACATATGTAAACCAATCAGTGTAATACATCATATCAACAAGAGCAAAAACAAAAAACACATGATCATCTCAATTGATGCATAAAAAGACACCGATAATTCAACACCCTTTCATGATGAAAACGCTGAGAAAAATAGGTATAGAAGGGCCTTATCTCAAACTCGTGAAGCCATATATGACAAAAGACAAAGGTATAGGCAAGGACTTTCTTCTTTTTTATTTACTTATTTTTTGAGACAGGGTCTCACTCTGTGGTCCAGGCTGGTCCTGAATTCACTTCAGAACCCAGACGTCTCAGCCTCCGGAGTGCTGGGATTATAAGCGTGCACCATCACACCCAGCTTATGTGGTGCTGGGGAATCGAACTCGGGTACTTAGCACTTGGCTTAGCGCTTGCTCAAGCGCTTTAATGCTGAGCCATTCCTCCAGCCCTGGCAAGGGCTTTCTTAATAAGACACCAAAAGCAAAAGAAATAGCCCCCAGAATTAAAAGATGGCATTATGACAAATTAAAAAGTTTCTGCATGGCAAAGAAATTTATCAACAGTGTAAAAAGAGAACTAACAGATTGAGAAAAAATATTCAACAATAATATCTCAGATAGAAGGTTCATAACTAGAATATGCTGGAAACTGAAGAAAAGGAAGGGCCTCAAAGTTAAGGATCTGATTAGAAAACAGGCAAAAGAAATAAATAGGCATTCTGAGATGAAGAAGTTCAAATATCCAATAAATATACAAATAGATGTTCAACATCGTTAACCATTAGAAAAAAGCAAATCAAAACGTCAATGAGATACCAACTAACTCCAGAGAGAATGGCATATATCAACAACACAAACAGCAATCAGTGCTGGCAAGGCTGTGGGGAGAAAGGAACCCTCCTGCACTGCTGGTGTGAATCTAAACTGGTACAACCACTATGGAAAACAGTATGGAAGTTTTTCTAAAGATTTGAAATAAATATCCCCATTTGATCCAGTGATACCTCTCTGGTAATTTTCCCAATAGAGTTAAAAACAACATATAACAGAGATACATGTATACCCATGTTGATAGCATACCAACTAACCATAGCTAAAATGTGGAAGACACCCAAATACCCATGAACAGAACAAAGGATACATAAGCTGTGATATTTAAACACAATGGAATACAACTCATCTATAAAGACAGACAGGTTGGAGGCTTTTATAGGTAAATGGTTGCAACTGGAGACCATCATACTCAGTGAAGTGAGTCAGACACAGAAGATTCAATACCGAATAGTTTCCCTGATATGAGGAACCTAGATCACAATTGTTTCATTGACCTCTTTTCCCATTTTATTGATATGTGTAAGTGCAAAATTTAAGGTTTACAGTGAAGTTGAACATTTTGTGCACATATGTATCTTGTCAAGGTGACAAGGACTTTCCTGCTCTCCTTTTGTCCCTCTCGCTACCCACCTCTCCCTCCCTCCCCACCTTACCTCCCTGGTACACTTTGTTTTTCACTTTATGTTCTATGAGATAATTGTGATCTGAGTTTCACATATCAGAGAGACCATTCGGTGTTTTACCTTCCGCTTCTGACTCACTTCACTAAGCATGATGTTCTCAAGTTTCTTCCATTTGCCTGCAAAAGCCTCCACACTGCTGGACTTTATAGATGCATAGTATTCCAGTGTGTATCCTTTTTGTTGTTGATGGGTATTTTGGTGTCTTCCACAATTTAGATATCGTTAGTTGTGCTGCTATGAACATGGGTATACATGTACCTCTGTTATGTGTTGTTTTGACCTCTTTTGGGGATATTCTCAGGAAGGGTATTGCTGTATCAAAGGGGATAGTTATTTCTAGTATTTTGAGAGACCTTCATACTGCTTTCCAGAGTGGTTGAACGAATTTACATTCCCATCAGCGGTGCAGGAGGGTCCTTTTCTCCCTGCAGCCATACCAGCACTGATTACTATTTGACTTGTTGATATAGGCCATTCTCTCTGGAGTTAGATGGTATCTTAGCATTGTTTCAATGCAATTCCTATCAAAATACCAACAAATTTCTTCAAAGAACTTGAAACAACAATTCTTAAATTCATGTGGAAACAAAAGAGACCAAGAATAGCCAAAGCAATCCTGAGCAACAAGACCAAGGCAGGAGGCCTTACAATACCAGACATCAGGCTGTACTATAAAGCAATAGTTGCAAAAACAATTTGATACTGGCACAAAAACAGACAGACCAGTGCAACAAAATTGAAGATGCAAAGACAAATCCAAATACCCTCAGCTACTTAATCTTTTACAGAGGGGCCAAATGCATACAATGGGAAAAGGACAGCCTGCTCAACAAATGGTGCTGGGATAACTGGGCATCCACATGCAGAAGAATGAATATAGTCACACACCTATCACCATGCACCAAAACCAAATCAAAGTGGATCAAAGACCTAGACATTAACAGTGAAACACTGAACCTCCTAGAAGACAAATTAGGAAAAGTATCTAAAAGACATAGGGATAAGCAAAGACTTCTTTGACAAGAAACCAAAAGCAAAAGAAATTATTTCCATTATTAACAAATGGGATCATGTCAAATTAATAAGTCTCTGCACAGCAAAAGAAACTATCAACATTATGAAAAGAGAACTAACAGACTGGGAAAAATATTCACCACCAACATCTCAGATAGGAAGCTCATAACTAGACTACACAAGGAGCTGAAGAAAAGTAAGTCTACCAAAATAAAGGATCTTCTTGAAAAGTGGTCAAATGAAATGAAGAGGCAGTTCACTCACGAAGAGGTTCAAATGGCCAATAGATACGTGAAAAGATGTTCAACATCCCCAGCCAAACTTCATTGATAATCATGGGAACTGGAAGGGAGAGGAGGGAGTGGGAGGTTTCAACATGGAGAAGAGGAGGATTTGTAATTTTGCCACAATGTGTATGTGCACAAATACTCAGATCAATGTAAATTTTTGGATTGCATATATATATATATATATATATATATATATATATATATATATATATCAATAAAATGTGAGGGAAAGAGACAACATGTATTATTTTATCTATGTGAACTTGAAAGGATTATTGCCATTAGCAGTATTTTATTTCTTTGTAACAATACAGTAACTATTCTTTATGTCACTATTCTGTCACCCATTTATCTCTTATTACATGAAGACACTAGTCATTCACTACATCTTAATGTGCATCTAAACACCTATATGAATTTTTCATTCTCTTTTTTATATGAGACGGATGAATGAATGACAATTACTGCATTTTCTTATTTCAGATAAATAGACATAATGATTGGCCATATCCAAAAGCTTGCATACTATCACCATGTATTGGTCATGTTAAAGTACATTGCCTAAGCAACCTGATTATTTTTTTTTTCTTCCTTTGGAGTTTCCAGAAAGAGACATCACCACCAACATCTCTGAGAACAAATTGTATGTATTTAGCACTTCTTCAACACTAAATCTAATGAATATGAATAGAACTTCATCTTACCTCCAAGATTAAAAATAATCCATTGTGCAATTTTCTTTTTTTAAAAAATGATTCTAGACATATGTATAATCTTCTTGCAAATAGAGAGCAGTTTCTTTCTATCTCAAATGCAAAAACAACATAATTGTTTCTATCTACTGCTTCCACATACTCATTAAAAAATAGCTACTGAGTGACATGCACTGCAACTTCTGGCTTATCTAACTTTAATGAAAGAAGGCAAATTTCTTTCATGATTGTGCAATTTTGGCAGTCTACACACATCAGTGAAGAGTTGTGGTGTTTCTCATGTCACACAATTATCATATTCTATGAGGCTTAGAAACTTCTCGACAGAGTTCTTGATTCTCATAGTTCGATGTTGTTGAGACACAGGGGCACACTGCGAGAACTTTGGGTGTGGGTGTCAATCATTTGTGATCTTTGGTTCAGGCTAATGTTACCCATAGTGTTTATTGCCGGGCAGCATGTTTACATGTTTACTGTATCTTCATGTGGGTTTCTTGACCAATGGTACTCTCTTAGTGTTACAAAAATTTGTATGGTCTTATCTGTTTCTGAGGTCAAATTCGAAATGGAATCATGCATACTTCTCTTATACTTCATCACAGAAGACAGTTTAGTCATGAATTTACCTCCTATAAAGTACAATTTCTGGCAAGGTGTTTAAGCCACCTCATATATTCACTGTGATTTGAATAACTCAAAAATGAAAGGATACAATTTACATACATTTAAGGGTTAATAGGTTAAAAACTTAAGCTGAGACTGGTAACTGGAGATGGGGCATTTGGGAAATAATGTTAAATAAGGCCATATAGGTAGGATTCTAAAACAGTGAGACAGTGGCTTTGTGAAAGTAAAAATACTGAGCTTAGTCTAACTTACTGTGTGATGTCTCGCACTGTGTAAGAACTTTTCAGAGTCCCTCTTGCTATGAAGACCCTCCTGAGAGGAGGCTTTCTGAATTTTGGACTTTTGTAATCAGAGAGAAAACAACCATTTATCCCTTGTAGATTATGAGGCAAAGGATTGGGTATTCAAATACAAGAATAACAAAGTGACTTCAGTACTGTACACACACACACACACACACACACACACACGGTCACACACACCTATGTATATGTGTATATATACATATATGTGTGTATTTATATATATGTACATATGTGTACAATGCATAATGTAACAGACAAGTTCCTATTTTTATTAAAATAAATATGCTATTCATCTAATTTTTTAAAAAGCTTGAAAATGCTTGCCATGTTGTTTTAAATTTTAGAATTTTTGCACTAGGTGTAATGAAATAGAAGATATATTTATCAACATATTTCCTAATTATTTTATTTTTCTGACTGTAATACATTTTAAAATTAAATTTTCAATCATTGTTTAAAATCATATTCAAGAGAAACATAAAATTTTGTGATATCCATAAATCTGACTTGTTATGTTTGTCTATTCAATCTCAGTGCTGGCTGCATTAAACACAGCTGGGCTTTAACAATACACCTGTTCTGTGGTTTTATAAAAAATATTGAGTGTTCAATTTTTTTAGTAAATTGAAAAGGAATTATGAAACAGTAGCATGTAGTACATTGATTTGCCATTAAGCAGATGGTTAGTACCATTATTTGCACTTTCATAGGATTAACACATCTTCGTTTTTTCTAGATCAAAGGAGAAATTCTTGCAAAGTTGCCTAAGGGTAGAAATTGGGATGAGTAATTCTTTTCTCTTTTGCATTTTATCAGACTTAACTAAATACAGGTGAATTTCATCAGGGAAAATGTTGATTCGTTTTGCATCTCACATTGTAAATTTGTACAACAAAAAGTATCACATGACTTCATTGCCAAGCTACGTGCAGCAATCCACTTGGTCACTGTCTTTTTAAAAGGAGCACAATTTTCTCTAGAGATCGATCATTCAGCACAACTGGAACACACCAAACCAAAAGCTAAACATTACTTCCCACTCCCAACTGGCCTTCTTTGCGTTCATTGAAACTTTAACTTGTTAGCATTAACACTTTGAGCATTAAAATTCAACTTCTGAAGATGTTTTTAAATTTTCCAGGATTGTTACAATAGTAGTATTTGAGTATCTTCAGTGGGCATAAATTTTCATAAAAATAAATCATGCATCCATATATTTAGCCACAGAATCACTATTCAGATTTACAATCTAAACTATAAGGCCTAACTTCAAAAAGTTAGTAACTGCTTAAAAGGGTGATATAAACCTATTCTAATATTTCCACAGAATGATATAATCAATATTTGATCATTATGTTATTTAAAGGTATGGAAATCTTGAAAAATATTAATATCAATTTATTTACAATATTAAATTTAGATCAAGAGCAAAATAACAGCAAGCAACGAGCATTAAGCAACAAGAGATAAAAAAGATCATCCAGAGTTCCATATTTCCACATGACCAGAAATAGTGATATGCCTATGTCCTAAGTTGCATTGAAAAGTATTAAGTTTTTGAAAAAAAATGTAAATGCCTTGGTTAACTATGGAAAGGAAAGACCTATCAAAAGGAAAATGCAACTGTTACTTACTGAGAAGTATCATTATAACTCCCATGAAATTTAAACAAGGAAAACTTTTAGAAATATAAACGACAAAATAAAAACCCAATTTTGCATGCAGGCTCTGATTCTGAATCTTACTTATAATCTGATATCATTGGAGTCTCTGTGGTTCTTGTGTGCTTCATAATAGAAAATTTGAATGCATAAGGATGGCTCATTTCTCATTACTTAGAAATCGATGACTTGTGATTTTGAATAGGGCATATGACATAAATGGATTGAGTCATGAGGATTAGGCAGTAGTGGCTGCTAAGTGCCTCTTTCTACAAGAGCCTGGGAATGAGCCCCTTATAAATCAGTTATTCGGATCTGACCTGACTTTGCTCTGAATCGCTCATCTTGTCTTTTTACCGATTATAATTGCTTCTGAGAGCTAAAAGAAAAAAATCTGAAGTGTGTCTATATTGCAAACTCAGAAATTCATGAATCTGATCAGCGTAAGTGTACAGTCTTCAATAAGAAATCATAAATACATAATTAAATAAAATGCACTGATAAAACATTGCACCCTCAAATAATTTGATTTAAATTATAATACATCATGTATTGCTTACCAAAATTAACTCAAAATCTGGTGAAAATCTTAAATTTAATATTTGACACCGTAAAGCTGGAAGAAAATTAGTATAAGTTGAATTCTTGTGTTTCCCAAAAGCTGCCATGCTGAAAGCTAGCCCCAGTATCATGCCACAGGAACAAGGGGTCCTCAGGTGATGATCAGATGGTGATTACTCTCAGGAGTCCTAGAAGATTAATCTCATGAGTAGAGGCTCATTCTCATACATAAAAATGAGTCCCCTTGGCATTATTGACCGTGTTTCTTGTCGCTAGATATAATAGCCAACATCCACTCTTACGGGAGAATTTAAATCGAGTCACAGTTGCAGGAGACTTAGTGGAAGCCCTACAGCCTCCAGGACACAGGCCTAAAGGAGGAGAAATAACTTTATAATAAATAATAATAAATAATATAAGGTTTTAAAGAAATCATGGATGCTAATGATTAATAACAGAATGATTCACTAGGTGATTTCTATACTGGAGTCAAAGTACTAACACTCCCATATTATGAATTTTAAAAATAAACATATTTAATTATCCAACCATGTCGTAAATTCTTAAAGAGGGTATCATTCCTCTCAGGAAATTGAAAAAGCTGACTTGTTTTATTGTTTGCAGGACAAAATTAGGTCAGAAACTTTCAGATCTTCACCAAATTTTCTGTTTTATCTGACATTACAAGCAAAAATGATTTTGAGTGCTCACTTTACAGCTAGGCCTTGTAATTCCTCAGAGATGTCAGAATCATTTCAGTAATTCTTGACAAACATCAACATAAACTTTCCGTGAGTAATCCACTAATTTTACTTTGAAGGAGACCTTCTATGCTTACATTGGAGACAGAAGTATCTTGTGGAAGGACAAACAAATGTGAAGTGGATAATTTTAATCTCATATTAGAATTTTACTCAGCCTAAGTAGCCACCATATGGCCGGTTTCTTTTCCGCTAAGTGTTGGGAATATTCTTTACCAACTGCCTCTCTTGGTAGTCAGAGGAAGGAATTATAATACATCATGTACACAAACAAAATGTAATTGTTTAGTTCTCTGTAATTAAATCTTACTCCTTTATTACATAGAATACAGTTAACTATGCTCCTCTCTATATCCAATTATTTTCATATTTATAAAAAACAGTATAAAAGGTTTATGTTTTAATTTGCCAGCTTAAATGTTATTATTTTAATGTATCTTACATATTTGGGGTTTTATATTGTATCCAAAGGTTAGATATGAAGCAATCATTTCTAAATCAAGAAGAAATTTTAAATTAATGAGGAAACCTGTTTATTTATAAAACACACTTCTGCCTCCATATCACAGAATTATTCTTTAATTATTATATTTAATTATTCATTATTCTTTCTAACTTTCCAAAGAATTGCTTTATGATTTTTAATTCATGATGACTTAATATAACTGTAAAATAAGTTTAATACTGTTTGTAGTAGAGAACTTTTACTAGTTTATAGTTTAGACCTACCTTCACCTAATTTCTGAGTTTGAATTTTTAATAAATTATTGAGAAAGAGCCCTTCCCACACTTTAGCTTACCATTCTGTTGTTCTATAATGTGGGCACATTTAGAGAAAGAAAGTTTCCCATTCACTAGCTTCATACTTTGCCACAAAATACTATTGTAGAGTAAGAAGTTTTTGTATCTTAAGCAGTGGTTTGCCTTCCAGTCCCACCGTAGGAGTTCTATGTTTGGTAATATTCCAGTAAATTCAGGATGACTTAATGTATATATATCCACTTATTTAAGAAAGGCAAGTCAAATTACAGAGCCAGGCTTTACCTCCCCAAAATCTTTTCCTTTTTCTGTCTTTTATATGGTCTATTTAAGGAGTACTTTCATTTTCACATAATAATCTTTATTTTCACAGAATGTTAATAAGCCTCATAATAAGGGTTATTGCACCAAAAGCTTTATGTTCAGCACTCAAAACACAATCTGGCTTTTGCACTTGAAGTTCATAAAACTTGCGTCAATAGGTTTGCTTTCATGCCTTTCTTCTATTATTTTGAAAGTAGTCTATAAGCCCTCCACGTGTGGATTCGGCTTGAGAACATTGGCCTACCATTGTAATAATAGGTCAGCCATTATTTTTACCTGTTTGTTTCCTTCCACTGCAATTTTCTCTCATTTGATATTCAGTACATATAGACACCTTATACTGTAAACAGAAAAAAAAATCCTCAAAAACTGCAGTCTCTGACTTGCCCGTAATATAATTTTAAATGTAGATTTCACTTTCACAGAGGTAATGGGACACTCGAGGCTTGTGATAGTTTCTATGGAATGTTATAGGAAGAGGACGCTGACCATCCAGCAGATTGGGGAGTTTGGGCTGAAGTTTGCAGAGAATTCACATCAAATATGGAATCGCCCTCATGGTTCAATCTAAACATTAAAGCGAATTTTCCTTGGGTTAAGTATGCTCAGACACTTCCAAACCTCTGTTGTTATCTGAGTTTAAGCTTTGAAAAGTGAGAGGAAAATACCTAGAATGTGATCTCACTTCTTATTTATGAATTACTTTATTTATATTAAAATCGTGTGGTTCAAATTCTGTTTCCATTGTTGAATTGATGTAGAAAGTAACTGGAGGTGAGTGTACGATTGCTGTAAGAAGGAAGCCCTAGGATGCTCCAAGGAAAGACTGGATACAGCAGCAATGTCTTTGCAGTCCAGCAACACGGAGCCATTGTAGGACATGTCGAATTATGTCACCCAAATAATCCGTAGTAATTGTTCTTATACACCTGTATGTCACATACTCTATGTAGATTATTTATATAAAGTGGATTAATAATGCCACTAACACATCATGTTCACTTATTAACATATCCTTCCAGTTGAATAACTTTATAGTACTCACTGTTGTGCATTATTTCACAGCCTGAAGATTACGGTCATATTGCATGGATAATTGATGCAGGCATATTTATTTCACCAATCACAATTCATTTTGTTTAAATTAACTTTCAGTTAAAGTTATACTTTTGTTTCAGTATTATTTAACACTTCAGTTGAAAGGTTTAAGCCCATCTTGGTCACAAAAATTGACTGTATTCCAGTCAGTGGTGAAGTCGAGTGCGGGGACCCATGGTTGCTCAAAAGTCTAAATCAAGCATAATTACCACATCTTACATCAGAGGCGGTTACCGTTAGAGTAGTGTTGGGCAAATCGTCGCATGCTAAGCCAAAGCACGTTGGCTTGGAGGAAAGAAGAGTGCTGACTGATGGTTCCAGGTTCCAGGACATCAATTGTTTGTTGTTTGTTAGTTTGTGACTGTGTGTGTGTGTGTGTGTGTGTGTGTGTGTGTGTGTGTGTGTGAGAGAGAGAGAGAGAGAGAGAGAGAGAGAGAGAGGGTCTTGCTCTGTAGTGAGTTCGGAACTCACTTTGTAATCCGGACTAGCCTTGGACTCATGCAATCCTCCTGCCTCAGCTTACGAAGAACTGGGTTACAGATGAGCACTGCCACACCCGGCATTTGTGTTACTTGGAAAGTGAACTTGGGCCTTGGGTTTGCCAATATTTTTATATATTAAATTTTATTATATACACAGAAAGATAAATATACATTTATAAAATGTTGATCCCTGAAAAATCATAGATCAGACTTTATATATATATATATATATATATATATATATATATATATATATATATATATATATTCATTCACACATAATGGTACCAATGAGTGTGGGTACTGTGTTCACGTATGTTACATGTCAGCATCCCAGTACCTTCATCCTTCTCTTTCTGGCCCTCCTGCATAATTTCCATCCCCTTACTCCCACCGTCATGCTCATGTGGTTCTGTAGGATGCCTGTATTCTGGGTTCTCATAGTAGAGGAACTAGGCGACATTTTACCATTTGTGTTTTGCTGACTTCAGTGAGCATGATGTTCTCATGTTACAAGCATTTACCTACAAAAGCTCCGTATCAACCTGTCTTTATGAGAGTTTATGTTGCTTTTAATATTGATATGGCCTATATGTATTTATAATTTAATTACTAAAATCTAATATTTCATTCTCTAATACTTGAATATTTTATTAGATTGGTTTTGAGTAGTTCAACCATACAACGAGTAAGGTTTCAATTTCATAACATTCAAGCAACTAAATTTGCTATATTTCCTCATACTTTTGCATAATCTATATAAACCTATCCATCATGTATTAACCTTCCATCTATTGTAATATACATTTATCTTCAGATCCCATTATAAAGCTGTTGGTTCCTGATCATAAATGAGAGTTGTGTTTTCTGCAAAAGTTTACGAGTTTAGTCTGTTCAGAAATTATTAATCACGCCCCGATTTCCCCATTTACTCTCTTTTTGTTTTGAGACAAGGTCTTCCTTCTCTAGCTCTGTGATTCCAGCTGGTCCAAAACTCACTCTGTAGCCCAGACTAGCCTTGAACTCAGGGCATTCCTCCTGCCTCAGACTCCCAAGTGCTGGGATTACAGGCATGGCCACCACACCCAGCTTTATGTGAAGCTGGGTATAAACTCAGGGCCTGGCGCTTCCAGGGCAACCACTTCACTCACTGCATCCCTTCCCGTTTATTCTTGCATCTCCTAACTAATTGAATGTTTTTGCTAATCAATTTTTCCCCATCACTCTTTCTTAAATGTGATTTCAAGTATGATAATCTGTGACCTTGTCACAGAGGTTACTCAGTCTCAAAAACAAATTCATTTTTCTTATAAGGTAAAGAAATTGAGAAATCTTGACAAAACTATTCCAGACAGGCTTTTTTTTCCTTTAATATCAAGAGGAAGTCTGATTAAAATTAGAGACAAAGACTCTTTTTTAGTATTTCAATTCAAATGATAAAAGTTTGTAAAGATGGGTATGTTTATCTTGATTTAGAATTATAAGTATGTGTATGATATGAGTTTAAATACTGCATAGTATTTTATAAATATGTAAATTTTATGTTAAACAAATTGATGAAAAACATAAGTTCCTATTCACATCTGAATAATGTAGTTATTCATTAATATTTAGAGTGAAGTAATTTACATATATTCAACTCTGTATCTTATAAAAAGAAATAATTGCTGTAGTACTTTCAGCAACCTATTGCTACTTTTATATAGTTTAATAAATCAATAATGATTGAATAGTTGCAAACACAAAGAGCTAAATAGTTATCATGATAATTAATATTGGAGAAAACAATGAGTGAAAAGGAGAATCAAATTCATTAAGTTCCTGTAAACATTGCAAAAAATAAAAACCCATCCAGTGAATGTATAGTATAATGTAATTTTCACCACTTAATATGCTAATCTATGTTTATGGAATTTTTATCAAATGTAAATATTCTTCAGCCATAGTTATTTTAAATAAGTACTTTTGCAAACATAGACTTAATTGCTTATAATGTAATCCTTTGTTTCATGAATGCTTTTCTTGTATGAATTAACCATCTGACTTAGTGCTACTGTCTGTGTACACCTTATTTTTTGTTGGTTAACATCAAGACATTTTCATATTCCTTGGTTTGATTTTGGCTGTTTAATAATAGAGGGAAATGTAGAATTTCGTGTTCTTTATTACAGAAATATTGATGATGCAAAATTTTAAAATCTTTGATAGAAAACAGGATTATCTGTCAACTTTTAGGAGATATTTTCAATAACCTTTGCTTTCATGGGGATTTTCAGGGACTTCCTCCTTTGCATTATGTGGATTTCTGACACACTGGGTCACAAAGAAGAGTTTTGTTAAGTATCTAAGTGATAAGAGAGTGCTAAGCTAATGTTAAAAATACTTGTTGTTCGATTCTATTTGAGACTGTAAAAAAGAAAAGATCCACTTGTATTGCCGATTTACCTTTGTGACACTCTATTACAGGACTAAAATATACTTTGCCTCAGTCCTCTGAATCTTGTATTGCAGGTCTCCATTAAATTCTTTAAAAATAAACTAACATGGATTAGGCAACATATTTGGAATGCATACAGATAAAATATTTGATTGCAATATTATATAATTTATTTCTTGGACACATAATAAAATGAAGTAAACAACTTTACCCTGTGAGTGTAGGAGTCACAAAAGATACATTTCTTTAAAAGTCACTGGTTGGATTAGAAAGCTAAGATAAAAGTCAATATTTTTATAGTATTTTCTCTTCTTAAGCAACTTTCTTCAGTTCGTGGAAAGCTTTGCTGTCAAATTACTTACTGAACATCATGATACATTTTTTTTCTTTTAAAAAACATTAAACGTAGGCACGTGTGTGTTTCTTCTTCTTGTAGCAATGGTTATACTGAGCAATCTGGAACCAAATACAACTTATGAAATCAGGGTCGCAGCTGTGAATGGCAAAGGACAAGGGGACTACAGCAAAATAGAAATATTCCAGACGCTACCAGTTCGTAAGTGACAGTCTCTGGCTTCTTCCCCACTGCCTCTTCCTTCGCTTACAAATTTAATGGAGTTTAAAATGTAGAGAGATTCTTCAGTTTGGGAGAGTTGATTATATTTCTTTTAAAGTGATTTCTAAAAATAGTGGCATCTCACTTGATAACCTTGCTTTAGAGCTCGACAAAGAAGAAAAGGGCACGGGGTAGACACGGTCCAACCTGCCCTGAGGAAATTGCGCTTATTCCCAGGATGATTAACCTAGTCTTTACACTTCAGATTCTTCTCAGTGAGATGGCAGAACAACGGTCATTTAATATTTCCAAGATTTTGTTCTTATGCTGAATAACACTTATTGACTTTATCTATTATTCAAATTATCTATTATACAAATTGTGGTGACCCTAAATGTAAGAATTGGATAACGTTACTTTTTTTTTTTTTTTTTTTTGATCACTTCAGGGGAAAAACTACTATTGGCTTTTTCTCATAAACACCTTGTGTGAGATATTTACAAGTCAATTGAATTTTTATGAAGTTAATTTGACAACATTTATCGCAAAACAAAAAAATTTACAACAGTGGTATATAAATCTACTTATTTTAAACACATATTAGGAATGTGAAATTGGCCATCATGAATTTACTCACCCTAAACCCTAATTTTCACCAAAACTATTCTGATGATTCTCATACAGTCTGTTCAAATAAATTGCTTTTCTCTCTCTCTCTCTCTCTCTCTCTCTCTCTCTCTCTCTCTCTCTCTCTCTCTCTCTCTCGTTAGGGTCTTCCTCGATAGCCCAAGCTAGTCTTGAACTCCTTGGTGTAGCAGCCTAGGCTCGCCTTGAATTCAGGACAATCTGCTTGGCTCAGCCTTCAGAGTGCAGGGATTACAGGACCACACCACCACCCACAGCTTTATGTGGTGCTGAGGGCCTTGCACTTATGAGGCAAACCCTTTAACCTCTCTGCCTTTTCTTGAATCCAGCACCTCATTTTCCCCCCATGAGAGTTCTCACACATATGTATCAACTCCTGGTCAAACCTCCCACCTGCTTCCCTTAATCCATCTGTCCCTTACCTAAAATTCTCAAAGGCCCACTTTAAACCTTTCTGTCCCCACGCCCAATAAAACTTCACCTTCCTGCTACCTCACATCTCTGCTGTCAGTTGTCAAAAACTTCTCTCCATCATGAGCCACAGCTGTGTGGAGTTTTACTCCTCCCTGCAACTGTGCATCATGTTTTTCTTTTCTGTTCTGGCAACACGTAGGTCTATGAAAAGCGAGTCCATGATAGAAACATGACCTTGTTAGTAATACTGTGGATAACCAATCCAGTTTTCTTTCTCCACCTTCGAGGCGTATCTTCCCCTGGGTGCTCCTATTTTATTCTCAGTGTTTGAATAATAATTCAACACCATCAATATATCATTCCTTCCCTTCCTTTAAAATTAGAATATTTTATTTTTATAGCGCACAATTGCTGACTCACTGTCTTTTCCTAAATGCAGTGAGCAGATTGAAAATTAAATATCAGACTAGTTTAAAATAAATAAGTATTTACCTGCTTCTTGGGACTTTTTTGAAGTTCAAATTAAATGATGTTGGCAAAGTACTTAATATGATTTTGTATAATTACTTATTATTATTTTGCATGACAATTCTATTCTGAGAACAGAAACCATAACTTTTAATCTAAATCTCTCCAATAGAATAAATATATTTATTCTGAATTTTTTTGGAATAATTATTAGTTGTTATAAAATCGCCAAATTTAGTCTACATTTAAGGCTAAATATATTCATAATATTAAAATACTACAAGTATTTTATGCACAATATGTACAAGTTTTTGCTTTATAACTATTCCAATAGCTATTATTAAGCTAATATTGCATTCATGCTATTAAATGATTTTATGCTCTACAGCATGGAATTTCTCTAAAACACGTTTTTTGTAATATGTACATTTTCTTTAAATTTCACTAAATAATTTTAATGGATTATATTCTTTTCATATTTATATATTAATTGAATTAGCTGTATTGAACAAGCTATGACTCTGTAATTTCTTTATTCACTCATCATACACAGCTCTACTGTTATTTTATTTTATTTTTAATGCATACAAGCCAATACATTCCAATGTCATCTGTTGTTTTATTGACCTGCATTTTCTCACGGGATAGGCTTATGCCATGTAATAAATAAAGGTAACTTGTTGAGAATATAAATTCTAGTTTCTTCTGACACGATGACCAACATCTTTGCTTCATTCATTGTACATGGTTTTTCTTGATATTCTTACAAAAAGACTGCATGTTCCAAGGCCCTGGATCATTGCAAACTGAAATGTGTGTGTTTGGGGGTTAGTTTGTGCTATCTCTAGTGGTCCTCATATCCATGCTAATTACCACATCCTTATGGCATTAGATGACACTGACAGACCGACAGACTGAGGCGAGGGTGTGCTCAGAAGCACATCAGTTCCTTGACATACAACAGGGAGATCCTAGTCTAAGTTACCACGCAGTGATGAAACTAATCACATAGAAAATTCCTACAGTTCATTAGGGCCCTATTATTTCCAAAATATTTTCAGCTTCTTCATAATACAAATATGTTTAAAGAATAGCATCAAAAGTAAGTATATTCATAAAACTAGAAAAGAGTAAGCTAATGAAATAAAAATATGTATAACACCAACTTTTTAAACTGTACATAAATTTAAATGTAGGAAAGAAAAAATTCTAATTAAAGTAGAATAAATTACTGTTTGCCATTGTCTGTCTTGGCAGGTATTTAATCAAAGCAGTTTCATGTGTTAATATAGTTATATTGATTAAGTTTTTAAAATATTTACAAAGAAAACTTCTATTAATAAAGCATGAGTAATGCAAAGTATTCCAAGACCTTTTATTCATCAATACAAATAATATATTTCATCTTGAGTCATCACAATTTGTTATGATAAATCTGGATTTATGATGTGGCTCCTTCCAGATTGTGTAAATCCGATTCAGGTTGTGTCACAACAAAGAGTCAATTTTAAATGGTAAATCTAGGATAACAGAATGTATTTTGATATGACAGTGTTCATGAATTTCATGATGTCAGAGTGTTCTCTTAAAATGTTGGATTTCTAGGTGCGTGAAGTGTGCACACATGAAGAAATCATTTTTTTTTTTCAAATCTAGGTGAACCGAGTCCTCCATCCATCCATGGGCAGCCGAGCAGCGGGAAGAGTTTTAAACTCAGCATCACCAAACAGGATGACGGAGGCGCCCCGATTTTGGAGTACATCGTGAAATACAGAAGCGTAAGTCACCTGCTTCTTGCTGCCATATATCAGGTTATTCACACTTCACTGAGTGGCATCGAGTTTTAGGGTGGACAGGACAGTGAAGATATATTCAATAACAGTAATGTATGGATGAATTTTCTTTCTGAAATGTGTCATATTAAAGCACGAATATTTTCTTTTGGTAAAGTCTAATCACAGAGCCTCAAAATAATCAAATGGGTTTTATTTTATGATTTCTAAGTGAGAAAGATTTCCTCTCTTTCTTATAAGCCTTGCAGAATCTCTCCACTTGCTTCCCTGCATGATAACTTCAGTATAAGTTTTGCTGTCCATTTCGCTCACTCTGGGCTAGTTTATTAGCAAATCACACCTCAGAATGAGGGATTGAAGTCAAATATATAGATTGTTTTATCTTTAATAATTATCAAAGACTGCTCAAGGTAAACTTTAGCAGAGTGAGCTGTTCTTTCAGACTTGATTGGCACGAGCTGGTAGGAAACTTTGGACAGTTAAGAGATATGAGGGTAAGGTAAGAAAGATATCAGCTATTTATTAGATCAGGGATAAAATTTCCCCATGGCCTTTGTTTTTTATTTTTATCATCAATATCGATAGCTAAATTTATTGCCACATGCCATTAAAAGTGTTTTCTCCTCAAAATATTTCCATAGGTAACACGTATTTGTCTATACTATACAATATTAAATATAAGATCTCTATGTTTGTATAAAATTTCAGTATTTTCCTACAATCCACAATGTTCTATATAATAATATTTCTACTTCTGTATTCACACATCTGAGGTTTAAGAAGTAATACAAAGGGAATTTAATTTAGAATGCCATACTTCAATAATTAATTTTAGATATCATTTTAATCTTTAAAATACGATATTAAAATTCCCTTTACAAGGCAGCTCCTCATCGAGGGTTCTTACTGGCTCGGATGAACAGTAGTCGTCCGTGCAGGCTTCATGCTTGATCTTCAAGGCGGCTCTGAAACACTCATGGGCCTATGGACGGGACTGACAGTGTCATGGAACGTAGGCTAGATTTCTGGGTCATTTTCATTTGCTCAGGTGGAAACTCTAAGGAAAGCAGATCGTCTCGTTTAAAGACACAGGTCTGAAATGAGTTTGCAAATTGTACTGAGAGACCAGGCTCTGCATGCAGGTTCGAGTCTGCCTTCAACTGTACTCAGAAAAATTAGCAACCCACAGGGAATTGTAACAAAATCTCAGAACAAACAGTAAAATGTAATACCTAGATGCAGGAATATGTCTAATACATCCTTTTTGCATTTAAAATATAGTTGACTTTCTTTTCTAATGAATTGATAGTAGAAATAACACATATTCTATATTAGCTGCAGGCAAGCTTACTGAAAACAATTGATGGTAAAACATTGTTATTTTTGTCGCAGCTTTTTTTTCATTCTTTTATTGGTTACATTCATTATTAAATCATATACAATTTAGAAATATTTCCTTTTATAACCTCTTTCTACTGCAGTCATCTAAAAGTGAAGCTGAAAACTCAGAACACTATTGCATACAATATCCATCCTTCTCAAGCTGTTTGACACGAGTTTAAACATTACATATTTACTCGAAAGTGTAATACTTTATTTATGGAAAGTTGTCAGAAATATTTATATTGATTGTTGTTTTAAACTTGTTCTAGGTTATTTATTTTTTAAAATGTCAATTTGATTTTCAGGAAAAAATACAGTCAAATGATTTTATATTACCAAGAGTGTTTTTAATCTGATAATAAGTAAATTTACTTCTAAACTATAGTAAAATTTTTATGACATTTCAGAAATACAATCATACATCTAGTTTTTTATATACTTTTATCTTTATCATGTTGGCTTTAATCCTTATACAGATTACATTGTCTTTCAAAGAAAGACACTTTTAATTCTCATTCAGAGCATGAAGTGGGGTGAATGAATACAAGAACCCATAAGCTACTCCTCTGAAATTGTGTCTTCTTTTATTAATACAGTAAGACTTTGCAAAGCCACACTGAGCAAAATTAAAATTATGTCTCCTCATATAAGTATGTAATGGACTCTCAATCAAAAGCAGTTAACAAGAAACTTTGAGTTAAAAAGATTATATTTATCTTGAGTTATGTTTATCTTTTTATTGGCTGTCACAAGCCATGTGTAATGGACAGACATCTTGTTGGCCTTTGGAGTGGCCTGATATAAGGGCATCTAGAATTCTATTAAACACTGCAAATGTTTTACAACACTGACTTTTCATTCATGATATTGCCGGTAGTTGGTAGTAGTCTTAGGCAGTGGTGACAGCCAAACCATTCCCTTGATTGTTACTGCATCAATTCAGAGTCATTCATAGTCACTATAGGAGGTATTTTAGAATTCATAATGCTTATTATACACTATAGAAATAGAATGTGTATTATCTTTATCACATATATAAAATATGGTATATAGTATAATATCTGAGTATATTGCAATAACAAATGCCACATATTATATATAATATATAATTATATATACTGTGTATAAAATATGTACATCTTTTATTTTAAACTCATATTTCTATTTTAAATTGAGATCCATATCTTATTTATTTAAATGTATAACTAATTCTTCTGAAATTTATATGTAAAATATGTATGGATATGCATCATTAAATTGCCAAATAACTAAGTTGCTAGTCATAATGAAGTTAGTAAGATTTGAGAAATTGAAATCAGGTGAAATAAATATTATTTTGTGCAATATTAATATAGCTTAGGCTATGATTAATCTTGTGAAAAATTGTCTTCAGTAAGTCTATATCTTCCTTTCATTTTACTAGTCTTCTAATTCTCCTTCCAATTTAATGTTTACAGAATTTTATTTGTTTCCCATTTACCTAATGATTGCATGTACTGTCCCTCCAAAAAAATATTTTTTGTCCATCCGCAGTTCCATCTCTCTTCTCTTTTCCCAAACCTCTCATTTTCAGTTTTCATTTCATGCCCTTTCCTACTTTAATAGTAGTAAAGCTTCTCTTTTTAATATCAGGATGGAAATGATTGATTGCTTAACTTAAACATAGCTGTAACTCACACTCACTCAATTTTTGTGTTACTTATCTTGGAATTATAAGTATTTCTGCATTGGATGCTTCTTTAATAATACAATCTTAAGCATCTATGACCAATATTTCAAAAGGAATTTTTCTATACATTTTTATGTTACAAGAAGAAATTGTTTAGCCTTTGAAACATTTTTATTTTTAATTCATCAAATATAAGGGAACATTTTTCTCATGTTTTTGATGAGCAAACTAAAACCTGGCAAATTTGGTTGATTTGGTGAGCAGAGGGAACAGTTAACAGAAGACAAGGCTTACAGCAGGAGTGGCGAATAAAATACGTAATCCTGGCACTTTGTCTTTCTACCATATAATTCAAGAGTAGGCCTTCATCTAAAGCGTTTCAGCGTTCTTTGCATTGCTCTCTCGTGTGCCTCCCTCTGCACCTTATTCTTCCTGCCAAGCTCATGGTCTTGGCCTCCCATTGGAAATGCTACAATTAAATAAAAAGTTAAAATAATGTAGGCAAATAATGTATAGTCTGGAAAGAAAGAGACTCATGCACGACTTATTTCTTCAAACTTTAGTATCTTTCCAAGATTATTTTATATAAAATACTTGTAGTGTCATTTGATTCGCCTCGCTGTTCTGCATTTATACAGATAAAGCAACATTGGCAGGAGTGTTCTTGATCATCTGGGTTACTTTTTTCTCTGTAAGTTGCAGCCAATTCTGTTAGTTTCTCAAAGATTGTGAGTTCTACAGTGAAGCAAAATACAGCTAAGTAGATTGAGAAGTGACCTAGAGATATGCGAGGCAATCTAATTGCATAGCCTGTATGAGAAAAGGGGTGACTAGGAAATTCAGAAATAATTAACGCTGTTAAGTTTTACCTAGATTTCTTCTCTCTTTGAATTTTTTAACTCTACTGTGCATGAGAAAGCACTTCATAATATTCTCAAAACAAAATAATTGAGATCTAAAATCTATAAATGACCACCAATTTCTAGCAGAGACTGACTTCAGGAATTTAATTTTAATTGTACTGACAAGACCCAAGATTACCCAAGGCTAATCAAGTGAATGTATAATTTCCTGGAGAATATGAATCAGGAAGCACATTATCCTATGTTATTCTGTAATAGAGCAATGGCTTTGTTCCATCACCCATATAGAAGACAGAATTTGTTAGAGCAAAACATGGGTTATAAAAATAAAACTAGATAACTCTACGGGCATCTCTAAGATCATAAGGTTAAGCCGTGTATTTGGACATTAAAGGCAAGTAAACTAGTCTAATAGAATTTTTGGAAAAACACAAAATGTTATTTTCAAGTACAGAATATTTTACATACACTTAGATCTTGTAGTGTCACATAACTACATGTAATATAATAAAGATATTTTTATGCTTCCATGAGTTTTTCACAATTGTGGCTCTAATTTAATGAGAGTTATGTGATCAAGCTATCACTTAGTATTGGGATAATAAATGAGTTGTCTGAGCTAAGAATGTCTAAAGAAAATTGGTAGTTTAAAATCAATTGTGAGGAAGACATCGTGCAAACGAGCAACAGTGATTGTAGCATATGCATCTTTGTCTTACTTGACGTTCTTAATCCTTTTGAGTTCAGTAAGTTGTATAATTTCTCAAAATCAACAGGTATTTTGAAAAGGTTATCAAGATAGTAAATAAATAAGTTAGAGCATTGGATCATGATAGAACTTATTTTGAAGTTATTGTATTTTAGTACCTTCCCTGAAACATAATTAGGCAATGAGTTTGGGTTTTGAAATATTTTCCAACAATAAATAGCTATAAATATAAAAGAGTCTGAGGAATTTCAGTGATTTTTTTCTTCTTTTTCAGTGGAAAAGATAATTTTATTCTCCCATTGATACTCCAGAATAGGATGACCCTTGTCTAAATAAATCAATTCAGCAATGAATCAACTAATCCATGTTAAAAGATTGTAAATAGTTGTGTAGCAAATTAACAATTATGAAGACAAAGATTATAACGGCCTGAAGAAAAAAATCAGTAGCTTAAAACCAGTTAGGCCCTTGTGGTGTGCAATATTTTATACAATTAGAAATGCAGAAGGTGTTGTACAGGAAGATATATTTTCTTTTGAGTAATGTTTGGTAGAATCAATGTAAAGATTATGTAGGCAAGTTCGATTCCCCAGCACCACATAAACTGGGCGTGGTGGTGCACGCCTATAATCCCAGCACTTGGGAGGCTGAGACAGGAGGATTGCCATGAGTACAAGGCCAGCCTGGGCTCTGAATTCAGGACCAGCCTGGACCACAGAGTGAGACCCTGTCTCAAAAAAAAAAAAAAAAAAGAAAGAAAGATTATGTAGGATTCAACATGCAAATTTTATCATATTTCAGGACATGGAACAAAGGCAATTAAATCAGTTATGATAGTAGAAAAAAGAAAATTTAAAATTTTTCTGCTATTTAAAAAAAAAACTTGAATGTTACAGAAACACAAGGACTTTATCTTTATTTCGTATGTGCACATGCAAACTTGTTTTAATATAAGTATTTATATATGCATGTTTATACATGCAGTGACACAATCCCTCAAGGTCAAATCCCAATGTTCATACATGCAGATATATGAAGAAAACTATCCAGATTCCCAAATACTTATTCATATCCAAAGAGGCAAAAATAAGCACCCTCTTAAATGATTCTGGAATTTTCTGGGTCATATACATAGCAAATAGGTGACACTTGATTCAGGAAATTAAGAATGTAGAAATGCTGATTCATAAAACTATATTATTTCAGAGAATACAAAAGCTGAAAAACCTAAAATTTACTTCATTATCATGATCTTGCCATTTCTACTGTTCTTTCATTTTATAAATATTCCTGCCTTATTTATTTAAAATTTTGTTGGCTCTACTTAGCTTAAAGCTTGAAAAGCAAGTTAATGGGATAAATTAAGCACTAAAGTACCAAGGAGCCCTTTACCAATAAAAAAAATAATAATAAAATGTGCCTTCCTCCACCTTGTTCAGACATCTTCTCTATATGGAGAGTAGGAAATATTCTCTGATGTGTGGTTATCATGACTTTAAAATCACTGCTAAGATGTGTCCTTAATTGTCATAGGGCCCTGATATTTTCTGACAGAAAAGATTGCTTCATAGAAGTTATGCCAAAGCAATATGACCATTTTTTTTTCAGTAGCTGCCCTTCACCGTTTAATTGGCTTATTAATAATAGCCCTATTCAGAAAATCATCTCATTAAGTTACCTAGGGGAACATTTTGCAACTAGTTATCTTAAATCGGTCCCTGGGCATTTAAACTCTGTAAATTAGGTACTTTGCAAATGCATAATTGAGATTTTCATGCCTAAGGGAGGTTTTGGTAACACCCACTTTAATTTTTTTTTTTTTTTCTATTCCCTAGGTATAGCAATTAAGGAATGAGACTACCTCCTCATATAATGTTGAAGGAAAAAACGAAATTGATTTATACTTGGGAAATAGAACTCCCCTTGGTTCTTTACACTGTTAGTCTAAAATGACAGAGAGTTTTTTAACTTACCATGTTAAAAGCTTCAACAATTAAGAGTTAAATGATATTAACTCAGAAGAGAATATCTTTATGTCTTGTTAGGAAGTTTTCCCTCAAATGCTCAATTCTCAGAAATGGGGTTTGGAGGATTCAGAGTTTCAACTAACATGTTCAGTTCTCAGAAATGATATTTTTGGAGTATTACTTGAAGGACATAAAGTCCATTCTTCTGAAGGACAAGTTTGGTCCTGGGGTTTCCACGGTAAAAGTTAGCATTGTCTGGCCTTTTATGCACATTTCACTTGGCTCTCATACAGATTTCAACCATGTGAATTTCCACAGATCACACGAAACTTCCATGGTAGCATTGACTATGCTGAATTATTGGAGTAACTCCAGGAGAGCTGGAGCAGTATACATGTCTCTACTGCCCTGTACACCTCTGTTCTTTTCATGTCCCTAGCCAATTTTAAATTTCTTTTAAACAATCAACTCACAGTGTCTGCTCTTACATCTCCAGGTGACATTACATCCAGAAGGGGCCTGCCTGGGCCTGGAACTCTATTATAATAATCTCTCTGGAACAACCTTTACTAAACTCTCTAGTGATTCATACATCTCACTTTGTTGTGTGTTTGTTTGGAAATTAAAAGATATTATGTTTGTATGTGTCTTGTTTACGACCATCCTCATGGTTTCTAGAACAGCCCCATTCTCAAGTAAAGGCTGCAAGAGTGAGCTGAGGAATGCAGCCCGTTTGGGGAAACCCTGACTTCTGAGCACAGCCAAACTGTGCTTTTTAAACATGTCTAGTTTTCTTTTTTCCTTAACTTTCTTGTTCATTTCATTACTTAGTCTATTTACATCTTGACCCTGCACTCCTCACATGTCCTTTCCAGTACACATCACAACTCTTTAAATCTTAGAGGAAAATAGGCCATTATGACCAATGTCTTGTTTTAGTTACCTGTTAATTGCTGGGGCAGAATCCCTAACACCTGTATCTTAAGAGAAGAAAGATTTATTTTCGTTTATAGTTTCGGAAGGTTAAAATCCATATGTGGGCAACTGGCAATTGTAGAAGCACATGGTAGAAGTCTAGTCATAGAAAAGCTCTCCATAGCATGGCAGACAGAAGGCCAGGAAGTGAGTCGGTGACTGGAGAGAAAGGCAAAGCCAAAGCCTTCCCAGAAAGAAAGTAGAACAATCAGTCTTCCCCCTTCCTTTGCTCAGTTGGAGCTGTTGGATGGGCCTCCCACACCCAGGTGGCTTCCCCTCCCTCCCTTCCTGGCCCATGGGTCAGTAAAAGACACCAGAAATTGTTGTCTTAGGCATTGTCTTCCAATCTAAAAAAAGTTGCACAGTCCCTCAAGGTCAAGCCCCAAGCATCTGCTCCTGCCAAGAGTTCATGGTTCAACAGGTATCCCACTACAACCACTAATGATATGAAGATTTTGTGGAACATTTCAGAACCAAACCATAATAGATCTCTCAGCAGTTGTATATATCAAAAATAATTTCAAAGGATAAAGATAAGATAATGGTGGTATCAATAATATGAAATCTTGTCTCCTAAAAGACACTTTGTATTTGCAGTTTGCCGGTTTAGTTCAGTTCGGAAGTTCAATTTCACAATCTACTTTAAGAGAATAAATCCCTAATTTTTAACATAAAGTCATAAAACCTGTTACGTTTTGATATTTGAAAAAAAATTGGGAAAATGTGTTTAAACATAAAGTAGCATTAGAATGAAATATGAGGTTAAACAAATTATCTATTGCTATAGCATAATTACAATTTAGTTATTATGCATAATTAAATAAATTGGTAAAGCATGTACTTAAATTTCAGTTGTAGGTTATCAGGTGCACAACACCAGGAAAAATAATTCATTTTTATATAGTCATTAGGAAAAACTCCTATCTTAGTAATGTAGACTGTGGTATTTTTCCCCCATTTTATTGATATGTGTAAGTGCAAAATTTAAGGTTTAGAATGAAGTTTAGCATTTTGTGAGCCTATGTATCTTGACAAGGTGACAAGTACTTTCCCACTTGCTTTTGTCCCTCCCCCTACCCATCCCTCCTTCCCTCCATGCCCTACCCTCCTGTTTCACTTTGTTTTTCATTTTAAGTTCCACAAGAGTTGTGATCTGGGACTCTCATATCAGAGAGACTATTTGATGTTTCATCTTCTACTTCTGACTCACTCTACTAAGCATGATGTTCTCAAACTGCTG
Source organism: Ctenodactylus gundi (assembly GCA_004027205.1). Taxonomy (NCBI): domain Eukaryota; kingdom Metazoa; phylum Chordata; class Mammalia; order Rodentia; family Ctenodactylidae; genus Ctenodactylus; species Ctenodactylus gundi. The sequence goes on from PVKB01000530.1 coordinate 554,529, forward strand.
TTATTTTATCTGATTATTATTTCTAAGGCATTGGAAAGCCAAATTTATTCAGTTGTTTTTTTTTTTTAAATTCGTGTAAAAAGTGTCATAGAAGAGTGTCACATACATTTTTGCTGTAGACAGGGAAGGAACAGGAGGATTAAGTAACTAGCTCAGTTTTTAAATGGCTAACATGTGGTCCAAAAGAGATATCTAATTGTTTTACATAATTTAATTATAAAACTAATCTAGTTTGTTTTTCTGTGCTAATTGTAGTACTCATGTTGTTTTATTTCAAAGAATGTTTCACATATGAGATGGTCCAAAGGAATCAGATAGTATTTAAATGTGGATAACTTGGAGATAAGATAATATTTTAAAATTTTTCTACAGTATTTTTTTTTAGTTTTCTTCACCTGTCATCCCGAGCTGCCATAATGCCGTAGATACTTTTTGACACTTTTTTTCTTTTTTCCCATTTTCTTTATACATATAAGTGCAAAATCTAAAGTTTGCATCGATCTTAAGTATTTTGTGCACATACATGTCTTGACAAGGTTACAGGAACTACCCCTCTCTTCTTTTGGGCCTCCCCTCACCCTAGTTCCCATTATTTTCCACATTAAGTTCCATGAGATAATTGTGATCTGACTGCTTATCTGCTGTCTCATCATGAGCCACATAAAACAATCTTGAAATAATACTACTATTATAAATGGTATTATGTCTATAATAATGTTTATAATTTACTTCCAAGACTTTTTCCTTCTTCAACGAACTTTAATAATAGTCTCTGTCAATTAATTTAATTAAAATATTAGGCTTTTTATGTATTTTTATGTTTTTATCCATCTGTCTAGCAATAATCGACAAGGTGACTAACACCCAATTGTCATTTGAGGTTTATAAATATAATTAAAGGACTTGATTAATAAAAATACTGATTAATTGAGGATTAAGTATAAAGTCCTCATTCTTTGACTAAAATAAACACTTGTATTTATATAGAAACACCTCAAATATAATATTGACTTTATTGGCATAACAACTACATGTATCCATATGCACACTAATGTTATTAATGAAATCCCTTGCTCTGTTCCTAGATAAGCTATATTACAAATAATCACAACCCCATGTTATCAATAATTATTTTATCTCTTTTACAGAAGGATAAGGAAGATCAGTGGCTAGAGAAGAAAGTGCAGGGAAACAAAGACCACATTATCTTGGAGCACCTCCAGTGGACCATGGGGTATGAAGTTCAAATTACAGCTGCCAACAGATTAGGCTATTCGGAGCCAACAGTTTATGAGTTCAACATGCCACCAAAGCCCAACATTATTAAAGGTAAGATAAACTAGTATATCATTTTACAACCATCATGGATCTTTTACTAATAATGTAAATATGATAGTATAACAAATTGTAAGTTCTAGATTCCAAACATGATCATCGTGACTTGCCGTACATAAGGTTTCTTTGCTGCTCTCGTCATGGAATATCGGTTATTTAATACAGATGTTTTGATAGTTTGGGTAAAAGGGATGAGAAGAAGATAGGCAGAAAGGAAAGATAGAAGGAAAGAGTGAATTAGGAAAACCAATCTAGAAATCATCTTGAGGTTTGAAGAAACATTTTCCAAGCCGACAGTTTTTCTGTCACTCAGGACAGAGATATTGTGCAATTTTGGTAGTATCTCACCAACCTATTGGTTAGCCCATGTGCCTGAAAAAGGAATTTGAGTTTAGAAATGTAAAATTAGTCACACAGTGAGGCAAAAAGAGCCGCAAATGTAACTTCAGGAAATGTTAGCTAGAGTTTAATAGCCACAGTTTCAAGGAGATTTATAGAAGATCAAGATCAATCATATCTGTTTTCACAACACACTAGTGGAATCTTACGGCAGTAACAGTATGTACAACATTGCGTATTAATGTGTTAACAAAATAATCAAAGGCTTCAGGTATGAAACTAATTTTTTCAGATTAAAAATATAATGGTAATTAAGCAAGAATACGTATTGGTACAAAATATTTAATTTTATTAGTTTGCATTTTGGTCACGTATTAATTTTCCCTTTAAATATTGCTTTGATTATTTAAATTTTATAGATACCTGTGTGTCTTTATCAGCAATAAAAAAGATAAGAACAATAAATTAACTCACAAAGCCATCTGTTTTATTTAACTCATTATTGTATGTAATATATCTAGTAGTATGTGATATTGTGAAACATGAACATAAATAAATATCTTGTTAGCCTACTTAGCCGTCTTGTACTTTCAAATTTATATCAATCTCACTTAATATAAATTCTATATATATATATATATATATATATATATATATATATATTCTAAAAATTTAAAAGCAGTTTTATATAATTAATCTTTTAATAAAAATAGTTATTACTTATTTAAAAATTCAAAGTAATTATTTGGACTTTTATTGCTGGCATTAACTAATAGATGCTATAAACTATAATTTCCAATACATTGTCAATTGGGGCACCAGAAGTCACTAAAATAATATGTATATCATACAGTATAAACACATTTATTTTTCATTTACCAAGTACTTATCCGTTTTAACCAGGTTAAAGAAGATACACACTTCCACTAAAATGGTTTTAGAACCTAAGTGAACCATTCAAATCGTTGCTAATTTACATCCCTCGATAAAGGTGACACTCTCATGAATCAATGCATTTTGTAATAATTATTGAATGTGCTCTTATTTTTTAACTAATTGGCCTGTCAGCAATTTGTCACGTATATTATAAGAAACTCGAATAAATTCGTATACTCTCACACAAAGGAAATAATAAATATTTTGAAGTTGGAAACACTAAGTACACTGTTTTAGCTCATAAATATATACAAAGATTATATATCAATAAAAAGTAATATATAAAGTGAAATTACATTTTAAAAACAGTTTATAGATAAAGTAAAAATATTAACCATTAGATGTTGATAAGCTATTTAATGTTATGTACTCAGAATCTCTCTGTTATTTTAGTGAGAAATTTTTGAAAATCAAAACCAGACCAGGTTTAGCCCCACACACTCATGGATCTTGACACAGGAGTACGGCCAGTTCAAGCTCACTTGCGCTAGTTAGCAACCATCTCAGAATAAAAAATAAAGGTATTGAAATGTAGTCTAGTACAAAGGACTTGAGTTCAATCCCCAGTAATGCCAGAAAAAGACCCTTAACATTACAAAGAAGAGGTATTTATATATAAGTGAAGATACATTCTGTGGAATAGACTAAATGATATATTAAAGTTCAGTACTCTATTAAATGGCCTTACCTGATGACATATATAAATAAAAAATGATTGAATAGTTTATTCTTATTTAAATTAATTTTCATACTATTTGGGAATATCAATAATATCCTATATAATAATAATGTATTAATTTACAAATGTATAACATAATCAATGTAATAAATAATGTGATGTAATATGAAAAGAGTAGCAAGGAATGCTGGATTATTTTACTCTAAAAATATTTTTGTTTGTTTTAGTTTGAGAAATTTGTTGGATGAGAGCTTACAGAAAAGATATAGAAAAGAAAGTGTAGAGAATCTGGGTTAGTTTCTTCTTACTCTACATAGTTCAGATTCTACTTATTCATTCCAAAGGTATTTTTGATGTCTTGCTTTGCAACATGTGTTTGGAGGGGTACAAATGATTTGCCTTTGAAAAGAATAGGTTGGGTCCTAGAGCATGAAAGCTTCAAGATTCAATGGGACAGTCAAGTAATGAACATGAGTTCAGATAATCTCAGAATGATTACAGGTATAAGAGGAGCTCAGTGATATGCTACCATGAAAACATTTGAGAGGGTTATCGAATATTTCTAGCAGTGTTAGAGTAATGTAGTCATTTTCCAATGAAGACTTAAAAGAATTAGCTTTCCCGTAAAATTGTACATGGAAGAAGTCTCTGACATTATTCGTTATAACTAGTCTTTAACAAATAGAAAAGGCCCGTCTGGAACTGATGTTGGAGATGTATGACTAAAAATAGGCCTAAAAAAGGATTTCTGGAAACTCTGTAATGCATAATATTAAGAAGATCTCTAAACTTAATACAGATAAGAAAATAATTAAGAATTAATTTTAATTTACATGCTATACGTGCATTACAAATAGTCCATCTGAGTAAATACAATTGATCAGTAAGCAGGAATACATCAAACAAGATGAAAGGACAGAGGGCTGGAAGAATGGCTCGGCAGTTAAAGTGCTTGCCTAGCAAGCTCTAAGACAAGCAGTAAGTACTGGAGTTCGATTCCCCAAAACCACATAAACTGAGGGTGGCGGTGCATGCCTTTAATTCCTGCACTTTGGAGACTGAGGCAGATGGATTTCTATGAGTCCAAGGCCACCTTTGGCTCCAAAGTAAGTTCAAGACCAGCATTGGCTACAGAGCAAGACCCTGTCTCAAAATAAAAAAAGACAGGATAGAGAACAAAACAAGTATTTCTAGATATTATAAATAAGCATTAGCATCAACTTTGTAGCCTGAACTTGGGAACTTGGCAGGCAGTGATGACTTTTAGGCTTCTGTCTCAGCAAATGGAACATTGCTGGTGTCACTTCTCTAGGTGATGATTTCTGTAGTAGGGGGAGTGGGGTTTGGAGAATGAAAGCCACACGTAAGTTTGGTTTAGTATGCATGAAATTTGAAATATCAAATCAGTGGTTTGATATGTGCATATACAGGTAAGTTGATGGCCATGGCTTGGAAACATACAATTTGAGGCTATGACTCTTGACAGACAAGTGAATTCTATTTTTTTTTTTTTTTTTGCTGTGATAGAAAGGATATCCATTCCTCCCCTCTTTCATACAAACAAATGATAGCCAAGCTTGGGGAAGTGCTGTGATACCCACTGGTATTCTCCCTGCAGTAGAAGGGTAACCGACACAGCATAAATGTTTAAGTAGTTACTGAAGGTGGTAGGTGAATGACTGCAATAATGTAACATAATACTGGAAGAAGACAGCACACCTGCCCACCTAAAACGCTAAGATTTTAGAGAGTTTTTGAGAAAACACAAGAGTATAGTATTCTGTAAGTTAATAGTAGACAGTATTTTATGAAGAAAATACATGCTGTCCACAGGAAATGAACTAAGAGAGGCGATGTGTTCATACTGCGTGCAGCTTTTGTTGAAAGGCTTAAGAAGAGGTTAAAAAGAATTAGGTTCCAAGATGTAGGTGGCATGAGAAAATTTAAACTATGTAGTGCTTTCAATAACATTTTATGTGATTACTCGATAAATGAAAAAAATATTTCAAATATGGTTATTATGCAGAAGGATTCTTCTGTACTATTAAGTAAGTAGTCATAAAAATGTATCCTGGAAGGCAGAATTCTGAGGGCATTTTCTCCAAACTGGGCTGCTATGAAAAGCCATAGAACCTTTTGGAAAAGGGGACATAGAAAATATTTTATTTATGAAATATAGTGTAATAATGTCTAATTTCCTGGCTGAGTCAATTGATTGCAAACATTTACAGAAAACCATTACAAAGATATTTAAAAATCTTCAATTAAGATGGAAGTGTCTACTTGGCAAATACAAAAGTTGTGACGATGGGGATTTTCAGGCCCTTAGACCTACGAAATATTGTAAGGAATTATTCCTAAAACATATAAAACTGTGTTAAATAATTTCATTTAAATTTCTCATAGACATGATACATACTGCATTTTTAAATGAAATATATATTCAGACTCATCACAAATAATCTATCTGCAACAGTATAAGACTAAATAAATAAAATTGGAGAAGATATAAAATCAAAGTTTAAATGACATTTACTTTGTGTAGCATGAATTGTTAACTATCCAAATAATAGTTTTGCATTTTTATGTTAAAATAAGTAATATATGCTAATATGTATTCACCTTCATGTAAAAATGGGAAAAAATTCAAAGTAGATTGTTATTGCTGAACTTTTTTTACTATTATCTCACATTAAACTTGTGTCCAATGTGTTTAATTAAAGAGAATTTTTCAGTGTATGTTAGTAAATGACCCACTACTTTATAGCTTATATGTGCAAATATTAAAATAATTTTGCAAGTATTAATGATTTTATATTTTACATGCTAAAGATGTATTTATATTTAAACATGTGTTCAATAACTCAGTGTGCAAAATTAATCATGATATATTTTTAAATGATTATTCATTATAATTCTGTTAAATTTATAAATAATAACATTATTAAACAATGGCAAATTATTAGAAACATGATTCAATCGTCTGTAGAATAAGAAACTGACAAACAGTGCACACTATAAGTTTTGTAATTACATGGGCTACCATCACTAATAATTTTCTGCTTGATAAAACACAATGTTTTTTAAAATCATAATGATAAATTTATTTTTAAAATACCCCACTATTTTTTGCCTATTGTGGTTGATATTGTTTGTATTTTATCAAAGAAAATCCTTAATATCTTTCAGCAATTACTTTTTTCCTCTTGTCTTTATTACATGTGTAGTGTTGACCACTCTTGTAATTTGGTAAGAAATAATTCTGTCACTCATTCTTAACACCTGAAGGCAAAATATTTTATCATTTGGACACTTGCACTATACATATTAAAATTCTTCAGACTGGAAAATCTGAAAAAGAAATGGTATGAATCACCACTGAGAAATGTGTCAGTCACAGCAAATCTCAGTTAATTTATGATTACAAGGGTTCTTTAATTTTGCTTCTAATGAATTACAAAGTGCAACTATTTTGGCCACCTTAATTCAAAACAACACAGTTTTTGCATGTCTGGACCACTTAGCATGATTGAAAAACACAATATTCAATCCCATGCAAATAAAACTTACATAAAATTTATTAGGACAAATTTTATATTTTAGAATATACTCAAAGAATGCTAAAACAGTGCTGAGATTCCAATCTGCCTATCTGGTGAGAACTGCATATGAACTCTTTGGAATTCACAGTCAAATGCAAATGCTGATAGTCCACTCACAATATTGTTACTTTGATTTTAGTACATAAACATAAGTCTGCCAGTTATTTTCATAATGATTAGTTCTGAGAATTATTTGATATAGATATACTGTACAGTGGTATATTTAATGAGTGTGCCTGCCAATGGCTAACTGAATTCATATTCCTAACTTCTTTTCCAGCAAATTTGCATTTTATCAATAAGTGTATCTATATTTCTTAGTAATTAATATGTAACTTAAACACACAGCTGCTTTTAATGAATATATCTTCTATGAGATGAAGGTAGAGAATTATCATCAAATATTGTACAATATAATGAGTGTGTTTTTTGTTTTTTTAAGGGTAGGACTGTGATGTTTTCAACAACAAAATGAAATAACTGTCAGCTTTTATAAATTGTAAATTTATAAATTGTGTTTACAATGTACATATGTAGCTTGTCTCCTACAAAAATCGATGTCAAAACTAATGGTAGAATATCTATGAAAGAAACACTGATATTGACACGGGGCTAAATTTTTAATATGCATCCACTACTTGTATGCGTTTTAAACAAAATTTAAATCATTCGTTCTTTTGTTGCGAAATATTTTTTCTAGGTGATTGTTGATGGCTGTGTGTAAATATTGCATTAATTATTTTCTCTCTTTTTTCCTTTTCTACTGTCATGTTTTCTCTTCCTTTATTTTCACGTTTGTAACTTCACTCTCTTTCACCTCAATTATTTTATTCTTGCTCTCTCTCCAAAAACAATGTTCTTCACGCAGATGATAAGTGCTGTGAAGAGAACACAGGAGAAAACGGAAGTCAGTCATGGCAGCTGAACGCTGCCAGGTTTTCTTTCATTATAGCCATCAGTTTGTCTTGCGTGTTTTAATGTTGTTTATATCATGTGATATCCCTTCTCTACCCTAGAAAGTAATGAGTAATAGTAAGACTAATACAAAGTTATAATCAAAGAGTTCCTAAAGTCCAATTAATTATGCATGATTCTTCACCTGTGTACAACTCGGCATTTGCCTCATCAGCAAATTCTCAAATTTTTACATGTTGCTCATACTTGGAACCACGGCGTTGGCTCTTTCTACTCTTCTTTCATCTGAATATCTGCCAATATAAGTCAATAATCATAGAAAAACAAGACCTAGATTATAATTTGTTAAATGTAATTGTGAATCTCTTTGTTCTTTTTTAATTGTTCCTGATCATTGTAAATTATAAGCTTTATGAATATTTCTTACGTTTCATAGTGTCTACCATTTATATGAAAGAAAAACATGGCATCTTATTCAGTTGCTACGCATCTGTATTGTACTGTTTGTTTTATTTTCAAAAAATGTCTGAATAAATATGAAACTTTTTCTGTTAAATTTTAACTCTAATTAATTTCTTATTTAAGTGAAAATGTCTGTCTGAAATGACTCCAGAGTAAATGAATTCAGTTTGAATTTGTTTGAGTTTGGGCTCAGTTACATAGATTTAGATTACATTCTGAGCTGGCATCAAGTTAGGCTAAGCTACTAAAATATACAATTTTTTTTTCTGGAGATGTGAGAGTGTCTTTGTAACAATTAGGAAAAAATAGATTAGCCACTACTGTTCAGGACTTGAACCTAAAAGTTGAAGGAAATAATGCTAAATTTAAATTTTTAATAGAAATACCATAATGATTGAGTTAAATTTTACATTTTACAAACATTTTAAATTGAGATGAATGTTTTTTTTTTTTCAATTTCTCTGCACATGTGCTAGAGACAAGAGAAAAAGCAATTGTTGAATGAGGATTTTCTTTGATTAAATACAAGCAATATCAATCACATAAATCAAAAACAGTGGGAAATTTTTAAATGAATTTATTACTTTGAATTTTTAAATGTTTTGAAGCAGAAAATTATTAGTAGTTTTAGCCATTGTAATTATAAAAGTGATTAAAAGTGATTCTTACTACCTATCCAGATTTATGTAAGTAACCATATATGTGCCCCATATATGGTATACATAATATATGAACATATACATTTATAAGTTTTGTATATTTATATGCATAGTTGTCCATAACTTACTAGTATATCCAGTAATTAGATGCAGAATTAGAGATTCATTTATCTAAAGAAACCAGTTATATTTGCACAGGCAGTACCATTATTTGTGGTTCAAAAATTATCCACAAAATCCTTCCACGTGAGGTTTAGGGCTAGGGCAGCATTTACTAATTTTCTCTCTTTTTATTTGTCTGATTCTGAATTCTTTGTTCTTCGTTACTGTTTGTTGTTGGCCCAGTAAGACTATAAATTGCAGAAGTGACACATTACTGAATTAAAAACATGTTTTTCTTCTCTGCTGAGACAATGGGATTTCTAGCTCAAGCAGCCTGGAGCTTTGACCAGTTTCTGGGAAACGTTTGCTTTTGTTTTAAATTCACCATAGTGATAAGCAATGCTCTGTTTACTATGTAACTATGATTTTTTTCTTCCTTGCTTGGTATTTGAGATAGAAGAAGATATACTCATTTCTAGTATGTATACAGTGTTGAAAAATAGAAATTCTAGTAACTTTTCAACAAATGACTCTTCATGTTCATTACAATATGACAGGATCTTTCCAGTTATGAAAGAAGCCTATGAACAACTCATGTAGAAGTTACCTTGACTTATGAACACTTTTGTTTGGAAAACATGGAATATGTACTTACTGAGTTAATTAACAGATGAGATATTTTGTAGTTTTGTGTTGTGTGACTGGAGATCGCTAATAGTGGTTTACGCAAAAAGAACATTCAAAATCAGGTTTAAAGAAAAAATGCAATGTATAATTTTGGAAATTTGAAAAGGAACTAAAAATTATATTATCTTAGCAGAATTATTTCCATTGAAGGAATTATACACAGAGTTTTTGAAGATCTACATAAAATTCATTTTAATTCTGAAATCAGTGAAGTTTAATTTTCTGGATAAGTGTATTCTCAATTATCTTCTGGTTGAGATGCGCACAATAAATTATTTCTTTGAGGTTTTAAAAAATTCTCTGTGCTTTGCATTGTTTCCATAAGAAACTGGAAAGCATGGAAGTGAAAACAATGAAGCTTCTGCATTTCAAAAATGAAACCCATAGAAGTCATAGATTGACATTTTAAAATATTAATGTTATATTTGTTTCTGAGTTATCTTCTTTATTACGTGAGGTTTACTTTTGTTATATGCACCGTAATATGAGACACTTTGTATTTTTATCTCAGTATATGTCAAACTATCTAAATAATGTTATATATAAATGTTCAATCTCAGTTTAAGTAACGCCCCAATATCATTCTGTGATTTTACCAAATAAATTATAAATAAATGTGGTGTCTCAATATGTACAAATAGGGCTGTGTGTACTAAGGTAAACGTGATGTTAATTAAGCCTAGCCATGTGTGTACTGTATCTCCCAAGTGTTCGAACATTTCCAAAAATTTTTCACATGTCATATTAGTTATAGAACTATGTGATGTATCTATGTATAAATAATTAATTTTCTTTAACTTTTAGTGGATTATCAGGATAACTTTTATGTAATTTTTTTCTTCATTTTCTTCTCATAACATTTTTTATACCACATTTTTTATTTCTTTATCAATCTTTATGGTGCTTCTACCCCAATGAAAACACTAATTATTTATTACTTCACTGTAAGTCTCAAGAGAATGATACCCACTTCAGGTATGTTACCGCACAGTATCCCCAGAGAGTATCAGGATTTTCATCTTCACCAAGATATTATTTCCTACATGAAAGAAGTTTAGACAAATTGACGTTTTGGATCATTTGTCTCCCAAATTTATTGGGCATTAGGACTATGTTTAATTTCATAAATTCTATTCTCATATCTTTTCAAAGGAATTTTTCAAGTGCATGTATATGGTTGTAATGTAAGTAGCTTAATCACTGGCTTTTTTTCTTCCTTGACTGAATGTAGCCCAAGTACTTAAAATTTTAGCTGTATATAACGCATTTAAATGATGAATTCATATTTTGTGTGTATATAGTATCAGCTTCATATATAATTATTTACTAATATGATCATTTAAAATTACCTTAAAATACTCAACATTTCTTAAATTTTTGAAATGATTATATATCTATAATTTATTTTAAACTTTTTAAGTGAAAGTGACCCTTTATTAGTCTTATTTTAAATTAAAACTAAAATAAATAAAATTTAAAAGAAGATTCAATTAGGACAAGAGTATTATGGCTATTCATTGGTATAGCAAGCTATATCATCCATTAAAAAGTAATCATATATAGCATCTAGATGAGCTCTGTTAGACAAATTAGCATAATTTTAACATGTTTTACAGTAAATCAGTTATATTAAGAAATGAATTATCATTTATAATTTTCTTATATTATGATTCCATTCACTATTAAAGCAATAGGATGGAAAAAGTAAATGTATTTTATAAATGTTTCTATCAGGTATAAAGTTATATAATTTAAAGAGTCCTTACTATACTCACATTGAACAAGATTTCACTTTTTAATATGTACTTTTTCTCTTTTTTATCAACTTCTGTTTCTCTGTCTCTTCTCTCTCTCTACTGTAGTCTTTCCTCCTTCTCACACTCATTCTCTTCCTCCCATTTCAACATTTTTTTCCTTTCTTCTTCTCAATCTGGTTAGAAATAAATGAATTTCCTTCTTCTAGAATCTTTCTGTTAATCATTGGTAAAGTTACAAATCTTGGTCCAATAGTAGAGTGGAAAAACTTCATGAAATTGAATTTATTAAATCAATAGCTCAAAATTGTATAGCTTTAGTGTTTGGATATGTGACGTTTCCATGGTTAACCCTTGAAAGATTTCAATCTAATTTAAAAATTGTTCAGTAATCCATTTACAAGTCAGCTATATCATAAACAGAATAGCGTTTAATTATTGATAATCAATGCTCAGTTTTAATTATCAGATGACACATATGTGGTAAAATTTTAGGGCTTAAGAAAATGTAACATCTTAGTAATATATTTCATTCCAAATTATTATCTAAATTGTACTATTATACAATAGCTAATATTGTTTAGTTTTTATTTTGAAAAATTTCTTTATTTTTATTATATTTTTCCCAAAAATATTACTTTCCTTGGTAAACATTTGCAACATACAATAATCATTGCATTCAATTTGAGGACCTGGTGTCACAACTTCATCATTTTTAATTCCCTTCCTCCCTTCCCTGTCACCCCACCACTGCATTCCTTCTCCCTCTCTCCAAAATCAACCTCCATTGTCCTGGCATCACTCTTATTTGGCTCATTTATTGACTTATACTTTGGGTTGTTCTTATGATAGAAACTGTGTGTGACTGAGTCACCTATGTACAATTTATTTCGCTAACACACTGAAATCTTAAGTGTATCCATTAACCTAAAAATTAATCAGATTCTTCCTTCTTTACAGAAAGCCAATACTCTTTTGTGTCTGTGTGTCCCACTCTGTTCATTCATGGATACATCACTGTTGTATGATTCTGTGACTCTTTTGGGAAGACCCCCAGAGGAAGTACACATAGATTAAATAGAATGTCTATTTTTAGATTTTGGAGGAATTTCTATCCTGATGTCCATAATGATTATAACCAACTTACAGTTCCATCAACAATGCACAAGAACTTCTTTCAATTGAGCAGTAGCATTTATTATTATTTTTTTATTTCTTGGTAATAGCTAATCTTACCAGAGAAAGAATCCTGATGGTGTTGTGATTTACATGTCTCCAATAGAGAGATATAGTGAATATATTTTAATATGTTTATTGGTCACGTTCTTCTCAGAATTCTGTATTGAATTTAGTTGTCCATATTTAGATTTTTTTTATTTTGGAAGAATTTTCCTTCAGGACTTTGTATATTAAAGGTATTAATTATTCCGCTATATTACTATGTGATAGAGCACCTGCTTAGCATGCATAAGGCCATAATTTTCAATATTAACTCCATTAAAAAGTGTAAATATGAATTTAAAATAATCTGATTATTTAGTCATGCATAAAACATTATAAACACATAAGAATTATGCACCAGTGGTTGTGGTGGTGCATGCGTGTAATCCTCTCATTCAGGAAGCTGAGGTAGGAGGATTATCATAAGTTTAAGGTCAAACTTGACCACATAGTGATTTGAGTACTAACCTGCACTGTAGATCTAGACTCTGTTTCAAAAAATGCACATATATAGCCCTGAATTTTGTCATTGACAATGTAGTTTAAATTTAATATTTCTGAAATAAGGTAATGAGTTTAATACCAACACTTTATTTTCCAAGTTCTTAAGTTGTGTTATTATGTCTAAGATTGTGAAAGAGATAAAGAGACTATCAGTGTAGCAATTATCTATCTTCTATGAGTATTAATTCCTAAGCATGTAAATGATAAAAATAATGGAATATAGTGTAGCAATGAATTACTAATATTAAGTAAAATGGAAAATAATCTAAGCAATGTGAAAAGCCCATGTGAGTGTTTTTAAAATATCTCTGAGACACTTTTCACAAAGATAACATCTGTTCAATTAGAAATAAATTTTATTTGAGGGTAAACCAATTTAATGTAGATTGTATTAAATCTAGGTACTTTGCAATTTTAACCTGCATATATTCAGTTTAAGGGCACGTATTCTCTATTTTTGTATTTCAAAATATAAAATTTTAAGTTAAGCATTATAAAGATTGCATAAACTTAAGATATAGCCTAATTTAAAAATAATCATACTGGATTTACCTTCATTTTATGTCTTCACCAAATAGAAATTTTGAAATAATTTTTATTTTTGTCTTTTGTTATATTTTTTCTCTAAAAGCAATCTGTTAAAATCTAGGTTTCAAGTAACATCTACAATTCATGTACTTATTTCAAGAATAATTTTGTCTCATATTTTTCATTGATTTTCTGTAATGCAAGTCTGCTTTTAAAAGACCGTTTTGATCTCTTTAATTGCATTTGTATTCACCATAGATTATTTTATTGAAAAATATGTACATTGTACATGTTCTAAGTGTCCTCGGTATCATCTCTCATTTAAAAAAAAAATTCCAACACAATAGCCCACACTGTGTGTAATCCTCTGCATGCATTCATAGTATATTAAATGTCATTTTATTTAATGTACTACTGTGTCTCTCCATTGTTGTAATAAAGAAAACTGAGGAAAAGCTATGTTATATGTGTTTTCTTTATTACTGGTACAGCCTTTTTTTGTCCTTGTTGTGTGTTTCCATTAAATTATAAAAATTAATATTTCAACAATTATCTGTAGCCAAGAATGTGCAACAAACATGTGTTCATCAAATGATTATCATTTTAGATAGCAAAAGTGTCATTGCAGAACATTAAAATTATTATCTTAGTAAATAATTTGAAAACACTTCTTGGAATTATATTCAGGGTATTGAATAGAAAATTTAGTCACTCTTGAAAGGACAAAATAATGAGATGGCATTTTAATTAAACACATGGGCATCATTAATCAATGTGATAATTTAAAGATTGTGAGTGATTTCTGCTGCTTGCTAGTAAAAGAATATAAGGGTAGATGAAAATGCCTAATGGTATTTTCTTTGAAATTCCCTTTGTTCATACACTATGATAGCTTATTTTACTTTAGATACAATGAAAATACAGTTGTAGGGCTCCACGAGGATTTAGTGCTCATTTACAGTTAAGTATAAAATAGAAATAGTAACTTTGAAAATTTATGAGTACTAACATAATTATGAAACAGTTTCTATTTCAAATACTGATGATATTAAGCACTTTGGGAATAAAATCAGAAAAATAAGCTGTGGAAAATGAATAGTATACTTCTCTTTATTTGATCCAAGGTCTCACTAAGTTAGTCTCCCCCAGCACAAAAATTGGCAACTCTCTGAGAGGTGAACCTGCCATGACCGATTTTTGTAACCTAGAGTGTCTAGTTGACTTTTGGGTTCATTTGTGGTGGTATCCATTCTATAGATTTGGACACACACCTAAGGACATCCATACTCTAGTGTGTAAAATTGCAGAGTTCTCTCACCATCTAGAATTCCCCAGTATGCTGTGTGCTCATCCCTACATCCCTACACCTCTAACTCTTGACCTGTGTTCATCTTTTCTGCTGAGTGCATATTTTTGCTCTTTCAAGCATTTTATAAACAAAGCAAGATCTTGTCTCAAAAAAGAAAAACAATGAAAAACAAGAATTTTATTGTAGATGAAATGAAGCATTATGTGTTTGTTTATTTATTTATTTATTTATTTATTTATTTATTTTGAGACAGAGTCTCCCTGTGTAGTCCAGCTTGGCTTCAAATTGGCGGCGATTCTCCTGCCTCAGCTTCCTGAGTGCTGTGGCTGCAGGCATATATCACCACACTCAGTTTACGTGGTACTGGGGAGTGAAACCCAGGGCCTTGTACTTATCCAGAAAAAACTCTGACCTCTGAGCTATGCTCCCAGCTCTTGACTTTTTTTTTTTCACTTTGTAAGAAATATTTACATTTTTATATTTGTTTTCATAGTTTAATAAGTTATATAATTTTGGTGCTGAGTAATATTTATAATGCATAGGTATGTCAATTTATTTATTCATACCCTACTAAGCAACTTATTTTTTTCAATATGTCTTTAAAACAAGCTGAAAATCTACACTTTGTTTCATAGCTGAAAGTATACCTGGTACTGACATGTACCTATAACAGACACTGGATGTGAGCTGACACATTTAACATGTAGATGCAGGAATGAAGACCACACGTTTTTTAACAACTTTAAGCAGAATATGAAGGTCGTAGGATTCCCCTTACTGAATGTCTAAAATTAAAACCTTTTAAATTCCAATACAGCCGCAGAATTTCCAAAAATAACAACATATCCCATATATGCATTTTGCCAATCTTCGTGTGTAGTTTTATATTTATAATATTCAGATTTAGTTAAGAATTTGATATCAGTATCTACAGACTATATTATCGAAACACTAGTATAAAATAATAAAATCCTCTTTAAAACTAAATTTTATTTTAACATTTTCAATGTTGTAATATATCCCAGCAAATACTTTATGTTCACAACTGTTTACACATTATATATTATACATATATGTATGTATAAATATAATATATGCATTAAATAGACTAATGATATTGATAAAATGTAAGCTTATCTAGACACTAGTTGAATTAAAAAACTAAAATTTAAATTATTCAATTCTTTACCCAATATTTTCCATATATATGTTCTGACTACCTCATGGATTTATACATTTTTTTCTACTAATCAATACAAACTTTGTGAAAAATAAGATAACAAATTTGAACATGTATTATTAGATTTAAAGGGTTTGTAGGAAAAAGAGAATGAGAATGAACTTCAAAATAAACAGTTAATATAGATATTTAGAGACATTTTGTGTGCTCTTTATATGTTGGGGGAAGCAATTTGTTACTATAGGACCTCACAACTCACATATTTAGTAATTATTTGTTCAATGAGAATAACTATTTTGTTGTGCAGCAATTTTAAATATTCTACAGCTACATTTTAAATAAGATTTAAAATGATATTATAAAGTTTTTTTAGTAGATTAAAAATTGTTCACAAGATAGCTGTTTTCTATGGTTTCATTTTCAGGAATTTTTATTTTTTCTAAATTAGTATTACTGTATTTGTGTTAAAATCCAAATTATGATTCAAAGAAATTGGCAGATTTCCTTAAAAATCCCCATAAAATATATTTTTATATTGAAGGTTATTTTTTCCTCTGGCTTGTTTATAGTAGATAAACAGATAAAACTTTAAAGGATATTTAACAGATACTTAAAAAAAGCAAACTTAACCTGATGGACCAGTTGATATATCATCTTTGTTAAAAAATATAAAGGATAGTTAAATCTAATTGCAAGCATAAAAGTATATTCTGTATTTATATGATATTAATGTTTATTGTGTCTTTTAATATATTGCCTCTCTAATATTCATTCAGTCACTAACCCCATAAGATGCCATGTCTGACTCCTTCCTTGCGTCTTTAATCGTCTTTAATCAAAACATCAACTGGGAGATTGCAATGCTTATAAGAATCAACATGGAATAAAAGTGAGGCCAAACCTCACAGATATTCCCTGGCCATTGTCATACCGGAGCAGAGAGCTCCACCGGCTGTCTTCCAGCACTCGCAGCTTTGCTCCCTGCTTGGCTCGCTGTATGTTCATGGTGTCACAACCCTGGAATCACAGAATCATACTGGCCATTTAGCACTCTGGAGCAGCCCCCATACCAGGAGGCGATAGTTAGACCAGCAGAGGAATGCATCACCTGTATTCACAGCCACTTCCCGCCACTAGCATTACAGCCTGAGATCTGCAAGCTGTTGAATTAATTGTGATAGCCAACTCTCACGGGAGCATGAACCCTACTGTGAAAATAACTGGGGTGGGGCTGAGGTAGAGAAGCCGACCGCATCCCCTGGTCCCACCCCTCCTCCTGTCTGTGGGGAAACTGCCTTCCACAAAACTGATCCCTGGTGTCAAGAAGGTTGGAGACTGTTCTGCTTAATAACTGCCCACCATCTTTTGGTAAAAATGCATACTTCTTACCAAAGTTAATGTCGGTGGATTGTAAATTTTATTTTTGTTGATCTATTGTTATATTTTAAATTTCATTTTTTTTCCATGATACAGTGTTTTGCTCTGTAGTTCAGGCTGGTCCTGACCTCGCCAGATAGCCCAAAGTGGCTGCAGATTTACAGCAATTACCCCACCTTAGCTTTCCATGTGCTGAAACTACAGGCATGTCCCACAACACCCATGCGGTGCACTGACATCAAACTCAGGGTCTTGTGCTCGCTGTGCAAATGTTCTATCCTTGTGCTATTCCTCATCACAGCATTTTTTTTATCTTTTTCATCCATTATTTAATCAGTCCCAACCCAACTAACCAGCACTAGTATCCAAACTATAATATGGTTACATATAATATAGCATATGGTTACTAGTTTCACAAATGCCATCGGTTTTAATTCTTCCTTTTTGTTCATGCTGTACTTTGAAGGGATTGGGAACTTCTGATCAAGTAGAAAGTTCCCTTTCCTTCTTATAAATCATCTCAACACACCTTCCTTACCTCTCATGACAAGCTTATACTTTTCAGCCATTTACGTGCTCTGGTGTTTTTTTTATTTATTTATTTAATTTTTCTAGTAGAAAAGCACTCGAACAAATTGTATTTCGGTTTCTAACATATATTTATCTTACTCCTCCCTATACCATATAATCACCAGGAGAGAAATCCGTTAGTTATGTCCTTATTTTATTTTATAATCACCTAAGAGAGTCATTTTATGTAACCTTGTGATAAAATTAAACATATTAACAATTTTCCAGAGAAAAGGTCACTTTTATATCAAATATCTAGAAGATATTTGTAAAAGATATTTAGGCTTTAATTCTGTCTTAGCACATAAACATATGATTATGAAAACATATGAAACATAGTATAATAAGGGCTAAGTATAAATATTACTTAAATAATATTGATATCTACAATTTCTTTATTTTTAAACCAAAAAGTTTTTTTTTTTTTTTGCTATTGTTTCTTTTCATGAGTCACATACTGAGGGAGCAGAAGGAGTCTGGCTCATCTGTGTTGCCTTTTAACCCTTATTCTTCGGAAGTGATATATCTTAGCTGTGAGAAATGAAATGGGATAAAATCTTAAATTGGACTGGAGGAATAACTCAGTAGTTAATGTGGTCATCTAGCAAGCTCAAGGCCAGAGTTCGATTCCCCAGCACTACATAAATCAGGATTGGTGTCTTACTCCTGCAATCCCAGTCTTCAGGAGGCTGAAGCAGGGTGATTGCCTTGTGTTCTAGGCCAGCCTAGGTTGCATAGTGAATTCAGGTTCGGTGTGGACATACAGAGAGAGGCCCCTGTCTCAAAAAAATTTTTTTTTGATTTTCCGTTGGATTATTTCTAAAACAATTAATTATTTACATAACAAAATACTGTGATGAAAAACAAGAATATACCATAGATAGGGACACGATATTAAAGAATAAGTGATTGAAAATGTAGTCACAGAATATGAGACAGTTGTGTGAAAAGAAAATTTTCAGGGAGCTGTAAATTGTCAGCATCCAGATTTCCTGAATAAACTTAGCATGGTATGAAGAATAAAAAAGAGACCTCATTAAAACGCAATGAGCGTAGCCAATTGATTTAAAACACGTGGGAATAACAGTGCTAGGCTTTGCCCTTAGACTCAAGAAATGTTGAAAATTTATTAAAATTTAGTTGTGATTTTTTTGAAAACTGAAGTTTTCCTATTACCAAAACATACGTGTGTGCTGTATTATCACCACATAACTAATGCTATATCAATTATTATATAAAATGAACTTTCATGTAAGTATATTAATACTCAACATGAACTTTTATAGTGTACTTCTACATACATAAAGAATTTTGGTAAATTCAAAATCTCTTTGCAAAATACAATAAATTAGTTTTACATGATTCTAAAAACTAAAAATGTATCCTATTGATCCAAGGGCACATAATAACCTCCGGTGTACTTACATATAATATGGACTTATTATTGTGATATAGTTTTCACTTTAAATATTTTAAAATATTTTTTCATTTTAATATTTCATGATTATTTGAGAAAGGCTCTTTGTAGTTTTATTTTTTGCTGAAAACAATGTTCCTTTTATAGCATTCAGAAATACTGAGAGCCTGACATAATTTCTTCCAACAAATTATGCATTGAAAAATGAATGAAATTAAATGTTGCACTCACACGATTTTCACTGAATTTGTTTGGTAAGCACTTTTAAATCTGAATAGCATGAACTTGAGTAAACCTGAAAAGCTATTAGTAAGTATCTTTTGTCAGAAAGCTGAAAGACACAAATACTAGTATTTAAAGCTCCTAAATGCTATAAACTATGATTTAACAGAAAAAAAATAGATCATGAAATAAGTCTAGTCATTGTTTTTAAGATTGTTATTTTGGTAAATTTTGTGGAAATATTTTGATAATTTTGTCTTATTTTCTGAATCATAAAATTGAATTTACATAAAATGTTGGACAAAGTAACAACAAAGAAAATATATAGTTACATTTTTAAAAAGAGAAATAGTGAAGAAGGCAAAAAGATTTCAAAGTGAAGAGTGATGCAGACCACAGATATTCTTTTTCCCACTATTTTTATTAGTATACATATGTAATACATAGTGTTTACAATGAATTTGGGTATTTCGTGCACATATGTATCATATCAGCTTTACAATCCCTTTCCATTTTTGACCTTCCCATCCCTTCCTCATCCCTTCCCCAACTCTGGCTATCACTTCATGTGGTTCTATAGAATGTCTGTGTTCTGGGTTTTCCAAGTCAGAGAAACTATGCAGTACTTAACATATTAATCCTCCACACCTAAATCATTTCACTTAAGTCACCACTCTAACTCAGCTTCCTATTCCTCAAATGGGTGACAGTAGTTAAATCTTGATGCCTCTTCTCTGAAGCCTGTGAATGTACAAATATGTACCTTCCAGTATTCAGCTAAGGCATTTGAAATTTAGTTTTTTATTCTTCCCCAAATTTACTAGTCTTATGAAGTACATGCTTCTAGTTATTTTCTAATGTGAACTGGTGAGTAAGGCCAGGTTTAAGAATAGCAACAAAGATATATAGCAAAATACAGAAAAAAAAATTTTTTGGTAAATATCCCAAAAATATTCTTGTGCAGAAACTAACCAAAAGCCAGTGCCACATGTGATTGGTAATAAGAGTATTTCTTGTAGTTGCATGACTTCCTTCCATCTCTACATCAGTCTTCCAAGGAGCAAGGAAGATTTAAATGAAATTTGGAAGCAAGGGAACTACAAAAAAGGATCTATATATACATATATATATATATATATATATATATATATATATATATAGTTTAAGGAATTAATAGCTGAGCAATGAGATGTTAAATCTTGTTTAATTCTGATCATATTTTAATGCACACAAAATCTAGAAGAGTGGAAATCTTCTTAAGGTTTAGACTTAAATGAGAGTTTATTAAAAAATAAAAAAACAATAACCATGGTTTTAGAAAGCTCTCCAGTTTTTGCATTAATCAGAAGCCTGTAAAATATACACAATCATAATTATTTTCATGAATTAGAGCTCATGATTGTTTATTATGCTCAAATATTTATAGTGACTATAATCTAGAAAAAAATTAGGTAAAAGAGACAAAAATCTAATTATTATCAAAAGATATAAAGAAGTAAGAATTACTGTTCATTAGAATGTCTACAAAGTGCAGGTTTCACAAAAACAGGTAGGAACATGAAGCTTTGAAATCCCTCTTCAACACAGGATGTTGAAAGTTCTTCTTATTATATATAGACATTGCTAATAATATACTTGAGAATAAAAGACTGATTTTACCTAGACATTTTCAGTTTAGTGTATGGGCTACAAAAGAAGGAAAACTCTACTGTGGATTTTTAAAAAATAATATGCTAAAATATAGATCATTTCTCTAACTTCCATTTGATGATGTGTGATATAAAATGTCTATTTGAGTGCATAAAATATTATATTACTTGTTTATAAATTAAAAGAACACTTGTTTTTGTGCATATATCTGCTTTTCCTCTGGGTGTCTGCAGGGAGTAACCTCATAAGGGGTCTAGAGCATAGCGAGGCAGCGAGACCTCATCGTGGATGCTGAAGAATGGAAGTGCTTAATTTCAGTGTCGAATGACACGCTTATTTGATATGTGCAGTTGTCGTTATGGGTAGTCATTTTCTTTCTCATCAGTACAGCTAAGAGATACTGGGCAGTTGTTGAGAACTTCATGTATTCAAACTTTTCAACATAAAATTTAAATATGAATAGTAATCATTCAGCCCGTCTCTCTATTCTGGCAAACATGGAGAGGCATCTTAAATGCCCAAGCTGTAGTCATGATATAGAAGAGAAATACTGTTTAGGCGCATGGAAATCTCTTCACATTTGTTTTTAAATTGATAGCTACTTGGTGTAAATTCCTATGAAATTTGCAAATTGTTGAAATCAAAATATTTTCTTGCTTTTTTTTACTCTTTTTGATTACAACATCCACAAATATATTCTGATTATGTGGTTGCAAATATACAGAAATGTTTGGGAATATTTTCCTATATACCTAAAAAGATATAATAATAAACTCAAATATGTATTTCTGAGTATCTACTTAGTTTAATAAAGACAACAAAAGTATAAACACAAATCTTCACTAATGTTATATGATTTGGTAATTACATCACCTTCACACAGTCTGATCTTTCCTACAGTTTAGGGAATAGATAGTCAGAAATTTGTAAGCCATCTTCCTACACACTCCAAAGAAATGGAAAATATTAGTCTTTTTTTTCCAAGTGAATTTTTCCAAAAAAAAACCCTACAAGTTCTTCTATACTGGACGAATATCATAGTTATACTTTGATTAAAATTATCCAAAATTTTAATATTACAGTACGTTAAAAAAATGCTATTTTTAAAATCTGGATTGGTCTGGAGTTGATTTTTTTTCTCTTTTTTAAACACATTCCCTTTTTCTATTGTTGAGTACAGAGGAAACATGTGATAATATAAATTCAAAAGCAATCTGGAAAAAACTGTGTAATTCAACACAAAAAACCTTGTGGAATTTTTAGAAGTGGCAATTTGTGTTTAAGACGAATGGTTTTTGTTTTGTTTTGTTTAAGTATATTTTGCTTTGTACTTCCATATGTAATATAAAGATGTTACAAAAATACAAACAAAAGCATTTACTATTAATATTTGGTCTTTTAAAAATGTAAGCAACTTCCCCTTTCACTCCTATTTATTTATTTATTTTTTTCAATTTCAATGGGTGAAAAGAGATTTTGAGAGTATGTAAACCTCATGAATAAATATGGGCTTGATCACAGGTAAGATATATATATATATATATATATATATATATATATATATATATATATATATATATATATCAACATGTAGTAAATTTTGGAAAAACTTGGTAGTTTTCAACTAATTTTGAAGATACTTAAGGACTATTTGAAAAATATGAATGATTTAATGATCTTTGACTTTACTGTGGCCCAAAATTTTTTTTTTCTTGTGATTCAGATGTCTAATTTCCACATAACTGACCTATTTCTGGTCACCTAGAGGCCAACTGCCATATGCAAAGACTGCATACTTTTGTATCTTTGATAAATGGTATACACAAGATAACTGACCATGTTGCTATAATTCCAAGATATTTAAATTTTCAAATATAAAGCCAAATATAACAGATACTAAAAGTATTAATTTGCTATTTGAAACTATAGAAAAATCAAAATCGGTGAGATTTGTAAGAAATATTTTTGAAGTCCTATGTGAAAAACTTCGTAGAAATTCCAAAATGTGAAGCAATTTCCAAATTGTGAAATAAATACCCAAAAATAGTATAAACTGTTTCCATGCCTTTCAGCATTTCACAGCAAGAAAAAAAATTTTTTCTTGGATATTATGGCTTTCTATTTTAAGATAATTTAAGGTTTGCAATTCTTTGGCTTTTTATATTAAAGGTCTCTCAAACTGTTGAAACTTCTAGGCATACTTAGACCTTCAGAAAATATACCATTTTGGTTTGTTTTATAATAATTTTCAAAAACACTTTCTAGAACTCTCAAGAACAATTATGTATTCTCTTTATTTTGTTCTACCAAAGTACCAAATTAATTTAATTGTAGGTTGGGCACTGCATTATTTAAGTGATTCACACTGAGATTTTCAAAAGGCTGCTTTAATGTATTCACCACAAAAGAATTTGCTTATTTGATTACTCCACGGCATTTTTGAAATCATTCCTATTGGCACTTTTTCAAAGCAAACAAAATTCTCCCTATAATTATCCATCTTTAGACAGAACCTCAGCAGGACCCCGGAGATCACTGGATCTTATTTTCTTCACTACTCTTTCCATACAGGGCATGAAGGCATATGTATTTTTGATGACATAGATTTACAGTCAATGTTTGAGAATGTGATACCTGGTCTCGATGAACCAAGGACATAAAGACTTGGTGTAAATAAAATTTTATCTCTACTGAGTTGCAGTAGAGTTCCCACAAAATTGGGAGTTTAAGACATACATAAGTATTCTAGGAAACTGATAAGAAGAAAACATTTAAAAGAAAAACAAAACTTAAATGATCAACTACCTTTAAGTGCAAATTGCTATATAATTAAACCATAATTATCTGATGAGGAAAAACATTATTTCTCTTTTCTTCACATTGGTGAGGCATAATAGTTATATTTATTTGGGAAAATTGGTATGTACATACACTAAATTTGGATTATATATCCTAAGTCCTCAAATCAGTATTGTCATTTTATACATGGTGATTATTTCATTTACAAAACATACAAAGTAAAATAAGTAGATACATTCCTCTTGACTGAGTAAAGTGATCACATAAATAAAAATAAATAATTTAGTTTTCATAATTATGGTGCCTTATCCTCATGTGCTATAAAACAAAATAATAATACCTCATTAGTGTAGTTTGGTTATGGAATGTCCCCGAAATTCTCATGTATTTTATATTGGGGATTTTCAATCTAGCCATGTGTTGTTGGGAAATAAGGGCCTAGTCTAGATGGTTCAATTATAGTGATGTGAATTGGATTAGAGGTGTGTGGTGGATTAGAACCACATCTGGAAGGGGCAGAATACTGAGAATAGACTCAAAGGGGGCAATTCACAGGGATGGGCCAGGAAGGATATATAAGCTGCTTCCTGCCTTCCTTCTGCTAACATTATTTGACTTGACTGGACACGACTTGGCTTGCTGTTTGCAATGCTGAAGGAGCTACATCTACCCCCACCTCTGCCATGCCTTTCCATTGTTGCTGGCCACCCATGCCATTGT
This sequence comes from Ctenodactylus gundi, assembly GCA_004027205.1. Classification (NCBI taxonomy): domain Eukaryota; kingdom Metazoa; phylum Chordata; class Mammalia; order Rodentia; family Ctenodactylidae; genus Ctenodactylus; species Ctenodactylus gundi. The sequence continues at coordinate 579,496 of PVKB01000530.1, forward strand.
GACCTTCTGAAACTGTGAGCTAAAACAAACCTTCCCTTCATGAGTTGCATTGTATTTTTTAAAAAAATAATGAATATCAATATATTAATTTAATTCTAAAAGGTCCCAAATTATTTATTACTTAAAATATATCCAAATAAAACTAAAATATTTCAAGTGTATTTTCAAGAGAATAACCATTAATTAATGAGACACACTCCCTGCCTTAGATTTCTTATAAACACAGATGGTCACAGAGCAGATATGCTTTCAAATATAGATATTTTTCTGGTTCACACAAATATCCTTTCTCTAGAATTTTGTAACTGTGTACAAATAATAATATTGCTCATTTTTTTTAATTGTTGCATTCTGCTGGGCAATAAGGGCTAAGAGTACTTAAATCTACTACTATTCTAACAACAAACTCCCAGCAATATTCTGGGTCAGTTTCCAGTCATTGGCTTTTCATACTTGTCCTTATGTCAAAAAAGAGATATACCAGTCAGAGAGAGGCAGCTAGTTATACATACATGACTCACACGGGGGAGACCAGGGCTTTCTGACTTCCGATGCATTGCATTTCCATACAAAGATTTTGAATTTCAAAAAAAAAAAAAAAAGAAGTAAATATAGACTGGAAGAATGGCACAGTGGTCAAAGGTGTGCTTGAGCTGGAAAGAGAGATCCTTTCTCAAGACAGGATCTCCTTTTGTAAGGAGCCAGGTATACTGTATTATCATTGACTTCTGTTGTTGACTGTTGCAAACTATGAAGTGTTAGAATATTGGTCCCCAAACCCTCGGCCGCTGACCAGTAACAGGTTAGTGGCATTCTAAGAGCTGAGGAGCTCCATGAGATAGTTGTGATCTGGGTTTCTCATATCAGAGAGACTATTTGATGTTTCACTTTCTGCTTCTGACTCACTTCGCTAAGCATGTTGTTCTCAAGTTGCCTCCATTTGCCTGCAAAAACCTCCACGCTGTTGGACTTTATAGCTACATAGTATTTCATAGTGTATAAATACCACATTTTGTGTATCCATTGGTGTGTTGATGGGTACTTTGGTGACTTACATATTTTAGCTATCATTAGTTGTGCTACTATGAACATGGGTATACATATGTCTCTGTTATGGGTGAATCAGAGGGGTAGGGTGGGAAGGAAGAGAGGGGAGGGTAGGGGAAGAGACTAGAGGAGAGTGGGAAAGTCCTTGTCACCTTGACAAGATACATATGTGCACAAAATGCTCAACTTCATTGTAAACCTTAAATTTTATGCTTATACATATCAATAAAATGGGGGGATGTAATAAAAGGTATTTTAAAAAGAACTGAGGAGTTGAGACAGCAAGCAGGAAACCAGGATGTGGGCAGGGGTGAAGCTCAGCCCCCTGTCAGTCAGATGTGACAGGAGAGGGAGCTTTGCTCTCTGCTCCCTGCTGCTGTTGCCATTATAAAGTTTCCTCCAATAACCTACTTCGTAATAAGTAGCTCCACCTCTCTCCTTGTCTGAATGCCCATCAATTAAATTGATCCCTGGTGATGTTGAAAAGGTGGGAGCCACTATGTTAGAGGAATGTCAGTGATGTCAAAATGAAGCTATTAATTCAAAATAACAAGATATTAAGTTAATGTTTACACAAGGATCAAATTTTAATTTGGCTTGGAGCTTTTTAATCCTTGCTTATAATCTTTGGCTGTGGAAAAATGCACAGAGTACTTAAAGAGTTTATTATTATTATTATTATTATTATTATTATTATTATTTGGTAGTGGGGATAAAACCCATGACTTGGCTCTGAGTTAGACTCTTCTGTTCCTGTTTACTTTCTTTTTTGAGATAGGGTCTCACTGGGTTGGTAAAAGACTCAGGTTAAGCACTAAATTACAAACTTTCCGCTGCATCTTCTCAGAGTACTGGTGTGGCAGGCCTGTGCCATCTGGCCCAGCCAGTTACTAGTTCTGAAGGAATTAATTCAACTACATATGATCAAAACTGTTTCACACATACATTATATTCAATGTAATTAGTATAATTAATATATTCAAAATATTTAATCTCAATAATAGGTTCAGGAGAAAATCATTTATATTTAGAAATAATTTTAAGATAATATATGCAATGATTTTTTAACTGTTATCAAAAATCCTACTTTGCTTCCTCTATTTTTGTGAGATCAGAAATGAGGCTTTTTAAAAAATGTTGGACAGAGACCCAAATTTGAACATTAATCTCATCCGTATTTGTTTTCCCAGATTTTGAGTTAAAAAATAATTAGATCTGACTTCCTAAAAATATACTATCTTCACTAATTGTTCCTCAGACTGGATTAATACACTAATGGAATAGTTCTATTAAAGCCAATCATTTCTCTGGATAATTTTCCTAAACTGTCACTTTCTAAATATTAATATAGAGAGCCTGAAATTGTCCTTAAATTATTTTCCCTCAGTGCTAACGAGTTTTATTTTTTACCTGTTTCATTTTTAATCACCAACAAAATATATTACAGGTTTTATTTGCTTGCAAATGTAAGCTCTGAGCTTGCTGCAAAGCTAGTCCTTTGAAGAGGTTCTCCATTACCTTGTCATAAAGATGTCATAGTTGTGCATTCTTGCTCTGCTTCAGCACAACTTCAGCGGGGCCTGCATCAATTGCCCGGCTATCATGTCACAAGTAAAACGATTTCTTTTCATGTAACCATAGAGTCAAGAATGTTTAAAATGGTAATAAAATATATCTGTTTACTGGAAGAAAGCAAAATAAATGGAAGCATGAGACAAAGTCATTCTGGAGAAAAATAAATTAAGATTCAAACAGGTATGAAATATTTGAAGTTGACCTGCAACTGAAACATTTTAGATACTTGCAATTAGTCTTATACATTTGGTAATTTTTCTTCAACTTATTCTTAAAAAGTTAAATATACTTTTAAAGATATGATTTAAAAACTTTTGCTTTCTTTAAGTATTTTATTTTAGGAGTGATTTTTCCAAACTCACATTTATACTTATTCCTGTCTTTGGGTTTCTAAATTCATTATGATTTGTATCATCAAAGAGAATAATACATAAAGAGAAATATTCGATTTCTGGAACATCCCCAAAGTCAACTAACATATACATATAGAAGTTACCATATAGATAAATTACCATTTAGGTTACCATATAGAAGTTAATAATCATTTTTATAAAATTATCAAATTATGTTTTTTATTCTAGCTCAGATCAGTTTAGTATCTGCCCACTGTCTTCACCTTCTTACTTAATCATGCATTTGTGTCTTTTTTACTTGTATTCAATCGCAGACATACACCATTTAACTTGTTTTTATTACTACCTACCTGTTGCCATTTCTGTTTTCTCAATAAATTGTCCTTCCTACAATCTTTCACTTCTTTCTTGGGTACTTTCTGCAGGGCATTTGAGAATTTCTGAAAATACAAGTCATGGAAAAATGGCTGTCACTTTCCCTGTATTCTCTTGCTTGGACCCAGTCATAAGAGCCATAACTCTACTAAAACAATCCTTTAATTTAATATATTTGTTAAAATATTAACCAGGAAAAAGTGAATCATTTATTCTAAAGTTATGATTTAAAATTATTCAAAAATATTTTAAAATAAATGTGCTGTCAAGGTAAAATGCTTGGAGATATCCATTTGCAAGTTTAAGTCTTAAAATAAAATAATTCCATAAAGAATATTTATGTAACACCTTTCTTTCAGGATTTTTGACTACATTTCTTTTTAGTGGTGTGATGATTTATAATGACGATGACTTTCTGATAAATTCTACTTTGAAATGTGATAATAGTTATTATCTTACCAACAGGGAATCATGAAATATACTTTTTCAAAATAGTTCTTTCTCTCTCTTTATAACATAAAATTGGGGAAATTTTTCAAGTCATTAATGTGTCATTTGCTTAAGATATTCCTTGAGGACCAAATAATAGGCCCCAACAAAAATGAAACTCAAGTAGGCCAGTTATTACTCTTTTCTTGTCTCTTTAATTGAATATATATTTTGGTTAAAATATTTTTAACGTAATGAATAATTTTTAACTTGAAGCTTTAACGACATTGTTTTCTTATATATTTTAAGACACATTGTTTAATGGTCTCGGGCTTGGAGCAATTATTGGCCTGGGAGTGGCAGCGCTGTTGCTAATCCTCGTGGTAACAGACGTCAGCTGCTTCTTCATTCGACAATGTGGACTGCTCATGTGCATCACCCGGAGAATGTGTGGGAAGAAGAGTGGTTCCAGCGGGAAAAGTAAAGAGCTGGAGGAAGGAAAGGCTGCATACCTGTGAGTAGCTGGCCCTGCATGTGGCACACGAGCCACGGGCCACATTTCAACTTTGCTGTTGAACTGGGAGACTTTGTTTTTCTAAGCAAGGTAGAGAGACTCGTTATAAAACATAGGACACATCACTGCTGGTTCTCTAAACTTAAGTCTGTCCAACCTTAGTGTAACATCTCATTATGCCCTCTAACTTCAAAGTATTCTACTCAAAAATGAACATCAAAATTAACTCCTCACTGCAAAGAGTTACTGTCGTGACATAAAGATGAAAGATGAATATAAAAATTAATAGTCAAACAAATGTATCCATTTTTGGTTCTCCTACCACTTATCTATTCATATTAAAAAAAGAAAATCATCAAAATTAAACTGCATTAAACGTTTACTTAACTTGTTAAAGTGACAATGTTATTGTACTGCTACAGTGTAAGAAATGATAACATTTAAGGCTCAAGAAAAATTTAATAAAGACCGTCTTGTTTGTGCTTCACAATATTACAGGCCCTGATTTTACTTTTCCAAATATTTGTCAAAAATAAGTATATGTTTGAATTTGGAGTTCTTTATGAAGTCTCAGTAAAGTAGAAAAATAATTCCAAAGATTACACAAAGCTGAATATCGCAGAAAATAATTTTGCTGAGCAAAAGAGTACAACTTTATTATTTCTGTTTTCTTTTGGTTTGCTTGTCTTTAAACAAATCGGTATGCAGCTCCAAAGATCAACAGACTCTAGACAAAAGGTTCATAAAAACAGAGAAAAACATAAATAAACATATAGACCTGTTTGTGTTGCATATGCATGTGTGTTTTAAACCTAGCAACAACAAATAAACATTTTTATAAGTAGAGAACATTTCATTTTTTTATTTTAATTACTAAGTAATACATTTGCAATATTTCATTATAAACATTTCTGAACATACATAAAATTTTAAATGAACTTTATATCAAGTACCTATTTGCCAGCTATTTGTGTTCTGATACTAATATTGTAGTATATATTTCTGTCACATGTTAATTTAATTCATGTTTTTCATTTTAAAAAAAGCATGCCTAAAGTTCACATAGTTCAACTTACATATAATTATGTAGAGATCGAAAACAACAGAAAGTTCTATTTGAAGAATATCTATTAAGCCGTGACCCATGTCAAAAATTTCAAAGCCCTAGCGCTAAGCTCTCAAGTTTCCTTGTGCTATTACTCAGTCAGCCTTCACAAAGCAATTACCAGTCTGCACTGTTTTCAGTCATGGATAATCTTTGCCCAATGTACAACTCCATGTAATTGTATTATTTCAGCTTTTCCTATTTTGTACCTGTCAACTTTTACTCAATCTAGGACTTCAGAATTTATTCATGGGTTTTGTCTATCAGGAAATTACTCCTATTTATTGGGGAGGTTTCTGCTCTTTTTCTTATGTGTGTATCTAGCCATGTTGGGGAGCACAGTAGTTCACCACTTGAGAATATAATTATTTTCCATTATGCAATTTCAAGGTAAGTTTCTATTACTTATAGTTTATTTTTAAAGTTTTTAGTTGTATTTACATCTGAACAGAAATTATTCAATATATTTTTGTGCATATATTTATCATATGTTTACATATTTATGTCTTTCTACTTTTAGTTTTCATTGATATTCTCTCCTATGGAAGGAAAATATTAGAAGATAATGCCTATCATAAGAGTAGAGTTTAGTGAGTATTCACAAGCTGAACAAGCTAATGTTGAAGGATAATTTCACAGGAACAAAAAGCATTTACTATTTAGAACCTTTGCATTCCTTATTTAATCTCAAACTAAGTATTAAGTGACTTCTGACACAGTAGATTAATTTTGCCTTTTTTGTATTGTATGAGTCATTCTTGGTTAGCAATTTTCTAATTTTCTTGCTCCTTTTAATAATTTGTTTAGAAACTTAATCCATATTATTTGGGTAGATATATGTTTAGTAAGGCCTATTAAATGTACTATGAGAATATACTTACCAAGATTCCCTTTCTCAATAAAATATTGTAATCCATTCCATTCGCTCCATCAGAAAGATTACTGTTTGTGCTCCAATTAGTATTCCAGTATATTATCTGCTTTGTGTTTTGCTCCGTGTGGTCCTACTAAGATATACAACCTGTGTATTTAGCTTGTGTGGCCCCTGCTATAGTATACACCAAAATAAATGTGTTTTCTAGAATTGATCTAGATCAAGGGCTCTGGTTACTCTGTATTTTGACAGTATTTTCCACATTTTTACTTCTATTAATCTGCCACATATGTAGCAGTAGCTCAGGATGATTTATACTGATAATAGGTATACACTAGTATTTTATAAACTTTTTAAAGATTTGATATCCTCTTTTATTTTAGTTCCCATTCAAACTTCAGCTTTTTTATTAGATTGTCTTTTATTTCTAACTGGTGTGTAGGGATTCTTTTGTGCAATATTCTCTGGATAAATGGTCATAGAGAACTTAAATATGCAATTGCATTACAATTTATTATATCTATACTTAAACACGCTCAATGCTATCTACTATGTAAATGATTATGTGATAAATGTACTTGTATTCTCTTTTCCATTTTTATAACTCCTCTAAACTGACAAAATTTTATCTCTGTTAACAGTTTTTTGAGTGTTAGTACATTTTTTCTCATTCTTGTCTTTTTTGAAATTCTTCATTACATAACTCACTCAAAAGATACTCTTTTACATTTTCCACCAAAGAAAATTAAAATTCTATGCTTTGAGTTTAGATTCACAATTCTTCTCAGATGGGAGCCCAAACATTTAACAGTTAGCTTTTGTTAAAATAAAATATGTTTAGACAATAGCGCCATTGATTGAAAAGGATGTGTTTTGCTCAGCAGAGCAGTGTCAGGTTGTTTCATGTTCCAGATGGACAAAGAAGAGTTGGGTCTGTTTCTGTATTTGTTGTCCTGTTTTTTTTTCCTCTCATTTTACCCTTTCAACAATATAAGACTTTATTAATCACTAAGACCTTATGATAGATTTTATTTTTTCAGAGAATAACTGAAATTGTCAGCCTAAATTCATTTATTAGGGTCATTTTGCTGATCGTTATGCTTGCATTTCCACTTAAAGTAGCAATTTTTTGCACGTGTGTGTGTGCTCAAACACATTCATACACACACATACACACTCACACATGCAAACTATGCTTAGATTTTTATTGAAGCTGAATTGAGTCTGCATTGATTTACATTGAAATATTGTAAGGTTATTCATTAAGAATAAAATAAGATAAATATTTTATCTTATATTAAATTAATAACCTTACAATATAGTATTTTTCAATCTATAAACCAACCATTTAGTATGTGCTTGAAAATGAATCCAGGTGTTTTGTGTAGTAAAAATGGAAAGGAACTTACAATTTCATACAATTATTTATATTCATATACATGATGTTCTCCAAGGACAGAGATTCATGTTGGTTAACGTGATATGACACCTTGTGTAGTGTAGTTAATGTGTGTAAGAACCTTAAGGCTAGTACTCTTACTCCACAAAAAAGTTATTCATAGAAACGCTTTTATGACTGATTACCTTTAGATTTTTGTTTCTATCTATAAACTCTTGTACATACATCCTATAAGCATTCTTTAATTCATGAATACTCACCCAATTTAAACAAATTAATTTCATTATTTTGCTAGACATTATGTAGACAACTATTTGATTCATTTTACTCTAGTCAAATGAATGAAAGAATTAAGAGTACTGTCATTTTTGTCTTAGTTGGAGAAATGGCCAGAACTACATATAATTTTCTGATGAACAGATGAACATAAATTCTGTTGTTTATTTTAATTTGAATCCAAAATTAAAATGATAAATTCCATGCTAATAATTCATAGCACAATATTATACAATATTATACAACAGTACAATATTATGTATTTTACTCCCTCTGAAGAACAACTTTCCACTCTTGTAAAAAATATATTTTTCAAATAAGAAATGACATGAAATATCCAAGAGAAATAGAGTAGAGCTAATTAGATTAATGAAATTTATGATAACTTTTAAATAAGATCCCAGGCATTCAGATATTAGTCAACTCATGTTACTAGAAGTTACAAGACCATTCAATTTTAATGCCAAGAACAAGGAAAACATTGATTGCCATTTAGGTCACCCAGGTTATTAGGACATCCTATAGCGACCGCAACAACACCACCAGCAATGTCAGCATCAGCCAGGATGGATGTGTGAATTCAGGAATAGGTGACCTTCTAGCAATTATGAATTTAAATAAACTTTTGTCTCTAAATCTTATCTTTAAAATTATGAACATTTATTTATTTCCAGATCATCTTTCCGATTTAGTTTGCTAAAGAATTAATTTATCAAAGATCTATATAGTTTAGTAAAATCCAAGCCCTGGAAACACAACTGTGAGGGAACTTGATTCATTCTGTGCTATTCACAAGTTATTGATCTGGCAGGAAATTTATTCAAATTTTTAAAATTAAATGAATAAAGGAAGTGATTTATCAATGCTATATAAAATACAATATATCTTGCCAAGTTTGTCTGAACAGATTATGAAAGAACTGAATTGTAAGGGTAGACTCGATATTAGCTGAAGTGTGTGTTTGTGTGGTGTGCATTTGTGCAAAAAATATGATTACAGAAACAGAAAAAATATAAAGGAATAACGTAAGTATTTTGAAGAACAATGGAATAGCAGTAGCCAACATTTATTTATTTATTTATTTATTTATTTATTTATTTATTTGCACCAGGGACACGTTTCCTGGAGGACAATTTTTCCAGACTAGGATCAAGGAGAAGGATAATTTGTGGATGATTCAAGCACAGTTCATTCCTTGTGAACTTAATTTCTACACACATTTCTTTATATTATATAATTAAAACATGTACAATTAATACCACGCAGAAATAATGGGAACCCTCAGTTTGCTTTCCTGCAACTAAATGTTCCCACCTGGAGGTAGCGAGGGCACTGACACTCCAGGTGGGCTGTTTCTACATGGTCTACTCTCATAATCTCAATGGTTTTGCTCACACCAAAAATTAGGTTTCACTGAGGTAGAATATTGGAAATGGAATCTGGCTTTTTAGTACATTAGTGGAATTTCAGCATATTCTGCCATGATATTGATCTAAATATCAGGGAAATTTTAAATTGCCTCAAACTTACTTTAAAGGCCATAGTCACTAGCAATATCAAGCAGTTGACTCTATTATAGACAGGAAAACATAGATTGTGAAACCCTCCTTTAAAGTTTGAAGGGGTTTTTTGGATTAGTAAGTAATGTTAATAAAAATGTAGTCACTTTTGGAAGTTGAGCTAATTCATGAGAATTGATGATTGGGAGAAAGATGACCATTGCTCAGTCATCTTCAAAATCTCAAACATTCTAAAACCCTAGTGTTTGCTAAGTCACCCTATAATTTCCATTTAGGTTTGAACTTGGCCAACTTACACAGTTGTCATTTTTCACTAAAGAAATTTGGTTCATTCCATAGATTGAAAATAAAAAAAAGAAAGGTTTTTTTCTGTCCACTTCGTGTCACCAAAATGGGCTGCCAGTGGTGACTGATTTTATAAAAGAAATCCCTGGAACAGCTTTAGGACTCTAAAACTTTAGCCGGTGATCTACCTTTACAAACTTTGTGCTCTGTGTAGTGGATAAGATGTGGGCAAATCCATCCCTTTACAGAGCTGTGAGATAATTTCAGCAAGCCAGCATCTCTGTCTGAATGACAATAGATTCACATTCAGATGTGATTTCATTAACTTAATTAGTGAAAACAGAAAAACCACTTAGACATGTGTGCTCCTTTGACCTGCACACAAAGAAACAAATTGGTCAGTTTTGAGTTTTCCTGACATGCCACCTTGCAAAGACTTGGATAGTCCTGCAGCCTGGGTGTCGGTTGGCACCCAAAGTAGAGATAACTATCTTTGTCACGTTCTCTTGGAAAATATTTTGCATGTTGCTGTGAATAATTGTTGTCAACAGCAGTAGAGCTGTAAATCTAAAGTGTATACCTCAGGCCACGGCCCAACCCTCTGTTAACTATTGTGCCTCCATATCCTAGGTTTATCAGTTAATCACGCTATTAGCTGAAAGATAACTTTTGACCTATAATCTCTCTTAACAGTGTATGACAAATGTCTAACAATAGGCGGGATCAACGCTCCATCAATAATAAAGGACTCCCTTCCTGTCCGTGGCAATGCAGTTAAACACTTAAAATGACCCTTGAACAGACACATATGATGAAGTGGTGGACTTCTTTAATTACCTTCATGCTCATATTATTATAAAAGAAAACTCCAAAGCCATTTATTTTAATGCAAAGTGCTTGATCTCCATGTGGCAATGCAATTTTGAAGGTTTCACTTTTACCTTGGATAGCTGTTTACCACATATTATTGGAAGCAAGCTTTGAGAATGTGAACTGCCTGTTGTAATGAATGCAAAATTTAAGTAATTTAAGTAAATTTAAATATGACTTTCTTCTTGGGGGTGCAGTGGCTTAGTATCTTATGTTGTCCTCCTTTTTAAAAGAAAGTCAACCTTTATTTTTTAATTCATTTTTGCTAGAGTTAGCTTATGGGTTTACTGAACCTGTAGCAGAGAAATGTTTACTGTCCTAGAAAAAGTCATAAAAAGAAACAGTAAACAAAATGATGACTGGACTAGAATAAAATAAGTTTTAAATTCGAACTGGATGAGTGCCACCAGATGCAGCCGCATCACTGAAGTGCACCTACATGTCGCTGTACAGTCCGCCCCTAATTGCAGCTTGTCAATTGACACTCATTGATAAGATTTTTGATATGAGTCCAAGAATAATTGCTTTAGTGTGATCCCTGTGCAATTTTAGCTCAGTGCTAATGGTAATCTATATCTGCCCCCCTCCGTTACTGCTTCCACTCCATATCAGATCATCAGGCAGAGCATATTCACAAGGAGCAGGCACAGATGTCTCTCATATTAACAGGTCACAGTAGAGTCTTTACTCTCCTGAGGCCTTTTGTCACTGCTGACCTGAGAAGAGGCGAAACTCAGGCACTAGCATGTGCAATGAGGAGCACCTGTAAATACAGATGAAGCTTTGCACCTGTGCCCACTGCTACCTCGTTCCATGTGGCCTGGTTCCTAAGGGACCCAGGCTCCCAGGGTTGGAGAACACGCTGCTCTTAAGAACAGTTTCCATTAGGAAAAACTGCTGAACTTCCCCTGTGTGGCACTGTCAGAACCTGATTGAATGGAAGGAGGTAAAAGACACAGTCTCATCCTGCTGCAGCCTTCCACTGGGGGAAGGGACATACTTGACCCCAATTCTCTTGACCCTCCCTGAACACTGGGTCAGATTTTTCACCTGAAAAGAGTTGTTTATCCGTTTTTTAAATTCTGTACCATATTTGAAAACTTTAATGAGTGTGTCAGTCCTATAGCATTAATTTTACATCCTTATTGTTACATATATCCTCTTGTGACTATAACCTTAAGTTTCTTCTTATATGTATATACATTTTCAGTCAAACTTCTAATTCTTACCAATCATGAAAAGCAATATTTATTCATTTTACTTCTAAATTAAAAAAAGATTTAAATTTTAAAAAGAATAAAAATTTACTTTCCAATGGTATTTTCTCTTCAATTTTATAAATAAAATTTTACTATTATTTATATGTTTGAAAGACATAACAATTCCACTTAACAGTGATTTTTTAATTTAAACAATTTTATTGTGAAGTAAACATCAAAATCATAAAAGATAATTTTAAAAATTATGATAAAATATTATAGTATAGTATAGGTAAAATATTTCTTTAAATTGATAGATACATAGCAAACTGTTTTATATATAAATTTTAAATGCCAGAGTTTTAAACATACTATTTCTTATGATATATTTCAAATGTTATTCAACATTTCTTAAAAATTCTAATTTTATTTTTTAAAAATGTGGTCCATGGGGCTGGAAAAATGGCACAGCAGTAAAAGTGCTTTCCTAGCAAGTGCAAAACCCTGAGTTCAATTCCCCAGGTTCACATAAGCTGGGAGTGGTGGTACACATCTGTGATTCCAGCACTCAGGAGGGTGAAGCAAGAGGATTACCAGTGAGTTCAAGGCCAGCCTGGGCTATGTAGTGAGTGCGCGACCAGCCTGGGCTATAGAGTGAGACCTTGTTTCAAAAATATGTGTGTGTGTGTGTGTGTGTGTGTGTGTGTGTGTGTGTGTTTGTGTCACCCAATGGAAAATTCATTTCTGTATTATAAATTTTATTGAAAAGATGTGTTATTTTCCAGTACTTACTTTATATTAGATATTATAATCAAAAATATATTGCTAAGTAGTACAATTTTGATTATAATAACAGACCTAGATGCTTCTAAAATTTTCTTCTATTTTGAGTGAAAATATAAAGTCAAGCTGATTTTTACACCCTGCTTGCTCCGAGTGATGGTGGTGGCAAGATAAATTTTAAAAGAAAATAATTTCTTACTGATATGCTGAATATACCCGTGGTGGGTTGAATTACAGGAGAGTACAATTCAGTGCAGAGTGTGAAGGGCATATTTCACAAGACATGTAATTTTTACACTGTAAAAGTGGGACATGTTTCTTTATTTTTGTAGGAAAGACGGATCAAAAGAGCCAATAGTGGAGATGAGGACGGAAGATGAGAGGATTACTAACCACGAGGACGGGAGCCCAGTGAATGAACCCAATGAAACCACCCCGCTCACAGAGCCTGAGTACGTAGTCGCAAGTGCTGACTTCTGCGTGGAAAGTAGCAGGAAAGTGATGGCCTGACTTCATTATTCATAATATGCACTTACAAATTACGGTCCTTATTTAGAAGATAACGACATTCCTGATAAGATTAAAGTGCATGTGAATATCAAAAAACTACTTTTTGCTGAGGCATTTCATAGGAAAACCTTGTATCAAAGTCAGAGACACACTGTCAAATCATATCTGACCTATGACAGAAGCTTATGATTTTATATAAGAACAAATCGAATACAGTAGAAACTACATTGCCATTAGTCTCCGTCAAAACACTCTCTATCCCTTTGAATACCTTATCAGTCTTGCTCACTTTCTGAAGAAGCATTGTCGGGATCATCTTTCTGAGTGGCTTTAATTGAACTGCCATGGCTGTCTTAATGTTCTGATTCAATTCAGAATATTTGCCTTTCATGGCCATTTTGATTCTGATGAGCTACCGGAAGTCACATAGTGTCATATTCAGTAAATAATGTAGATGGGAACACACCATGATGTCTATAGGAGCATGTTTTCTGTTGGGTAGCATGTGACAGCAGCAGCGTTTTGCAATACTTTTTAATGACTCCCTAAAGGACAGTCATGACAAAAGAAAAAAGAACCTCCATACTGCTTCAGGAATTGGCAGGAGTGACACAGAGAAGTATTTTGGGAGCAATTAGTGCCAGCTTGTCTTTATTGTAATCATTTTTATTAAACATTCACTGTATGTTTTGATTATACATTATATTTATGACTTTATGTAAATATCAAAAATTAAGTGGAATAGTAGGCCCTCGTTTTATTTTTTTATTTTGGAGTTTTCAAAAAATCTTATTTATATTTATTGAGATAAAATGTGTCAGTCTATTAGTCATCAGTTTGCATATGAATATGACAGTAAAATATACTCACGACAGTTAAAAAATTTGTAAGGAGAGATACTATTAATTTATTCTATGAATGGTGTAAATGATACTTGGGTTCCACTCACAAGTATTCATAAATGTTTGCACCATGTATAACTTCATTCAAGTAATGGCAGTAATATTAAGTAGATATGTAAGGTGAATGTCTCACTAGATTCATACATATAAACATCAAATTATACAAGCCAGAGATTTTACTAAGTAGGATGATAGTACTCCACTAAGGTGTATTATTATTATTTGCCATGATTCATCAACATTATTCTAAATTTTATTGATATTCAAACCAAATATCTCTTTATGTACTGTCTAAAATTTTCTTTCAGTGTAACAAAATTTATAACTTTTACTTCCAATTGCAGGTGAAAAGGTGCAACTAAAGAAAATGTTTTTTTTTTCAAAAATTCCTGTTTGATTTCAGGGGTCCAAAATAATTGCATGTAGACAAACAGAAATACTCCACTGTAACTAGTATTTCAGTTTACATGTTATCTGAATTTTAGTCATCACACTTAAAGTTGATCACTTCCTTCGTTGAAATTAACTATGTTAGTGGCAGGTGTCGCAAAATGGGTTTTGTAGTATCCTTTTTAGAAAGCAGAAATCTGTGTGCTGAAGCAAATATTCACACAACAAAACAATTTCCTACTAATTAACATTGCAAAGTTATAATTGGGTGTATGGAAATCACTTAAGAAAATGCCCTTTCATGCAGCTGATCTATAAATTATCTACTCTAATTATCAATTATTGCAAGGAAATTTTCAGCACCAATTAATTGATTTAACAGTATTTTTGTGAAAATTATTTGACATATGCATTAGTAGTGAAAAATTCTATACACAGAATTAATAACATAACATAATTGGCTAAAAAGTTCATGAAAAACAATGCATAGTTTTATAAGTAAAAATACATTAAGTATTATGCTAACCTATCAAAGAACTAAATATATCTAATTTTGATACTAGTAATGACCTACTAGTTTCATAATCTTTTGTAGTCCATGTTTTCATCATTACAAAATCGGCATAAAAATAACTGTATGAACTGCTTGTCCATAATATAACCCATCTCAATGCACGTGAAGTAGCCACTGCTTTATTCCCAAAAATCTCAGCAATGAGTCTTATTGGTTTTTTCCGTGATTTACTTTAGATTGGATTGTTTTTACAATATTGATTGTCACAATACAATTAATAATTCTTCTAATAAAAATTGTATGTTAGAAATATAATGGCAACATTTGCACTCTTTCCCCCTTTAGTAATAAGATTGTAAAATCAAAAGTTATGTTGTTAAAAAAGTGTCAACAGAAGAAATGCAAAAAAAATATGTAGACAAGATGCAAAATTATGTAGACAAGAGTCAAAATACTCAAGCTCAACGTAGCCATTGTGTATGGCATATATATATATATATATATATATATATATATATATATATATGGAGGAAAATATTTGAGTGTTAGAACAATATTAAAAATTTCAAAATTTTGAGTTATAGGCACCATATTAGCATTGGTAAAACTGCCATTAACATGATAAATAAAGGTTGCCAGTGCTTTGGTTACTGCTCTCAGAAATTTGTTCATAGATAATATGATACAGACAGGGAAAAATAATGGTGAAAATATGAATTACGGTGAATATTTTTAAAGTTACAAAATATGTTGATCTGCATTAAGTTCAAAAGAATAACGCTCATCCACAGATTTTATTAATTGCCAGTAACATTTGTGATTGAAAATAGTTGAAGACTAAGAAATTGTGTAACCGATATAAAATATATTATTTCTTTATATTCTAAACAGTTGTATTTTGAATATAAATTATTTCTCAAAAATAAAGTGTCCTATAATAATTTGCTTCATAGAAATCCCCTAACACATCGTTATGCATATTATTACTTTGTTATAATAATCAATGTTGTTTTCTTGCTATTAATTTAATACTACTGTAATTTTTCTAATGATTTTAGGATCTTTTTAAAAAAAAGAGTAATGTGTTAAGATGTATTGCTCAAAGTATCTTAGCAAATGGAATTTATTTTTTTCTATTTCTGACCAGGAAATTACCATTGAAAGAAGAAAACGGGAAAGAAGTTTTAACTCCAGAAACTATAGAAATTAAAGTTTCTAATGATATCATCCAATCAAAAGAAGATGACAGCAAAGCCTAACACACTACCCGACGCCTAGTGGATTATACAAAGAGCATCTGGTTTGCAGTGACCTTGAGACCAAAACTATTCCACTGTCCTTAATTTCTTGGGAAGCTTCTAGCTTGGAATAGCTTGTACACATATACATATGATCAAACGCTCCCGCCCACAATTCATTTTATGTTGTGTTGTGGTTGTGGTCGTTCCTTTGTTATGATTTTTCAGTATAGAAACTTGATTGGAACCAACCCTTGGGTATCAATTTCATTTGTATGTTTAAAGTGATACAGTTTATCTAGTGGATAAAGGGCCCAATTTCTTAAAAACTTTTGTCTCATGTACCACTGACAATTATGTTTAAACCTTTCCAACAGTTGAGGGTGTAATGAAAACAAAACAGTGTGCGCTGAGTGGATGAGAGAGCACTGCATGTTTTTGAATTTTGACTTGGGTAAATGGATGGTTAAAATGGCTTCCAACTTATGGTGAAGGCACATAACAAATGTGATGGTTAATAATAGGAGAATTTCAGAGCACCTAGGTTTAACGAAGCCATTCATCATTTGCAGATATGACTATAGAGCAAAATTCAGAGAGCAGCTTATGATTACAACGAATTTGACATTGATTTTGATAAAGAATCAGATCAGCATTACTACCCATTTGAAAAAAAATAATAATTATCTATATAATTCAATTATACTCTCTAAATCTGTCCCTTTATATATGCCATATTCACTCACAATAGATTACACTAAATGTAAATGTGTTGTTAGTGAAGATAATATTAATTTCTGCCCTCAGCTTCAAATAAAATAAATTGACATGAGAAAAATATAATTATGTTGTCTTGATGCATTAGAAACATATATAATTATCTCCTATTTTAAAATAATTTACCAAAAACTATGTCTTTAGTGTTCAACTACTTCAGATCATATCCTCAGATACATTTGTAGTGTACAGTTTTAGATATATATCTAAGAACTAATTTTCTTAATGTAGAATGTTCTTCACTAAATAAAATTGGCAAAGGGAAACTCAAATGTTAAAAATTTAAAAATTATTTAACATTCAGTGTGCCACAAATGTATCAGTGGTAGATTACTGAATTTTCACTATGTGTTTTTATTCTGATTGTAGCTAGAATTCATTTTAAGATTTTGATAAACAACTTTACTTAAAAGAAATCCTTTACTATTCAACACGAAATTTTCTAATATCACTAGTTAGGGCCTCAGCTTATTAACTTCCAAGCTATGCAAACTCCCAGAGGTAAAATATTGAAATACGACTTAGGTTATATATAAGAGAAAAGGTATTTATGACTATAAATATGCATATCCATGTGAACAGGTTTTCAACTATTTCCTCACCTAGATAGCCAAAGGTATTTTGAGGCCTGATCACATTTATAACCTTTGGTGTTTTAGGTTTTGAATGGATATCTCAACTATTGAATTATTGAGAATACATTTCAGTAGAACATTGGACGAATTTTTAATAGTGTAGAGGGATCTGCTTTGAGAGTGCCTCTCTATATAATTTGATGAATATTAAATATAATATTAATGTCACTCATTAATATTTTTATTTGAAAAGTGCTTGATACCATCAGCCAAGGAGAGACAATTAATTTTTCACCACTCCTTATTTTGCTGGCCAGCAGCAGAACAGAATTTGCCATCTGCATGTTAAGACACCAAACATTCACGATGACATTGCCATAAATTTCAGGGTAATGATGCAGAAATCTCTCTTTGCAACCCCTTCTGGCATATTGTGAATAACAGAATTCTTGTGCCTAACTAGGGATTTAAACACATGTCTGAACAAACCAACAAAAAATCTAGTTAACTAACTTGATTATATGATTGGTTGTTGATAGATTTCACTCTTGATATTTAGATTATGTCTGTCTGATCATCCGTTTTGCCTGATTTTGTTGTGTTTTCTTTTGTTGGATTTTTGTACCAGTGTGCAAAAACTAGTCAAAATACTTGAATTAGCTTGTGTAAAGTGAACGAGTTTAGTAAGATGTCTACCAAGCAATAGACATGAGTGGTGATTTCTCCAGGATGGCGTCACATGTTTTTGAACTGACAATATTGAACGAATTTGGATGACTAAGAAAGCAGTTCCGCATGTTTACTATTGTCACATTTGTGCTACACTGCAAGACTAGAGAAATCATAATAAAGAAAAAGATTATTTTGTGTTTTCTCAATTTTCAAGTTCTGTTTTCTCATTTCATTGAAATTTCTACATAAAGTAATTGGCTAAAATATTTATTTTATATAGATAAGTACATGCTGTTAAATTTCTTGCCAATTGTATGAAATAATTATCTGAAATCAATAATTATGTGGAGATTATTACAGGCAGACCATTGGAAGTGCATTGTTTCAGTTCTCTGAAAGATCCTTGCCTCGTGCTCTTCAAATCTGTGACATACAGAAGCAAGGCATTGCTGGGATTATTATTTTTTTAACATTTCAATGGAATGCTGTGAATTTCACTATTTATTAAAGTTTCTAAATAAGAGATGGTTTGTAGCAAATTTAAAAGTGATTAGAACTGAAATAATTTGTTTCTGATGATTTTGTTGTTATCCTAGACTAACCACATCAATTTTACTGCTATATATTATTTTTTACCGTCTGAGAGGACTCTTAATGTGTAGTGAGTTGTCAAAAGTTCATTGAATACTGTTAAGATAATTTGAATTTTATACTGTTTTAAACCAAGATATCATAGAAAGCATTGTTTATTGGGTTATGTGCAATTAAATTATGACAATCTATGTTCAACAACATATAAAAAGAAAATAATATCAGAATTTTAATAGATTTGTTTCTAAAATTGGTGCAAAACATGTGCCAAATTATTTTACAATGATTTGAAAAGAGATTTAATTACAATAGTGATTTCTACAGATTTATTTATAATTTTGTGGTGTAAGACATATTGTCAATATATTAACACTAATATGTAACATTAATATAAGTTTACTTAAGTTTTCCTTTATTTTTAATATTAATATCTACAGAGGCATTTTTCAAACGATATTTGATCCAATAAATCAGATGAATATTAGTTTCTGAATTAAACATTTATATACAAGGAAAATATTAATCAAATTACTTATTTGGGTGCCAACAATTATGAATTTATAATCATGTTTATTGTGTGGGTTTTACTTAATATGATTAAGATGTATTTGTGCCTTTGAATTAGCATGACACTTTGCTTTATGAACAGAAGCTACAATTTAAATACTAATTATATATTTTAATCTTATAAGTGACACACAGTTATACTCTTTCTTACTTTTAGTGAATAAGCCCAAATCAAATCACTTTACATTGAATATAAAGTCCAAATATAAAAAGTTATCCTGTATTAGTTATTTTTACTTTGGACAAATCATTTCTTTTCATACACACATGAAATATTTTTAATTTGTTCAATAATTTTCACACATAATATATGCACTCTATGTTGTTAAAACTGAATCGTTCGTTATGAGAGAAACAACAGATAATTTTTAAAAATAAGGTATATTGCTACAGTGTCATAAGGTGTTTTTTATTCCTGTTAACTTATACTTAATTTAGGATTACAAATCTTGTTCGGGGTAAGGTGATCATCACTAAGAAAATATGTACAACTACCACAAAAGAAGATATATTTGCCTTTGTCTAAGTTTAGATCATTTGGATTAGTTTATTATCATTATTTATGAAATTAACCATGTTCTTGTTTCTGGAGCGTGCTATAAATGCTCAATATGAATTGGAGGTCTTTTTCATCATCATATCAAAATTACTTCTTCAAAGAAGTTCTGCATAGGTAACACATACATAAATGAGGTGGTTAACATTATTTCTTATCTGTTTATTAACTATTTGAAAGATCTGCACATATTCTTTCAAATTGAAATGTGGATATATTTTCATGTTAAAACTACATTATGCAGTCAAAGGAATAAAATACTCCTATTTCAAAATAGAAATCTTTCTGGGAAGTACTGTACACCTAAGCTTAATGATGTTCTGAGATGAAATCATTATGTTCATAAATGAGAATTTATCCAAGAGTCTAGATAAACAGTCACTGAACAGAAATAATTTTTTTCCAGATTTCACCCTTTTTTAAAAACTGACTTTAGGCTGACAAATGTAGCTGTTGAGTAAGATTATTCATGATTTCTGATACATTATTTACCCTCATATTAGAGTCAGAGGCTTTTATATTATATATAATGATAAATATTTATTTGTGAACATATTTAATATTCCTAGAAAAACTCTTTATCATGACATAAATCTGCCCATGTCACTTCTTTATTTTTTTTCACAATTTTCGTGTTTCTGGTCACAGAGGATATTTATAATTATTATATTATTATAAAACTGCATATGTAATTTAAATACTACAAGTTTGTTTTCTGGAAAGAAAACATGCATCTTTTTGACATCGATTTATAGCCTTCCATGGAAAAGAGGAATAAAACAATGAGTGGGGAGCAGCATTTGTATCCCACTAGAACAAGAAAGTAGAGGAACCAAACAAGGAAAGGATCCGAAAGGCACAGTGAGGGTTCACATTTGGAATTAGGTACGAGGGACCCGGAAGTGAACCTTGCTGAACCAGGAAATAAAAAACATGCTTGTATGATTTCAAGGCCAATAGAACGGGCACTGAGGAAAAAAATCAGCGAAACGCAGACCGGGAACGTATGCTTTCATTTGCAGAAGGGTTCTTCCTTTTCTAGAAAACATTATGAATATTATAAAATAAATGGTACTAGGTGTGGCAACTCTTATAGAAACATAGGTGTTGCTACTCTTATAGAAACGTTCATGATTTAACGCTTGCCTCTAATTCTTGTTAGAAATAGGTACATTTCTTAGAAATAAAGGTTCAAAAACCACTTTTTTGATATATGAATTCTATGCTGTGTTTCATATGCATTAAAATATACACTTTTTATTTTCTTTAACGTATATATCCCACTCTAATTCTATATTCTTTTATTAGTTACCATGGAGTTTTCGTATTGTTTCAATATAGTATGTCCCTATGAAATTCTGTATATATATGTCTAAACTGTAAAAAGTATACTGCAAATGTTGAAGTTTTGTATTTATGAGAGACATTGAAGGTATGGCTTACAGTATATCAAAATTGTCACTTCACCATTTGTATATTAATAGTAAAGATACTTTTACTTTAACAGAGTGTTGAATTCTATGTTTATTTTAACAAGGTATTTGAAATGAGGGACACTTATATCCTAAAAACACATACAGTTTTGAAAAAAGTTCCAAACGTATTTCTGGATACTTAGAAGAGAATGCTTTCTGTCAACCTTATTCACCCTACTTCACAAGTTTTGACCTCCACACCAACAAAATCCTTAGAAATGTTAACTTCTGGACTGGAGACTTTCTGAAATAGATGTTTTGGGAGATGGCCCCTGCATTTTTTGTTTTAATAAGCCTTTCTTGTGATTTTGAGGTGTTTTGGAGTTTGAGTTTCACTGAGCAGCAGACACTTTGTCTTTATTTCAAACTATGCAATTGTCAACTTGTAAACGAGGCACCCCATTAATGACTAGTGATTAATCTTTAACACAACATGACATCATTCCTCAAATGCCACATTTTTAAAACCTTATGCTTGAAAGTAGACTAGAGAAAATTATAAGTTTTAATCTGACCACTCAAAACTAAGTAAGTTTTGAGGTAGAACATTAAAGTATATATTTTTTAAATGAAAAAATAATGTTTTGGGAAAAAAAGACAATATAAAGAAATTTAAAGAAGACATGTTGAACAAATGTGAAATAGTAACAAATTATTAACCTTTAGGTCACACTATAATTATATTTCTGTTTCTCTTTTATATATTTCATTTTCTTATTGCCATGATCTTAGAAGGAGAGAAGATATTATTTCTTATGTTCTCTAATAAGATTTGTTTCATATATTCATATTGTAAAAAGCAGGTGTCAGGTGTGACTCAGTCTTTAAAAAATACAATCAACTTTTTAAAAAGAAAATGTCTCAGTATACACTTTGTAAATTCCATAAAGTAGGTGCACATGACCAGTAAAATAACAGGTATGTTTTGGAGAATGAACAAATATGTATTTGCATCTTGGGCTTGCTTTATCAGCATTTTATAATTACTATAAAGATAGAATGAACTGCAAAGTATCTATAAGATCGTAAGAGACATAAGAGATATCATAACATGTCTCTTACTGTATTGAGGAATACAAGAGGTAATTCTTTTCATATTTTAGAGGATTTATTCTACATCTCATCCTAAATATTGTCTCATACATGTTCTGTTTAATTGTAATAATGGTGATATATGAATATTTCTTAAAATTTACGTCATATATATTCCAGAATTCTAAATATCTGAGTATTTGTTTGAATACATTTTCAATAAGCAAGTGAAAAATCTTAACAAAATATAAACAGTATTTTCTATTTTTTAAAGTGTTTTATATATGTACTTATTTTTAACATAATTCTGTTGTCCAGAAAAAAAAAAACATGCGCCTTAACTTTCTTGAATATCTAAATTCATTCTCTAGAGACAACATATACGTGTATTTATACTTTTGATGAAAGAAAGCAAATCAAACTAGAATAATATCAAATTTATCAATGTCAAACACACTCTTTATTAATGCATCAGTCCATGAGATCATATATTTCAAGTACTTAGATATCTTAATATATGAAAAAAATATTTTGATTTCGTTTACTTCAATGTTTTCTCTTGCACATTTATTTTCACATTTCCACACATTTTTGTTCTAATCTTCCTTTCATCTACCAGTGAAGATCAAGTGCTGAAAATGACTCATACAGACTGATGTATAGATAAAAAACCAATTAGTCAAATCACTCTACTAGATATATCATAATCAATCTAATACACACACACACACTCATATTAAAAGAGCATATGATTAATCATGATTGTGGAGTGTTATTTTAAAATAAACGTTTTTATGCTAAATTTCAATCTTTGCAATTAAAGCATTCTCGTTGGAGAAGAAAAGGGGCATATGATACAATTTTAAATGGTGAAATTTCAACTAGTAGAAGAAGACATTTCACTACGTAAAGACTCCTTACTAACTCTAAATAGAAATGCTTGCATTATGTGTGTATGTGTGTGTACGTGTGTATACATATATAAAATATTTAAACCTCAAGAAGCAAGACAGTTACTTTCTGCATTGAGGATGCAAAGGAGATAAAATTGGGAACTTTGAAACATTTTTTAAAAAATATATAGGAACCAATGTAAGAAATTAGAATAAAATTGAATTCACATTTCCATCACCTACTACTGGCTCTGGACTTGATTTATTTATAGAAAAATGTATACCATAGTTTTCTCATTTATGTAGTTGCAATTCTAACATCATAATATATAGTCTATAAATTATTTAAGAATATATTGAGACAGTGTTTATCAGTTTATTCATGCAACACACTGTGGATCATAACAAACATAATATCCATGATTATCTCTACCGCTCCCACATCCTAACACCAATTCTCACAGTTTTACTACCAAGTAACAAATCAAACTGAAAGGTGCATTATTAAGAGATTAACAGTAGATTGGATTTTGCATGGTATTCTATGTTGCTTTGAGTATTCTTGAAATTACTTTGTACCATTTGGTGAAAATATGTTCCTTATTTGCCTCCTGGTTTCTAAGTAGGAGCCTTCCAATTGGGAATGATAATGTGTAAATACTCACCAAATCTCTATTTCCATTACACTGACAATATCCAATGAGTTAAGTGGACATACGAGTAGGCATATGGTTAGTGTGTCCTTAGGGATGTAAACAAGGGCACAACACACTGCTCATTATCAATGTGATAGTGTAGCAAAACTCAGCTCTTTTCCACATAAAAAATTCACTCATCCCCTTCTCAAGATGTCCAAAGACTTATCTCTTCATGTTTTCAAAGTTCAACTTAAATTTCAGGATTTGTTTAACTAAACTGATTTCAGGCACTGCTTAGTCTGCTAGTAGGATGCCCGGTGCTCAGTTCTTCACTACAAAATCTTATTCACTAAGAAGATAACATAACTTCAGCCAGCAAATGCTACAAACAATGCTGAGACTGAGGTAAGGTAGTAATAATAGACATTGCCATTTACGGTTAACAAAAACGTCACTTGGTAGTAACTCACCTATTGAAATTTTGAAATCAAGTCAGTCAAAAATTACTAGTGGACTAGGGTCCCCTTTCTCCAACACAGGGAATTTTTCTCCATTGTGATTTAAATTATTCCCTGAAAAATGGTTATTACTTCCATTGTTTAGAGTCATCTTTCTTATGTTCAAAATTCTCTGCAGACAATGGAATGATATTTTAGCTGAGTAAAAACTTAGGCATGTTGGCTAGCTGTATTTAGTACCTAGAAAATCATTTTGGTGTAGACTTAATTCCACTAAGATCAAGCCAATATAATTCTAAAAGGGTGAGGTTTTATGTTGTTTTAGGTACAGAATAAAGACATAAATAATACTCTGAATAGCTTTTCTAGATGATGTTTCCTTTCTTTGTTGAATTGCAAATAGAATGCTGTTATAAAGACCTTCAAAATATCATACCCCCATTGTGCACTTAAGAAAGTTTCCAAGACATTTTGTTACATTATCATATGGTCTAAATAAAGGACAGCTGTGACTTCACATTTGTTCACAGGACTAAGCTTTACTGACAACAGTTTGACTTTAACTTGTCTATATGTAATTTATACCATTTGAGAAAAATGTTCATTTCCTGAAATATATTAATAAGGATAGGTTTTGGGTGATACAGTTCTGCATAATTCTGCTTGACAATTGATAATTGTTTCTTGCAACATTTTCCTCTATCCAAAAAGAAAAATAAAACATCCATCATTTTATTAGGATGCCTAAATTTTTTCTTAGGTCAACAAATTATATATGTTCAATTTCTGCTTTCCAGCTCTCACAGATGACAATTTCCTTATACCTCAATATATGTGAGTGTGTTTGTATGGTTGGAGGAACACACAACCATACATTCACAAACATTTATAAATATGCATATACATATATTTATTTAAATACTTATGAATACTTTATGGGGATAGAAACAAACACACATATGCACAAATTTATTTATAACCTATTATCTTTCCTAGCTAGTCCAATTAAGGAGTCTTCTGAAGTCTCCTGTGTCTGAAGACTCAGAAAAGGCAGTGCTATGCTTCAGTCAGTTTCAGAAAACACAGGAAGATCAGCAAATTTCATGATCATACTTTTTGATGCCAAGTAAATTTTTTGATCAGAAGAAATGCCATTTGGAATATCATGATGGTAGATACAGTATTCTCTAATTCATTGATGTGACAGTTTCGGAAGAGGTACTAGGTAGGAAAACAACTCTCTTCACTGGGTAAGCATCTATGCCAGTTACAACATGATGTTTCTATGACAAACATTGTTTAAAATAATCAGTCTTCTAGCAGGCAGCTTCAACTCTTTCCAGGAATTTTACTATATTTGTAGCCCAGTGCTGATCTCTGATGATGGCACATTGGTCTCTACGTTGTAGCCAGAGCCAGGTTGCCCTTGGTTAAGTGAAAGTCTGTGTTGTTAAAACTAAACTTTGCACTATTTCTTGCCTCTGACTTGTGATTCTGCTTGATAATGGAGATATTTATTATTACACACTGACTGATATCCACAGAATGAGTCACACATTTAGTTATTATTGTTCTCCTCTGACATTCTTTGTTGAAAATTTACATAAAAGCCAAATAAACCTTTACATTCATTCATTCATTCATTCATTGAAACAAAGTCTTGCCCTGTACTCCAGGCTGGACTTGAACTTACTGTGTAGACCAGAGTGGCCTCAATCACATGGAAATCTTCCTGCTGCAGCCTTCAGAGTGCTTGGATTACAGGTGTGCATCAGCAAGCCCAGTTTATGTGGTGCTGGGAACCAAACTCAGAGCCTTGTGCTTGCTAGACAGGTAGGCTATTTCTCCAGCTGTTTTCATTTTTTTGTTTGTTTGTTTGACCGTACAGAAATGTTCATTGACCTAGCTCTATCTCAGATTTTTTTTTTTTTGTTACAATATTCTATGAAGGTTTTTTCAAGTCTCTGTCCAATCAGGTTTGGCCATTCTCATGAATCAGTAAATAGTTTCTTGATAGATCACTGATGATAATACACATATTTATGAAAATAAATATTTTTGGAGATTCCAAGTTTCTATGTCTTACAAATAGAAAGTGTTTCTGACTTCTAATTTGTATGATTATAGGTGAGTGAATTAATACTCTATTCAGAGGCCCTTGTATGACTTCTATAACTTTATAACTTGAATATTTCTATACTAGCTTTGTGGTTCAGAATAACATTTATTTTGGAATGATTTTACATATAATGTTGAAAGAATGTATTTTCCGTGGTAGTTGGTCTGAGTGTTCCATAAATGTCAATTGTGTCAATATGGTTAATAATGCCACTTAAAAGTGTTCCACATCCTGAGTTATTTAAAGGGTTGCATAAAAATCTAGACCCATAACCAGGGATCTGTGTTCCTCCCTTCAATTCTATTGCTTTTGTTTCTTTTGCTTTGAAGATCATCATCAGATACATGAGATTATTATGTCCTCTGGATGAGTTCTACATCAATTTGTACCTTTATTATTATATGAATGATCTTTTTGTGTCTCTGGCAATATCTTCTTATCATTATTCTTCTTTGTTTAATATGAAAATACACACCATGCTGTCTGCCTATATAAGGATTAAACTTTTGACTCATACAATACACTTATTAAAATTTTCTTGAAAAATTACCAGGAATTAAAAAAAGAAATTAAATAAAGCACATACCAAATATGGAAATAAAACAAGAAAACATAGAAAATTCAAAGCAATGCATAGAAAATAGGCAAAATAGCTATTTTTCTGGGGACTAGGGACAAGAAAGTGGGCAAGAAAGAGGTTATGAATTGTCACTCAAAAACTTTTTCAGGTAGCAGAGACATCGATTATCGATTATCTTGATATGACAAGCCAGTAATATTAGAACATAAAAAGTGCAATGTTTGTCCATTATGTCTCAATCTATTTAAACATATTGTACATTTTTATTCTTATAACGGTAATCAAAATATTACAAAACAATATTTAATTACAAATTTGATTATATATCAAATTATAATTTGTACTAAAAGGTTAGGCAGTTACTTTGAAAAAATGTTTAAAATATTTAATGTTCTTCAATTTATTTATGAAATAATCTAATAATCTAAACAATGCAAGGACAATGATAAATATAGTTCAAATTGTTTGCACAAACTTCCCTCCAAGTTCCCAAGCTTTGGTGTCTGGTGACAAAAGCTGCATTATTGATAATCGTGATTCAGATAATAAGCTAAATTATTTCTTCTTCTATACTACTTAGATGGTTTTCATGTGTTACCAGAAGCCTGATTGTGCACGTTAAAACTATCTAAAGTCAACCCTATAAATTTGCATTTCAATTATATGGATCATCTGTAATGATATTAGTAAGGGAAAATTCATATAGCAAAATAACAAACTGCCAGATTTTTAAAGCATTAAACAAGCAGTGATTCATATTCAACAACTTACTTCAAAGCAGTCTAGAGATTTTACAGAGAAATGAAAACATTATAAATCTTACCTTGGTATAAACTGAATAGTTTGTTCTTTACAATGTTATAAAAATTGTAAAAACTTAAATTTCTTTGCAAATGATGTGAGGTATTAGGTTTGCCTTTTGCAGACATTTTAATGACATTTTTCTAGAAAATTGAACATTAAAATAAATGGAAGCTATAGCTTCTATGTTTTATTGAATATTTACAGTTAGAAAGACTTTGTAGCACAATTTATAAGCCAAAGTAGATTTAGTTAAAACATGTAACATAAATATTTTTGACACAATATTGAATATCATTTAAGGCAAGTAAGTAGAGAGAGAAGGAAGGAAGGAAGGAAGGAAGGAAGGAAGGAAGGAAGGAAGGAAGGAAGCGAGGACGGGAGGGAGGGAGGGAGGGAGGGAGGGAGGGAGGAAGGAAAGAAGGAAGGAAGGAAGGAAGGAAGGAAGGAAGGAAGGAAGGAAGGAAAAAACTCAGCCCTCAAAGAATATTAGTAAGAGATTTGCATTAAATGTTCAATTATCTTGAGCAGAACTAGAAATGGTAGCACAATGCATAACTCTAGATAGTATTGTTGTTTAAAATCATTTGTATCTGTGTGACTTTTTTCAGAACATTTTACTTTTACTGCTTGTGTAAATGCTATGAACTAATTCGTCTCTCACTGTTCCAGTAATACTGATAAGTGATATTTAACAGTCATTTTTGAAATGGTAATGATGATGTAAGTCAAATTATAAATTTAATAGAACACATTCTTAAAGAAACGTGGGTCATTTAATTGGTCATTTGTGATATTTTTCTTTCTATGTTTATGTTCCCACTCTCCACCATCTCCACATTCAAACTGTCTTCCATAAATTAAATTAGTCAGTATTTTTTCAAAGATTACAGAAGATTGCCAATAAGAACTAGAACACCTGGTTACCAAGGGCTTTACTTGAGGACAATTTAAAAAGTAATAAAATCCAAGTTTTGCCCAAATCCTTCTTCCAGAAAAATTTTTTCTTATTATAAAATACAACATCATCCACTGAATTTTTTTGAAGTGATGTAATTTGTTATTGTTTGGGTCTGGTGTGGTCCCCTATGCCTCACGTATTTGAAGATGATTGGATTATAAGAGCTAAATAAATAATACAGATGGATTCACTGATGTTATGCACTAGTAAATGTGAGTGGAGCCTGGTCAAAATGGCAGATCACTGGAGGTATGGTCTAGGAGAGTCTGTTGCCTATGCTGGCTTTGCAGTTCACTTGCTTTGCTTTCTGCCATGATGTCATGAGCTACTATCCTCCACTGGGTCATACCGCCAGGCTGCCACTACCCACCTTTACAGGGCAAAGACCGAGACCTCCTGAAACTGTTAGCAAAGTCACCATGCCTTTCTTCAGTTGTGGGTTCCAGGTACTATTTCATCTTAGATTGACTAAGATGTTGTTATATAATAAATTTGGATATCATTGACTGCAAATTCTGTAAATGTTAAGAAACCAGAAGAGCAGACCTTAGTTAAATCTTAATTCTTAATCTCGACCCTTGCTAAAAGTGTGTTTCCAGCAATGAAATTAATAGGCATGGTATAAAAGACCAGGATGTATAAAATCATGTCAAAATTGGCTTGGGTCAGACAGAAGTATAAACTTAGGTGGGGTGTCGACATCAAGTAAAAGATCTTAACTGGGTAGTTTTAGAATGAATTTTAAGTTCTCAAAGTTAGTTGTAATTTATCTTT
Source organism: Ctenodactylus gundi (assembly GCA_004027205.1). NCBI lineage: Eukaryota > Metazoa > Chordata > Mammalia > Rodentia > Ctenodactylidae > Ctenodactylus > Ctenodactylus gundi. The sequence goes on from PVKB01000530.1 coordinate 609,123, forward strand.
TTTCTTTTTCGGTTTTCTAGTTTTTGCCCTGAAGAATCCACTACACATTTATGATATGTAACAAACTATGGGTAGCAATATTTTTATACATGATGTGAAGTAAAGAAAACTTATTTTTAATTTATATTCTTTTAAATGTGGCCTTTGACATTTTAATTTTGGCTTTGAAATTTTAATTGTGATATCTCTGTTTGGAATGTTTTCAGTTCATTTTGACAGAAGTCCACTCATTTCCTGAATCTGTAGTTTTGTATAATTTTATCAATTTTAAAAAGTTTTCAGCATAGTTTTGTTCAATACCACTGCTGTATTATTTTTCAATACCACTGCTGTGGTATTCCCCCCTCACCCGCATTCCATCGTTCTCTGTTAATTCAGCTCAAGGGAGAATGGGTAATTAGAGAAAGGTGTGTTTCTCCTGGTAACTGGCACTGCCTTATTACCTGTCTAGAATAACAGGGAGTGTCAGTTCCAGATGAACGGTGTGCAGTCACACTTGACAGAAAGGAAGGTGTTTCCCCCTATTTTTTGTGCAGCTCTTTATTAATTTCCCAAATTCTGATGTTGTCATAAATATCTTATTTTGATTCTGAAGAGGAATAAAAATATCGCTGCTGTCTTCTGTTGTTGGAATGGTGGCCGTAAATGGTGGATCCTGGTGGCGTTTGCTCTTTCCTAGTCTCCTCTGTTGCTTTCAGCCTGTAGTAACCCTACCTTCTTCCATAACACTTCTCTGCCTGTCTCATGAGGCACTTCTGGAATACATGATTCTACTTAATTTGTATGGGACAAGGAAGAACAAGGAAAAACAATTCAATAACATTTGGTCTGGAAAGAGGGCTTCTCATTGTTCTATAAGGGAACCAAAAATGGAAGTTTAAGATTATGTTGATTTTTTTCTGTTGTTTTAGAATAAAATGATCATCTACACTATTTGCTAGATAAGTCTAAAAAGTTTAATGTGTATACAAGTCTAGGCGACATAATAGAAATTGGAAGAAAATTTGTCAAAACCCAAAACTATGAAATCAGATCATGTTGGACATATCTTTAAATTTTTATTCTAAAATATGAAAAAATAGGGAACACACATCATATGTGCTTCATAAGATTGAAAGAAAATTCGAACCTAAGGTTTAAAAAATGTCTTTTGTCTAAATCAAAAATTAATTTAAAATTTAGACATTCATAAGATTTAAATTTTATATTGTATATGCGTATGTATATGTGTTTATGATTTTTAAAGGTATTAGCTTCATCAGACTAAATACTCTCTATTGACATCAAGTTTTTCAAATTTTTAAATCTCATTTTATATCTCAGGCAATTTTTTTGCTGTTGCTCTATGTTAAAACTCCAGGTCAATCCTCCATTTGTCTCATCGTTTAACACAAAGGCACTGCATTGGTCGTGAGTGGGCCAAGTCTTTATAACACGCAAACACTGTACTAGGCTTAGGATCAGATGTGAGATACAATCCAGCTGAAAGGAATACAGTGAGATTGCAACAGGCATTGTCGGTGTAAGCATTTTTGCTAAGTGTGGATTGAACACTAAGTGTTGCACTGTGATGTTGCAGCCAAGCGAAATAATGAAAATAAACCAACTTTACTGACATCATTTAAAGTAAAAATGCAGAAACCATTCCTTCTGATTGAGATTGTTAACTATCGGTGTCATAAATTCCACGATCTAAATTAGTTTCAGGTTAAATTTTTCTTTGTCCCAAGCACTTTGAGTTATGAAACAATCACAGTGTGCTTTCATGTACTATTTATCCTCAGCTTTCCTGGTAGAACAAGGTTTGGAGAGTGTGGTTGCAATTTCTTGCAGCTCCTTTTGTGGTATGAGCTGGTAATGCCTTCCCAAAGACAATTGCTCTTCCTCCAATCGCTATTTGCTTTTAGATAGGCTATCTTTGAAGAATCCATGACAATGATGATTATTCTTCATCTAGAAGATTGAAAGAAAATTAGGCTATCTGTAATGTTCCCAATAGTACATATTAAGAGGATGTCAAGCAAATAACAAAGATAGCCCCAGCAGAGTCTTTAATGTTCAGATAATAAGGAAAGCTGCAAGTGACGTATGTTGTAATGGTTCTAAATGATTATGAACATAAATACATCATTAGGGTTTTGCTGTTAAATTTTACTGTAAGTAAAGGATACTGTAGCATGGACTGAGCTTGAAGGAGAATATACTGGCATTGTGGACCACTTTTTATTGCTCCGATGATCTAAATTGCATCCAAATGGAAGCCATTAATGAAATCATACTGCTAAAATTCTTAGCCTTTCCAAATTTACAATTCTATAATAATTAAATGATATTTTAAAATAACTATCCTAAAGATGTATTTTGGCCTCGCTAACCTCAATTCAAATGGATATTAGTTGCAGATTATTATATAGGCCATCAATGCAGCCTCATATTTGATTTGTTCTTTCACACTTTATGCATCTTTGCTTTGTCAATCAGACAACAGTGTCAAACCCAGTTATAGGATTCTATTCCATGGAGAAACTAAATGATCATGCTCACATTTTTTGTAGTGGTTTGGTTACACTGCAGATGTGCTCAATAGCAAACCAAGTACATGGTCTTTATTGCCAACAGAGAGCTCATTTGGAAGACATTCAACTCTGTGCCAAGGACAATAACTTTCTTTGTTCTGTCCTGTTCCATGGAGGTTTACATGATTAGTCTCACAGAACACATCTTGATACATATGAAGTCGTTACAAATGACCTTGCCTGTGGAAATCGCTCTAGCTAAACTGACCTTCTTGTCTCTTCTACTTATGATGTGACTTTCTATTCTTTAGCTTTTACCTCATTATTTAAAATCTATTGACTTCCTTTTCTGCCACAATCACTCTTTCTTCTCTATCCTCAATAAATCATCTATAACTATATTTTTCTCCAATTTCTACGCAAAATGAGTACAGCAAGGAATGAGTATTTTCATTTGGATTTGTATAGTTTTTCTTTATTTATTTTTACTAGACTTTTTTCTGACTAAATGAACAACAGTTCCATGACAATTCTAGGGGCCAGATCCTTTCTAAAACTTAAAACAAACAAAAAGGTATTTGTGAAATCTGTGAGAACTATACAATGTATTGTGCATTTTCTGAAATTTATAAATATGTTCCACCGTCCACAAAGATTGAGGATCATAGTTTCAAAGAGTTAGAAGGACAAGGACAAGACCTGAAACAAGAAGGGGTTCTGTCATATTTTTAAAGAATCCTGGTAGATGATACATACAAAAGCAACACCCTGTGTGATAACACTCTGCTTAAAATTGATAAGAGTAATGATTTTAAAAATTAATTTAATACTGAATTTACATTTATTTTTTAAAAACGTGGGTATGAATTTGGAATTTGTGTATATAAAACTAATAAAAATAAAATTAAGAGAGAAAAATAATAAATCCACTATGACAAACCTAAATTGATGTGGATGTGCCAGAAAGTCTATAGGAAAGGTAAAATAAAAGCATATTAATTGACTTCATTCCTATTAATTATGTAGCAACATGAAAATAATTGAACATGCATACATCTGGTTTTTCCACTCTAACGTGAATCCCTCTTATGTATTTTGCATTGTTTGCATTTCCTCTGAGGTATTTTTTCATTCAAAAATTATTTAGCTGAATAAAAGTCTCATATTCTGTATGCTCATGCACTGCATGGGTTTTCTCTCCCCATGTGGCTTTCCTTCTCGCTGCCTTGTCCTCAGTCCTTTTACCAATGGACAGCTGGAAAATGGTGAATGCACATGGTAGGGCTGTAGCGGGGGAAGGACCAGAGCCAGAGCTCTAGCACCAGAGATCCTCACCACATCGTGGTAAAGAGAGAGGCTGGGAGAAAGGGCGAAACCAGCCCATGCCCCTCCTGGTCAAACCCTGAATCTTCCCCTTCCAGCCAGGCCCCACTTCCCAACCCTACACGGTATCCATAGGAATAGTAGGCTTGAGGGACGGGGGGGACACTCCACATCCAAACCACCACAACTCGTGATGATGTCGTCATTGTTCAATTAGATTGCTAAATGCTGGGGGTCAATATCTATGATGCTTATTGAATTAGCACCTTACATCAAAGCTTATCAAAATAATAAATTAATTAAAATGACCCACAGATAAATAGAAATGACATAAAACACTTCTTCAGAAGAAATGTCCTTGTATTTCCAGGGCTGTTAAGCACTTTAAAAAAATTATAGCTAATTATTTTCCAAAGAAATAACAACCTAAAAAAATGAAAATGTTAACTAGTACATTTAATTTGGGAGAAGTTTACACGGAACTAAAAAACTTTTTTTTCCTCTCATTTCTTGTTTCTTCCAGGAAAGCAGCTTCTTTAAGCAGGTGTCTCCAGGTGTCAGCCTGCAAGAAATCATTTAAAAATGGGGCACACCAGGGTAGTTTCCATGGAAGCAGAAATTAACCCCCAGGAATCTCATATGTTTTAAGATCCATTGGGAGCACATCTGGCAAAGCCTCCATCAGAGACAATTGAGGCAAATTCCGATTATCAAATCAAGTACAGAAAAGTAGGTGTAATTTGATTTTTTACAAGTCTTTCCTAGATCACCAATTTCCTTCTTTTCTAATATAATGTACTAGTTGTGTGATAGCTATTTATGATTGATAATTTTTGTCAAAGAGCTTATCTGTGCTTTAAGTTTTTAAACTTTTTTATGTTTTGTTATGTTTTTTCAGGATAACTTTAATATATTAAGTAACAATTAGAAAAACTCTGTACACATGGTGTAAAGAAAGACTGGTCTTATAATGCTCACTGTTGTTAACGCTTTTAATAATCAAACCAAATTTATTTAATAGTCTGTGTCAAACAGTATTGCTATCTACATACTGATTTATTTATTGCTACTTTCTAATTCATGTATCCTCATAACAGCAGTCTGAAATGAGAATGCTATTATCTGCTTCCTTTCACCAGGAAAAAAACTGACCAAGAAGTGTCAAGATATTTTTCCCAGCCTCCACAATTAAATAATGGAAAAGAATGAATCCAATCTTTGTCACTCTGGAGTTAGAATTATTATGTTACAACTCTTCTGTTTCTGTTAAAGATGGTATTTTACCAGGAGGCAAGCCTTCAAGTTATCTCTGTGGATCTCATTTCTTGAAAAGATCTGGGATCTGAAAGTGGCAAAAATAGCATAGATTCTTATAAAACATTCTTCTTTTTGAATTTTTTTTATTGTCATGAGAAGTCTACAGCTTCTTAAGCTCCTCTTTCAGCCATTTGCTTTAGTGAATATGATGGCAGAGTGAGCCTTAATATAATAATAAAAGAGATTTTGCTTAATAAAGGGAGCCAGGTACAAAGTTGCCTCTTGCCTTTCCAAATCTATTTTATTTATTCACTCATTTTATTATACATATATATATATATATATATATATATATATATATATATATATATGTGTGTGTGTGTGTGTGTGTGTGTGTGTGTGTGTGTGTGTGTGTGTGTATTCCAAGCTGCATATTAAAGACGTAGTATATTTGGGGGATCCATGTCCATTCATGCACCCTAAGTTTCAGATATTCATCCCTTTCCTAGGACCCCTTATCCCCTCTTTCTTCCCTGTGACTCGTGTTGGGGCTTTTTTATGTCATTATTTTTGTGGATTCTATATGAGAGATAGTTGTCTATATTCAGGATTTTAGAGATTGAAGAGAACTTGAGAAAATAGAAGGACATCCTGGATAGATGTTCCTGGATAGGAAGATCTAATATTGTCAAAATGGCAATAATTTCAAAGCTACTATACAAACCCAATGCAATACCAATTGAAATCCTAATTATATTCTTCACAGAATTAGAACAACTTTAAAATTTATATGGAATCGGAAAAGGTCTAGGCTTTCTAAAGCAATTCTAAGTAATAAGGACAAAGCTAACGAATCACAATCCCAGACTTGAAATAATGCAACAATGCTTATATCTATATGGGGCTGATATAAGAACAGACAGAGGACTAGTTGAACAGAATTGAGGTTGTGAAAATAACCCCAAATATCCCCAGTCATGGATCTTTGACAAAGGGCCCAAAACCGTCTACTGAAGAAAGACAACATCTTCAAAAAATGGTGCTGGGACAAGTAGATTACAACACACAGAAAAGCAAAATTAGACTGCACACAAAAAAATTAGATCAAAATGAATCAAAAAGCTGAACATCAAATTAGAAACACTTAATCTACTAGAAGAAAAAAATAACTAAAACCCTACAAGATATAGGCACAGAAAATTAGTTTTTGAACAGATCACTGGCTTCTCAGGAAATGTCAACAAGAATCAACAATCAGGACTATACTAAACTAAAATGCTTTTGCACAGCAAAGGAACAAGTTGAAGAGATAACCCACAGAGTAGGAGAAGATCTTCACCAGTGATGCTTCAGACAAAGGCTTAAAATCTGGAATACACAAATAACTCATAAAAATAACCTAAAATGAATGATCCCATCAAGAAGGGGGCAGATGAAAAAGAGTTTCTCAGAAGTACAAATGGCTAACAAACACATGAAAAAGTGTTCTTCCTCACTGGCCATCAGAGAAATGGTAATAAGAGCAACGCTGAGGTTTTAGCACCCCCGTTAAAATAGCCTACGTCAGGAACTCAAAAAAAAAATATATATATATATCATTGACTAAGATGTGTAAAAAAGGAACTATTTCTCCATTTCTAGTGGGAGTACAATCTGATTCGACCATTATGGAAAGCAGTCTGGAAATTCTTAAGAAAGCTGAGAATAGAGATTCCACTTGATCCAGCTTCTGCCTTACTAGCACATACCTAAAGAAATAAAGCCAACATGCCAAAAAGACACATGCATGTCATGTTTATAGAGGCGCAATTCATAATAGCCAAATTCTAGAAACAACTTCCCTACTCATCAACCGAGGAATGGTTAAAGAAGATGTGGTAACTACACACAATGGAATACTTTGCAGCCACAAATAAAGACAGATATGAAATATCCTAAGGCAAATGAGGTCACCTTGAATCAATAATGTTCAGTGAAATGGAAGCACTTCTATTTTAAAATCTACATTGATCAGAAGTTCAAGGAAAGAGAAAAGGTTGAAGCTGATCAGTGCCTATTCCTGAATTACATCAATATCATATTCCAGAAGGGCAAACAATAAAGGGAAAAACAATAGAGAAGTTCGTATTAAACTTTGGTGCTACAGTATAAAAGAATGTAAAGGGAAACAGATGAGAAGTAGTTTTATGAAAATTATAATTCTGATGAATGATTTGCATATAGTAGATGTAGCCTGTAATTTACAACTTAACAGAAGACACATAAATGATTCACTTAAAGTAAAAAATATTTGAATAAATATTTCTCCAAAAATATGAGAAAATTATGAAAAACCTCATCAATATTATTTGCCAGTGAGAAACACAAAACAAAACCAAAATTAGATGGTATTTCCAGCCTCACAAAATAAACATGACTCTAAAGGAAGATAATAAGTGCTGGCAAGGATTTGCAGAAATTACTACCCCTGCAGGCTCCTGGTGGGAATGGAAGGGAAAAGACATGTTTTGGAAATATTTTGGCAGGTCTTCAAATTATTAAATAGAGTTTCTGACTCTAGTATCCCAAGTACTACATAAACCCCAAGAGAAGTATAAACACACTCATACAGCAAAATGTTCATAAATGTTATAGTTGCATTATTCATAAGAGCCCAAAACTGAGCATCTCAAATATCCATCTATTAACAATATAACACATGTGTGTGCTCTGAGATGTCACTGATCAATGAAAGACAGAAACCACAGGTGCAGGCTACTTCAGGGATTCGTGTTGAAAATGTTATGCAATTAATAATACCAATTACAAACCATTGTACATTCTACGAGCTCCATTATCTAAAATACCCAGTACAGGCAATTGCACATGGCAGAAGGTAGGCCAGTGGATTTCCAGGACAATGATGCAACAAACTGGAAGTTACTGGATATACTCTGAAGCTAGACTGTAAAGACCGGCTCCGTCTACAGTTAGCCTCTCTCTTTCCCTCTGCCTGTGCTTCCCCTCTTTCTTCTCTGGCCCTTTTCCCTTTCTATCTTGTTCTTTACTGTTTTTCAGTTTCCTTATTGAAGAAAGCAATCTCCCACCGGTGGGCAGATCTGATAAGAAGACCATCTGGCAAGAATCTCTCTCCAGGTAGTACCAAGTGAGTGAACTCAGAAGGGAATTCTGACCTTAAATTAAGTGGAATTTCGGCCAAGGATATCTCTTTGGTAGCCATGGAAAAACCCTCCGACATAGAAACAAGGCAAAGCCACACCCAGATTCCTGACAGACAACAAATGTGGGATGCTCTTAGACACCAAACCTTGTGATAATGTTACTGAGTGGTAGATAATCAATGTAAACTGTAAAGATATTATAGCTCACAAAGATAAATTATGAATGTGAATATCTTCCAACAAGGGAAGAATGAATTATTTCACACTCTAGCAATCAAGGGAAGTTTGTAATAGAGATTCTAACACTTTAAAATTTTACTAGTAAATACTTTATTTGTTTTGAGACAGGGTCCTCTCTGTACTAGTAAACATTTTAAATATTTTTTTCTCATTATTATTTACTCTTCTGAACACTTACTGATCTCTTCACACATATCCTTATCTCTTTCTTTTTTTAAACTCTCCATTTTTAACAAATTCAAGATTTGCAGTGTTTTTTTTCTGTGTCCTGTTTTTCAAAATACATATTTATTTTCAAGGTTATACTTGATATTTCTTATATTCTTGCTTTTGAAGTATACATTTTAAGCATCATTTAAGAATTTATATGCATTGTATTCATTTTCTTGTGTTCATGTTTTCAGTGCTGCATACAATTTAATTACTTCTAAAATATATATTATTAGCTAATCCTTTTTAGTTTGTGCATTTTTGAGTCAACGAGTCTCTCTCTCTCCTGTAGACTAAAGTATTACTTACAGGACAGTAAGTGGTTGAAAGCATCTTAGATTTCATTTACGTACATAATCATCTGTAAAAATTGCAAATTAATAAATGTGTGAAATGCTATAAAGTAACCTATCCTTCTGGAGTTCTGACTATTTAATGTCCTATTTTTTTCCTACCTGAAATTTTATTTGGTCTTTTTAATAATTGAAAGGCCACATACATGGACATGTATGTTAAGCTACCTATACTACATAAACACTATGTGTGAGTGTGTCATACGACCTATTAAGCACTATCCTTCTTTCTTAGCTACTCTTTGAAGCTTGGAGAAGATATGCAGCATCCACATCATAAGAGAACAAGATTTAGTTTAGCTCACAGCTCCAGTCCATATCTGGGCAGCCAGCAACGGTGGAAGTACATAACAGCGTTTGAAGCCTTGCTGCTCATGGCAGTTGCCGACAAAAACCACGTGAAGCAGAAGCAGAATAAAAGGACCTAGTTGTCATCTGTAGATTCAGGCAAAGGCCAGGGCCTTCCCTAGAAGTAGCTGTAACAATATTTCTTTTTCGTTCCTTCACTTACCTTCAGTAGCCAGCTGAACTTCCCCATACCCACAGTGACGCTCTTCCCCCACGTTCTGCAAACCAGTCAACGATACACACCTGAAAATATCTTCGTTTCTCAACAAGCTAACAGAATCCTTTCAGGTCAAGCCCCAAATATTCACCTGTTAGACCGATGTCTCACCTCCGATCAGCACAAGATTCCATATTTGTCCCATTCAAATACATGAGGCGCTTGAGAGACATTCCAAATCCAAAACAGCATCCCTTCCTTGGGGAATTTTAAAGTAACTTGTTAAAATAAATTTAAAAAAATGAAATGGCACTGTAATAGATCTACAAGTTGTATTGAAGCCCTGTTTCTGAAATTTTGATGTCTTCTCTCTTCTCCTTATCAGACAGAATGCCTATAGTCCATTTGTTCATTCATTTTTTAAAACATTCATAACTCTCCTTTCTATTTTTGAATCCCTGGCTCATTTATTTGCTTGTCATTTGATTATTTTAATATTCTATGGAAATTAAGAAAGAACATTGAATTCACATTAAAAACATCAACTTGTGATTACAAAGAACAACAACAACATAAAATAATAGGCTGGGAGAAGACAGATTCAACAAAAAAATGGAACATTTTTGGTCTTATAAAACATTTTATTTTAACTTATTTTTTAATCTTATATTCCAAATTTCAGTTGTTCACATTGCAGTCAACATGTGATATTATCAAACTTCAAAAACTTTGAAAACCAACTATAGCAGTGAAGGGATGGGGGGACATGGATGGGCATTGATTCCCCAAACCCTATGTCTCTATTGTATTGTAGAATTTAGAATTCACACACACACACACACACACACACACACACACACACACACACACACACATACACACGCGCGCGCGCGTGTGTGTGTGTGTGTGTAAATACATAGAAAATAGCTCAAAGTGGCAATCAACAAATTTTTAGATATCCAAACATTTTTTGAGACAGGATCTCATGTTACAGTGCAGGCATTCAAACATTTTAATATTGTAGAAAACAAAAACTAAAATCCTAAATTTATCACTGTTTATTTATTCTTTTATTTCTTGTTCACATATTCAGAAGTATTAATCCACTATTAATAAATAATGAATTGATTTAAAATTAAAAGCCATCTTAGTGAAGTGAAGGCCTGGTGGAGAAGGTGGACAAGCTAACATTGAAGGTTGTAGCTTCTAATCATTTAAGGCAGCATGAAAATAAGTTCACTAAATATCTAACTCAATTTTAAGGGGGATCTTATCAAACATCAACAATGATATATTCATGTCATATATAATATGCATAAAGATTATATCTATATATAATAAAAGTTTCAGGGTTTATGTATTAGGTGAGCTTGGAAACACCTAATAAAGAGAGAATCACATTCAACTGCCTTATCAATAAGGTGCTTGTATTATGGAGTTCTTTTTGCACCACATAGCTATTAATAATTTATCATTTTTATTTACTTCAATTTTATCAACCACCAATGTATGCTTATAGTACTTTATGTCAGTTTTGTATACATGTCACGATGATACGCCACTGTTCAATATTTCAGCTCCATTTTTAAAAATTAGACATTGCTAAAGAGTGAAATGTACCTTATATTTCAGCTAGCAATAAGTCTTTATAAAGAAAGTATTGTATTTTATTGTAATATATTTTCAAAATGTGCATCAAAAATTGTACTTTTGCTATGTCTTTTGCTGATAGTCTTCTACTCTCTAAATGTAAACTCCTTCCCATCAGTAATACTCAACACCCATCACTTATAGAAAGAGAGGTAGTTTGTTTTGGCTCACAGTTTTAGTTGAGAGTCAATTTGCACCACGGGCAAGCATGGTGCAGTGGAAAGGCCTGATGGATAAAAGCTGCTCAGTTTATGGCATTCAGGAAGCAGAAAGAGAGAAGGGAGGATGCAATGCCAAACATCTACTCTTCCAGATCAGGCCTCCAAAGGTCCATTTGCCACCAGGACACATTCTAACATAAAGTATGCATAATAATATGCATCTACTATTGACAAATGCATCAGTGGACCAATCCAGTGACAAATATTGGGCTCCCATGATCCAAGAATTATTTAAACACATGACATTACGTGGGAACATTTTAGGTTCAGGCCTTAACACTCGCTATTCAATTAAATGCCAACCAATGCTAATCATGCCTCTCATTTAATTTTCCTCTTCACACTAAAGTGTACTTCATTTTCTCAAACTGTTTTTAATCAATTCTTCATTTCCAATTACTTTCTTTGCCCCAAAGTGAAAATATTGTGTCTCGAAATGATGGATTATGATGGAATATGCTCTAACAATTTAAAAAAGTTTAATTCAGGAACTGTAGCTAAGTTATTTTATCAAAGCAAATCGGTAAGACAAGCTGACATTTGAATCCACTATCAAATAAATTGTGCACTGAAATTCAAGATTGCACAGAATCTGTTGCTTTATTTTTGTGGTTTTATCTTAATTTTATATTGCTTTATAATTTTAAAAGCTATCTTAAAGCAATTCATTGAAGAACTTGGGGTATACTTCAGCTATTAGAGCTTTTGCCTAGGAAGCACAAGAATGCAGATAAGATTCTCCAGCTACATACTACATGGGTGTGGAAGGACATGCCTGTATGCCTGAAGTCCAAGCACTCTGGAGTATGAGGTGGAATGATCATCACCCAGAAGCAATCCAGAGCTACATAGTGAATTGAGGATTGACCAGAGATATAGGGAGAGATCCTGTCTCAAAAAATTATTAATTAACATAATCTCTAACAACAAAAAAACTCTACCTTATTTAATTATGTGATTTTAAATTTATGATCACCATATTTCTTTATATTTCTAACACCATATAGACTCATATAGGCTTTATAAGATAAATTATTAACAATTATAATCTTCAAAACTATCTTAGTGAAATAGTGATTAAAAATAAATTTATTTTGCGTTAGAAATGTTTATCTTCATTTATAAATATAAAACACGCTGTCTGATGTTTTGTTTGTAGAATTTATTGAGTGTGTAGATCAAACTGTATGAATCAGTCTCATATATTCATCAAATTTAAATGAATGAATCTAACAATTTTGCATATTGATAAAGAAGTTCCTTAGATGTTAGGGAAATTATAATGTCAGATTATATTTTCCCAGAGACAAGACAATTAGAATTGACAAATAGTATGGTTAATTTTAGAATATAAATGCACAAAGCACTGACTAATAGCTAGCGCATGAGACCATTTAGTCATACTTTGTAGCACTTTTTTAGGAACATCCATGTAATAATAATTCTTAAAAGATATATATATTTGAATCTGTTTGATTTGCATTTGATACTTGATCTAAGTTTTCCAGTGGTTTATAATTTAGAATGTTTGATTAGATATAATAGCTTTTGCTGTAAAGTAAGCTAAGGACCATATAAAAGTTGAACTTGCACATAGTTCTTTCTTTTTATAAAAAATTAATAATCATTACTTCTCTAATCTCTCTGTTTCCATACTCAAAGCTTAATTATATCCTAAAAATGAGTATCAGAGATGACAACTGTTAGCATCCTGGTGTATGTTTAAAACACACAGATTTCTAATGCCGTAGCATTTCCTTTTCCCTTGTTCATCTGATATCTACAAATTTTATTGTTAGGTTGCACTTTCTGTTATACTCAGATTAATGTAATGACTTTAAAGTATACTTCATGAATCCAAAATTCTATGTAAAGTTAAAAATTAAATCAAAATTGGTAAATAGATCGATATTAAAACAGAAACTCTGAATCTACTGGAAGATAAAATAGATAAAACCTTTAAAGCTCTAGCAGGGAGGGACTTTCTGAGCAGAGCACCAATTACATAATAAATAATGCTGAGAAAAACAGGGATTATTATAGGAATGCGGATGGTTTAAAATTCCTTTCTGCATAAAGAGTTCTCACTCAAATCAGTATATGGAGTGATGTGTGATCTTGCGTAATCAGACAGAATACTGCCAGTCATCCTACTATAAGCATGGATTGAAAGACCATGTGTTACTGTTTTAGTTCAGTGCTGATAATGTGCCTGATGGAAAAGCTAACCAATAAAATTATAAACGTAATTTTAGGTAATCATCTTGAGGCAAATGAATGGTCCAATGGCACCAATAAGGAACTGGAAACTCCAGTGAAATACTAGAAGTTATGATTAAATTTGATCTAAAAATACTTACTATATATCAATAAGTTCTATAAATTCACCTATGCCTTTCTTTCTAAAAATATATACTTGCTTTCCTTTGACTATAAATATTTTGCTATTAGAAACAAAATTGTTCCGTCCACGAGAGGGTTCCACAAGTCCACTAAGTGGACGTTCATTGTGCTTCTTTTCCAGTCCTCTGCTCAGCTTTATGTCACTTTGGTGGCCACAGTTTATATGTAATCAAAAATCGCCAAAGCCAAAAAGACAAACAGCAGAGTGAAGAGACAACCTACAGAATGGTAGGGAGAGGAATGATGTATAAAACATGCATGTAACCAAAAAACAAAACAAAACAAACAAACAAACAAAAAAAACCAGAATAGCCAAAATGACCCTAAGTAACAAAACAGAAGCAGGAGACATCGCAATACCAGATTCCCAATTATGCTACAAAGCAATAATGATTAAAAGACAAAGTGATATTGTCACCAAAAAAGACAGGCAAATGAATGTAGAGAACTGAGAATCTAGAGACATTCCTGAACACATTTTTCCCCATTTTATTGATATGCATACATGCAAAATTTAAGGTTTACAGAGAAGTTGAATATTTTGTGCACATATGTATCTTGTCAAGGCGACAAGGGCTTTTCAACTCTCTTTCTGTCCCTCCCCCTGCTCTCCCCTCCCTCCTCCCCCACCCTACTCCCCTGTTTCACTTTGTTGTTCCTTTTAAGTTCCATAAGAGTTGTGATCTGGGTCTCTCATATCAGAGAGACCATCCTGAACACTTTTAGCCACCTGATCTTTGACAAAGGGGCCAGAAACATACATTTGTGTAAAAATAGTTTTTGAAACATGGTTCTGGGAAAACTGGCGAGCCCTGGACTAGAATGAACCTAGACACACATCTTCCACTGTTTACCGCAGTCAAATCAAAACAGATCAAAGACTTATATATTAAAATGGAAACACTGAACTTTTTTGAAGAAAAAGTAGCCAAAAGTTTTGAATATAAAGGATTAGGCTAGGACTTTCTCAATAAAACATCTAAAGCATATGAGATAATACCACAAATGGGATTATGTCAAATTGAAAAAAATCAGCATAACAAACAAAACAATCTATAGATCAAAGAGGCAACTGACAGAATGTAGAAAATAATATTTCTAAGTACTCCTCAGATAGAGGATTATTATCAAGAATATACAAAGAGCAGAAAAAAGTAGCACCTTCAAATTTAATGACCCAATCAATAAATGAGCAACTGAAATGAATAGATAGTTCTCAGAAGAAAAAGTTGGGATTGGCAATAAATATATGAAAAGTGTTCAGCGTCTTCAGGATTCAGAGAAATGCAAAGCAAAACAACACTGAGGTTCTATCCAGCTCCTGTATGAACGGCTGATCCTACGAATTCATAAAACAAATAACAAAACAAAGCAAAACAAACAAACAAACAAACAAACAAAAATGCTGACAAGGTTGTAGATACAAAGAAACCCCCCTACTGGTGGAAATGTAAACTGATTACAATCACTATGAGAAACAGTATGGAGATTTCTCAAAAAAACTGAAAATAGATATAGCATTTTACGCAACAATACTCCTCACTGTTAGATTCCCATATGCTTACTCATGTTTATAGCAGCACGATTTATAATAGCCAAATCTTGGAAGAAGTCGTCTTGTCCAACAACAGATGAATGAACAAAGGAGATGTGAAAATTTACACAATGTAATGTGACTGTATAAAGAAGCATACATTAAAGTCATTTGTAGGAAAATAGCTGTAGCTTGAGAACATTACGCTCAGTGAAATGAATTGTACATAAAAGGTTAAAACTCATATGATTTCTTTAACATAAGAAAACCAAAACATAAAAAGTAAGAGAGATATGGAAGAAATAAGAAGACAGACTTTGTAAAGAAAGAAACGAGAGTTTTGACGATGCAGAAATTGTAAGGTAGGAAAGTGGTAATATGTAAATTATAAACTTAAAAACAAAACACAAAATAAAATAAGTAAGGAAACTTCCAGCATTATACTCAAGAAGCAAAAGATGCAAACAAAAAATAAGCAATTGAAATGAATAGACACTTTTCAAAAAAGTATGAATGGCAGTTAAGTATATTTTTAGAAAGCTCAGCATCATTGATCATCAAATAAATGCTAATCAAAACTAAAACTCTTATTTTAATAATAATTGCTGTTAACAAGGTCTCTGAAAACAACATATACTAGAGACACTGTCAGAAAATGAGACATTTTGCATTCTTGGTGGGAATGTAAACAACCATTATGGAAATCACCATGAAGATTCAAAAGAAAAGCTAAAAAAAAAAAAAAAAGTAAACTGATCCAGCTCTACCTCTTGCATACACATTTCCAAAGGAGTGAGAGACATGGTATTACAAGGATACATGTGTGTGTGTGTGTAGCAACACAACTGATAATAGTTAAAGGTTAGAAGTAGCTTGTATACCCACCAACAGATGAATGATTTTAAAAAATAGTATAAAGGCACAGAGAATGCTACTCTTCCATAATAAGAGTACATTTGAGAAAATGGACACATTTTGAAACCATAATGCTAAGAGAAATAAATCATACACAGAAAGTTAAATGTTACATCATTTCTCTTATATTATAAACTCAAGATATAAATAATTTAAAGAGGAAAATAAGGGATAAGAGGAAGCAAAAAGACTTTATGCAGAGGGAAAGCTAAGCTAAAGGAAGGAAAAGTCAAACGGATCCGGGTGGGATGTGTGTAAGTGCCCCTTCCCCCGTGGGGACACAACTATCATGCACTAAAAAGGCTTACAAATGGAAGTAACGATTGCAAAAACTATGAAAAAAAGCTTCAACTATAAAAGCATGCTGTAAAATTGGGTTGAGATTAATTGTTTCGATAGTATGCAACCCAATATTACCAATGTCAAAGGTATGCAGAGTTCTGTACTGTGTCTTGCATGATCATTGATGCCAAGATGCACAGCAAGTTGCTCTCTAAAAAAAAAGTGGGTAGGTTATCGTAGACTCAACTGATTTAGTAAAAAGCAAATCGTACTATGTTTATTTATGAGGAAGAAATAAAAAGGAGGAGTAAGCTGTTTTATGCATGAGTAACTTAAAAACCAATAGTGAATAGAGTTTTGACAGTGAAAGTGAGGATTTGTTGATAGCACAGGAACTTACAAAGTAAAGTCGTATACCCATATATATATATATATAGTACAAGTCATATAGATATGCAAGTATGTACAGAGAGAGTAAAGAATTATGACTAGTAATTAAACTATTAAAGATAAATCAGAAGGAAATTAATAAGACATCTCAGGAATTCAGAGTAATCTATGTGGAGCATGTAATCTTAGGAGAATTCTTGTATTCTTTGTGAACAGGATAAACATGAAAACTTAAAATAAATAGCTTGAAAGTCAAACCAACTTGGCTAATTCTCTATTTACTGTCTGGCCAGCTGTTCTGGAGTAACTACTCTTTCTCTGTTTTATTTTTCTCTTAAATTTCACAGAATCCCTAATTTTCTATAAATAATGTTGATATGAGGATAAAATAATAATAAATATATTACTACCAGAATCACCCAAGTTCTTACATGTATTATTAAAAATTATCTCTCTCCCCTGTATTGACTAACTTCAAAACAAAGAAGAAAAGTAGTTTTTATTTTTCTCAGCTTTCTTAGATTGCAGAAATGGCCATAACTGTGCTTTCCCCTGTATCCATGGCTCTCCGTGATGTGTCTTTGCAACTCTTTCTTAAAGACATATGGCTCATTTTCCAACTATTGAATATGAGGAAAACCTGTAACTGCTTTGAGTATTAAGATGCTGTGACTATAAGGCTTGTTGCAAGTCTCTTCTTCAACAGTCCTTTGTATTTCTGGGTTCTTTCCTTGTCCTCGGTACCTGCCATGTGAACAAATCTGGGCTAACACGAGGAACAGTGAATGCAATCAGCTTTGCCTCTAAGTTGAGAGCAGACGTATGAGCGCCCCCTCAGATCCTCATATGCAACCGTAGACACATTATCAAGGTTAGAGACAAGCAAAATGCTGTTTTCAGTCATTAAATGTTGAAGAGAAGAGTTTCATAGCACAGATTAGCTCATCCATTCTAATTCCCTCAGCAGTTCACCCCCACAAGAATACCAGCATCGCACTGTACTTGATCATTGGCTGCGTCACTCAAGATTGTTTGGCTTTATACCATATATATATATATATATATATATATATATATATATATATATATATATATATATTTACTTTGTGGATCTAATATCCAACACACACTATTTCTTACTTAGATTCATAATCTTTCCCCCCATTTTATTGATATGTATAAGCGCAAATTTTAAGGTTTACAATGTAGTTGAGCATTTTGTGCACATATGTATCTTGTCAAAGTGACAAGGACTTTCCCACTTTCCTTTTGTCCCTCCCCAACCCACCCCGCCCCACCCCCCCTCCCTACCCACCCGTTTCACTTTGTTTTTTGTTTTAAGTTCCGTGAGATAGTTGTGATCTGGGTTTCTCCTATCTAAACCTTATAAGTAGGCTAAATGCTTGAACCTTAAGAAGAATGCAATGCTGCTATTCACTGGTGAATTGATCCGATGTTTTTAGGCTACTTTTGACATGGTGACACAATTCAAATTTCCTCTTTCTCTTTAGTTCCTTCAGATAATGCAGTGATGACAAGCTTTGTGTTCTCTCATAGCTGCAGAGGCTTGTAACATCCTGGGAGATTCAGTGACATTTGCTATTCAAACATTTTTGTTCCAATTAATACTGGTTCTTCTCCAGGGGAAGTCAAGCACAAATGACTAGTCTCAGAGACATTGTCTTCCTAGGAAAACTTTAGGAGAAAATCAAAATAGGCCATCGTTTTAATGAAAAACAGTCTGCAGAAGTCTCAGCAGAAGTGGAAAACTGGGAATTATGTTGTGAATTAGAGCATGGCAAACAGAATGTGGCTGATGCTCTCAGCTACTAACTTTGGAATAATTCAAGAGCAGAATCAATGAATTAACCTATTTTTCTCCTTAGCAAACTTGTTAACACTCCATTTCTTATGATGTTATTCTTTCAGAAATTAAATGTTTGCATTCTTGTGTGTGTGTGTGTGTGTGTGTGTGTGTGTATCCTACCTGCTAGCCACAAGACAATTGTGATTTAAGAACATTCTAGATTAATGTCATTAACATCTGTTATTCAGCACTATGTCACAGCCACACAAACATATTACCATAACATACTTACGTAGTATTTGAAAGAGCATGAAATGCTCCCTTTTTAAAAAATGATTTAAAAATCCAAGGAGAAAGCCTGAGCTAGCAGGAAAATCACAAATATTTTATCTAGTAAATTACTTAAAGTACTGATGAATGAAGAAAAAAATCTTAATCTCGTGGTGGTGCACAGCTGTAAACCCAGTACTCAAGAGGCTAAAGTAGGAGGATTGCTGTGAGTTTTAGGCCAGCCAGGGCTACAAAACATAAAAATAAAAAGGATCAGGAATGCATTCTGTGCAAAGGTCCTGAATTCAATCTCCATTACCACAGAACAGTTATTGTTTTCTGAGAAAGACGAATTTCATTTTAAGACATGAATCTTCCTAGTATCTTCTCCTTTGTTCTTCTAACACTGAGTACTAGCTTGTTTAAGGAATTCATGTTTCTATTTTGCAGCACAGAAGAGAATCATGAAAATTTGGAATTCTGGTTTCTAAGGAGGAGGATGTTGTGGGCAATAAGGAACTCATGACAGGTGAATAAAAAAAATATGTCAGAGATCATGGGTTGTGTTCACCATAGGGGTTTCCACCTGTGGTGACTCTGGATGTCCCTATAATGTAAGGTTTCTTACCCACTCATGGTTAGATGGATGAAATAGCAGAACTGTTCTCATGTGCAATAATATCAGTTATTTAGTTATTAATCAATATTTGTGGAATGTCTGCTTTCTTTCAATTTTGTCTATATTGTGATAAACAAATCAACACTTTGCCTGGTTTCATGACGTTTACATTCTCATAGGAGATACAGATTTTTAACAAATAAACATACAAGTATAAAATGAAATTATAATACATGTTTTTGTGAAAAAAATAGGCAGGTACTGTGGTATATATCTATAAACATCTCTCATCTCTGCACTCTGAGAACCTGAGGCTGGTGATGCGGAAGTTGAAGCCCATCTTGAGCAATATACCAAGACGCTTTCCAATTCTTTTTTGAGTCAGGGTCTCACTTTGTAATCTGGGCTGGTCCTAAAATCACTGCTTAGCTCAGACTTGCCTTGAAATCACAGCAATCCTGCATCAGCCTCACGAGCGCTGGAATTACAGGCACGTGTCACCACGTCCATCTCACCTGGTGCTGTAGAATTGACCCAAGAGCCACCTGCGTGGTGGGAAAGCGCTCCAACCACGGTGTCATTCCTGCAACCCTCTTCAAAACGTTTTAAATAAATATGCATGCGGGTGTATTGGGATTTGTATGTGCATGTTTGAGTCTAGACTTAGCTCAGCACAAGAAACCCTGCGTTCCATTCTTAATATTGAAGAAAGAAAAGCAAAGAGAAACAACAACAAAAGAACAAGAACAAAGTATTGTCTATGTGGGAAAAAAAGAAAATATAAATTTAAGCATGACGTTAGGCTGAGCACACTAGCAAAACTGAAGGGGAAAGTACACACAGATGAATGAGGGGTCGAAGTCTCCATGACCACTGGAGGGTAATAAATGATTTTAGAACTACTAAGAAGTAAATCTGAGAATGAGAGAAGTCTAATTGAATACGACTTTGAAGACTGCGACAGTTTATCTTGTCTACTTCCTAGGGGATTTGGTAAGCCCACCTCTGGGTACATCTGTGTAGATTGTAGAGGTGTAACTTGGAGCACTATATATGGTCCTGACCCTTCCTGACCTGTGCACCTGCTTTGTTCCTCAGGTGCAATGCAGTGGACACTATGTGCCACAGTCTGTTTTCTGCATTCCTGCCTGGGTAGCAGCAACTGTGGGCTACATCTCCATCAACAACGAGCCTAATGAGACGTCTCCTACTTTTAGATGTGCACGTTGAGTATCTGTCTCTGTAATAAGAATTTAACCAACTTAGAAAAAAACACCATAGAGAGGTCAGTATTTTTCTAAGGAGTTAGAATAAATCAGGCACCTGCTTAAAGCAGATAAAAGACATATAATTTATTTTTAAAATATTGTTGTATGAGCTTTGTGGAGACATTTGGGGGATGGAAATGAGACCATATGTAGAAAAGCCATGGTAGAGAGCTAGAAAATGATTTGGCTGACTTATTTTTGCTAACATGGAACCGGAAGGTGAAATGACCTGTACAATTTTTAATTCTTTGAAAGTAAAATGATACAAGTTGATTGATTACATATGGGAATTTAACACCATGAGGGATGCAAGTACTACTCATAGCCTTTAATGAAGCATATATTTTATTTTTATAGGATGTCATAAAATGGGATATATGTATATAATATGAATGCCAATTAAAGATGTGCTGTAACATGGACCAGCATTGAAGACATCGTGCTAAGTGAAACAACCCAGACCCTAAAACAGAATTAGGTGATTCTATTTATATGAGGTATGTAGAGATAGAAGGTAGAATGGTGGTTGACAGGATCTATGGGATGGGGTATTGGGGGAGTTCTGTTTAATGGAGAAACTTCTGTTGAAGAAGATGAAATATTTATTTAAATGGATAACGGTATTAATTGTATAAATGTAAATGTAAACAGTACCTTTGAATTTCACACTAAAAACTTCAAAATGCAAATTAAAATTAACCAAATAATTTTGAACTTAGCAACAGACTGAACTGTTTAACCTGGATGAATTTATAAAATTTGGCAAGAAGATTTAGCAATATATTCCACATCAAAGTCATATATAGCATATAAATATGCATGTGGACTTAAGTATAATATAAGAAACTGTGCATCATTGCCACACTGGCATTTTGAATTTGATTCTAAAAAGCCTTGAGAAATTTTTGCATGTCCTATGTGTCAGGTTTTAAGCACTGGAATGTCCTTGTTAAGATCTCGTATTCCACTTTTCTTCATTTTAAATAACTTTCACCTGACTTTCATTTCCATACCAATAAGTTCATTCTAGTAATAAAATTTTATTGTCAGTCTTTCCAAGTTTTTATTTTCATCATTTTATGAATACTATCAGGAGACGTGAGACAGCTTTACCCTTCTATACCAATCTGTCACTCAAGTTTATTTCCTAAAGCTAATCAAAAAGTTTTGGAGGATTTATTTTCTCTTATGATTATCCAAATGTAACATGTGGGTCTTCTAAAGCATCAGCTTCACTAATACTATATTAAATTACTTAAAAGTGTTGGACTGAGTAGATCCTAAGCTTTCAGTTTGGAAAGAGTTTTCCCACACTCACACCCTAGGCTGCTTCAAGATTTTGCACCTACGAGGTGCACATAAATACTGACCTGGTATGTTAGACATGTGTCATCTGCCTAACATCTTTTGGCTAACTTTCATATATCTACTTAAGTTTCTGTTTCAGCTAGCATAAATGAAAAACAATCATATTCCCATCCTTCTCTATAAGCACCAGGTGAAAACCCACCCTTTGTTCCATCCCATCAATTGGCACTTGGGTGACGTGCATTTAAATTAGAAACAAAAGAACACAAATCTGTACCAAAGGACACTTTACTTGATCAAGGATGGTGGAGGTGAATGGTGCTGTATGAAACAGTGATGAAATTTCATTTACTCATAATAGCATATTCAAGGGGTAATACTTACGCAGAAGTTAAGACCTTTGCATTGAATGCTAGGTTTCAAGAGAGGTAAAGTACTTTTTTATTAGAATGCATTTACTTTTTCACATTTCTCTACATCTTTTTCCCCATGAGCAGAGCCTCAATCCTGTTTCTAGTTTGCGTGATTCTCTGTGTTATCTAATATACTTTGATTAATTATGCTTCTGTTTCAACCAAGAAGAATTGATTCTATTATTAAGATCAATGTACTTGATAGATAAAAATCAGTAGGAGCCTGCTTGCAGTCAGTCACTGTGGCTGATAAATGGCGTTTATAAGGGGAATTTGTCATGGAAACAGCGAGTTACTGAGGCAACAACTCAGCATCCATTTATTCCAAGACCCTAGTTGGATTCAGGATAAGATTGATAATATATACTTTCCTTAAGCATATTTAAATGCAGTCAGTAGATTGCTAAGCAAGTAGACAATCACTGCAATCACGTGGTGTGTGCAATTATGTGAAACCACTAGAGTCACAGCTTCGCCAGACTTGATCAAAGAAAAGTTGTCAGAAACAACTGTACTTCTCTGAGTGTGATTCTTAGATCACTTGCTTTAGAGCCACCAGCTCATACTTTCATATTTCAAATCGCTTGCCCTGCTCTATATCTGGAAAAGAACAAATAATAATAATAAGTGTTCACCTGTGGAATCTTCAAGTATAACAAACAATTCTGAAATGTGAGTTAGGAACAAAAATGAAAAAAAAAAATGTGTCTGGTAAGATGTCTTTTCCAAGTCCAGGAAGAGGAACATTTGAAGTACACACATCCCAGAGTCAAAGGACAAAGATTTCTAGGTGGCTTCATATTTCTCTTCATTATTACTTTTTGACACTAACAGCACCAAAGTCTTGGATCAAAAGATGTAGGATTTGAATACTTTGCAAACTATTTAGGTTATGTTCATCTTGCAAACTACAGTTTTTCCATTTGTACATAATGGAGATACAAATTCATAGTAAGGTAATAGTGTTAAATTTGATGAATTGAATAAAAACACATCCCTTATATAATGGTTAATTTTTTCATCATTTTGTATATAGTTTTTGTCTATAAAATTTGTTCATTGTGTTTATATTTATTTGTCTTTAAAATTATATTTTGTGGGCAAATCTTATCAATTATTAAACATCAGATGTCAAAATAGTTTATCCACTAGATTATGCAGAACACAGATCATGTATACAGGTGGAAATATAATAAATGGCTTTTGATAGTAGGCTGGAGATCAGTGCATATTTTCTTAAGTTGGGTTTTATATTAATGAGTTCACACTACATTATACAAAAGAAAGATAGCTCTTTGGCACTTGAAGATGTATTCACTGATTTTATGCATATTGGCTCTAGTTCACCTTGCCAAAAATAGCAAATTAGAAAAAAGATATATTTGGCCAGATGTCAGAGAAAATATATTAAAATTAATTGAGACTAACTCAGCAGATGTTTCCCAGTGTTTCCCATTGTTTTTGGTAAATTCAACACTGACACATTTTTTTATTCAAATCTAAACTACTTGCTGCTATGTATGTAAAAAGTTCTTTCCACCTCTGTAATTATTATCTTTCTAGTGTTGATTTGAACACAAAAATGAGCTAAAACAATTATCTTTAGAACTACTCTTTCTTGAGACTTTTCATTTTGTTATTTTATGCTGCTCTTGTTCTCTTGATTTCCATGAAATTTTATATTATTTTCTAATTATGGGGACTTAACAACAGCTGAGCTACAGCCAGAGTTTCTTTTACTGGTTTTGGGAACAAGGTGTTTATGGTCTCAGCAGATGTCTTGGATTTGAGATTATATCCTCTTTCTAAGCTAAGATGGAACAAGCCGTAGTCACAGACCACAATACAAGATGTAAGGGAACCATAAGGGAGGCAAGTCCAGAAATATAGTCATAACTTCATAAATCCTTACTAGTTCAGCAAACAAATGGGCCATATACTCCTCAAAAATTGTTTCTGTTTATTGTATGTGGAAGCCACTGCATAAAACTTGCTTTACAGTTTACTTACCACTCCCTATCTTTCTTGATTTAAAACATACAATGGTATAAATGTTACTCGACAGTACCAGAACAGAAGGTGTTGGACATTCTGTCTTTTCCCCTTATAATTCCTTATTTTCAGGGTATCAGAATGTCTTCTTTCTATCCCAAATAACCTGAAGTATCTTTAAATATTTATCCAACTTTTTATTAAAAACTTCCAAGTCTTCTCCAGGAAGACTACCAAGAATTTCACATACCTGAGAATAGATATCTCTTTTCCTATCACTGTGCTTTTATGAAAACCTGTACTTTAAGAGGTGTCATTTATCTCAAATCAGCCACCTTCGTCATATTCCAACATATATTTTTTGCTATAAAGACAGAAACAGCGGCTGTAGAATGCTAAACTCCATGTGACATTAAGTATTTCACATTCTAAAATCTACATGGAATTACAATCCTGAATTTTAATGTGTTTGCCTTAAAAATTAAAATACAGAAAAGGAGAAGATATAAAATTTTTACAAACTTCCTTAGTTACATTTGCAATTCTGTTTCCTCGGTACTTGTGAATTTAAGCATTTGTAGGATAAAGAAACAATAAGTCAAATCAAATCCTAAAGCCACTGAATATTCTCTGCCAACCGAATGTGGTACTGTGACCTTAAACCCTTCCCCATCAGCACCTTTCACATTTCATCTTTGTGTTCTAGATTTTCAGTAGTTTCAGAAACCAGACCAAAGGAAGAGGGGCATTATGGGTGAGGAACACAGGAAATGCGATTCACCTGTCCATCACTTAAATAGAAAGATTGTCAAAGAATATTCTCATGAATTTTACACACCGCGTTCAGCAATCATTGATAAATATTTGAATTTTTGATTTTATTGATGTTTAGTTAATAATTCTAATAGAATTAATCAAAACATGTACACATTTTGCATACTGTAGCATTAATACTCTAAAAGTATTTGTAATAACATTTAACATCACATCCGATATTTATTAAGGATTTTCTGACAATAATTTTTGCTATTGTAAGTGGAAAAAGGTAAGAGAACAGAGTGCATAGAAACAGGGTTCCTACTTGGGTGTCCTCTGAAGAGATCAGGAAGACAGAGAACCCGTGGTCTTGCCCCACCGGAATTAACCTCACACTGCAACCTTCATCTGTAGATGTCCCTAAGGCTACTCTGTGTATGAAACTCATTTTCTTGAGATTTTTAAAAACAAATGGTTCCTTATTATTCTGTCACTACTGTAGAAATGAGTGATCTCTATTTCTTGAGTGAGAAGTGTGTCAGCATAGGTGCCATTATATCATTTTACTTCCACCCAGTGTCACAAAGTAGAGTCAAATACTTTATGACACCCAGAAAGATTTATTATGATTTTGCAGTTAAAAAAATCAGACGCATCAGTTTCATTTCAGAGAACCAACAAATATCCTCTCCCTTTTTGTTATGTATCTATGCTATCATTAAACAATGATGTATATAGACACAAAGAGGACATTTTTTTCCTATCATTGTCCTTAATGTTTTTATATTTTGGCCAAAACAGATTACTTCGCTGCTGCCAAATAAAACAAAATTACTTCTGAATGACTGGCAATGTTTATAAACAGAGCTACAGTGAATTATGATGGTGGAATTGATTGTTTCTCATTCTATGTTGTTCTTATTGCAATCTATATATCTATTTGTATATATTTACCTATGTAACTATATATATATATTTGTGTGTATAACAGGAAGACAATTTTATAATATAAAATTATATAATATAAATATTATATTAAACTAATATGTATTTAGAGAAAAGCACTTTTCATAAATGTAATTTTTGCATTATTTAAAAAAATTAATCAGCATGTATTTCATTTTGAAGTGCCATTGATGGACTTATTTCACTAGAAAATATGAATTATCAAGCAAAAACTTTGCATCGTGGAGTTTCCAGATCACAGAGCTTCTTTTATTGACCTAAGCATTGGCAGAAAGCTTATAAAAATGCAGAATTACAAGTTCCTTTGTTAGCATTCCTTCTACAACATGGGGTAGAAGACATAAGATATTTGTACTTTTCACAGATACCTTCCAGTGGGGATTATTCCAACTGCATTTAGAGAAACACAAATTTTAAGTTTCATTATGTTTAATCTTTATTTAATTACTTATTTATTTATTTGTTTAGACAAGGTCTTGCTCTATAGTCCATGTTGGTCCTAAACTCACTAAGTAGGTCAAACTGGCCTTGGACTGACAAAAATCCTCTTGACTCAGTTTCTCAAGTACTGGCATTAGAATCTTTATATTTTAAAAACTTAAGAAGCAACTTTTCAATCACTTAAACTGATATCAATATTTTCTACAGTAAATCACTATTTCCTTCAGTGAGAGATATTACTTGGCATTTTCAAATGGACATAAAACTTGCTAATAATTGACCAGCACACATGTAAATAAAATAAACCTTTTTTTAAGCCTGAAGAGGAGTTTTTGGTATGGTTTCTAAGACAGAGGGGTCTTTTTTTGTATCGTCAAGGACTGTTCTTGCATTAGGTACCTTTGTTATGTATAGAGTTGATTCTCATAATGTAATCAATGTGCATTTCTCACTTTGAAGAATTTTGATAAAAAAGCATTTCCAGTTTGTATCTTGGAAGTGATCCATACAAGGGTCATATTGAGAAGTAGATTGCCCAAATTTCTTCATTTGCGAATGTGAGATTTGGCTGTAATGAAGTACAGTTGTTTCTTCTTCATCTTAATTTGTACATCCTGATCGACCATATGGGCTCCTAACGCCATGACACATGACTATATAAGCCATCCTGCTCGTGCCTCTGCCCTCAAAGAAATGCAATGACATGAAGGAGAAAAGAAAACATGAGGCACTTTGCATTTTAGAAATCTGACACAGTCATTTGCTCTAGTCATTTCTGCAAAATCCTCCTCCCTACTCCCACCTCCATCCTACTTTATGAGTAAATCTTGGCTGCTTTGCACTTTCAGGTCACTATCCAAGGAGTGTGGTCTACTTAACCTGCTGATTAGTGGAAAAAAGAAAGAATAAAGTTGCAACAGTCATTGACTGCTGGCGACCAAGTTCTCCTACCTCCCACACGGCTATAGTGAGAAGCAGGAAAAGCCAAGGACCACCCAGCACCCGGCGGAAATCAGCTGTATGACGATGCACAGTCGCAGCCTAAAGCCCCTGAGTGGTGCAGAATTACACCGTAATGGCTGACATATATAAGGAAATTTGTGTAGACACCAGTAGTGAAGCTGACACAGGGATGGGTGACATTTCCAGATGAGAACAAATTAACCATAGAAGAAGAGAGAGATAAATGGTACCAGATTGTTAGGTTAAGCATTTAGACGGAAATGCTTGGTAATAACTAGCACACTTCTATATAATGTTGCCCAAAACTCAGATACAGTTATGTCTGTAATATAGAAATTTCAGACTTCATTAATCTATTATATATCAACATTTGATATATGGATAGCATTCTTCAGCGAGTTCTAGGATAATGGCTTATATTATACTGAAACAAAACAAATAAGTTATGAAAATATTTCAATTTCTAGAACTTCTTGAATTTTAAAGCTATGTATGTAGGGCTTGTCATATCAATATTAAAGAAATTACAACCTAAGAAATATTTTCACTGAAAATTTGAAACTCTTAAAGAAATAGTTATAAAATAAAAAAAAAAAAACCTTCACAGACCCTCCTTCTGTAGGGAGTAGTCCCTCTACAATTTACCCTTAGCCTTATTTCCTTTTTCTTTGTAGTGTTATTATTTTTAAACATTTATATGAAACGAATAATGCATTACTTTTGCTCTGCACATAATGATAGAAATCAGTAGGGACTGAGCTGAGTGCTTTGTGGAGTAGGAAGGGGCAAGAGGACCAGTTTGAGTGATTCCACTCCAAATTCAACTGCAAGCGTATAGTCCCTGAGTAGCTATGCTACGTGTGTTTTAAAGTAGTTTCTAACTCATAAAAGACACAACAGTGTCATTATTTCCAGAAAAGTAACTAGATCTGGCAGGAAATATAGAATTTTAAAGAAACCCTGGGTTCAAACTCAAGAGCTCTATCCTGGCCCACTTCAAGTACAAGTGATAATTTAACAGCATGTCACAGGCTTGATGCAGATTTTGTAAGCTAATGAAAGAGTGATTTAAACAGAGTGAGGAGGCTCATATTTCACTGCCCTTAAAATCAATTTCTGGGTTTAGCATAGTAGCTCAGAAGTTACAGCGCAAGCTTCTGTTTCAACTCCAGTAACACATAAATTGGTTGTTGTTACACACACCTGAAATCCCCACATTCAGGAAGCAGAAACAGGAGGATTGTCCTGAGTTCAAGGCCAATCTGAGCTACATAGTGAGTTCCCGATCTGCCTGGGATATAAAACAAGACTTTGTTTCCAATAAATAAATAAATAAATCATATTCTAAATACCTTTTATTTCCATTCTGTTATAAATATATTTATTATCAGTGTCATTAGCATCATAGCATCTTGAACTAAAGATTTTGTAAAATTACATTGGAATGACATGAAATTGAATAAAGCATATCTGCCTTAGAAATATTGAATTGGGAACTTGAGGACTAGCTCAGTTGTTGAAGCACTTGCCTAGCAAGCACTAAGTACCTGAGTTTGATTCCCTAGCATCACATAAGCCAGATGTAGTTGGGCTTACCTGTAATCCTAGCACTCAAGAGGCTGAAGTAGGAGAATTTCTGTGAGCTGGAGGCCGGTCTGGACCACACAGTGAGCTCAGAAACAGCCAAGACTACGGAGTGAGACCCTGTCCGAAAAAAAAAAAAAAATGAAGCGATGCAACTAGCAACTGGCTAAGTAAATAAAAACGTGAAAAATCATGAATATTAGTTGATGTTATTCATTTGTTATTTTAATAATCCCATTTTTTGTTAGATAAATTCTAAAAAAGTATTTTAACTCTACCAAGACTGGATACTTTTTTAATAAAATTGTCTGTTTTTTAAAGGTAAAATTTTTTGTTCCTAAATTTCAGTGTGTGCCTTCAATTGCTTTCTTAATATATATTAAATTAATTACATAGTCAAATGTTCATTCATTAACAAATATTGCACAGAAGCACAAAAATGCATTTCCAGTTGTTCTGTATTCATTGTTTACTCTCCTAGAGATAATGTAAACATTCAAAACACAATAATATCCTCACCTGCTTGGCTTAAATGTAATATTTTCCAATATTCATTTCTCTCTGCAATGTTTTGTAAATAACTGTCTATCCAGAGGTTTGCTTATATGATAATCTAAAATAAATGTGATACCATAGAGAACACTCACATTGTAAAATACTCAGAATATATTTTATATTACAGTCTGAACACTGCATGTAATCTCTCATAAGGTTAGCTAGAATTCCACATCACAATTTCTTCCAAAAATATTAATAAGTGAATAGACTGTCTAGTGATCTTTTTCGTAAAATCTTGAGACTAACATAGGGATTTCTTCAAAATATGAAGTGCTTTAATCAGTTAGACATCTGGATTCTCTATTCTGAATATTATTTCACAGTATATGCAAGGGATCTGTTAAAGTTAAATCTTCAGAACAACACAAACCACCTTCGTAAAGTCTTCTTTTTACTATGTTTATAGAGACAAAATATAATCTGACCTTTGTAGAAAGTTAATTATATGAAAATCAATCATTCAGCATATTAAATATAAAAAGGAAACAATTTTAAAATTCAAAGTTAGACTTATAATAAGAATAAAAATAGTAAAATGTCGTAATTGTGAAGAAAATAATTTAAATTAATTGAGCCTTATCTAGCTATGGCACTTATCAGAAGTACAAGATGATAATTATAGAATAAATAAACATTTCATGTCTATGGATAACATTTTTTAACTTGAAAATTTATCTAAAAATTATTTACAAGATGTATTTTAACTTAGGATAGATATTTTCTTTAAAGATGTAAAACAGAACATTTTCTTTAAGAACATAAGTGGGACTGGAGGAATAGTTCAGCGGTTAAAGTGCTTGCCCACCAAGCATGAAGTCAAGTGCTGAGTACCTGAGTTCGATTCCCCAGCACCACATAAACCAGGTGTGGTGGGCACATTCCTGTATTCCCAGCACTTGTGAGGCCGAAACAGGAAGACTGCTGTGAGTCCAAGGCCAGCCTGGGCTACAGAGCAAGGCCCTGTCTCAGGAAAAAAAAAAAAAAAGGAACATAAATGATTGAAGAGATACCAATCTCAATTTTGCATTTTGTTTTGTCTGTTATTTCTAGCTGAAATTCATGAAGTTCTACTAACCTTTAAGAACTACAGTCATCAGATTGTTCTTGGTCGGAACTGGAGGCTTCTTCCTGAATAAAGAACAATGGAACAATGAAGACTTATTCTTTGTTTTCTCTTTTGCCCCTGAAGCCAGAAGCTCTAATGCTACCCTCCCTCCCCGCCTTTTCTAACAGCATCTTGGACAGCACCAGTTCACTTAAAGCAAATGCCCAAAATTCTTTCAGTGACTCATTTATGATTTACAGACGCTGTTAAACTATAAATACTCAGAAAATAAAAGCAAAATTCTAATAACACAAATTACTGTGTCACTAATTAATTTAGGAAGATGTTAAAACAAATTCAAAGAAAAATTTGAAGAGTGTTAAGACTTGTGTGTGAGAGTGTGTTTGCATGTGTGTGTGACTATACACATATGCAATCAAAATTTCCAAACTAAATGTTAATTTCCTAATAGATAAAAGTTGTTTAATAGATTATAGAGAAGTTGGAATAAGGGAGATTCATATACTCTACAGAGCAGGAACCTTTGTGTTTCCAATAGAATAAAATCACTTGCCTTGTTATAAATAAGAAAAATTTACTTTTACTTATATTATGTACAGTTTGGATTCTACTTCTGTGGAATCTTTGTCAATATAAAAATAATCAAAAACCACAAATAAAAGTAAATATCTTCTCATGGCTCAGTAGCAATAGTTTAAAATGTAGTATAAGGAAATATATTTACTTTATATATCCACTTGTTCTGTCTTAGCCTGAAAATCATGTGATCAAAAATCTCCAGTTAGACTATGTTCATACTTTCTGAATACTCCCAAACTCTTTGTCACAGAATTTTGACATTAGTCTACTTTCCCTCTAAGAGATTTCAACACACAAAATCAAGAAATCAGTTTTGCAGAAGACAATTTTACTAGTTTTTTTTTTTTACATCAAAGTAAATAATAACAAAATAGAGTCAGTACTTTCATTTAAATTTAAAATAAAAATGTAATTTCAGGATAAATGCACTTTCAAAATAAGAAAAGCTTCAAGGATTAATCTTACCTGGAGCCACACATATTTAAGTATATATAACTGGATTAAAACTTTTTCAAAACTTTAGTAGTTTTTCACTTTCAGCTATTAAGTGGACCAGACTTGGATGGATAACCTCTGGACACAAAATCTTCCTCATAAAACAGTAGTTAAAATTATGATAAAGTAAACATATGCATTCCAAATATGAAACATTATTGACTCATATACTTGCCAAAAGTTGCATCTCAGTACATACTTTGCTTCCAAGGAGCAAGCAAACATTTCAGCTGCAGTAATAACCACTTCAGATTAGAAAAAAACAACAGCAGTAAAAAGAACTGTCAATAGCACTTTCAAAGAAAAACTAAACTAAAATAAAATCAACAGAATAAATAGATTTGTAGCTCATCTCAGATTAAAGTGTACTTTATACCAGTGTTTGCTCTTTGCTTGAGGCCTTGCACAACCTCTGTGACTCAGAGAGTTCTGTACTCAGAAATTTCTTGCTTTGTCCGTAGTTCTGTGTCATCCATGGTCCATGCATTTGCAGTCATTCACAATCAAATGCTCTATTTCTATTTTAAAAAGAGAAAAATACATTGAATCTTCCCCTTCAGATGTTCTTGGGTTGAACCAAAAACAAAGTGAAATGCAAAAAGGGATAAAGTGATCAAAAAAGAGAAAAATAGAAAGAAAAATGAGAAAGGTAGTAAATGAATGGGGAAAGAACAAAGAAAAAAGAAGACTCTCTTACTTTTTCTTCACTGTGACTCAATACCTGACATCCACAGATTAGGGGAGAAAAAATTTATTTGGATGACAGTTTCAGGAGGTAACAGTACATTCATGGGTAACTGGAAATAGTGGAAGGATACAGTAGAGACATAGGTTGATACAGTTCTTCATGACATTGTAAACAAGAAGTCAAGTCAAGTTCCTGAATGAAGGAAGGAATCAGTATACATTTTTCAGGTCCTGACTCAGTGATCCACCCATTCTGGATCCATCCTTCATATTTTGCGTCTTCCAGGTGTAGTTCCAAGCCAACACATGCCCTTAATCCAGTCTGCATGTCGAAACCAGGACCCCCTCTCCTATCTCCTGTCAGTGCACGGTTCCACAGATAATCCATAGCATCCAAGCACATGAGACTTTTGGGGAGCATTCCATATTCAAGCCACAATAAAGAGGAAGAGAGAAGGAGGAAGAGAGACAGGCCTGGGAAGGGAACAAGGGAACAAACAATGAGACAGCCCGGTCATGACAAAAAACCTATAATCCAAAAATAGAAAAGGCACGGCAGGTCTGTGGATAATGATGCAGGTAAGGTATGTGCATTGTACATAAGAACATAACCTGGGCCAGAAGGACAGAAAGAGAATGTTCACAGTTGGCTATACTGTGTTTTGAATTAAAGTATAAGAATCGACAAAATATCCCTAATGTTACATAAATGTAGTCCAGATATGAACACGCTTTCAAATTCCCAGTGAATACATTTTTTTTTTTTGGCTGTTGCTTGGTCCTAACTTAAATAAACATGGATTTTAAATAGTTTCTCATTTCTTTAATACTACTTTCTTCACTCCAAGCACCTTGTAGTGTGCAAGTTTAGAGACTTCACTTAATTTGACTTCACTAACAGTCAGTGTTAGGAGAAAGCTTAACTCCGACCAGTACACCACGAATACCTGCTGAAATAGCTCACCTCTTTTGAGCTCTCTAGAGCCACGACAACCACTGGCAAATAGCTGCTTGGCTCAAAAAAAAAAAAAAAAAAGTATGAGAATAATGAATTCAACAATATAGAGTACTTGTGCTTTCATATATTTATTTTGAATCAATGCAAGAAACTGATTTTTCTAAAGCATTGTAAACCATGTTTTCATTATAGAGAACACATATTTAAAAATATAAATACCCCATAGTCAATTATATGTTTGCTTTGTGACAATATTTTCCTGAAATTTTAAATAGCACTTCCAGTTCTAAATTATTTTTCAAAACAAGTCTTTTGAAATTAATATTCTAATTATCAAGGCTGTTTAAATATATGTTGCACGACCTATGGTGTCAGAATATTTAAATTCTGTACTAATATACTCTGCTACCACTCAATTTTTAGTAATTTTTTCATGAAGTCGCATGAGATCCTTGTTACACATTGGCCAGAGCTCTGATCTTAAATATTATAATTTTAGTAATTTTCCATTAGTGTAGTTTGATTCATATGTATATGTATGTAACTTGCATTCACTTTTTCACTATCATGAATAATGTTGCTGTTGTGTAAATATCTCAGTAGCACAGTCAAACACATGATGAAATGTCATAGCATTTGAAGGCATCTTTTTCTTAAGATAGCATTTTCTTGGTTGCTGTAAACATTTACTTGGTTTCCCAAATTCTTAGAAATTAACTTATTCTGTTCTGGTTTTTTTTTTTTTTTGTTATATATTTCAGTGCAAAGATGAGGATTGAAAAATGCATGGATCAGTTTGCTTTGCATGAGAAACATTTAACTAGATTGACCTAAAGAGTCCTTTTGGTCTAAAATGCAAAGTTACAATATTTTAATAAGGAAAATAATTTCAGTTGAATTTTACAATTGCATTAGATTTTAATGTTATACATGGTACATTGATTTAAGTCTAGCAGTCTCTCTGTACAACAAAGAATTTCCCAGTAAACAGAAAGAATGCAGCACATTTTACCATTTAGGGGCTGTGAAAAGTAGGTGTAGAAGGTATTATTATAACTTGGTCATATAAAAGTAAATTTAGACACGGAGAAGAAAGAGCAATCTATATAAATCTAAAATAATGAACTGAACTCTTGAACACATATATTTTGTGATTTCTCCTTGTCAGCAAGTTTTTCAGCAGCCTTCTCTAATTGGATTTGTCTGTTTCCATTTACAGACTCAAACGTTTAGTCAAACCTTCAGCGACAATTCTCAGGACAGCAGGCATAAGATATATTCAAGGCTTATAACCATTTGTTACACAAACCTGAGTCATCCTGGACCTTTAATAAGTTATGGAAGTAAGGATATTGGTTGTGTGTAGTCTAAAATCAAGTTCAAGTTACCTATAATTACTCAGGGATAAGCAATGTGAATTCTCTCACATTCCTGCTCGTCTTTAGCTAAAAGTCAGCTCTTGTGTTATTCTTATACGGGAGTCTGGAACATACAAACATGGGTTAGTGGGTTATGTTTAGTTTGAAAAAGGTCAGTGAGAGTGGAGAAGTATATGATTTGTTTCAATGAACCAAACAAAAATCTTAAATAATATTAACATCTCAAACAGTTTTGGACTTCTACAGATAAATATGAATATCTCTCTTTATACATTGATCCTTGTTGCCAAGTATTCTAAGACTGACATAAATTGTACATTTCACGCATCTGATGAGACACAAACTCAGTGACCTCTTCATATTCTTATTTTATTAAGCATTTCTAAGTTTTTGAGTCACTCAATGTTAATTGTTTTTAATTTATTTTCAGAAAAAAATCTAAGTATTTAAATTGCCCCTGCTGAGATTTACCTCGTGATCCTCCTGCCTCAGCCTCCTAGAGTGCCAGAAATCCAGGCCTGCACTACCAGGCTAATCAGTCTTCATTTCAACCCTATTTCTCTCTTTTTTAATTTTGTTTCTCATTCTCAGGCTTGATTGCTGACTCCTTTCTCAAATCTCAAACTCTGGTTATTCAATTACTTATTAGTTAACATTACTGTATTCATTGGTGAAGCATTCACAGAACATACTCCTCAACTATGCATTTTAATACTGCTGGTTTGATATCCCCAAGAAATGTAATATCAGTGGAACATCATTCTTGGTCCATTCATTCAATTCTCCTTTAATCTTCCTCATTTCTGATACTGATACTCTAATGGGTTGTTCACTCTAAAATCTTACTCACTTTCTCTTTGCTTTGCATCCAAAATGGAATTTACATATATAGATCTTCTGTTCTTACATTAAGGAATTTTAGTCATACTGGACTCCCTGGTTAAAGGGAAAAAAGGAAGAATTTTACAACTCTCTTGTTTAGAAGATTTATTTATTTATTTAATTTATTTTTTTGCCCCCAAGATTTATTTATTTTAACTAAGCTCCATATATATATATATATATATATATATATATATATATATATATATATATATGTATGTATATGTATATATACTTGCTGAGGTGGCACAAACAAGATGAATCTTGTGATATTACTAAAAATGCATAAAATTTTAGCCCAGAATTCATAATTGGATAACAAAAAAGTGATCAGTGTTTAAAAGGTTCAGTATTCAACTCAAATATCTTGGCTTTTAGAGTATGCTCATATAATATATATTAGGGTTTTGGGAGCAATGGCACAGCAATTCAAAGGCTTGTCTAGCAAGCGTGAGGCTGTGAGTTTGATTTCCCAGCCCCACATAAGCTAGGCATGGTGGTGCATGCTTGTAGTTCCAGAACCCTGGAGGAAGGCCATGAGTCCAAGGTTGACCTGGGCTATATGTGAACTCAGGACCAGCTTGGGAGACACGGAGACGCTCATTCTCAAAAGAAATTGAAATAAAACCAAGACGTATTAAGATAGCTAAGCACAAACAAAGAAAAAAAAGAAAAACAACACCAACAACAATAACCACAGCCATCTGCAAGTTAAGGTGGCTTGTTTTTATCTGTGGAACTAATTCCTGATTGTTCCTAAAGTCTGATTATATTGTTTAAAATTGGCATTGAAGAGAGACTAAGCGGTAACTTTACAAGAATGAAAGCATTTGTGAAACCATATAATTGCCAAAGAACCCATTTTAAGGCATCTTAATGGGCCTGATTAATGAATAATTTAAAACCTCATTGTAACTAACTACTCCGTGTTAAATGACCTTTACCCCTTTGGACATGTGATAAAGAGTGGTTTAACTTTAAACACAGTAAGGTGAACTAGAAGTTCACTTGCTTCTCCAAAGCCATCCATTTTATGAATTGATTATCTTCACTTCTTTTTCTTTCCCTATATTTTCTTATCTGTTTTCATACATAATGAATAGAGAGATTAAGAAAGGAAAAAGAAGAAATCTTCAATAACTCATACTGAAGTTTAGCAAGGCAGTTGAGTGATTGGATCGTGCATATATTTTCTACATATATCAAACACTTTGTTGTCTCTACAATTGCCCAGCTCCTGTCTATGTGTAAACTTCAGTTTCCTTATGTTATGCTTAAATTCTCATCTTTAAACAACAGAACTCATAAGTCACTAACATTGTAAAGTTTGTTGGAGCTATTGTGAAGTCTATATTGATTCCTTTTTTCTGTAATCAATAATTCATCACTTCCATAATGTTCTCAGTAGTATTACATATTAATATTAATGAACATAGTAATTTGTTACACCCACTGATATAAATATCATATATTCAATAATATGCTTTTTCTCTCATTATCCAGTGCTAGTTCCTTTGGTCAGAGATTAAAACATCAGCAGATTTGTATCTCCTTGGAAATAGCAAAATCTTGAATATAACATACAATATTTCTGCATAAACATGCAGATGTAAATGAATCTAATGTTTCAGAATAGTAACTGCTTAAAAATATCCTGGATCTGCACTGATCTTTATAATAAATATACTTTGATGCTAGTTTACATAGATATTATTCTTTTAAAGATACAATTAATATTTTGTATTTAAGTACACCACATTTACTGTTTAATGAATGTACAAATCCATCCATGAGTAACCAGAGAAATATGTGCTTAAATTTTTCTTGATATAAATTGCACTCAAAATTCATCAATGCAGACAGCTTTCCAGGTGGATATCAACTCAAGTACAAGTGATTCTGTTTAATTAAAGCCTCTATTGATGCAATTCCTTTCAAAATATAAGGTGATTCTCGTGGGGTAAGCATTTATTTATCTAGGTCTTTACTCCTCAGAGGGTTATCTATTGTTCAGTCCACTTTTAACAAGAAATCACCTCTAGGGGGCCACAACTCTCTTTTATAGGTCTAGAGATTGGAAACATGGATATTTATTGCAGTTAAAGAACTAAGAATTTTAAAGAGGCAATTTTCCAAAGCTGGCTGATAAATGACCTCATTCCCCTTCAAGTTTATTGTCAACACAGTGCTGTGCTGGCACTCCAAGATGCATAGTGTGGTTCATGCCTTTCTTCATGGGCTTAGGGGATATTGCTCTCAATAAAGAATTGCACTTGAATGGCTGATTTTATTTGTTTACTAAAGACTACCTCTTTTATAATTCATCAAAGTAGGAAAAGACTGTTTTAAGCAGTACCAAATAGCTATAATTTAGAATGTCAATATATAGACTTCCTCTCTGTGGTCAAAGTGGGCAGGCTCCCTAGGCTCGCGAATGGTGTGACTGCACAAGGTCCTTCTGTTAGAAGGCAACACACAGTTTTATATTCTTCTGACACTCTCTGACATTCTTAGTAATTTTTGAATAAGAAAATTTATATTTTTTATGAACTACTTCTGAGTTTTTTGTTTGTTTTCCTCTCCTTTTTTGCATTGATTTTGCATTGATGTCAACATGTGTCTCTTCTTTTTCCCATTAATTTTATTGGTGAATATTGTTGTGCATATCAACAAATTTCATTCTGGCAGGTTTGTACATATATGTAGCACACCTAATCAGCCCGTCCCCATGCTCTTTCCCTACTTTTTCTGCCATTTTCACACTTTTGAGACATAGCTCTATGCATACATTGTATTTTGATCATATTCACACTTCCATTACCTGACTTCTTTTTTTAATTCAAGAAATCTAGGCTTCTATAATTGAGATATATATTTTGGCAAAATATTTTTGTTTTAATTGAGATATATAAACTGATTAAATTTTATTTATTTTGTTACCTAAATTAGTTATTCTTGGACAATGATCTAGAAAACGTATATTACAAAGTGTTTAATCATAAACCCCAGCCACAATTTTTTCTTCTCATGATAAAATATCGTATGGAAGCTAAACCTTTGAAAGTACTAAAAATGGAAATGAACACAAAAAAGTGGAAATGATGAGGGGATGCACAGGTCTTTTATATCTAGATATGGGGGCAATGGGCAGAGGACAAAAGTTTTGATATTTTAAACCAAAATTGAGGACACAGGCACACTTGTAAACAATATATTTAAAGAACTTGAAAACTGTTCTGTTCTTAGATGCTTACCATAAAAAGACAAATAAAACATAGCAAATTCTTCCAAGGATTCTAATCTGGTAATGGAATGTTAAATATGAATAACCTTTACCTTCACCTATGAATAGACTAGAGCAGATTGTAAAGTGTGCAATTATGTTTTGGGCAGACACTAACACAGTTAGGGTAGCTTTGAATTTCTTGAAAAAATGTGACACATATTCTTAATATCAGGTGCCAGGTTATTGTTATGACCTCATGGTTGGTAGTATAAAGTGGTGTGATTAGAGCCAAATGCGTGACATAAACCTGTTTCACTTTATTGGAATTCAAAGTGTCTTAGACAAGATGCCATTAACAGGGGTGCAATGAACATTTCTCTGCTGAACAGTCTTAGAATAACAGTAAACTCTATTCAGCATCCAGATTGAGCTGTTGGCCACCTATCTCATTCCATAAGTACAAGGCATGAATTTTATGTACTGAAGTCGTGTCAAGCCCTGTTAAACTGACAAGGAGAGAAAGAAGAAACAATACACACCACTGGGAAACTCTGATCATCGGTTCCAGTCAGGAGAGTGGACACATTTCAACAGAGATGCAGACAATTCTATTACTGTCCACAATCAATATTATAGATGTACAGTTTATAAGGAGAATGCAACACGAAGATCATTTCCCAACACATGTATTGTATTGTTTTGGTTACCAAAAATCCTGTTTCAAAATTATATGGGCTCATTAAATTTGTACTTCAGTGTAAATGTGTGAAATGCATTTTTCTATATTGTAAAAAGAAAAAAATCTTCAAAAGAACCTGGAGTGGGCTCAAGGATACATTTGGCAGTTGATTTACTAACCCAAGCTCTGACATTTTGATGACCTCTATGCTTCCCTGGAGTCATTGCCTGTTTAAAATTGTGATATTTTTAAAGTTACGTTCCAAGGTGATGGTCACACCTGGGCCAACCAGCTGAATTTCTTACATGATAGGAAGAATGATGGTCCTAGCCATTTCCCCAAGAACAAACCAGAAATGCTGAACACCTTGGTGTTTTTGACTTTGAGCAATTAGTGACCAACTAAATCTCTCTTCTCTGATGGTAAAGTTTCTTTGTTAACTTGTTTGGTGTGGGAACAGCTTACCGGATTAGTAAAATCCACTTCAGTGTGTGTGTGGAGGTGGGCCACGGAGCTGTGGCTGTGCTCTCTTCTTTCTCTGTCCCTGTCCTCTGCTTGCTGGTTGCAGTTAAGTGAGCACGGCCTACCACCAACGTGTGGTGTACAACTCAAATACCATATAACTTATCCTAGATAAAACCCTAACCACATCTATTGCCAAAGAAGCCGCCAAATTCCTTGGATTTTTTTTCTGAACTGAAGTGAAAGTTGATGACGGTATGTGATGGAAGCAAACAGAGTTATTTTCAAGGGTATTTGTTCTATTCAAACATTGTAATAAAAAGACATTTTTCATTTCTGTCTTCTAATTTTTATGGCCATGTTCACGTTTAAGAATAGAAGGTGAGAAAAGTGTGTAGGAAAAAAGGCCCAATTTTTGTTGCTCTGACTATTTTATTGAACTATGTCACTGAAAAATTTATGAGTTAAAATTAAAATCTAGTAAAAAATAAAAAAGCAATAAAGACATTAAGTAACAAAATGGGAAATAATTAAATAATCTATCTGTTAAAAGATACATTAAGGAGTCTGTGTAAAATGTACGATGTTGGCTTAGGAGTGCCAAAATACCAGCGTTGATGCTTCCGTCACTCTCATTATTTCCAATGTATTGCTTCATAAAATAAGAATTATTATTAGATATTCAAGGCTATTTCTCCATGAGTAACTTTATGTCTAGTTTCTCTACTCATTAATAAGTTTTGAACCCCATTTTTTGTAATCAGTATATAACTAGCATTTGTATTCTTATTTTCTAGGTATTTATAAATGTTGTATATGAAACTTCAAAGATTAATAGTCTTCTGTAAGCAATTTTCTCTTTCCCTGTCCCTGGAATGCAAATCCACAGGGTTCTTGGCTATTTCAAACATGCAATAGAGCACTTTCGAAACCCCAGGAATCTCTGAGCAGAGTCAATGTTTGGCAGAACGGAAAAGGACCTGGCAGGATGAATTTCTTTTGCTCATTTAATACTCTTTTCTATTTAAAGAATTTTGACCTCTGAATCTTATCAGCCTTCTTCTGGAATCAAATGGTGCATTCAAATATCATTACTTACTTATGTATATATAATTATTTAAATATCACTTATCAACTGGGACTCTTTTATTGTTGTTTCAATGAAAAATGGCTTTTATTTTTGAAAATGGCTTTATCATCCCACAAAACTAAATACACCCTTATCAAAAGGCCTGGAGATTGCTCTCTTAAGTATTATTCAAATAAATTTCAAGTTTACTTTAAGCAAAAGATGTTTGTAATGGGTTATAATAATATTCACATTCGATGCAGCCTAGATGCCCACCACTGGATGCATTGGTGAATAAATTACAGTTCATTCAAAAAATTAAAAAAGCCTCAATACCCACAATATAATATGTATCAAGGCATGGCAAGAGGTGGAGAACATTTAAATATATGTTTAAGTAAAAAAGTCATTCTGAGAATTTTACATGTTGTATGAATCCAGCTACATGAAATTTTCAAAGAAGGAAATTATGAAGACACTTGCCAAGAAGACTGCAAATTTGCAGTAGCTACAGAGGAAGGTACTATTGAAAGAATAGTGCACAGACGATTTTGGAGGCAATAGAACTAGTCAGCATTGTATCGTATTATAAGGGTAGATGTGCGTGGTTACATATTTGTCCAGACTCATTGTAGATACAAGACTAAGAGCAAATCATAATGCAAATACAGACATTGGGTAGCAGTATTTACTCAATGTAAGTTTACCAAATGTAATTAATGCCCGATGTGGCATATTGATAGTTTAAGGAGGTTGTATACTATGAGGACAGAGAAAAGTGGGAAACTTTTCTAATATTTGCTTAATTTGGCTACGAGTAAAAAGTGCTTACATATGTATTTTATTGGGGCTGGAGGAATAGTTCTGTGGTTAAAGCTCATGCTAAACAAACTCAGGCCCTGAGTTTGATTCCCCAGCACCTTATAAACTGAATATGGTAGCTTACACCTGTAGTGTCAGCACTTGGGAGGATGAGGCAGGAGGATTGCTGTGAGTTCTAGGCCAGCCAGGGCTACATAGTGAGTTCAAGATCAGCCCGGGCAACAGAGAAAGACCCTGTATCTAAATACATACATACATACATACATAAATTTAGTTAACTGTAAAACTAAGTCGCTTATACTCTCTAGAGGATAACTTCTCAGAATTTGAGACTATAATAATTCACCTATCAGGCAGCCTCAGTATTAGTCTCAACAAATGTAAAATGTATATATAAGCTCCAGTTCCCCAAGTTCAATGTATTTATAATGTATCACAAAAACAAGCTAATAAAAAGAATATATTTGGGAAAAAATAAACAGATTGTCTGCATTATTTCTATCATTTTCCAACTTCATCATTAATTTTACTGTAGATGTGCTACTCCGTCTTTTTGTGTTCCTTGTACCTTTCCTGCAGGTGTCAAGTGGAGTCAAGTCAGACAGCGAGACAGCACTGGCCATAGAGCGAAGAGCTTCCTGGCTACGCCCAGCTCTGTGCTGGATTCAGGATGGCGGATCCTGCGCTGGGAAGAGGCTGCTCAAGTCCCAGCGGGAGGCTGAGCCAGATCACTTGGAACTAAGACCTTGCTTCTGCCTCCACAGAAGTCATCCAGGTCGAGCTGTAGGAGGCAGAGATGGCTTTGAATGTGCCCAATGAGGGATGGCCACGAAGCAGGCTACAAAGTTTAGCCAGGCAGGGCAGCCATGAGCCAGCTGAGACGCGTCCAAAGGCTTCATGAATAATCAACAATGCAGAGAAACAGTGGTATTTAATGCAGTTTACAGAATGCAATTTTCTTTGTTTTTAGGACATTATGAATATCGACGAAATGCCCTTTTGTTTCACATTTAAGCTATAAAATGTCATCAGTGTTTTCAGTCTATTAGATGATACTTAAAAAACAAAAACAAACAAACAAGCAAACAAGCAAAAAAAACAAAAACAAAAACAAAACAAAACAAAACAAAAAAAAAAACAAACTTCTGGTTTCATCTCATGCCCTGTTGTTGCATAAGGTTAAAAATTTTTTTTTCTGACTTTTTTTGATGCAACTTTAGCAACTAAATCAATTTTTGGTCTTTAGGAGAATACAGATAGGGCTAATAGGATACAGTTTCCTGAACATGGCATTTCTTC
Source organism: Ctenodactylus gundi (assembly GCA_004027205.1). Lineage (NCBI taxonomy): Eukaryota > Metazoa > Chordata > Mammalia > Rodentia > Ctenodactylidae > Ctenodactylus > Ctenodactylus gundi. The sequence goes on from PVKB01000530.1 coordinate 652,631, forward strand.
ATAAAGAGACTTTAAACTGAGTTATTTGACAGTTATTAGACACCTCCCTAGCATAGACTTTTGTACTCAACATGGCAAAGGTATTCTACTCCATTACTAAGCATTGTTCCCTACAATTCTATATCATCAACAAATATTTATTAAAATCTTTACTAGGCAGATACCACTTGATTGTTTGCTAAGTCTAATGAAGTAATATATTTTAGAGTTTATAGGAGCCAATAACCTAGATAAGAAACATATAAACATTTAAAAAACATATAATGGCAAATGTAATGCATCTGTGGTATTATAATGTAAATATGAGATGTCAGCACATAGAAGTCAGAGCTATGAGAAGAAAGAAAGGGAATCTGCAGGGAAAATGTGCCAGCTAGAAGCTACCTCAGTTTTTCCACAGTAACTTTTGTCTCTATATTAGGTGATATAATTAGACAAAGTAAACCCTCAAGTCTGTCAGGATGGACGTGACTTGTTTCTGGTTCATCATCATACCTTTTTATCTAATCACCCCATCTCAACATGAGCCATTGAAAATCTAGTTCTAAATTAGCAGGAATAATGTTGAAGTTATTATTTGTGTGTGTAAATCTGGTAAGAACAGATCATGAAAAACATTTTGATGAATTTTCACTCAATGAGAAAAGCCCTTTGAAAATAAAGCCAGGATTGCAGAAATCAGAATTGAGAGATAGATAAACTAGAATAGCAGAGCTGATTAAAAAAAAAAAAAGTGCTAAGTACCTGAGTGAGTTCTGTTCTCCAGCACCACAAAACTGGGCCTATAATCCAGTACAGGGGAGGCTAAAACAAGAAGATTGCTGTAAATTCAAGGCCAGCCTGTGATACATAGTGAGTTCTGAACCAGCCAGGAGTGTAGAGTGAGACCCTATCTCAAAAAAGAAAGAAAGAAAGAAAGAAAGAAAGAAAGAAAGAAAGAAAGAAAGAAAGAAAGGTGGTGGATAAAGTGAAATTCCAGAATATTCAATTATGCATAGAGTCTTCTCCACTCTAATCTTTTATTAGCTGAAAGAAAATCTTTCATTCTTAGACCAGTTTGAATTGTCTTCATGATGTTAGCATACAAAGGTTCCAGATTCATGCAGAATTTAAATTTTACAGTGTTCCACAGTGTCTTCTAGAAATCATTTGAGAAGAATCTTGTGCATTATTTGAACATTTGAAGAAAAAATTAGGGTAGATTAACTTTTCAGAATTTGAGACTATTATAATTCACCTATCAGGCAGCCTCAGCATCAGAACAGATTCAAAGTACTCAGAGGTGACGGGAAGGCAGGCTGCAATAACGAGAAGGAAAATGAACAGGAAATACAGAAACGGCGTCACTTGTGACAGCTCCGTGTTTACTTTACGAGCTAACTCTACCTGGTTGTCCACATGTGACTGACTGAAATTTGGAGGATATAATTGGCTGAGGACCAGCAATTTGTTGCAAAAGGGTAGGCCTGTGTGAGACTTTAAATTACTTTGTGAATAAAGTTAGACTGCAGTTATAAAAACTGAAAATACGGTGCTATCTGAATCAAATTTATTTTAAAATAACAAGATTCAATTAAAAGAAAAGGATAAAAAGGGTATTTAAGGCAGTGCATTTGCAGGCAGAAATCCAAGTAGAGGATTTAAAGACCTATTTGGTATGGGATAGGCTTCTTGTGTGGAAATAGAGAGACATTTTGCAATGGGGAATAAACCTGACTTTACTGAAGTAGCGTAACACTTCATAGACTGGTATAAGGCCACGCATTTAAAAGTAATGAAATACAGAATTGAAATTAATGAAATTAGGAGACTAAAAAGAAGCCAAGTAAGAAATAGTGGAAGCAAAAAAGGTTATCTATCTATCAATCTGTTAAATATGAATTTGTCTTTCATATCACAGACTTTGTACATTTCCTAAGCAATTATCTAAATCCTCTGTGTAGTAGTTCTTGTTTTTGATAATTACCTTTACAGGACTAACATTCATTTTTTTTTCAAATATTGAACACTTTCTTCACAAATTACATTTATTTTATTATTTGCACATAAAACATGCACACAGGGACTGGTGTGATGATTAGATACATGAATTTGACATGTAATGATGAGAATGTGTCCCCCTGACATGACAGTATTCGTATGTCTGTAGTCCATCTGCTGTCTGTCATTACTCCCCACTTCTTCCCTAGCACTCAGTGACCCCTATTTTATGCTATAACAAATTAACATTTTGACTCATCATATGAATGAAAATAAACAATGTTTTTGTTTCCTCATGTCTGGTTTATTTTACTTAACAATGTGTACTATTTGCAACCACGTTGTGGCAAATAACAAGATTTCATTCATCTTGTCAGTGAATAGCTTAACATCATGTGTATGCACACACACACGAATACACACATATGTACACAAAAACATACATGCATATGTATCTCTGACATTTACACAATGATAAATGTTGTTGTTGGTTCTGTAGCCTGGCTGTTGTTCACAGTGCTGGAATAAACATGGAAGTGTAGCTGTGTCCTCCTTGTCCTGATGTCAGTTCCTTCAGATATGGAATTGTAGTGGGATTTCTGGATCCTATTGATAGAGTCCATGAACTCAAACACCAGGCAGCATAGGCAGTCACAATATAGTAGGTTTATTTTTATTTTTTGAGGAAACCTCATTCTTTTTTTTTTTTTTCCGTAGTAGTTGTAAGATTTGCATTCCCACTCTGTATGCATGATCATTTCCCTTTCTCCTCATGCTTGTTTGGCATTGGTCAGTCCAGTTGTTATTTTGAATTTAAACATGTTAACACAAGTGCGCGCGCACGCGTGCGCACACACACACACACACACACACACACACACACACACAGAAGTCGTTGTGATTTTAATTTTCATATTTTTTGACAATTAGTGAGGATTTTTGTGTACTTCTGGGCCCTTTCAACGTATTTTTATATATTGTTTTTGGGAAATGTCAACTGAGAACTTTTGCTCATTTAATCAAATTATTTTTTGATGTTTTGCTGTTCAATTCTTTGAGCCCCTTGTGCATTTTAAAAATTAAACCTTTCTTCAATGCAAAGTTTGTAAACATTTTTTCCACTCTATAGATTTCTGCTTTACCATTTTACTGTACCTTTTTATGTACATAATTTTATTAGCTTGTAATTGTTATGGCCAGATTGCATAATCCCCAAAGACCTCCAGGAGACCAAGCATGTATGCAAAAGCAAAGAGCCTTTATTTGAGCTTAAGCTGGGACTCTCAGACTTCACCAACAGAGTGGATCCTGTACACAGCCCAAGCAACAGCTATGCAAGGTTTTTATTGGGGCTTGAAGGGGCGGGGGTTTCCAGCTTAGTGGTAACATGAGTGGGCGGCATTCAGCCAGAGCAGACTTGTTACAACGTGATTGGCTAACTAACATTAAGCAAACTACCTATATCCCTTGGAATGTTAGGTATTTCCTCAGCCTTCCTGATCCACTGATTCTGGGCAGTTGCAGCTGCGGTTTCCTGCAACTGCTTCACCTACCCCTGGGGAAATGGGAACTCACTCCTGGGAAACTGAAACTTAGGCCTACTAGCTTTCTAGAAGTTTGAGGCCTGTCATGGAGTCTGTTAAGCCTGGGTTCTTCAGTTATAGTTCCATTTCTCTACTTTTGTTTTATTGCATTTATATTAGGGAATGTTATTCAAAACACTATTACCTGCACTATTATTCATTTTAAGAAAAATGTAAAGGTTAATACTTCAGAATTTGTTCAGATTTGATTTATTGCTAACATATAATACACCATAAAGAATGTTCCAGAAGTGAAAAAAGAACTGTGTTCTAATGCTCTTGCATGAAATGTTCAGGAAATGCCTGCTAAGTCTTTTGGGCATGTAACAATAATTTAACTACGGCATTTGTTGATATTAGTTTTTGCGGATTCACATCCTGCATGGGAGTACTATCGGCTATTGTCTCAGTTACATTTTCGCTGCCGTGACTCAAAACCCAACAACCACGATTTTAGGGGAGGAAAGGTTTATTTTAGCTCACAGTTTCAGAAGGTCACAGTCCATTCAGGGGCGGCTGGTAGCAATGGAAGTACACGGCAGAGGCAGAGGTGGAGGCAGCTTCTCAGGACATCACATGCAGGGAGCCAAGTCAAGGCAAGTTGAGACTCGTCCTCCAAGGGAGGCAGGAAGCAGCTTATACATGCTTCCCGGTCTCCTCCCAGTGATCAGCCCCTATTGGGTCCAGGTGTGGGAGGTGTGGTAAACCCCCACTACATGCCCTTAATCCTAATTTACATGTCTGTATTCCACCCACCCCTCCAGACTAGACCACTATCTCCCAACAGTAAGTGGTTCCACAGTCAATCAGTAACATTTAAATACATGAGATTTTCAGTGGACATTACAGATCCAAACCACAATAGTTACATAGTTGGTGCTAATGAATCCTTAATATATACTTAAAATATTTTAAATAAGAACACACACAAAATGACACTATGTACAAGATCCCTACAAACGCTGTGACTAGAATTTCAATGCAACCTAACTCGATCTCTCCTTTGAGCAATTATATTCAGTATTTTCTGTATTGCTGTCCTTCATGACTTAATATAACACCACTGTGTGCGATGAGAGTAAATGATATGGACACATTGACTCCATGAATATCAGCTCCAATTTTGAATCTTGGAGGGGAAGCTATTGTGCAATTTACCTTGTCAAGTAAAAGTTGGATAGAAAGGCTGTTTGCAATTCGTTTTTATAGCCTTCTTATGATTTAAAATAATTGTAATTGGTTTAATTTAATTTTTATTTCTCACTTTCAATGACCATAAAAAGAGGATATATTTCAAATTTTATTTTAAAATAAAGCTGTGTCTTATTATTATCAACAGTATTTCTTTAATCTCAAAATATTTAAAAATTTGCTTTAAAACTCTGTTTCATTTTGCAGACATTTTTAATTATAGAAATTTTCATACTGTTATGTTGTTTCTCTTTTTATGCAGTTGTGAATTCCTTTCTTGGAAAAATAATTGAGCTCTCATTTTTGTCAAACAATAATTTCAGTTACAAAAATAAGTTATAATTGATTTTTAAAAGTTATTAAGCCAAGCTCTGCTTATATTATCTTAGGAAGACTTACAGGTCTTACAAAGTAAGCTAATGCCTCTTACACGCATTAGAAGTTAATTGTTTAGTCAGTCATTTAAAATTTTATATTGAACTTGAAATATTTATACACTTACATTTAAATCAGAATCTGCACTTCTAATTGTATAAAGAAGAAGCTGGAGGGATAACTCAGCAGTTGCGTAGCAAGCTCAAGTCCCTAAGTTTGATTCCCCAGCACCACATAAGGCTGGAAGTGGTGGTGAATTTTTGCAATTCCAATGCTTAGGAGGCTGAGGCAGTAGGATTTCCATTAGCTCAAGGCCAGCCCATGCTCCATAAAGAGTTCAAGACCAGTCTGGACTGCAGAGCAAGACGCTGTCTCCAAATAGATAAACAAGTGAGTTCAAAAGTTCACAAAGAAATGTTTGATCGTTAATAAAAGGTACTTGTCAAATGTTTTGCTTTTAAGAGCTAATTTCCTAAGTCTTTTGTCATATTTAAGAAAAGACTAGACATGAATTGCTTTCACATTCCTGTTTCCTGTTTTGGAAGTGATTCTACTCCTGTTTTTTTTTTTTTTTTTTTTTTTTTTTTTTTTTTCTGCCAGTTGCTAAGACAGAAGAATTACTTTATTTCTACATCAGTAAAGCTTTTTGGAGGTTGAAACACCTGCCATGCATACAATATGTAAAGAGCATACCAATCATTCAGAATGGAAGTTTGAATTTAAATGACAGACTTATCTGAACCCTTCACGAAGTGCTCATATGTCATTTTCATTGGTTTACTATTTCATTGCTGTAGAAGCAAGCTCTTGTTTTGGTATGGATATATCTGTGCATCTATGAATCTACTGTATGCCGTGAGCACATGCATGTGCTTGATGGATGAGTGAAAAATTAGCAGTTGACATAAATATCCTCATTTGTAACCTGCATTAATACCATGTGGACATAGTTTTACAAAACTTATAAGCACATTTGGAATTCCTCGGATCTGTGTTACATACACTTTGTCTTAAATTATTTATATTTAGTAAGGAATGCTTTAAAAATTACACCTTCAAATTTTCTCAAAATATAAGGCCATACATTCATTTTCCATAAGATACATTACAGTGCAACGTCAGGTATAGAAATAGATCAATGAAGAGAGAGTGGAATTAGACCTCTCAGGGTTTATTAATGGCTTCTTTATTTTTTCTAAATTTTCTTATTTTGTCCCCATATATTAAAAATCATACCCATCTTAGTCAGCATTTTACAATTACTGTTTATTTGTGCCAAGGTCTTTTTCATCTTTTTTATGTCTTCATTTTTATCAATGACAGATCACTTGAAAATAATTCTTATTTTGTCACTATTTCCATTCTAACGATTTGCTTCTCTGTTTCTGTGTGGACTGTATTCTGTTTATCCTGCAAAAAAAGCACTACCCTAACTTTTAGCAAACATGTCAAAGTAAATAAATAAAAGTATTCCATTTTTATTCCCATTAGATAGCTTCTCCCCCCCCCCATTTTATTGATAAGCACATAACTTATTTTACTGATAAATACAAAATTTTATTCGTAAGTACAAAATACAAAATTTACATTGATCTTGAGCCTTTTGTGTACATACATATCATAGCAAAGTTACCAATCCTTCCATCCTCACTTTTCGACCCTCCCACTGCCTCTCCATCTCCTCCAGTTCCAATTATTCACCTCATTAAGTTCTATGAAATAATTGTAGTCTGGGTTTCTCATATCAGAAGTACCATTAGATATTTTTACCTTCTGCTTCTGACTCACTTCACTAAGCATGACGGTCTCAAGTTGCCTCCATTTACCTACAGTTGAACCACTCTTTCGTCCTGGTCGTCTGGTATTCCATCCTCTCTTCTTTGTGCTTCTCTAACCCGTCCAGTCTCATCCATCTGTACCTGGACATCAAATATTCAGGATGACTGAAGTTTGGCTTGTTGATTTGTAATCTACAGTACTTTCAGAATAATTCATCAACACTAATTATTTTTCTCCCGTGTTTTTCTCCTTCAGTATTCATACACATTGGCTTCACTGCTCATATCATTCCTCCAAATTTTATTCAGAAGCAACATGTTAAACTCAATCATAAGTAAAGCTGTGAACCTTCATCCACAGGGTTTCACAGCAAATGCTACTTCCCAGCAATTAAGTCTGAACTTTCCAATGACCAAATTTGAGAAGTATACAATTTTTCTAGCATTTCTTTTGCTTTGCACTCTTAACCATGTCCTATTTATTTCACTCATGAAATATCATAATATGCTAAACTGCCTTCATTACATTTCACTCTCTTCTTGGTTCTTAGTAGCTAGCATCTCTTCTGTCCCTTTAATTGATTTTCCTGAATTATCTGCTGCTGTCTTCTATTAAATCAATTTTCTGTTTTCTCATAGCAGTAAACATTATAAAATGTGAAGCCAAGTGCTTTGAATACAGATTTGCTCATCTAATGTAACATTTGGCCATCAGAAGTATACTAGTAAGATCATGGGCAACAATGAGGCATGCGAGTTGAAGAGAGACTTAGCTGTAGAAATTTAGTCACTATTAGAGACCTGACTGGCCAAGTAATATGTGTTCTCATTAGTTATAGATGATAGAAACCACTTGAGATTCAAATTTATTGATTGTTTCATCCTGGAAATACAGTGAAATTCTTTATTTTTTCATAAATGAACAGAAACATTTGATTTGTCTGTCGTGGAACCTTGATGTTTAGGGTTCTTTTGGGATCAGTCGCTCTGATCAATTTGACACTGGGCAAAATGTATTTTATTTTGACATGATGGGAAACAGTTACTACCAGATGTTTCATTCGAGTGTCTTAGGAAATATTAAAGATAAATTGAAATATTTTAATTAGAAGCTAATTTCCTTATGTTCCCTAGGCTCATCTATCCTTGAGTGTCTCCAGGAACTTCAGTGGACACCCAAAAGTCATGAGACAGTCCAGTGTCCTGAGAATCAACAAAACACGGGCATGTCAACCAACCTAACAACAGATCTCCTGACTACTGAATCTAGATTTATAATTTTAGACTCCTTCCTACATTGAAGTTCTAGAGATTTGCTGGAAAAAAATTAAAATTAAGGTCTTCATGAAAGACCGATGTATAATATTTTTTAAATCTAATGTAAAATTTATCAGAGTTTTTTTTTTAAATTAAAGCTGGATTTTCTCTTGGGGCATCATCTCTTCGTGTACAGAAAAGTTTCTTATTTTAACTTCCTACATCATTTAAAATCCAATGAATTGATTTCATTAGCACATTAAATCTGTATGGCACTTGTTACCCATTCCTCTTAACACAAACTAAAGTAGAAAAAGCACCCTCTGTTGTTGCTAGGATTTCATTTGCGTAGATTGGATTCTGACTGATTGCCGGCTCTTCATTACCTCATCACAACTTGCATTGATTAAGACTAAAGTAGCTATACTTAAATCTTTTTCAACATCTTATTTACAGCTTATCTCAAACTTTTTTTTTTCATTTTAGAAATTGTGCATCATACATACTTGGAAATAGCTTCCAAAAATTCTTCCATTGTGTAATATATTCACAAGCTTCTGATTTTCACCTTGCCCTGCCTATCTCCTTTCATCTAGGGCAATTGCTAGATGTCTTCTGGGAACTTTAACTTCAAGCAATCCTTTCTTAGGGCTGATGAAAGCAAATTGCCATAGGCTATGCCCTAAGAAAAAGAGATTCCTCTCTTCCTATAGCTTGCACTATTTTTTCAGTGATATCAGGTCTCTTAATGAGTATCCATGAAAAGGCACAAATAATAATTGAATTATAACAGGTTCAAGTCCTCCCTAAACTTAAAAGTTCTGCTGATTTGAGATACTAATTCTGATGATTTGCACACACAGAGTATTTCATATATATATATATATATATATATATATATATATATATATATATAGAGAGAGAGAGAGAGAGAGAGAGAGAGAGATTTGACATGATTTTTATTAGTGTCAGTGAAAAGAAGACAAAAATGCAAGCCTATAATTTCAATACGTTGGGAGGCTGAGGCACAAGGATCACAGTCAGAGCAGCCTGGGCCATTTGGCTACTTACAAGACTCTGCCTCAGGGTCAAAAATCAAAACTGGTTGAGATAGCTCAGAGTTACAGCCTGGGGCTTGATCTCCAGTACCATAAACGAAAGATATTAAGGAATCATTTATATAAAATTTAAACTTATGAAAATAACAATCCATCATCTTTTGATATAGAGTGCTCATATCAGTGGCTGAGAACAGTCAGTTATTAATTCTACCTGTGACTCTTGAATTTTACTTTTCAATATCATGCTTTGTAACTAAATGTGTAATAATGATCTTACTTGTTTCTTCCTGCTACTCATTGAGAAAGAACTCTTTAAAAATTCTGAAATATATATATATATATATATATATATATATATATATATATATATATATATATATGTTATGTGTTGTTTTGGCCTCTTTTGGATATATTCCCAGGCAATAATGTGATAGTGGGAAATAGGTAGGAGGGGGCGTTGCCAGAGGGGCAGAAAGGGGAAGAGGAAGGAATTGTAGTTTTGATGTGGTATATACGTGTACAAAATACTTCAGTTCAAGGTAAACATTATTTATTGCATATATATGTATATACATTTTTTGAAAAATCCAAAAAATTCTGAAATAAAGTTGCTGCTACATCTATTAGTTTATGTACAATATACTTTTGCAACATAACCTTAAACTCATTTAATGTGACTATTAGATATAACCTTAAGTTCATTTAATCTAGCAATTTAGTTATTTGGACTTTGATGTAATTTTAGTCAAAGAAAACTGAACAATTTAATGATAACCTGAATGTCTTGAATGTGCACACATTATTTTTCAGTACTCAGCTAAAGAATTTGAAATTTAACTTCTCTCTTTTTCTTTTTTCACATTTTCCAAACTTATGAATTCCATTGCTATACTTCTTTTCTTGTGTAGACTTGTGGGTTAAAGAATCTCAACAACGTATAGTAAGATACAAAACTTTGAAAAAAAAAAAAAGGAATTTTCTGCAAATCATTCCAAAGAGCTCTGCTGAACCCAGAGAAGAGGCATCAGGATATGGTCATTGCAGCTCATTCTAAGGGTGGACAGCTGAGCTAAAGGGTAGTGATTTGAGTAGTGAAGTGAGTCAAAAACTCATGATTAAATATTGCATGTAGGAAATCCAGTATGCATTTGTAGAACTAAATGGGCATCATAGTGGGAGTTAGGAGGACTTGGGAGAGTGTGAAAGGGTCAAAAACTGAGAGGAAAGGGATTATAATGTTGATGAGCTTAAAAATTTATAAAATTTAGATTAGTGATATAAGATTTCCTTGCAAAATTATGAATATACATAATTTATGAAATATTTGATATTATTTAGGAGAGCTGAGGTCTTTTTGTGTTGTTTATTGAAATATGGTTTTCAAATATCTTCTTTACATATTTATACAAGAAATATTTTGGTCCAATTGATGTAATTCTTGATGTAGTGAGCATATTTTGATTGAAAAAATGAAATGGAGAGGCTGGAGAGTCATATTAACATTCGGCCTATAGTTATTATAAAATAAAATAAACATATAGATTTGCGGAAAGACAATCTTTTTGGACAATTCTATATAGCTACAAAATATCTGTTTTTCATGATACAAAACCCAATATTCGATAATGATGAAATCCAGAAATTGCTTGCTGTTTTCCTTCTCTGGTTTTAAATTTATGTGACATTGTTTGTGCTAAGGTTCTTAGCAATCTCTTAATCATTTCAACACCTTCTCAAAATGATTAACATAAATTTGAAGTCATCATCTGATTCTCTTTGCAGTTTCCTATATATTTGTGACAGAGGAGAAAGTGGTTGCCTGACTGCATCTTATTGGATAGTAGCAAAAATATATATTAGTATAAGAAAGTGGAGATTGGAAAACCTCGACACCTATTTAGGCAGTGAATTGGTAGTATATATAGGGAGAGATGATTGAAGAAACTTTGCCGCAACATTATTGTAGAAAATTATAATAGCATACACTATGAAAGGTAAGTAACCAGTATCTCTCTCTCTCTTTCTCTTTCTCTTTTTCCTTCTCTCTCTCTCTTTCTCTCTCTCGCTTTCTCTCCTCTTTCTTCCCGTCTTCTCTGAAGTACTAGGGATCGAACTATCTTAGAACTTTTGCACTAAGCTGCATTTCCAGCTCATTTATTCATTTACATTTTTATGATTCAGGGTCTCATGAAGTTGTTAAATTACCCAGAATGCTCTCAAACTTGTGATCCTCCTGCCTGAGACTTCCAGAGGACCAGGATTGCAGATATATAATACCACACATAGTTAAGGCCTAGTTTCAAGCTCAGTCATTCTTATTGGTTTATCAGGGAAAGAGTGTATATCAGTCTGCACTTTTGTACTGAAATGGTCATTAAATTGGAGGTAACCATATGTTATGTCATCAATGGATATGACACATGAACATCCTGAGCCTAGTATCCCAATCATCTGCTCAGAATTTTACCAGTAAGAAAATTAGGGAAGCATCATTCAAGGATGCTGATCAACGTGGTGATTTTACTGGGATTGTTACCAAGAATAAGGACTTACAAACCTTAAAGCAGATACTTGCTCAGTAAGACAGGTAGAGAAGGGAAGGGAAGCTCAAGGCTCGCAATGACCAAGTGGTATTTACTAATGTAGGGTCATGGATACAAGGAATTTTATTTAATCATGTAATTTTTTATCTTTTCGATTTGCACGCACATTTAAAGTGTCACTATTATATATTAGTTTACCAAAGAAGATTTAAGAATCACACTGATAAAAACATCAACAAACAGTATCAGTGTTACCTTTCTCTTTTGTTGAATACTTGCCCCAGTTTCAAATAAACAATGGAAATATGTAAATCCAGAATATTACTGTGGAGTGAATTTTAGTGTACATTTTATATAACTCTAAAATTATCTAAAAATTACCTGCAACATTTGGTAAATAGAATTGATTGGAGAGGTTGGAGGAATGGCTTAGGAGTTAAAGTGCTTGCCTAACAAGCACTAAGTGCGGAGTACCTGAGTTCAAATCCCCAGCGCAACATAAGCTGAGTGTGATGGTTAATGCCTGTAATCCCAGCACCCCGGAGGTTGAGGCAGGAGGATTTCTGTGAGTCCAAGGCCTGCCTGGGCTCCATAGTGAGTTCAAGAGCAGCCTGAGCTGCAGAGTGAGACCCTGTCTCATAGAAACAGAGAGAGAGAGAGAGAGAGAGAGAAGATTGGAGAAACATGGAGTATAGATATGGAATTGGGGATAAATAGGAAGTCAGAGGTGTGGGTGAAAAACTTTATGGTTTTACCTGTACTAACTATAAAAATAAATTATACAGAGGACAAGAATTGACCTTTGGAGTTTAGATCAAACCATACATTTCTCTTACTCAATGTAAAAATACAAAGCCCAAATTCTTTTTTCAATTTACACTAAACCAGTCCAAACTGGGCATATGTCAAGATTTTTCATATTCTGTGGAATAAAGCATTGGGTACAAAAAGAAGCAGGACATTGAAGACATTTATAGAAAGATAAAAAAGCATATAAAGCTAGATTTCCATTTTTATAACTACAGTTTATTAAGGGATTATTATTTTTCTGAATATGAGGAGACACTATTGCAGATTGAATGTATGTATAAATCATTAGCATTTCCTATTGCACAAATTGACAAACATATGTTAGTGAAAAGTTCCCCATTCCTGAATCTGTATCTCAGTACTGATATTTTGGTGAATTTGATTCCAAAGTTATGAATTGAAAATGTATGTCTTAAAGGCCTAAAAATAATTGTAGAATTCCAAATAAATGGTCCTTACTGTATACTGAAGAAATTGAGAAAGATTACCTGGAGAAAAAAAAAGAGACATTTAAGTGGGTTATAAGGAGTATATATTCTAAAAAGACAATAAGTCAAATGAGCAAATAAAATGCCAAAATCCAAAAGTCAGAGTTCTAGATAAGCTTGAGACTTAATAAAGATATTGGACACTCGTGTAACAAAATACTGGGGAGGGGAAAATGATACCTGGACCTGTCCCCGTGCCTACATGGACAACTTTCCTCAGCATTGCTTAGATCTGGCCTCGTCTCTTCTTCATCTGACTCGCAATCTGTTTCTCATTTGAATTTGCATATTCTAGGCAGTGTGAGTCAAAATTTTCAAAGTCACTACGTTGCTCTTCCCAAGTCTAAAAGGTCTCCACTGTGTATTTCTAAGTGTTAATACAGAAATATCCTGCTGGCTTGGTCTTTTGTGAATTGCCAGAGACCTGTGGTCTCAAGTTCTTTCCCACTCACTTTGATGTCAGAGAGTCAAGTCAGAAGGCTCATGGGTTATGTGTAGACATAAGGATGGTTGGAAAATTCCTATTCTGTAAAAATAAATAAATAAATAAATAAATAAATAAATAAACTGAAAGTACAAAGAGACTTATTTTAGATGATGTTCTGATATCTATAATTACAAACTCTAGTGAAAGTAGCAATGACCAATATGTTCACCTTGTAAGATGTTCACAAAAAAGATATCCTCCGGTAATATTAAAATAAAGTAATGGGCTACAAAAAATGATTAACCATGAAGTATTTTATTTTATTGTTTTCTAGAAGCAGCTGTTAGCTCTCACTTCAGCAAATGTTTTATTAGAGCACTAAAGGACACATAGCAAAAATAACTGAAGTAGCAGCTTTCCGTAAAGCCCTTTGCTGTTTACTTGAATGTTAGAACTCTTAACACAATCAACAAAAAATAGCTGTGAAAACAGTAGAGGATATAATTGATTCTACGTACAGGTGATTTGTGCAAATACAGAAAGTGGAAAATTTGTACTGAGTAATTTTCAAGTTGAGAAATGTTATTTGAAGCTGCTGGGTAACTGTTAGTTTATTTTTTAATTCAATAATTGCTTGGGATCTTCTCCCTAGAAACTACAGGATGCCTTCTCTCACATGGTACAAAGAGGAGAGATAAAGAGTACTTGTGATTGGGTCACAAATTTAGTTGCAAACCGCTTCAAACTTACCAGATTTAGAACACTGAATACAAATAAAATTATCAGCTAGTGTTTTCCTTATTCCAAATCCTTCTGAAAAAGTTAAGGGAGTATTTCACATTGCAAGTAAGCCTTCGTCTAGTATGCTGAAGACTTTTTAAAAATGAAAACAAAGGAATAAGGGAAATAAATCTATAAAATGACCACTAACAATAGAGATTATTAGTACATAATAGGTTTTAAAGAATCTGGGCAATTAAAAAGAGTGTAAAAAATGTTGATGGACTCCTAGAGTTAAGCATACTAGAAAAACTTATAATTATAAAAAGTTAAAAATAGAAAATAATACATAATGGAAAATCACATAGCGGAAAATTACAATTGACGCATTTTCTCTTTCTTTTTCCATCTCTCAAGTCCAGAAAATTAACAACAAAAATCTTTAAGACTAATGTACATATGTTGTTTAATCACTTTTAAAAAAATAAAAGTTAGCAAAGCAAAGGTATGAAATTTCAAAACATAAATGAGGTAAACTGGAGGAAATAAAGAAGGAAGGTCCGTTATATAGTATGGATAAAGGAAGAAGACAAGAAAAAAAGGTAGAAAAACCCTTATCTAATTATACCTTGAAAAATTCTACTTGTTCTTTTTTCTTTCTGAAGCAACGATATTTTATTGGCATTTCCATCTGATTTTTTGTTACTGTTTCTTCAAAGGACTGCAAAGTAGCTTTTATTGTTACTTTTTGTTTCATTTTGAATAGTTTCTATATCTATTCCATGGATGTATTATTGATTATATTGGGCCACTTCCACCACAGAAAGGAAAGCATTTTGTCCTTACTAAGATAGATACATATCAGGCTATGTATTTTCCTTTCTTGCACGTAATTCTTCTGCCAGAAGTACTATTCATGGACTTACAGAAGGTCTCATCCTTCGTCATGGTATCCCACACAGCATTGCATCTGACCAGTTAACACATTTCACGGAAGTGTGACAGTGTGCTGAAGCCCAAGGAATTCACTAGTCCTACCATGTTTCCCATCATTGAGAAGCAGCTGGACTGAGAGAAGAGTGGAATGGACTTCTGAAGACACAATTATAGCTATGCGCCAGCTAGTTGCTAATACCTGTCAAGGTTGGGGCAAAGTTCTTAAGAAAGCTATGTATGTTCTACATCAGCAACTGATATATGGTGCTGTCTCTCCCATAGCCAGGATTCATGGATCCAGGACCCAAGGGGTGGAGATAGGCTTAGTATTACTCACCATTACCTCAAGTGACCCATTAATGAAATTTCTGCTTCCTGCTCCTGCAACCTCATGTTCTGCTGGTCTAGATGTCTTAGGTCCGGAAGGGGGAGACTTTTACCAGGAGGCACAGCGATAATTCAACTAAACTGGAAGTTGAGATTTCCCCCTGGCATTTTGGCCTCCTTGTACCAGTGAACCAGCAAGCAAAAACGGAGTTACAGTGTTAGCAGGGGTGACTGTTCCAGAGTGCCGAGGGGAAGTTGGGATAGGACTCCATATTGGATGCAAGAAGGACTATGTCTGGACTGTAGGAGATCCTTTAGGGCACCTACTACTTTTCCCATATCTTCTTATTAAAGTCAATGGAAAACTGACGCATCCCAATCTAGACAAGATAACAAAGGGCCCAGAACTTTCAGGAATCACCCTACCAGGGAAAGAACCAAGACCTGCTGAGGCACTTGTTGAGGGCCAAGAAAATACAGAATACGTAGTAGAAGAAGGTTGTTGTAAATGACCAGGTGACCAGTTACTGAGAAAAGGGCTATAATTAGAATTTCTCTAATTGTGCTTGTACATATGTGTATAGATAGATAAGATAGATAGATAGATAGATAGCCTCAGTATTGGAATGTATTAAACTACACTCTAATGTCAGTGATTGAATGTCAGGAGAACGGGTATCCTCCAAAGAGGAACTCTGTTTTCTTTTGTGGGTGCAAATGTATTGCAGTTCCATTTGTACACAGTGCAGTTGGGTTGCGTTAGCTGTAATTACTAACTTAGCTATTGTACTTGAACGTTAAGAATGGTTCAAAGAGATGGGTCTGGCTGTCAAATTGACAAGGGATGGAGTTTGACCACTGGAGAGATTATGTCAACTTGAGTCAACGAGGAACCACTCCCGAATTAGGATTTGGGGACCACCACACCTACACTAGGCAATTGAGAACGAGCCTGATTTGAGTGTGAGTGATTTGTGGACCATGAAATGAGGAAAGAACACCCACCAGGTTATGGGAGGCCCAACTGGGCATTTGTATTGTAACAAAGAAGGGAAGAAGAAAGATTCCTGTAGCTTCTTCATCTGGGAAAGCTCTCACCTTTGCAATTGCCTATGGAAGCCAACTTGCTATATATGCAGATCTTCATCACAGATTTGCTTCAATTTCAAGTTGTGCCAACCTTCAGTTGCTGGTCTTCAGTCACAGGTCTTCAGTCTCCAGTCTTTGCTGTTTTTCTTTGAACAACCGAGATCTGCAGCAGACCCTGACTAGGTTTTCTGCAGTCCCTGACAGGTGTTTGACTTCGCCACTGAGCAGCCATCAGACATTCCACCTCTCACATGTGCGAGCTGCCATCTTGGACAATCTCTATCCTCAGATTTGTAAGCCTTCCAAGTAGATCCTTTCATTATAATTTCTGTAAATTCTGCCTTTGGAAAGAACCCAAACTAATACAGTAGCATTCTTTATTTTTCTTTTGAAGACTTACAATCAAAGCTTATACATGAGCTGCATGCACAGTAACTGTAAATCAAAAAATCTCTAGGCAAACTATTGCATTAACCATTACTGTTGGGGTTAATTATTATTAAAGAATCTGATTTCCTTAAAAACTACAACTCCATTATCCATTTGTTCATTTTAATATTTACAGATTGGAGTAATGTATATTAATATCATTGAAAATGAAGGATGTTTAAACATCTATTTGAAACAAATTTTGTATTAGATAAAACAAAATTTAGCAATGTTCATAGACAATAACAAATTACAGATACTTTAATTAAATAAAGTGTGCATAAGTATTCTAGGTACACTTTGCTGTGTTATATATTATCCTGTGCATGAAGGCTCAGGGAAAATGCATTAATTATCTCAAAGCTTCTGTATATATGAATTTCAGGTGTAATATAGTTCAGTCTTCTTTTTAAAGCATCACAAGGTGGCAATCAGGTGACAGCATGACTCCTTTTCTTTCTGAAATTCGGTGGATACTTCCAAACTCATTTGTTTATTGAAGGAGTTGGTTTCCCATGGCAGCATGAGGGCCATCTTCCTTTTCTTGGTGCCTATCATCTGGCAGCTGCATTTAGCCCCCTGAAGCCACCTAGAGATTGCTGCCACTTGGCCTTTCTGAGGTCCTCTCATAGACCTCTGACAATAGAACCATTTACTTCACATTTAAAAGGGGATTTTTTGGATTTATAGTAGGTAGGAAAAGGCAAGCTACATATTGCATACACATTTTAGTAGAGTTATCCATCCCAAGGCTTACAGGGATTGCTTTTACAATCTCCCTTAATGCCATACTTTTTAAATCTTTTGTTTCAATATCCCTTGGTTACAGGACAATCTAATTAACAGGATAAGGTTAGCAAAGATTAATTTATCCCTACTGTATCTTGGCTTGGGAATCAACCAAGCCTATCAAAATGCACAGATTAAATATTTTCAGGTCATTTGAATATGTCCTTGTTCAAAGATGTGTAAGGAATCCAATTTAATATAAAGTACTAATTTAGAAGGTGGTAAAAATTGTGAACTATCGTAATAAAATAATATCAGCTTGACATGATCTTCCCTAAGGAGAAAATGAGAGCCTTGAGTTGGTCAGAAAGTACCTGATTGGAGTGAATCATAAATGATTGCCCTTCAAAAATGAATTTCAAAGTATTTTGGGAAGAGGTTTTTAAAAAGATAAGACTGAATCAATCTAAATTGGGACCAGAGGGAGATTTTGGTTAAAATAATACAGGATATTCATATACATTCTATATTTATATCTCCTTGAGCTAAAAATCAATTCAGCAAAAATGTTCATGTTTATTTATATATGAAGAAGGATATGACATAAAGGCAAACACTAATCTTGTCTTGCATTTTCAAACTGTAAGCACAAAATACACAAGTAGAACACAAACATGGAAAGTTAATATTTAATATAAAGTATAACAACTTCCAACGTAGATATTCTTCCTCAAGGACTTCTCATATAAAATAAAAATGCAGTGTCTCAACAATTTTCAGTTGCAGAATATTATCAAGCCAGAGGAATGTGAGAGTACCTTCAAGGAAAATGAGATTTAGTTTGTTAGTTTTATTTCTCATAATTGCTCCGATCAAAAGTATTTTATGGTTTTGCTGAAAATAAATATTTTTCTATTCTTTTTTGCTTCATTGTTTTCTATAAACAGAATTATCCCATGATCCTTGCATACATTTTGTATATTTGTTTATTTTTTGCTCTCTCTCTCTCTCTCTCTCTCTCTCTCTCTCTCTCTCTATATATATATATATATATATCAAAATTACCAGTCTAATGTAGTACTTATTCTGATTTGTGATTTTTCCCAAAATTTTATTCTAATATATATATATATATATGTAAACTATATTAATTTGATGTATTGGTATTTGTCCTTTCTCTACTATGGATGTGTTTATAAGAGGCAACTGATTGTCTTACATGTTTGCATATCTCCAACAAGAAAATTTTAGTAAAAATTGTAAAGAATGATGTTATAGGAGCACTTGAGGTAAGAATAGCTAAAACAAGTTTCTCCAATAATATTATTAGTTACATTAAATTATATTTTGAGAATAAACTAGTAGACTACAAGTGAGTAAGTACCCATATTTGAGAAGTTACAAGTATTTAGTAATCAAGAACCGAAATACTCATGTTCACGTTGTACTATGTAAACATTCCTTGTGTAAGAATAGTAAGACAGAATATTGATTTTCTTTCACATGAGTGATTTCAATAAATAAATGTATGAAAGAAGAATGAATGTTTTTCAAAGAGTTATGGCTGTGGAGAATAAGATGTTTTATGGAGGAATAGCCGGAATAGTGTACATAGTAAGTTTCAATAAGCATTCCAGATGATAGTGACTAATAGAAAATGTAAAAATAACAAAAATAAGCTTCCTAGAAAGAGCCAAGAGGAAGCTATTTAAAAGCGATCACCAAATTAGAATGCCAAAACACTTCATACACTCCAATTCAAGTCCCCGTGACTAAATGTGTCAAATTGTTCAGTGCTAAAAGATTTCCTAGGTCATGTGACTTACAGTTGTGCAAACTACACGGCCAAAGAGGACAAGCAGGTCATCTCAGCTGTGATGTATTCTCATCTTTTATGCCAATTACCTATTTGTTTGTTTTTATATAAAGAAATTTATGTCCATGTTTCTATCTACAGATTCATCTCAAATGATCAGGAATCCATTCAGGTATTGTGCCGTTTGCTTATATTTGTCAATTGCTATTGTCATGTTTATTATAAACTTAGTGATATCAGATAAAAAACACACTGATCATCTCACTTCTGTAGATCAGAATAGGTACAGTGTAACTCTGCCAGTTCTCTGCTTACTCACACATGATGAAAAGCAAAGTGGTAAGCACACATGATTCTGTAGACTTAGGGGCCATTTCCTTGTGCATCTAAGTTGATAATAGAAGTCAATGCCTAGAAACAATAGGATTGAAGTTCTTGTGAACTAACTGGTTACAAACTGATTCTACCTCGAGATTATGCACATTCCACTTTCTCATTTTCACAGTCCATAAAGCTGGATTGAGTTCTTTTTTATGTATCAGATCTTTGCAGTCCATGCTATTGACAATCACTCCTGCCCTTTTGCTTTTCTCTGACATTTTGGCTTCTTCTACTGCTTATTTAAGACTGACATGTTTACATGGGGACTGCATTAGTTCCAGTTCTTTCAAAAGATAAAATTTACAGAAATTATAACAAAAGCATCTATTTGGCAGGCTTACAAATCTGAGGATAGAGATAGTTCAAGATGGCGGCCTGCACACTTGAGAGCTGGAGTTTCTGATGGCTGCTAAGTTGTGAAGCACCTGTCTGGAACGGCGGGACAGCTGGTGAGAGTCTGCTGTGGATATTGGTTGTTCGAAGAACAATGGTAAAGAGGAGGGACTGAAGATTGGAGACTGAAAATCAGCGGTGGGCGCAGGCGCAAGTGGTGACTGGAACAAATCTGTGATGAGGAGCTGCAGTGTGCCACAAGTTGGGGTCTATGGACAATTGCGAAGGGGGAAGCTTTCCCAGAGAAAGAAGCCAAAACTATCTGTCTTCTTCCTTCCTTCTATATAGTTCATATTCCCAGCTGGGCTTTCCACAACCTGGTGGGTGTTCTTCCCTCATTCCATAGCCCACAAGTCATTCATACTCTAATCCAGTCTGGTTCTCAATTCCAAATCTAGGCATGGTTCCCAAACCCCAATCCAGGTGTGGTTCCTGATTGCCTCAAGTTGACACAATCTCTCCAACCATCACAGGAACCATCTACATAAGATAAAGTCATTGTTTTTATGGTAACTGTCCTCATGATTCAGGCTATCCATCTTGTTTCAAGATCTGTTTCAGTAATGACTCTTGAACTGTTTGAGCTGGTTTTCCAGTTTTTCATATACTGGGTTTCAGTTTTATTTTTCCTGTATCTCTATTGAATTCTTTTATTTCTTGAACTGCCTCCTCTAGTTCTTCTTCACACTCTTGTGTTTTGACTCTATCACCATTTTGTTTCTTTGATTACTTCAAATTTGAGCTTCTTAATGCATTTTTTATATGTTTTCCCTGAGCTTTTGGGCCATTAGGACTACTTTTTTTTTCTATTTACTTTCCTGTAGGTTCTGCTGCTCAGAACCCATGGCATTCTCTTCTGGGTGTTTGTCTTGTTTAAGGATCACTTGTGACTTCCTTTCCCTATGGTTCTATTGTTGTCACTTGTAGTTCCTGTAGTGTTGATGGGTTCTATCTCTACTCTCTATGCCATCCATGTGGAAAGTTTCTTCTTCCAAGGCCTCATGTCCTGATGTTCTGGGTCTTCTTCCTGGAGCCCATGAAGTGGCATTGAGTGGGCCTGGCCAGAGGAATTGTCTTCCTGGAATTGGAAAAGCAGTGGCTAGTGAGGCAGCTCTGAGCAGCCACCCTGCCTGGGTCAAGCAGAGGCTGATGGAGCTGGCTGGACACGTTATCTTCCAGGGGGTGATGAGTGGGGCTAGCCTGAGGAGCTGCCTTTGTAAGTCCACAGAGAGGGGGCTGATGGTGCCTGGCTGCCTGCTCAGATTCCATGAAGCAGTAGTGGGCCGGGTTTGCTGGAGGAGCGCCTTTTTGGAGTCCATAAAGCAGTGGTTAATGGTGCTTACCTGAATAGTTTCATGCCCTGAGTCTGTGGAACTGGCCTGAATTGTTGGCCACTTAAAGTCTGAGAAGCAAACGTTTATGGGTTGGCCTGAGCAGTTGCCTACACAATTCCATGAAGAGGTGGCTGATGGAGCTGCCTTGATGCTAGCTGTTCAAATCTGTGAAATGACGACTGATGAGGCTGGCCTAAAAGGCCTCTTACAGAGATCTGCATTGCAGTGACTGGTTAGGCAGGCTTAAAGGGCCATCTTCTGAGATTCACCAAAGTGTAAAGCTTTTGAACTTCAAAGGAAACAATCGATAAGGGAAAGAGACAGCTCAGAGTGGGAAAAATATTCACCTGCTATTTCTCAGATAGGATATTAAAACTAAAATACATACAGAACTCAATAAAAAACCTCTCAAAATGAGTGACCTCATTAAAATGATCAACTGAAATGAAAATATGCTTCTCAAGAAAACAAGTAAGTGAAAATGTCAAAAAGCACTTGGAAAAATATTCAAATCTTTGGTCATTAGAGAAATGTGTATCAAAGAAAACCTGAGGTTCCATCTCATTCCAGTCAGATCAGCATTCATAAAAAAACTCAAAACACAACAAATGTTCACAAGGATGTGGAACAAAAGCTACTTCTTTACAATGCTCACAAGATGGTATGTTGATACAACTGTTACAGAAAACAGTTTGGGATTTTTTTAGAGAGACAAATATACAAATCCTATTTGAACCAGCTATAGTTCTTCTGGGCATTTTTCCAAAAGAGCTGCAGTCATCCTATCATAGAGATGTTTGTAGCAGCACAACTCACAATAGCTAAATCATGGCAAGATCCTCCATAATGAATGGATAAATAAAATGTTACATAGACAGACAATGGTATATTTTGCTGTCATGAAGACAAATACGCAGCATTTGTAAGAAACTGGAGACACCTTAAGTTAATAATTCTCAGCAAACTGGGCCAAACACTAATATTAAGAATTGCATGGTATCTGTTAAATGATGTTGCCAAAGTTATATATATATATATATATATATATATATATATATATATATATATACCTTAATGCAAAAAGAGGTTAGAAAAATGGAAGAGATACTGAGGGTGAGAGAGGGCAATAAAGGGGTCGAGAAGGTGAAAGTGGAGGGAAAAATAGTCGAAAAGTGACATGTGTGGGCACAAATTCCCCAAGTTGTTTGTAATTAGCATGTAAGTGCATTTGTTATTTTTTATGTTCAATAAAAGTCCAAAAATAATCTCTAATTTTATTGTTCAGGATCCCTTTGCCAGTAGGAATTTAATGTGTACATCTTTGAGTGGACTGTTGTTTAGTTTGCCAGAGATCACTCTTTTTTTTTTTTTTTTTTTCAAAGACTAACCACACACAGATTAAAGCCCAGCAACATTTTAGGACTGTCAAAGCACTGAGGTTGTGGAGCAAAAGAGTAAAAATATCACATCAAACCTGGTACCACTGATGATTTTACAAAGTCACAGTTGAGAACTCTTTGCTGAAGTAAAAGTCATTGAGTCATAAACTGACAGAAGTTCTTCAAACCCAATTCTCATGAATTTCTATGAATTGAATGTGGGTCATGGCGGAGTAACTCCTAGGGAGCATGATAAAGTGGGTCCTGCTGTTACATAGAGTTTATATCTAGTAACGTCACCAGCTTCTCACTATGAAACTAAAAAAGACGGCCTTTGACTCTGGCAAATGATCAAGAAAAACCGTCATTGCGAAATATGCCTAAACCTTCTTCCTAGCAAAGGCTCACTCTGTATGGAAAAAAAAAAAAAAAGTTCTCCAGTGTCTTCTTCAAGTTAAGTGGAAAGAATTCTTTCACTCCAGTCCTCTCTAGTTTTTGTTTTGTTTTGTTTTTTTTCCTCCCACTGATGGGTAGAAACAAAATACAGTTCACAGGAGAAAGAACATCACAAGAGTAGATTGGGAATGTAGCAGCTAATCAAAGGAATTAAGAGCAGGAAACAAAACAAAAATTAAACAAGTGAAGGTGTAAGACACCTATAGTCTATCAGCACTGCTTTAGAGCCCCTGGTTTAGTAGATTTTACACCGAAAGAATTGCCACGTAAATACTTTTACTGAGGAGAATGCTGAGGAAAGCCCAATGTCAACAGAGAAAACAAAAACAAGATTCCTGACCCTTCTAGTCAAAAAGAATTTATCTCAATCTTCTCCTAAAAAGATTTACATCAGTGTTCTCATTAAATGTGTTTTTACCCTACTTCCTATTAACTGTTCAACATCACAAGATTTCAATGAAAATTACAAGACTTTTACAAAAAAAAAAAATCTTGGAAGTGATAACTGAATTACTAGAACAAGTATAAGATATAATATATGTATTGGGATTACCAGAGCTTTTAATACAACAATAAACATTGCTAAAAGTTTTTACAGAAAGGAAAAAAGTGCAAGAATAGATTTGCAATTGAAAGTACAGAAACAATTTTTAAAATTCTATCACCAAAAATTTCTGTTCATAGTGAGGATCATCTTCTATCGATTCCACAAGAAACTCCACAAAACTCAGGGATGAGTTAGTGCATTTAAAATTTTCTGAAGTGAAATGGAAAGAGAAAATATAGTAACACACAAGTTAAACAGAACAGAACATCTAAAAATGGAGGGATTATTCTAAAAGGTACTGCATAAACAGAACTGTAATTCCAGAACTAGAAGAGATTTAAAAATATAGAATTGTTCCAAATAATGGTTCCAAACTTGCCAAATTATGACTGAAAAATATATAAAATGTATATCTAGGAATCCTAGGAAACAACAAACAGGTTGTTGTTTAAAATAATCATAAATGCTAATACATAATATGTGTAAGGTTATTTTTATGAGCCAAATATTACTTTGTAAAAATTTAAAGATTGCAACATTATAAAGACAATATTAGTAAGGAAGTTACTGTTATTATAATAATTATGTCAACTTAAGTAAAAAATTCAATAAGAATTAAGTGATATCACTTTCAGGACAGAAATAGAACTTCAATCCCAATAGTGTGTCTCCAAAACCATCCCTCATGAACTTTGTCATCTTGAAATAAATTGCTCGTCACTTCACTTTCTGTCCTCCACAAATGGTTTCTACAAGGCAGATTGTGGAGAAAGAGATTGCCAGCTGACAGTTTAATTTTTATTCTATTTAGAAAAGCCATAAGGGGATATAGCTTACGTTAAAATGCTACAATTAGTTTCTGGCATTGGAAGGATGGGGTGACCACAACACAAATACTTCATGTTCAGAAAAATTGAGTCTTCTTGCCTTTGTATGCCTGAGAACTAACTGACACACGAGAGCTACATCACTGTTCACTGGATAATATACGTAATTAGTTCAAATTTAACTTGTAAGTTTATATAAGTATATATTCAATTTTTTTCAGGACTTTCTTGCAAGCTAATGGTTTATGCAAGCAAGTAGTTGGTTCACATAGGCCAAAAAGAAAAACAAAAAGGTCTTCCCTTGGACAATGAGTCACTGACCTGGTCAAAAAGCTTCTTTGCTTGACAACTGTGTACTCATGAAAGTCCTCAACCTACTGTACTCATTAATCTTAATTATGTCACAATCTGTGCCAAACACAATTACTCTCTGTCTTAGGGACATTTGCAAGAATCTGATTCATCTCAAATCCCTGTACCTGTAAACGTCCTACTGTGGCCATGTCTTTCCTGAACTCTGCAAAGACTCAAGAATCTCCTTTGTTCAAGTACAACAATAAACTGCACTTTACTTGATTAATGGGTAATTGTTGACCTTTGATTAGTACTGTCTGTCAAAACTTGTTTGAAGTAGTCAATTATTACCTATCTTAATCATACACATCTGTATGTATAATATAATAAAGATTTATGTCACCTCAGGAGAAACAGAGGATTAATAAATGCAAATGTCTTTGTCCCACAGAATACGTAAAAACATAGAAATGATTTGACTTAAAGTTCTCCAAGGAGGTCAGACATTTTAATACTCCAAGGCATTTTTCTTTATGTAAATGAGCTTATTTTAAATCTGTTCCCACTTCTACGCATAAAATGAATCATCTTAATCTTTTCTGTCTCTTGTCTCTGATCTTCTATCCTGCATTTTCAACCACCTGCAGGACTTTTCTACCGAGTGTATATTTTTTGTCTTTTGACACCATTTAACTGACAACATTGGAACTAAACTCATCTTCACCCAAAATGTAATTCTCTGGACTTCATTATTATACTGAAATTTCAGAGTCATTTAAAAAATCTTATGCCCGTATTTCTTTTCTCTCCATTAACATTGTAAATGTCCTGAGGAAAATAATCTTGCATGATACTTCTCAGAATTGTCCTCCTCCTCTGGAAAGCACAAGGCAGTGGATGAGGTGCTCACTAAAATGGGGAGCAAAGGAGGGTGTCCAAATTAAAAAGGAAAAATGATTGAGCTATAAGTCATTTTAATTACTACATTAAATTAGGTTTGGCGTGACATTTAAAATTCAATTCAATTTGATTCAATGATCATGAGCAATATTATTGAGGGTGCTCAAGAAAAAAGACCCAGGGATACATATAGAGGATTATGATTATGCCCTGACCCCTAGGCAACGTGCTGTTAGGTTTTTGGTATCGTAAAATGAGCCCTGGAGGTGATAAGAGAGAGAGGAGACAGGAAAATGGAAACTAAATGATGGGCTTCTTTTTGACCTTTTTTGCTTTCTGCCCGCTGGAATAGTCAATTGAACAGGGACATTTTAATTTTCAAAGAAATATAAGGACAAAATCCATTTTTTAAAATTAAATGTTATATTCTAAAGTTTTACTTTATTTTAACAGACATACAATAATTATAAAAGTTTAGGAGGTACAATGTGACATCCCAATACCGGCATGCATGGCTAATAATCAAATTAGTATAATTAGCATATTTCTCACCTCAAACACCCATCTTCTCACCTTCTCTTCCAACTGTTTGAAATATGAAATGCATTACTGTAACTACAGCCACTCAACTTTGCAGTGTAATGCTACGGTGCTGCTCCTCTAATTTTAGACTTATTGACTGGAAAACTCATATGGGAAATCATGAGATAATGCCTCACTCTGCGTAGATGAGGTATTATAAAAAACATAGGAAATAGCAAGACTTATATGGTGTATGGACAAAAGAAATCCTTCTATATTCTTAGTAGGAATATAAATATAATATAAATTCATACAATATTAGGGAAAACAGCATAACATTTCTTTAAAAAAAGATAACACAGGAGGCATATCTCAATGAAGTCAAAGGAATCAAAATAAAAGAACTGGAGAAATTGAAACCAGCAAAGCAACCACAGGAAGAAACTCTGGAGGAAGATCTAAATACCAGGGCTTTCTCTCCTGGAATTACATAAGTTGATAACCAGTGAGATAATCCAACCAAACGCAATCCTGCAAATACCTAGGCATTCAATACTCTCTGTGGAATCTGTCAAC
Source organism: Ctenodactylus gundi (assembly GCA_004027205.1). Classification (NCBI taxonomy): domain Eukaryota; kingdom Metazoa; phylum Chordata; class Mammalia; order Rodentia; family Ctenodactylidae; genus Ctenodactylus; species Ctenodactylus gundi. Next base: position 679,779 of record PVKB01000530.1, read on the forward strand.
TTGATGAGATGGAAAGATGCCCAAGACATCAGTAAAGCACACTTCTCAGTATCCGTGCAAATATTCCCCGAGAAACCTGCCATATACATCAGTGAACGAAAGAAGAACCATCACTCTTGATGTGGGTGGCACCATGTAATAAGGCTGAGAGACCGGAAAAGGAGAAATGTAGAAGGAGGAAGGCCATCAGTGCTTGGAATTGCAACCCTGTTTTTGAGGATGGGACTTCTGCTGCTTACATCACCCATCGTCATCATATTCTAAGCTCTGAGGCCTTTTCAATGCACAACTCTACCTGGTTCTTTTTCTTTTTCCTGAAGCGCTTCAAAATCGTCAGCCTTAGACTGATGCTAAAAATTCCAATTTCTTGGACTGAGCAAATAGTGGAATTTCTAGCTCTATAGCATACCAGTAGCCTTTGTGGCCCTACATAGCTTTTGGTCCTGTAATTAAATATAAAGAATACTCTTCTTATAATTAGATGGAGAATAGATGAGAGAGAGAGAGAGAGAGAGAGAGAGAGAGAGAGAGAGAGAGAGAGAGAAAGAGAGAGAGAGAGAGAGAGAGAGAGAACACTCAGACCCCAAAATGTCTAATCTATGACTCCATACTAGAGGTAAAATTAATCAAGGAAACAAATGTCAAAAATTCCTCTTCTTGCAACAGAACCATAGGCAAGCATACGATGTCATGCATTAACCCAGAGATAATTCCTGAATAAGTGACATTCATTTCAGTACATTTAATTGGATAAAGTCTACGTGAGCGTTTCCTGGTAGATTTATATACATTATTCTTCAGGAAGTATATTTATAGTTAGGAGCAGCCCTGGAACTATGTGGGGTTGCTCTATTTTCCTTATTTTATTCCCTATTTACTTTCTCAAAAATACATCACGCTCCTATCACTCCCCTGACACTCAGACAAAATGTCCTTTTTTCTCAAGAGAACAAAGAAATCTGCCGAGCCCTTCCCCATGTGCAGAGTGCTACGTTACTCCAAACTGATTTGATGATGAGTATCCAAAGTATAGTTATCCCTTAGGCAAGGGGCAGTTTCAAACATATAACCCAGCCCTGATCTTCACCCTCCAAAATTTAAGGCTATAGAGTCTAGAAGTTTGTTTGAATTGTCCACTTGAATTCTAACAGACTTTACTAGTCAGCTTTTTATTACTATGCCAAATCCCTGATGTAAACTATTTAAAGGAGAAAAGAATTATTTCGGCTCCTGGTTTCATGTACTTACATCCGTGATTGGCTGACTCTTGCTTTTATCCCTGTGGCATCTTGGAAACTTCATAATGGAGGGTAAAACCAAAATGCTGCTTACTTCATGGCACCCAGGAGGCAGAAATCAAGAGAGTCATAGAGAAAGCAATTATGGATGAGAAGTACTCTGCAAATTTTATACCTCGTGACCCATTTCCTACAACTAGGTCCTGACTTGAAAGTTTTCGTCATCTGCAGTTAACACCAGAAAATTACTTCTCAATGGATTAGTCCACTTATTAAGGGAGGTTGTAAGGGATACAACCTTTCAAAATTACATCCTCTTGACACACTAGCTTTCTGTGTGATATTTTAGATCTGAATCATATTACAGGCTCCTAAGTATTATTTTGCCTCTAAAAACATCTCAAATCCTCATTCCCACATGGGAATATCTCTGTCATGTCTGCCCATCACACATATGAATTTATCCATCCAATTCCTTGATTTTAATTTTTTGTCTATTCATAACATTTTTCATTATGTCACATACTTTGCCCCTCAGTGTGCTCAAATGGTTCCACCTTAAAAACATATCTAGGATAATATCAATTATTTTCACACATCACTGAAATCCGGTCCTGTAACACCATCTTCTGGTGTGGATTATTAAAATCAATCCTAACCAATCTCCCAAGGTGGCCTTCCATATGTCACTGTAATATGATGACAACACTAATAAGTCCACTAATTCTAAATTCAAAGTAGATTTCTAGGTGGTTTGAAAAGTAGTCTTATTAATGTAAATTAGAATCAGTTCTTATGGAATTTGTGTCATTGACTTGTACGTCTTACATCGTTAGACATGACGCTCTTGATCCCTATGTGTAATAGTTGTGTAGACCAGAGGCTATTAGACATGCACTCCGATTTTATCACTTTTTTCTTACTGCACTGATGTCTCATAGGCTTCTCTGCTATGCTCATGTACTATGCTATATTCCAATGCACAGCGACCTTTTTCAATCTCAGGATCTTTGGAATTGTTTTATTTTTGTTTGATTGTTGGTTTTACCGTGAATAAATTTACATTCAAACATTAGTTTGGACCTTCTCTTTAATTATCACCTAGTTAAAAGGGCTTTCTTTGGCACTCATTCAAAAGACTAAGATATGCACTCTATTCTTGTTTTCTTTTTTCCTTCATTTTCCTGACGTTTCTTGCCATTTGTAAATAGTTATTAATCTATTGATCTAGCCAATCTTGATTTTCTGTCTCATACAGCTTGAGTATTAGCTTTAGGTAAGTGGGAACTTGATGACACTGATGTCCACTGAATGTCGGAGACTCTATCTGCCACACAAGAGGCCTTGCTAAGATACATGTTGAATGAGTGAAGATTATTTCAGAATTATGCACTTCTGTCTGTCTGTGGACTGTACATTTTCTCTTTAATGTAGATCTTCCTTACCTCCAAATGATCCCTCCCCAAAATAGTCACTTCTCTGGGATTGCAATGATGACCACTAAAGAACGAGAAACCTACTCGGGAGGGGAGGCTGAGACAGGAGGATTACAGTGAGTCCAAGGCCATCCTAGACTCTCTAGTGATTTCAGGACCAGTCAGGACTACAGAGCAAGACCTTGTCTCAAAAGAAGAAGAAGAAGAAAAAGAAGAAGAAGAAGAAGAAGAAGAAGAAGAAGAAGAAGAAGAAGAAGAAGAAGAAGAAGAAGAAATCAATAAAAGAAGTAAAAATTGTGGCAGGTTATGATCTCTATAGTTTTTTTTTTTTTTAAAAGATGTCAGATTCTCTGATGTGTAGTTCTTAGAGTTATGTACTCTTAAGTGTCCACAACATTCAGAATAGCCACCTGCATTAATTTACTTAATGTTTAAGTATGAATAACTTTAAACTGCTGATTTTTTGCTTCCTTTCATTACAAACAGTATTATTTTTTTGTTTTTGTTTTTGCTTTTGTCAGTTGTGTGCACAAGTAACGTAAGGAATCTTAAATTACAATCAAAAAGGTGTCTGTGCTAATGAGATATCCTCTCTCTTTTTTCTCACTTGTGGAGAACACAATTTTAAAACTTTTAAAGCAAATTTTATGGACATTCCAGGTATTAATATTCTACAGGTTTAAATGTGCAATATATCATTGCTGTTCACTTTGCCTGGCTAGTGGAATGAATCATCTATTTTAAAGTATGGTTTATAGATGCAAATTACTTTGAAAATACATCATGTATTATGGGGTAGCATTTCGAAGTATTGGGCAGTATTTTGTTTTATCTATATACTTTTTTCTTTGTCTTTAATCTTTATTCGTTTAATATCATTCAGTTTTCCTAGCAAATTTAAAATAAAAGACTTATACTCATGAATGTATTTAAGTATTTATAAACTCAACTTCAGCTCTGTAATGTAGAACATATTTCTCTGTGATATGTAAATCATTTTGACATTTGAAGCTTTGATAAGTCAATTAATTTGGGGCATTTTCATAGTTGGAGAAAACAGGCTTTTTCTTAGGAATGTAGCAAAGTAAGATTACTTTTAATTTTCTCCGTGAATGCTTAATATTCATTTTTCAGTGACATGAATAGAGAAGACATTTATGAAAGTTTAGTGGTATTATAATAATATTGACATTCATACAGATAGTCATATAATAATATTTTTAAAATTATGTCAGTGAATACCTCAAATAGCAAAATATGTTATGCAAACTTTCTGAAATGCTTAACTTCCGTCCCTATTATTATTGTATTAAAACCTGGATGAGGTGATCTGCTGTACATTACCCTCATTTCTCTGCTGACCTCACATGACTGTGTCCATCCGGTCACAACAGCTGTCATAAAATTCTCATTGTGTTTGTGAGTGTGTATGTGCATCTACTCAAGGACAAAATGATAATCAGTTAAAATTTTAGATGAAAATACAGCATGATATTTTGCCATATGAACTATTTTGTCATATAATTATTTATGAATTCTTGTCTGACATATCACTGAAACTTCTTCATCAATATATACCCTACATGTGTCATGTAAATGTCACATATAAGAATGTGGTCAGGGACTAGAAGAATGACACAGCAGTCAAAGCACTTGCCTTGCAAGCACACGACCCTAGTTCAATTTCTCAGCACCTCATAAAACTGGTGTGGTGGCACACACCTATAATCTCAGCACTTTGGAGGGTGAGAAAGATGGATTGTCCTGAGTCCAAGGTCAGACTAGGCTACATCGGTAAGTTCAGGACCAGCTTGGGCTACAGAGCAAGACTCTGTCTCAAAAACAAGAAAACAAAAAAGCAAAACAGGAAGGCAAAAAAATCCACTGACAATCATCGGATTCATAACTCTTCTTCCTGCTGGTTTGATAAGCAAAATAATCCCATTCATACTATCTAGCCAGTCTCAACGGAGGAAAGATTCCTTATTCATAAAATATCTGTCAATCGTCATAGGCTGGCATCCCAGAAACATATGAAAGACAGAGACTTTCTTGTAATAAAGACCTTTAACAGTGTCTTGAATTTAAAAGGAAGCTTCATATTTATTCTTCCACTATTTCTCATCTTTCCCTTACATGAAAGAACATTAAAGTGAAGAACATTTAAAATGCTGATGAGGATTTGGGGTGCAATACTGAAGCTATTACATAAAATATATTTTAAACTGGCCTCCAACAGAGCTCCTCGTGTGCTCTTCAGGAGAGAAAAGGTAAGGAATCGAGCACACGAATGGAGAAAAAAATAACTGAGATATTTCAGAATAGAATTCTTTAAAAATCACAAAATATATTTCTAGTTTTGACAGGATTTTTTAATAACTGCTTTTCTTGCTGTTGGTTCATTTTCTCCAGAAATATTAGCATATTTTCACTTTTTTATATCGTCATTTAAAATAGATTAAAAATCTATAAATTTGAGAATGTGATACATTTTAATGTAACATAAGTTTATAATATATTTTAGAATAGGGTTTTAGGGTTAAGAACTCGTAATTATGTGTGTGTGTGTGTGTGTGTGTGTGTGTGATATTTGTGTGTGTGTTACATAATACAAATTTAATAAAATAGAAATGATGAATCTTTGGGACACTGACAGCTTATGTAAAATTAGTTAAATTGAAGGGATTTACTGAAAAGATAACTAATGAAATTTAATGTTCTGTTGCTGGTTAAAAATCAGCTATAGAAATTTCTTTCAAAGATTTTGCTTGTAAATTACCACACAGAAAAAAATGAAATCATACTCCTGCTTACTTTTATTTGTGTATTAATTTAACAGTCACTTAAAAATTACTACATGTCTCACGTATTCTCAATAACTTACTTTCTCCTACACTTGTTTCTTGACATTGAACTTGTATCATTTATAGAATTTTAAATTATTTTAATATGAAAATTACATGCATGTTGAAAATTAACTTTTGTCAATTTCACCTGTTATTTTTGATATTACCAGTAATTATTTTTTCCTTCAGTTTTCCCTTTGGATTAACAAGAGATTATTTGTCGGTCGCTCATAACATTAGTTCAGGTTTTCTCTGGTTTCCCAGACAGCATGGAGAACAATTTATTCTATCAAATGCAACATTTCATGTCCTTATGTCTGATCTAAAATGTGCAGCTGTGATCAGATTTGGTGACTATGCTTGCTGAAGTGGTTAAGACACACCAATTTTACTGGTTTATTTCTTAATGAATAGTTATCACTATTCCAATCTAGGCATCTATGAAACAAACATCATTTTTTCTAACTCACATATTTATTTTATTTACCATAATATTCTCCACTTCGCCCTCGGTCACTTTCCTGTTCCCGGGACCCAAACCTGGACCCTCACAATCTAAGAGGGGACAGGTTTACTTCAGCTCGCATTTCAGATGTCTCAGTGCAGTCAGGGTTGCTGACGAATCACTTCACAGCAGGGGGCTCTGCTGGAGAACAGCTGCCCACAGCATCCCAGGAAGTGGGTAGGAAAGGGTTTCGCAGAGAAGCTGGGCCAAGATCAAACCTCAGTGATCCACAAAATACTCAGTAATCGACCCACTGATCCTGCCTTATCTTTTAATAGCACACACACCCACCCACCCCCCCCCACACACACACACACACACACACAAAATCAATGGTTAATCTACTAATGCAATTAACCCTCAAACATATGAGACTCTTGGGGAATCACTTCAGATCCAAATCATAGCAGTTTCCAATTGTTTAGTGCCACAAATGAAAGGATTTTACTCATTTTCACGGCTGACTAGTAATCCATTGTGTACATTTTCACATATTCATTGTATTCATCCTTAACCCATTGAAAGACACTAGCTGTTTTCATTCCTTTGCTACTATGCATAGAGCTGCAATAAATATAGAAATGTAGATGTCTCTCCCACATAATCGACCCATTTCCTGTGGACACATAACCAGTAGTGGTTTTGCTGGATCACACATTAGTTATCATTTTCCTATTTGAGGAATTTATGTATATTGTTTTCCATAATAACTGGTTTAGTGTACATTCCCATCAACAATGCGCATGGGTACTCAGGTTTCACCACCTGCACAGGCTGTTGTTTTGGCTGGCTTTCTTGAAATTAGTCGCTCAATGTGGAACAAGGTGACATGTTATTCTGGTTTTAGTTTGAATTTTTCTGAAAGCTAAAGATTTTGCTTTATTTCTTTTTTCTTTACTTATTAGCCATTTCTAGGTCTTCTTTTGGAATTTTTGACACTCCTTGTACTTGTGAATATTATCCCCTGTACAATTTGCAAATATTTTCTCCCATTCTTTACTTTATTGCTTATATATAATATGTCTTCTTTGAAGATATGTCTACTCACTTAGGTCTTTACCCTATTTCTATTTTTTTTAATGAATGTGTTATATTTGGTGGTGAAAAGGCTTGAACTCTGGGCCTATCAAAAGCTACATCGACAACCAGTGGCTAGAAAATTTATTCTCTCAATTCAAATGTTGAATTGAGGCATTGGCCACCCCACCTATTTATATGGTACCGGGGAGTATAACTCAGGACCTTCCTCTTGCTAGAGAGAGGGCTTAATCACTGAACTATGCTCTCAGCAATATTGATTTTTAAGTGAAGTAACTAAAAATCCCCATGAATTTTTCAGAATAAACATAGTTTCTGAAAGCATTAAATAATTAGTTTTAAAAGTCCCTTTTTTTCTCTTCTTCATTTGCTTTATTACAGAAAATGTGTAGCTATACACTGGAAATTATTTTACATTCACTTAGAATTTTCCTGGAAATATTTGGAACAAAATACAGTTAATAACTAATTTCCAGCAGAAATGATGAAATTGGCTAAAAATGGTTCACAATGATGGGATCATTAGTGGGAAATGCTTTTTCATTTTGGTGTAAATTTCCTTTACTGCACAGAAACTTTTTAATTCGATACATTACTGTGTTAATTACAGAATACCTGGTGTCCTTATTTGAAGAGTGCAATAATTCATTTTAGCTCACAGTTTCAGAAGGTTGCAGTCCATTTATGGATGACTGGAAATCGTGGAAATAACTTGTTGGAAGCTGCAGCTAGGGACGGACTGAGGATTAGAAAGCAAAGATGAGGTAGGGAGGAAGGAACCACCATACATTCTCCAGGTCAAGCCCTACAGCGTAACAGCAAACTATATCCATAGATAATCCACAAAATCCAAATATTGAAGTTTTGTGGAACACATCAGATCCAAAGCATCACTTTTCCACCAGTTTAATATTATTGATTTCATTGCCTGAGTTCTCAATGTTGTATCCATAACACCATGGCCATGACTGATTTGAAAGGGGATGTTGAAAAACAAGTGAACCAAGAGGTCAAGCCATAATTATCAGATCTGGCATAAAGGAGGCCCAGACTCACCAGATCGCCATTTCCTCTGGACTACACTGATACAGGCTGTCATCAAACCAATTGCAGTTTAAGGAGAATGCACGCAGACACTGCCTTTTTACAAAATGAATGTCGATGAATTTGATATCATTTAAAACAGGCTTTAAAAGTACAATCTTGACTTGTTGAGCAGCTGAGCATTTCATAGCAGTAGGTGATGTCAAGCATACCACGTTATTTATACCAAAAAAATCTGAAATGCTATCTCAGGTAGAAAATTTAATTTGGATAGATTATACCTAAAAAATCAGCATTAAATCAGATTGAAAAACAAAAAGCAAAAAAAAAAATTAAAAACAGGATATGTAAGAAATGTAAGAGAGAAGGAAGGGAGATATAGATAAATTGTCATTTTTTTCTTTTTTGATTCACATATTGTATAGAAAAATTTCTGTATTTAGCGTGGGTCATCTCATCATCGTGACCCATTTTTAGCGAAATTCATCATTTCTGCTAAAAATCAGCGATTAATTTCTTTGTTCCAAATCTTTCTAGGAAAATGCTAAGTCAATAGAAAATAATTTCTAGCATATAACCACACATTTAATATAATAAAGCAAATAAATAAGAGGAAAGGTAAGGGCAGACTTTTAAGACTAATTGTTTACTGCTTTCAGAAAATATGTTTATTCTGAATAATTCATGGAGAATTTTTAGTTACTTACTTCACTTAAAAATAATTCCATATCTCTAGCAAGTACAAAGCCCTAAGTTCTATTCCTCAGCACTACATAAACAGGGCATGGTGGCAGATGGCTGTAATCCTAGCATTTGAGATAATAAGGCAGAAGGACTACTTCAAATTCAAGACCAGCGTGGGCTACATCGTGAATGTAGGACCAGCCTGGATTATAGAACCAGACCCCATCTCAAAATAAATAAATAAAGAAAGAAATAAAGAAATAAATAATACCACAATGCCATCAACAAAATGTCTTTCAAAATAATTTGTCATTGAAATAATGGAGATGCCATATTTTCTGTGTACATTGAGAAAATAAAATTCTACAATGTAAATATGAGTAGTTGACTTTTTAGGAAAACAAAATTTCAGAGATACTACTGAAAGATAGAGGAGTCCAATTTAAAATGGAACAGTCTAATGTGTTGGTTAAGTATTAATCCCAAGGAGTTTGAGAATGAATGTTATGAGCAATAGGATCATCAAAACAGATTTTTTAATGTAATGTTATTGTATACTTAAAATCGTAAAGAAATAATTTTATTGTATATTCTAGTTTTTAATGACAGGAAATTCAGAAAAAAATCTAATGTGGCATTCCTAATGAATTGGTCATCAGAACTACAGATTATGCTCAGTTTTTTGTTCTACATATGTAGAATTCAAGTTCATGAGCATGACAGAGCTTAGCTAACTATCATGCCTTGTGATTGTTTACAACATGAGGAATATAATTGAATGTATTTTCATTGTGTTAGGAGTTTATTCAATTGAAATAGTCTTAGAGCATTATTCTCTTTTATGATCAATATATTTTAATCATCTAAATTGTAATGTGGTTCATTCATATTTTATTGAAAACAGACGTTTAGTATAATTATTAAAATGATTTTTCTTGTTTTGTGACAAACTTTAATAAATATATAAATTATATGATTTTTCATATGTAATGTTATAAAATAGGAAACATTAAATCAAGTAAAGAAGGATTTGAAAGATTAGGTATGTATATCATAGTTCATAATTAACGAGAGATTAGTCAGGACCAATTTAGATTATGTTACCAAAATAACATTTGTTCAAAAGCTAGATGGAAGAGAAACACTAATCTAAATTGTGTAAATATTTTTGATGTCATGGGGCTGAAATGTGTCTTTCCCAGCTGAGAAACAATTACGATGTCAGTAATTCAGGAATGGAATCTTTAAGGTCAAGAATGTGAGGATGAGAGGCAGGAGCAGCCTGTAGATTCCTCAGGGGTCCGTGGGCTACTGTAGGTACTTTGTTCTTCCCCTTAGTAAAATATGAGGCTATTGGAGTTTTGACATGATCTGGAGAGTTTTGACCATTGACTATTGGTTTATAATAATGGAGTGAGGGAAACTAATTAAGTCATCATAGAAATGCAGACAAAAGATGACAATGTTGAGGTTATTATTAATAAAGGTCATAAGCAGTAGTAGTTTTCTGCATGTAGTTATGAAATGCCACAGAACCTTCTGATGAATTGCCAAAGAAGTGAAAAAAAAAGAGAGAGACAAGCTAAAATTACATCCTGAATAAATGGAATGTAGTATGACCTTCAGCTGTATGTATGGGAAAATGAAACAAAGTGGAAATGAGAGAGAAAATCACAAGGTTTAAATTTTAAAACTCACTGTTTATCTGAAATACATTTCTGATTCAAAGGAAAAAACATTTCTGGAGGAAACACTGATTTTAGTTTTATTTTATTTTGAGGTAGGGCATTTCTGTGGAATCTGGGTTGTTAGGGAACCCCCTTGTGCTATCCAGGCTTGACCTCAACCCTGTGGTCCTGCCTCAGCCTCCAGAGTACTCAGGGCCGACAGGAATGAATCAATTAGAACTGTTAGAACTCTGTTGAGCACAAAATTGGCTCTTCCACTTGTTTTGCTACTAGAAATACAGGTAACATGATCCAAAGTTGAAAAAGACTCACCCAGTGCAACTTGATGACTGTTTTCCTTGGGAACACATTTTTCTTATTGTGAAAAGGTTGGGGATAGTTATTTTAGAGTCTTAGTGTCTCAGTCTGTGCCGATTATCTGGATACTGGAATAAAGCCATTCTAAACCATCTAGTTCTCATCAAACAAGCTACCTAGGCAATGAAAAAGAATATAGTGTGTTTTGAAGCTTTACATACTTCCTTTCCCCTTGGGAAAGCACATTGTGATGTAGTAAGGTTAACTGATAAGGATTCCAGGCAGGCTATTTAGTCAACCATACTGCTACCGTAATCTAGATGATTGCACACTTTCTACTGAATTTGAAAAGGACAAATGTATGGAGACCATCAAGATCCAGCTTTGAATCTCTGAACCCATTTCTAAAATGACTCTGACTTAACTAAAACTCTGGTGGGCTACACATGGTGACAATTTGAAAACGTTAAACTTTTGGGATAAAATTTTTTTCAGCCCATAATATATGTTAAGCACATGATTACTATCCTTAAATATCAGAAGTCAGATATGTAATACTAATTTTCTTATACTCATATCATTATAAATTTTAATATTTTGCTGTCAAAGTTTTAGAGCATGTAATTGACCTTAAACATCATTACTTCCATCTTTTAGCATTTTGTCTAACACTTTTTGAAATTCAAATCAGTATTACAACTTTTAGTTCAATTTGATTTTCATGCCAGCCTCACTTTATGTTTACCAATAACTGGTCTTTCTTTCTGACAGTTTGAGTGAGACGTTGAGTGGCATTTGAAAACACTTCTGACAATGCCAGTAAGAGATTTATAGCACTTACTCTGTCAGAAATTTGTCCTTAAAATTAGAGAAGAGTAGGGTATCTTTAGGCCGCAGGTACTTTACTTTGTTATACTCAAAGTATCTTGAGGCATTAGTCTCAATGTCAGCATGCTAATGCCTGTGTCAGCTCTCTGGAAAGAGTGACAATGATCTACAGCCACCCAACTTTGACAGGAAACTATAAAATAGATGGCATGGTCAGATTTAGTCCTAAGTAACCTTTTATCCAATGACAGTAATTACTTATTTGAGCCTTTAATTCATTTAAATTTGCTTGAACTTTCAAGTGACTGCCCACATATTTTCCATTTTGGTGGATAAAAGTGAATGACAATATGCGCAGCAACCTACAAAATGTTTTGAGATGATTGACACTGAAAAAGTCATACAGCTTCTTGTTACATGCCAGAGTTGAAAAGCTAATCTTAAATAAGATCAATTTATGTTTGTCATCTTATTATGATGTTTTCATGTAGTTATTTTCTAAAGTAAAAGTTTATGACCCATGAGTGAGATTCCAATGGATTCTGAAAAATATGGAAATATTTTGTACATATAAGCACCTTGCTTTTGAGAGAGCCAAACTTTTTATCATGTTTTATTAAGTTCACCAATAGAAGTATAGAACTATTAATATGTAAGACCATCTTGTTGATCAAAATTAGCCAGACTAAAAATGTTAAGTATTTCATAGCCTCATTATATAAGAAGCATAGTAAATGCATGAATTAATAAGTAAATGATTAATAGAAAGGAGGAAGAAGAGGAAACAGTGAAGGAGAGCTCTGCAGATGAAGAAGGAGGTATTTGGGAGAGGGAGGGAGGGAGGGGAGAGGAAGTAATGGGATTAAATTGATTAATGTGTTTTACTTGAATATCTCAATGGCCCAAAATTAACTACGGTGTAATATTAACATGCACTAAGGAAATTTTAAAAAGAATTGATTAAAAATATTTTCAAATCCTTGTTTGGAGTGACTACAGAACAAAAGGCATAAATATCAGCTTTATATTCATATTTTTGTCCTTATTGGGCAAGTGGATGACAAATCTTCATGCATCTGTACAGTGGGGAGCTTTTTGGAGACAGCTGCTTTGTCCTTGAACACACCCCCAAGAATTCTGGCGGCACAAGCACACTTTCTCTTAGAGCTAATAACATTGTCAGTGAGATCGTGTTGTCCCTCGGTGCTTTCAGTGAGGTTACTATAGTGTGATGAAAAGGAGGGAAGTTTCCTTATAGTATTAGTGAATGACTTGAGCACACTCCCTCCTACTTTATTTGCAATTAATGTGATGCACTCCCTAAGATGCAGATCTGTGTTAGCCAGAAATCTTTCACAGCTATGTTCCTACTGTGCTCTTCCAAAGTTATCAATTCCAGCTCTTGCAATTTCAAATTAGTGATCATCCAGATAAGAATGGATGATTCATGGCAGGTTTAATTAAAAACAATAAATCATATATAATGATATCAGCAATAAGTCCGTTACTTCTGTCTTGTTCTTATGATTAACTGCCACTTTTTTTTTTTCTTGTGTAAAATGAATTTATTAGATGATCATTGGAAATAGAAGTTTGGAAACAAAGAAAGAGATGAGAATGAAGACAACCAAATTAGGGATGGATATTGATACTAATACCGTGACATGCGTGTTTCATCTGGGATTTTGTGATACACACATGGAGTATCTTCATGAGTCATCTACTTTTAAATAACACATAGCGATCCTCCAGCCTTAGCTTCCTCAGTGCTTGGAATAATGGCATACAAGACCATGCTCAATTTATCTGGTGCTGGACTCATGGCACTGAGTTTACTAGCCAAGAGCTTTAACCACTGACCTATTCCTCCAGACCCTCCTGGACAATTCTTTCTAACTGCCACTTTTTAAAAAAATCTACTTTGAGGTGATTCTCAGATGTTATCAGTACTGCTTCAAAAACTTATTGTATTAAGATGATAATGATTCCAAGTTTACAGCTCAAACACAATTGGAAGCAGCTAAGATATCTGAAAGGCAATAAACTTTGTCTGGAAATTCAAATTCATTTTTTTGAAGACAGTTGTTAGATAAAATGTTTAGAATTTGGCCTTGATCCATCATGTTGAAGATTGCTTCTTTTTTTTACCCTTCACTTGAAGTGCAATCAGCATACATATCAAACTAATCTCCTATAATTACAGAAAAAAATTGAAAGTATGATTTAAATCCATGCATTCTTACTTTTGTGGAAAAACATTAGTAAATTATCCCATGCAATCATTTTATGGTGCCATTTCCTCCATTCTTCATATTTTTCCTCATGAATATTCAAATTTAAAATTATTTAGTCACAGGAATTTAGAATTACCAAAAGGGACATTTATAGTGACGCAAATAAATGTATAATTATATACAAGAAATTTTGAGTCTAGAAAAGAGATGACTTTAAACAAAATAACCATTTTAATCAATTTATAATATCTTATTATATACAAAATACTAGTATACTAGAAATGTCAATAGTTATTTTAATATTATATAATAGAATTTAAGGATGTTTTAGCTAAATAGGACCTTACTCATTGATAACATTTCATTTCCTTAATTATTCCATGACACCAGTTTATTATTATTGTGCAAACATTCTAACCATTTTACAATAAGGAAAATATATCAGTTCCCAAAATTAAAGGTTATTTTTCAAAATTCTTAATGAAAGACAGGTTGTATATAAGAACATACATATACATGTACTGTTTATATAATGATGAGATTTCTAGATATAAACATATGTAAAATCATAGCATGTATATTTGTATGTGATTTACTAAAATGTATTTTATTTTTTTAAACAGCATTTCATTGGCTATGTCCCAGTGTAAATATCCCCCCAAAAATATTCTTCTAAAAATGTACACTTGAACATTGTAAACCCGCCTTGTACATGGTACCATTATTGAGTATATATTTAACAGATAAGGGAACTAAAGAATACGTGATATTTTCAAATACTTGCAACCCTATAAAATCCCTTTCTTGTTTATGGCTATAATGTATTTGGTTAATGAATATAAGCTGTAGCACTTTTAGAAAGCAAGGTAAGATATAATTAGAACTAATATGGAGTGTACATTTTACTTTTTAAAATTCACTTTTTAAAAATCCTTAATTTTTATGTTAGGAAAAATAATTGT